>OY660871.1:5432500-6030000 GCA_962446985.1 Xyrichtys novacula | reverse complement strand
TCATTCTCTTTCAGGTGCCAGAAAGGGAATCATCTGGCAGCCTTCACACAGAGACACTAATTTTGTGCTGCAATGCAGCAGATCTCCTCAGGAACAGCAAAGACGCTGAGGAAGCTGCCATGTAACCAGAAGATGGCAAATATCAGAAACTCAGAGAAAACCATCAGCTCAGACTGTTAACATGACTGTGCACAACTCCCCCTGTCAAGGAAAGATGCTTCTGCTGAGTTTATTATTAATATGGATAAATAGGCTGGCAGAACATTTAAGATGAGGGGCAAAGGCTTCTTGCCTGTTTATTTATTTTAGAGGAAATGGAAATGAGAGTGGAGAGTAACATTAGGGGAAGGACATGGAGGCTGGTATCAAACCTGGACTGTCCGCTTGGGCATGAGGGCCTCTTGTTTTTTGTTTGGAACTGTTTTGTATCTTTAGTATCTAGCTGTATTTAATAACTCGTTCTAATTGGTCAAACCTCCATGACTTTATACGCCTATGGGCATACAAAGATTGCATAACTCACCCAGGGGATACACGGTTTGAGCTGAGCATCATCACAGCGACACCGAACGTGCATAATGCTACTGTACAAGTGGTGGAACGCGTACAACGCTACTGCCCATGTTGGTTTCAGGAATTAGAGGAAAAATGCAGAATTGTATATACAGTCTATGGTAATAACTGACCATCAATGTAACAAGTTGCTACATTTTGGGCAAAATGTTTTTACGTTTTGGGCGTTTTACAGTTTTATTTTATTGTGGGTCAGTTATTACATTTTGGGTTTTATTACATTTCAGGTCATTGTTACACATTGGGCTCTAACAGGGCCTATCAAGTGTCATTCATGTTACAGTGAATCACTGCAGCTGTAGAGCTACACTGTGACAAACAGAAGAAAACTTGAGTCTGAAGTTAGCAGAAGGTGGATGTAAAGCAGGAGATGCTGCTGGTTTGTACAGCATTAAAGAAAGGCCGTCTGCAGCAGGAACACAGCTGGATGAGATTCAGCACTATTGGTCAGCGGAGACCCTGAGGGTCACTTTCTTTATGGATGAGACAGGAGCCAATCACAGTCCCAACACCGTCATCTCCTGTCCTGATTGGCTGTGGGTCCTCAAAAAACGGACACACACACACACACACACACACACACACACACACACACACACACACACACGCACACATGCACACTCACAGCCATGGCATGTCTAACAAATGAGCTTTAACACAGGGGGTTCACTGCTTGATACAAATACATGGCAGCACACTGTCATATCTCTCTGTCTTCAGTTCACACACACTCTTACACAAATACACAACACACACAATGTCATTGAAGACCCCACAGGATCCAGCAAAAGGAGCTTTTGATTTGCATAGCGTGCACATTTTTAGCATCACGAGTGTTTATTGGCTCATCCTAGGTGATAACAAGGAGAGAGAGAGAGAGAGAGAGAGAGAGAGAGAGAGAATATTCTGTAGCTTCATGATGTCCGCGGGGACTGACTCTCTCCCTCTCTCTCATTCGCTTTCTTTTTTCTCTTTTTATGGCAGTGTGTCAGTAGAGGATGCAGATGGAAACATGCCACACACACACACACACACACACACACACACACACGTATGTACATGCATACATACCCAACTCACACACACACGCGGCTCGGCTGACTGACTGACTGACTGCTGTTCTGCGAGGCCTCCCAGTCTGGGAACCCAGAGGTGTCAGACAGTTATAATTATCACTCCTACTTCCCCCTCCACACACACACGCACGCACGCACGCACGCACGCACGCACGCACACACACACACACACACACACACACACACACACAGTTCCAGGGTTGAATGGCATCCAGTTAAAATCTGGGCTTGTGCACCAGTCTGAAGTAAAAAAGCAGAGAAACACCCTGGAAGGCTTGTTTTCTCTCACTGCTGTAAAAGGATATCACTGTGCAGCGTTCCTAATTTTCTACTTCTGTTATCACATTTTTGAGCCATAAATAATTCATACATAATGTTCCAGCGTGAGGCTTTCTGTTTTTGCTCCACATGTACAAATCCACTTGGGACTGTGATAACCTGGGAAAATCTAGTATGAGGATTTGGGAGAGTTTGAACCCTTGTGGGATTATGAAGTGAAAAAAAATGAATGACAATTAAGAATAACTCACTAAAATTGAAAACATTTTATGCATACTTCTAATAATCTTACAGTTTTTAGGGTTTGCATTAAATAAACCCTCAAAAAGAACTATGTCAGAGGTTAGAAGCTTGACATCCTCCAGTTTGTATCTACTTTGTAGCTTTGTGCTAAATCAGAGTTTAAAACTGCTAATAACAAAGGCAAAGATGCACTTGAGCTCCCAATTAAAAGAAATTATTTTGGAAGGTAAACTGTGTCCCTGAGCTCAGACTTAAATTCAGTGTGTAATTATTCATATTTTTGTACATCATAGACCTTCAAGAGTCAGGTTTTCAATAGTCTGGGTCCCTAACCTGTGGATTTTTGAGGCAAGGGGGCTTAAAAAAGTGAATAGAAAACTTTTTTAAATCGAGGTAAAAGTTTCACGAGTTTAAGGACATGCCATTTTAAAAATAATAAAAGCTTAGTGTGAATCCGCCAGCGCCACGGCAACCGACAGGCTGACTGGTTGAGCAAATAGGAGAAAAACAACATTCATGCCTCAGCCAAACCCTCGCTGCATGCATCTATAACATGCTCCTCAAACATTCAAGTTAGTATAAAGAAGCAGTGATGTATGTAAATGCACGTATAGTAATTCACTGTGAGGAGTCCCCCTTCATGTGAACACAACAGTCAGTGTAATGACTACATTAATCTCCAGAGAGACATCTCACTCACAGTATTTACATCAAACAAAGGACTTGGGTATCCTCAGGTAATTAGAAATATAAACCCACTGCACAGCATGCTAATGTGTGCTTACTCACACACAGGCACACATGTTCCACAGCTACAGGAGGAATCACTGTGTTTGTTGACAAAAACTTTTGGCTACTAGCCCCCCCCCCCCCCCCCATCTCTTTGCTGAAACTGTCCTGTGCATGTCCAGGCAGTGCTTTTCCTTTTTTTCTTTTTAAACAAATCTCATCTTGCTGTTATTAACAGTCAAATGTATCACACATTCAGTGATTTGCTGAAAATAAATGAAGGCTGTTTTTGCTTCTCCCTGTTCATCACTTTGCCTGAAACGTACCCTGCAGCGGCAGTTTCTTACATTGAAAAGAACTATAATGAAATAATCTGTGTTGTTGCTAATGGTCTGGCTTGTTTTTGTAGCTCAAAAAGAAGCATTAATATTAATTTTTTGTCTGTTTCATAACTAGCTGAAACTCCTCGCAGGAGCCTTCAAGTATGTCTGCAAACCAAAAAGTACTGTACTGATGTGTTAAGGCCAAAGATTATGTTCAACCTTGCAGAGCCAATTTGAAAGTGTTTTTTGTTCAAACAGTTGATAAATATGCAACGTCTAATTAGACTTAAAAAGAGGAGACTGAATTTGAAAGTTTTGTAACAAAAACCACCACTGGGTTCATAGAAACTGTGGTGGTTTGGTGCAAGTTATAGTAAATACCAACATACTTCAAGCTCATAGATGCATATAAAAGGGATAAGATACAGCATCTAAAGTGGTACCTAAATCATCCTATTTTGAAGTGTAGCTTCAATGGATTCACCATTTAAACAAAAAAAAAACAAATGGCAGCTGTGCAAGAGAAGCTAAAACTTTTAAAGCTGTCAAGTTGAAGCTGTTGTCCCTCCAGAGCCGAATGACTTGGAATTCGTTAAGCCTTTACTGGAGATGCCAACGCTGAAGTGAAGGAAATAAACTCCTAATAGATGCTGCCACATGGTATCTAGATAAGGAGATGGTGAAGTGAAAGTTTGGATTCCTCTTCTCTCTCGGTTAAGCAGTCCTATTGTAAATGCTGCTAGTGATTGGAATTGAGGCTCAGAAAACTTTGCTCTGCAAGCATCAACTCTTTCTCTTTTTTTTATTCAGAGCCGTGTGCCAAGCTCTTTTGCCCAGCAGTCGTTAGCTGTTTTGCTTTGGTATGATCACGCTCATGATCACTACAGCCTCTCCCGCGTTGAGCTCATTCTGTTCCTCTGCTTCTCAGTCACACAAGCTGCGTTTCCATTACCCATAGATTTGCGCAAAACCTAAATATCGCAATAGAAAACTGGTAATGGAAACACCTAAATTTTTTAAACTCTCATGAGGTGGTTTTTCAGACGTGTCGATATAGAAGTATATCGCAAAAGTGTAATGGAAACACTATTCTCGCAATTCTCTGTCACTGGACGTGACGTAGCGGGTCGTGTGATCAGTTCATTTCAAGCAAAGATGGCATGGTTTGTGTGGACGGGGGAGGAGACAGAAATATTTCTGAAGTTTTGAATTGTATTTGTATTTTCTGAAGTTTTGAATCCACAATTCGTCTGTGAATTCCTCATTAACGATCCTCTCCCAGAAATCCCTCATCCGTGTCCGCTCCCATACATACGGGCTTTGCCTTTGAATTATCACCCGCTGCCTTCGTCTTCTGATGACAGCAGCGGCAACAGCAGTAATGGTCACAGAAATGGCTGCTCCAAAACGCAAAATGTTTTGTGTCTCGTCCATGTTGGTGTGCAAAAAGGCTTAAGGAATACGAGGTCACACGGGCAGGAAGTTTACCTCGTTGCTAGGCAACGGCCATTCAAACACGGCTTGCGAGAGGCAGACGGCTCACTTATGCACTGAACACCATTCAATGGAAACACCCGCAAATCGCAATTGTACTTTGTCGCAGCTACAGATACTCACATTTGCCTATGCCTGCTCCTCTCCCTGCTCTCCTCTCTCCTCCTCCTCCTAATCCTCTCTGTGTAATCCCACTTTAAATCCGATTAATTACTCAGCTCTATGAACCCTGTATACAAGTTCAAAATACACTGTCCACCTGCCTTAATTTCTCATACATCCCTGGTAAATGCCATAAGAATTCATCCTCTGACTATATAAACTGTCCCTATCTGCAGAGTGTGGCTCTGACACTGCATGAGGACCAGTGGAAGTATTCATGTACCTGATGTACACTTACACATGAACCACGCACAAACAGTTGTTTGTGTGTGCGCGCATGTGCATGTACACACCCTGCCACCCACCCATCTCTTACTGTAGACAAATGTGTGTATGAATAGCAGGTGTTTCGAATGAAAATGCTGGACCACCCAGGACTTTCTGTATCGCCCTGCCGACCTCCAAGGCTGACAGATGAAGGCTATTCACATCAAGCCTTTAACACCTTCAGCTCCCCCTACACACCAACGCGAGAGCGTACGCACACACACACACTCAATAGTCAATACAAGCTCTGCACAATCCCCTAAGACAAATGGAGAGACTTCAAACACATATACACACAACCTCAGAAAAACAGAGTGGGAGGGCGAGAGAGAGTAACAGAGAGAGAGAGAGGCAGTCAGTGGTTTACCAGAGACAGAGAGAAACCTTACTTTAGCCTCCTCTCTCTCTTTCCTCACCCTCCCTCCTTCTTGCCTTTTCCAAAACAAATGCACAATCCTCATCTGGAGAGAAATACTCAGTGTTAGGGCAACGGCTCCATTTACTCCTGTGGGGGTTCATTTGGGTCCTTTCAGGCCCTGTGTGTGTGTGTGTGTGTGTGTGTGTGTGTGTGTGTGTGTGTGTGTGTGTGTGTGTGTGTGTGTGTGTGTGTGTGTGTGTTTGAGAGGGAGGGGTGAGGGAGTAGGAAATAAAAGGCGTGGGGCGCTGTCAAATAGCCCCCCACTTTTAATGGCCCAGCTGCACCATTACCTAGCACACACACTGGGCCCAAATAGACTGAGGGAGGAGAAGGAGGACGATAGACAAGTCTATCAAACTGAGTATGAGGAGAGGAAGGGGAGGGGGCACTCATCATTACCTAGCAAACACTGCCGGAGTCAGAGAAAACTGAAAGAAAAAGGAGGAGGAAAAGGAGGAGGAGGGAGGAAGGAGGCTACGAACAAGCAGCAAACTGAAGTACAAGATTTGGTAGTGAACTTAAACGTGACACACATGCGGTTCATGCAGGAATCTGAGGGACTCTTTCAGCAGCTCTCTGTTTTGATGATGATTGTGATGATGATGTAACAAACCCGTCACTATCAGGTGTGTTTAGTGGGTGGACAGCCACAAATCTACCCAGCAGACTGGCTGGAGGAAGGAGGTGTGAAGGGACTGCTGAAACATATAAGACATTCACAGGAGGTGCATTCACACAGACACATATGAACACCATGAAAAAGTGTTTGAGGTGAAGAGAAACTTGATCTTCTTGCTATAATGTTTTATATTTTTAGATTATTCAGCAGCAGGTTTATGTTGGTCTGTTACTATTTTTATTTTCCACATTGATTTGGACAAAAATATCTCAACAGTTTGTTATGTGTACAAGTGAGGTGATGACTCTCGGCAACAGTCGGCAATCGAGCTTCCAGAGTACTTCCTGTCCACTTTCACATCATTGCAAAGCCAAGACCTTCTGAAAGTACACAATGTATGTTGCATGTGTTATGTTCACCGGTCTAGTTATCTTATTTTTGTCTATATTCCATTTCATGTTTTGTGTTTCTTGTTTGATTTATTTTGAAATCACTAACCCCTGTCTCTGTTTTAGGTTGTTCCTGTCAGCCCTTCCCTCATTTCTTCACAGCTGCTCTCTGATTGTTTCCTCCAAACCTGTGTCCAATCACCCCATTACCTCTTGTATTCAACACCTTGGCTGTTTTCGAATCGGCCTGCTACATACTGTTGCCGACTGCAGTATGCAGTAGATACTGCATACTGGGTACTGTGTTTGATAGTAGTATGTAGTATTACCGCAAGTCGGCCGTCATTATGTAGTATGCTTGGCCCGGTTTTGCTGGTTTCTGGTATGGAAAAGTACATTGTACCCTGGTAAATTGTACAGACACTACAGCAATGCCCATTCATTTACGCACTGAAGAAAAAAGAATTATGTGTTTTAATTTGATTTTTTGGGGATTTTTTTAGCCCAATACCAGCCATCAAAACATATCTGCAATGACTCGTCGATCTAGCAGCATTTGATTCTCGTCATGGCGCTGTAAATACAGCAAAGTCATGGTATGTCAGTTATGTTTTTCTCATTTCTTGCTTAAATGAAAGAAGTTGCAAACCTCGCTAAATGTGTTAACTGATGGCGTCTGCGTGGTTTGGTCTTATTTCCCTTTGTCCCGATAGTTTGACAACTACAGTAAACAACTGTAATACAAACTCCTGTCTCCTGTCAATTTATTTCAAATACTGTTTTGGCTGCTGATTAAATCAGACTGCATTAACGTTTACTCACCTTTCTGCATTAAAACTTTAAACCCCCCTTTAATGCCAGCTGCCTGTCCAGATGTGTGTGTTAAAGTCCTTTCACACCGGGACCATTTTTGTCGTGTGATTATTTCAGACGTCAATATTTTTTTTCAAACCCATATCCTGTCAATACAAGCGTTCACATCAGCAATGTTTTCCCATCCTGCGATGTTGCAGCATTTATTTTTTCGGATCATAGTCGATTTTTCTAAATTTTTGCATACTGTGTGTCCACTTCTGACCAATCAGATTGCGTGTTGTTGCGAAGTCTGATTCACCGGTATATCCAACATGGCTGACCAGCTTATTGTTTGCATGTCGGAGAACAGAATGCTTTTTGACAAAAGACACAAACGTTACAAAGATAATGACCTGAAGGAAAACTTGTGGAGAGTCATAGCGTCAGATTTCTCATATGACGATGGTTTGTGTGCTTTAACAGTTTGCTAAACGGCTTTGTTTTAAATTTCATCAGTGCTAACGTAAGCAAACGGTTGTTACCATAGTTTCATGTGCTTATCTGGTACTGGCCCCGACTCAGTATCTGCTATCATGACAGAAAGCCATCTCAACCCTAGTGTCTAATCAAAACTGAGAACAATCAGTGACCGTAGTACAGTTTCAGTTCATGAACCAAGCAGTGAAACTCACCAAGTTCTCTTCTTTTTTGAAATATTGGATGCACCCATGTGCTACATTTCTTTTTCTTTTGGGGAAGCAAAACGAGTACCAATTCGCCATCACTTGAAGTTGAAGTAGACTCCATTTTTGTCCTCTCACTTCCACCAGGGACGCTGTAGGATGGTAAGGGAAGGTCACGCCCTCTTTTACCTCTGATTGGCTATAAGTGCTGACCATTTGGCTTGAGCGTGTGATGACGTTTCCAGCTATTCTAGCCAATCAGAGACGAAGGAGGTGGGACTTTCCCTGGGAAAAGTCTTCCCTGGGATGCATCTTTTACCCCCCGGAAAGTCACAAAATCACATCTGGCTTGATGTGTATAGTCAGGCGCGTCAAAATTCGCCTCCAAATATTTCGTAATTTCGCCTCATGTCGGCCCCAGTGTGTAAGGACCTGTAAACATCATGCATACCATACAGTATAAAGGATGAGGAGGAGCAGGAAAATTTGAGAAAGATTTGAGGAAATGGAAATAATATTATAAAGACTGACATGGCTGGATCCGTAATTTAGCTAATTTGAGACTAATCCACCGCTAATCCTCTGTCTGTCCAGGCACTTTGCATTGTAGGTAACAGTAGGCGAAGCAGACAGGTCCGATGCATACTGTGAAATTTTCCCGAATCAGTACGTCATCCAGGTATTTTGGCATACTGCAAATTTTGCATTTGTTCGCCTACTGCCTGCTGTATACTACATTTTGGGCAAATCAGTATGTACTGCTAGTATAGTAGTCGAATTCAAAAATAACCCTTGTCTGTCCCTCTCTTGTCACCATTTTGTTGTCTTTAAGTCCGGTCCCAGCTTTCTTCATGTACATAATCGGAACCTTGCTAGTGTTTTTGATTTTTGCCTTTTTGCCTAGTGTTTTTGGAAATCTCTGCCTGTGTGGACTGAACCCTGGACTAAAAATAAAACCTGATTTTTGCCAAGATGACTTCTTATATGTATTTTCTGCCGTTGGGTCCCTTTTTGAGAGCCTGTTCCTGACAGCATGGTCGATGTCTGTCCCCTGAAAATGTTTCTTGGATCCTGATGTGTATAATTCATTAGTGACAGAAGCCTTTTATCTGTATGTAATGGTATCCATATGAAGTGTTACCTGGTTGCAGCTGAATGCCGACGCAGCTGATTGATACTTCACTAAAATGCTGAATGAATGTGAATTCTCTGGTTTGATGGACTGATCAGGAGTTTATCTTTTGCTCTTACCCTACACTCACCTGTCATCTTTGCTGCAACAAAGTAGGACTGAGCTTAAATGTATCTGCTGTAGGCAGAGCATAGTGGCACACAACAGAGCTCAATAGAGTCGCCCTCAGAACTTTGATGCCTCATTGACATTATATTTCTTTCTCATATACAGCACTTGACTTTATAGTAAGCCATGTAAACCAGAAAATAGACACCTGGTGCTTGGATCTGGAAGTTCGTCACCATGGGTCCGTTTCACGTAGGTGGTTCAACAAACTCTGAGTTAAATCCTTAACTCTGAGTTGATCTACTCTGAGTTAGGAAACTCTGAGTTTCCGGTTTCACAACTCCTGATTTGAGGCGGTTTTAACAACTCCGAGTAGTTTGACCTGGAGTTAAGCACGTGCACGCCAGACATAAACAGCCAGCATCTGTGGAGTGCAGATTCATTGATCAACCAATTGAAACAGGGAGAAGGAGGGGGCAGCAGCAAGCCAACAGCGAATTACAGCACGTTTAAAGAAAGTGCAATACAGCAGCAGCTGCAAAGGAGAGGGAGAGGGCATGGGAGGAAATCGCCACTCGCGTCAATGCGTAACTTTAAATCTAGTCTCGTGCAAACACAATGACAGACTGTTGCAGGGAAACTGCTTGAATCATTTTGATCATGTTTTACATTGTCAAGTAAGTATTAAGTGGCAGTTTGATCCCTTAGAAAATGCTCTTTTCACACTCAAAAATGAATTTTACTCTCTTATGATGTTCCGTTAAATGATTAGGAATATTAAACTAACTCTCAGTATGTAGGGAGGGCAGATGCCAGAAAAACGGGTGGTGGTCCAGCAGCCCCCCCCCCCCCCCCCCCTTCGACGATCGCAACCCCCACCCCGTAGCAGCGATCGTCGGACTGGTGTGCGTGTGTGTGTGTGTGTGTGTCTGTGGTGGGGGGGGATTTGCGATCGGACCGGCCGTGATCATCGAACGGGGGGGTGGGGGGCAGCTCCTCTGCCTCCGTTAAAGGTGGGGCTGCTGGACCACCACCCGTTTTTGTGTTAGTTTAATATTCCTAATCATTTAACGGAACATAAT
Source organism: Xyrichtys novacula (assembly GCA_962446985.1). NCBI lineage: Eukaryota > Metazoa > Chordata > Actinopteri > Labriformes > Labridae > Xyrichtys > Xyrichtys novacula. The sequence goes on along the minus strand of OY660871.1, from coordinate 6,019,628 downwards.
AAGAGAGTAAAAATTCTGTTTTGAGTGTGAAAAGAGCATTTTTTAAGGGATCAAACTGCCACTTAATACTTACTTGACAATGTAAAACATGATCAAAATGAGAAAATGCCGATGTCTCACCTGAAACTCTGGGTTTACTGAGTTAAACCTGCTCCCGAGCAGGTTAGGTTCACGGAGTCTGTTACTGTGGTAACTGACCGCGAGGTTGAGTTACCTCTCTTTGTGAAACAGGTTAGATTTACCCCTCTCTCCCTGGTTTAACTAACCCTCCTTTGTGAAACGGAAAACTCAGAGTTTCCCTGATTTCAGGGTTAACAAACTCGGAGTTTCCACTAAACCTGCTACGTGAAACGGACCCCATGTCTGTGCACACAGTAAATTACCCAGTGCCCAGGGCTTTTAGGTATGTACTTATGAAAGGGCTAAAAACTCTTAAATAATGACCACACTGTCACTGAACTATGACAGAACCTAACCTAGCATAACTATCAACTGAAAGTTCACTTCCCAAAAATTACTTTATTTTACAAAAACAGCAATTTTCTTTAAATTAAAATAAAATAAAATGAGGCTAGCAGTTTAAAAGTGAAAGTTCATTAAAAAAAAAGTCTTAACAACTTCAAGAAGTAAATAGTGTAGGTCAACCATTATTTCAGCAGTCAACAAAATTTGACTACACTTGTAAGCTAACATTAGCAGTCTCTCACGAGCCAATAGAAGACCGTGGAGAGTTGTAGCAGTAGAATCCTCAAACTGATTAACCAAATAGAAAATAAACCTGATTTTATGCGTGCACTCTGGAAAATTATGATCATGTTAGGAGCTCTGCATCTTGAAATTCCTTAGCTTATGATTTGACCCTGTCCTCTTCCAGTGTGAGGTCTTCCCCGTGATGGCAGGGGTGAGTGAGTAGGTCTCAGAGGCTAGAAGTGGAGTCAAATCAATGTCAATATTCAAATCATATCAAAGTCATGATATGTCGCTGAATCTTATTAAAGATTACTTTGTTTTTACTCTTAGATGTTTTGCAATTTTCCTTTAAGTTTTGTTTCTCTCTCGTATACATGTTTGTTTCTCAACAGCTTTTAGTGGTCTGCTACTGCTTGTGAGCTTCTTCTTCTTCTTCTTCTTCTTCTTCTTCTTCTTCTTCATCCTCATGTTTGAAAGTGGAAGGAACCATTGCACTACTTTGAACCAGCTATTTACAAACTCATACCCTATGCTACTTTTTTGCACAATATTAATATATTGCATTTCCTAAAATAATAGTGTGAGAGTATCGGTCTAAAGAAAAATACTACTTCTGAAATTTTACAAATATTGACCAAATGTGCATACTAACAGCCTATTTTTAGTATTATGAGCAGTTGGAATAAACAGTTTAGAAGTTTGTATCCAGACATGCAGTTCACCTGCAAATGACATTTGAAATCTTTTTAGGAGGTTTATGCAAATGTGGAGGAACGATAAAGGTAAAATGTTCTCTCAATTAATTTAGTCATTCAGTTGTGCCAGAGAGTTGTCATATTTTACACACCATCAATTCAAGTATTAACCAACTCAGCTTTTCAAATCCTGCAGTAGGAACTTATTGAAACACTAATGGCTCCTAAAAGTTTAAAGATTAAAAACTAAAAATTTTCATTTCTGTTTATTGTTAGTTATATCACAGGCACAAAAAAGCCTTTGCTCATGTCTGAGTTGGGTGCACGGTGACACATTACAAATACATTTTGTATGTTGCAGTAGATTTAGAAACGTGATGGCGGCTTATTCGTCACCTTTTCTCTGGCAGGAAAGTCAATAACGCCCGACACCTACGAGCTTGCCGCCCTGCTGCTCTGCATCCTATTTTGTGCTCCTAACATCACTTCCAAGAATCCCCTCTCCTCTAACTGTTTCTATCAGTCACTCACTCTCTCCTTCCATCATCTCCATCCATCCATCTCTTGTCGGAGGCTCTCAGCAGGGCTCGGGCTGTTGTATGCGAGGCATACTTGGGCTGTGGCGTCAGTTTGGAAATGAGGCTCGTTTGCATTTAAACACTCTGCTCTCTGGGCACTTGGTAAACTTGATGAGAGGAGGATGAGGGGAGCAGAGAGGGGAGGTGAGAGAAAGAGGGGAGATGAAGAGAGAGGGGGAGAGAGCAAAGGGAGTAATTGCAACACTAAGAGAAAGAGAGAGAGGAACTGGAGAGAGAGGGAAGTAAAGGAGTGAGTGTGTGGAGAACACTGGCTAATATAAATTCATTATGTAAATCCGCAGCTCAAACAAATTGACAGGCGGGTATTACACCCGAGAGGAGCTGAATCAAGAGCATGAAAGCATTAGCTCCACTCACCCTTGACCTCCAACCTCGACCTGTTCACCGGAGTGTGCCTGTTATGCATACTAATGACTCAGGAGGGGCCATACGGACAGTAACATCACAACACGTTTGTTTTTTTACAGTGTTGTCTGGAGACCAAGCCCTCCTTCCACATCTGTGCAGGAATGAAAACTATGCTGAAAGGAAAACACTGAAAGATAAGTGTTTTCTCCCTGAGGCAGACTCGCCCAGCTGATGCAGACTGCAGCAGCTGCTGCTGGAGACGGTTCTGTCTTCCAATAACCAAGAAGAATATTTGAATTCCTTCCCTTACAAAAAACAACACAATCAGCACTCCGGTAAGCCTGCAGTACAAAGAGGACTCAGAGGTTATGAGGCAGAGTTCTGCCAATACAAAGACCTGATCCACCATTTGGGAAACAATATGTGCTTCTCAGACCAAACAACCCTGTCTGTACCTTAGGGAACTAGAGCTGAAGTGGTGTAAGCATGCAGGAAGAAGTAGAAGAGGACAGGTTTCATAATACTAACAGAGTTGAAAAGATGTCAGCATGTTTATTTAATCAGTTCTTTGATACAAAATGAAGCTATAATAAAGAGTTATTAAAGGCCACCAGAAATAAGGTGATTAAATCCATTAGCTTAATTTGGGGCTTATGTTCATTCTCAAAAATTTCAGTTAGTGCTGGGTGGGTTACCTGTTCAAACCAAATACCTGTGGTTTTTTTTATGATATGAATTTTTCATAAACCCCAATGCTGGTAAGTGTGTAGCGTACAAAACATTGGGAACACAGAGCGGCGGAATGTCGCGCCGCCGGACATTGTTTGAGAGGGGGCTGTTTTGCAGTTGCACCAAACAAGCAGCATGTGTGAAAAAAATGGATAATGAAATTGAAGTTTCAGAACAAGTAAACAATGAAACAGAGGGACTTGTACTGAAATAAGGAGCCATGTCTGTTGTTCAGAAGTTCTTCGATCAAACAACAATATTCTGCAAATGTTGTCAGGCTAAAGTTGCACAAGCCATTTGCTTTACCACCTCAGCCACAGGCATGTCCTGAAATATCCAGAATGCATTAAACTACGATCTGCGCCCTCCACATCTGCAGGTAAAGGTATTAAGGTATTAATACTGGTGTGGACATTAATGTTTTTCTACAATATTCACTCTTCATCACAGTAAAATATGTCATTCCAAGCCAATTTACTACAGCATTTGTTCTCTAAATTATTAGAAAATGAGGGTAACACCCAGTCGTGCTTGAAAAAAAAAATCTGTCAAATACTTGGCTTGACTTCCTCCACTACTCACCTTGAGCGTCCATAGTTCATTACTTGTACTTATGATATTACACAAATGACCACTGCTTTATAACAGCCTACAATGACTCTCACACTTGGACTGATGCTGTTACACTGTTAATTGTTTAAGCTATGGTTCCTACACATAAGGCAGAAAAGCTAAACATGCTATCAACCTCCAGGTATGTGCTACCTCGCTGTAAATATTGTGCTTTTGATGTCCAGAAACACACTTTCAGACATTTCTTTGTCATGCAAAGAGGCAAAAAGAACAAACTAAGAGGTTGACTGTCCTCTGAAATGTCACAAGTCTCTTACACACACTGCAATTCCACAATATTTCTAAAACACCATCAATACAGCTTTGCGCTTGTAACCCAGGTGACAAATGCATAATAAGAAAGTACAATAAATAGTGATAAAAAGCATAAATAGTAAAAAGGGATAATAAACAGGTGTAATTCTGATGAAACAATTCATGAATGATGGGTTGTCATTGTTAAAAACATGATTTCCATGTATTTGATATAGCAGTACTTTTACTGTGACTCTTACGTATGTGTGCTTTTATTTTGACGTGCGTTTTCCAGGCATACGGTTTCCTGTGGAGCCGTTCTGTCTTTTGAGCTAGCGGGAGCCAGAGAGCAGAAGCATCCATTTTCCTCGGAGATAGAAACTATTGAAAGAAAGTAATTCTAAGTTGTTTTGAACTATAAGTTTACTTTTTGGAGTATTGAGTGACCAGCGCTGTATGTTGCTGTATGTTTTGAAGACCAGAAGCTTTGTTTCATCGAATGTTTTTCTTTTTGTTTGAATCGTCTCGGTAAGAGAACTTTTCTATCTTTCTGCTGAACTGCTGAAACCTAAGTCTTATGATGTTTATCACTGCTAAATACTTCAGTGAAACCTAAGAATTGTATTTTGTTTGTTAATACGTGTTGTAATGATTCTGAAAGTGTATTTTGGTTGAAATAAGTAGCTTTAAGCTCGGTATGAGCTGAACGTATTGCACATGCAGTGATCTCGCACTCAGCGCGTGAGAGGTGAGAGAGCTGAACGTGTTTTCATGATAGCCGCTGTACTCGGTAATGTTTGTGCAAGGTTACCGCGATTTCAGTATATTTCATAGTATTCATCCTGTTTACTTGATAATGGTAATTTAACTGAATGGTATGCAATGCTTTTCAGTATGAACAAAGTGTATGCAGTTTGCATAGCTTTTCTTTTGAGAATATTGATTTAAATGTTGTACAACTACTTGAAATTGAAACTGTTTGATATGTGATAGAAAACTGAAACTGAAAGTTGCCTGAATGTGTAGCTTAACTTAGGGTATGGTTACACAGGTCAAGTTTTTGAGCTGGATCTGGATTTCGCTGAGGATTCGTCGACTACATCTGATGGCGAGCCAACCCAACCATTGAGTGTGATCCTGTTCTATGTCATTGCACATGGCATATCTGGTAGGATTGTGGCCTACTAGAGTCACATCATACTGACTATGACTGACTTGACTTATTGACTACTTGAATTGACACTTTACAACTGAACCAAGGATTGAACTGTTCTGAACTGAACTAACTGAACTACTTGAAAGGAACTATTTGAAAGGAACTACTTGAAAGGAACTATTTTTTTCTTTTTGAACAACAACTTAAAGGAACTCTTTATTTTTCCACTTTTGGATTAAGGACTATTTCCTCAATCTTTTTGAAGGACAATTTACTTTTTATTTTATTTAAAAAGGTCTAATTTTCATTTGCAAACAGTTCTAACTTTTCAATTCATTACTAAAAGAAGAAAAACCTTATATCCTTGTGTGGTGTCTTTTAATTGCACTTGTCTTGCAGAGCTTAGTGTCTCTTGTTTTCTAGTTATTAGAAACTGGTCCAACAGTGACGTGTACATACTCAGTAGTGGGTTACACGGTAAAACTTGGCGAGCCAGCCAGGAGTGTTTATTTTAAGTGCAATCGCCACAATTTTTTGTATTTTTTCTCTTTTTGACTATTGCCTTTAAGTGTTGTGTTTTGTTTTGATCACAATGGAAATTGTTACACTAGCTAGTGTGAAAGTGCCTAACTCTCTTCTTATAAGGGGTTTAACAGAAACTGAGGTTGACAATGAGGTTTTTGAATATTTGAAGCAATATGGTAAATTTTCCAGAATAATCAAAGTGCCTGATGCTAGCGACCAAGTCGTTCTTGAATTTGAATCTGGATTAGCTGTTGAAACACTCCAAGGTTCTTTGCCTTTTGACAGAGTTTGTGACGGTAACACTGACATTGTTCACCATGTTGATGCTCTTGCAAATGTGTACTCATCAGAGAAAGGTACAGGTTTAACAGAGTCATTCCTAACTCAGCTTAAGGACATTGCCAAACTTAGTGGGAAATCGTTTGAAACACTCTTACAAGATGAGTTAGCCAGAATCTCTAACCTTGTTGGCCAGACAAAGCCAGCAGCTGAAAACGTTAAAGATACAGAGCTAATTGACTTAGGTGATAAACCAACAGCACAGACTCCCTCTTGTACTGAACCCGAAAATGCACACACTCTAGAGCCCACTAGAACTATTACCCCTGACATAAGCCGACCTGACTCACTTCCGCAACTGAAGCCAGCGCCTGATCACCTGAACCCGCCTGAGATGCAACGGTTCATTGTTGAGCATGTAGTGAAGAGCTCCGACCTTCGTTCAGACCTACACTCAGTGAAGCTGAGGACTTTTTCGGGCAGAGTTCCATGTCCAAGCACTGAGGTTGATTACGACACATGGCGAAACAATGTGGAGTTTTACATAGCTGATCCGTCTGTCCCTAAAGGACAACTTGTGAGGAAGATTGTTGACAGTCTTTTAACCCCAGCTGCTACAGTAGTGAAGTCATTAGGTCCTTATTGTCCCCCAAGAGCTTATCTTGACCTGCTCGATTCTGCTTATGGCATAGTGAAAGATGGAGACGATCTGTTTGCAGAGTTTCTTAACATCAACCAGAACTCCGGTGAGAAGCCATCCGGTTATCTTCATCGTCTTCAGACCGCTCTGAACAAGATTGTGAAGGTGAAAGCCATATCACCAACTGATTCAGACAGACAGCTTCTGAAACAATTCTGCAGAGGCTGTTGGAATAATACTTTGATCAGCACACTTCAGCTTGAAAAGCGAAAGGAGCAGCCCCCCACCTTTACAGAGCTGCTGTTGCTCCTGCGCATGGAAGAAGATAAACAAACAGCCAAAGCGAACAGAATGAAACAGCATCTCGGTTTCACAAAGACCAAAGTCCAAGTTCAAGCTCAAGCACAGAACCTGTATGAACCTAACAACGAGTATGACTTACCATGTCCATCTGAAACTCCTCCATCAGCGATGAATCAGCTTCAAAAGCAGATAGCTGACCTCCAAGCTCAGATTGCAGCGCTTTCCTACCCCAAAGACAAACCGCCAAATAAACCCCAAGCTGGAAAGAAAAAGCTGAAACCTACACCAAAAGAACAAGCCAGTGCTGAAGCCAGTGCTGAAGCACAAGCACAAAAACCAGACACCACGCCGAAAAAGCCCAGACCGTGGTATTGTTTCCAATGTGGTGAGGATGGGCATATAGCAACCAGCTGCACTGATACACCAAACCCTGCACTAGTTAACGCAAAGAGAAAAGAGCTGAAAGAAAGACAGACAGCGTGGGAAAAAGCAAACCCTGTTGTTGAAAGTTCTTTAAACAAGTAACTGTTTCTATTGAGGGACAAATAGGAACAGAGTTGACAAACAGTCCCACCACGACACAGAAAGTCAAGGAAAAAGTGACACTTAACGAACACAGAGCTGTAAGAACAGGAGAACTGCCTAGAGGCCTAGTAGGAAAAAAGAGCACAGCACATGTGAAAGTGAATGGAATTGAATGTAACTCACTGCTTGACACTGGGTCACAAGTTACGACTGTGTCTCAGTCTTACTATGATTCACACCTCTCTGATCACCCGATACGCCCAGTGAGTGACATACTGGACGTTGAAGGTGCAAACGGCCAGGCAGTCCCCTACCTAGGCTACATACAGTTAAGTATGCAGTTCCCTAAAGAATTTATGGCTTCACAACCTGAAGTACAGACTCTTGCCCTGATAGTACCAGACACTCGCTCCAACAGTAGCGTGCCTGTGCTAATTGGTACGAATACTCTAGACCCCCTCTATGAACAGTTCTGTGATGAAAGTCCTCTGGTAAGCAACACATACTGTGGCTACCAACAAGTCCTGAAAACCCTGCAGCTCAGACGAAAACAAAACTCAGAGGGTCAGATTGGTGTTGTGAAGTTAAGTCGTCATGAACCAGGTATCGTCCCTGCTGGACGGAAGGTTGTCTTGGAAGGCCTTGTTTTTGGAAGTGAAGCGAACAACGAGAGATGGGCAGTACTTGAAGAGCCCTCTATCTCGTCCTTGCCAGGGGGAATCTTTATTGACAGCTGCTTGATCTCTATTCCGGCACGTTCCCCGTACAAGGTGCCAGTTTTGCTGCGAAATGAAACCAGCCATGACATCGTCTTGCCAAGTAACTCTGTCATTGCAGAACTCGCTATACCTCATGAGATCAGCCAGACTCACAACACCTGTAGCCCCAGCCAATTGCCCCTGTCATCCACTGTCTGCTCCAGTCAGCAACATTCCTGTCATGAAGAGCAGCAGAATGCCAGCCTGAGTTTTGAATTCGGAAATTCTCCACTTCCTGCAAAATGGAAGGAACGAATAACACAGACACTGAACACCTACTCTGATGTGTTTTCCCATCATGACCTCGATTTTGGTCACGCGACGAAAGTCAAACATCGTATCAAACTGAAGGATGAGACGCCATTTAAGCATCGACCCCGTCCTATCCATCCTAAGGATTACGACGCTGTGAGACGACATCTTCAAACCCTTCTTGAAGCGGGTATCATCCGTGAATCAGAATCCCCATATGCTTCACCTATAGTCGTAGTGAAAAAGAAGAATGGCGACCCACGCCTATGTGTCGACTATAGGAGATTGAATATGCAAACGATCAAAGACGCTTATGCGTTACCGAACCTTGAAGAGTCATTTTCTGCGTTAAGCGGATCACAGTGGTTTTCCATGATGGATCTGAAATCCGGATATTATCAGATTGAGATGCACGAAGATGACAAACCAAAAACTGCTTTTGTATGTCCCCTCGGATTTTGGGAGTGGAATCGTATGCCACAAGGAATCACGAACGCTCCAAGCACGTTCCAGCGCTTAATGGAGAAGTGCATGGGCGATATCCATCTGCGTGAAGTGCTAGTATTCCTTGACGACATCATAGTCTTCTCCCAAACGCTGGAGGAACATGAGGCTCGTCTAACCAAAGTCCTGGATCGACTGAGGGAGAATGGCCTCAAGTTATCTCCAGAGAAATGCCGCTTCTTTCAAACATCTGTACGTTATTTGGGACACATTGTCTCACAGAAAGGAGTGGAGACCGATCCCCAGAAGATCGAAGCACTCAAGACTTGGCCGAGACCCCGTACCTTGAAAGAACTCCGTTCTTTTCTCGGTTTCTCTGGTTATTACCGGAGGTTTGTGCAGGATTATTCAAAAATAGTCAAACCGCTGACCAAGCTAACTGCGGGATATCCACCAGCACGAAAGTCCGCCCAGAAAACCAAGACTGACGTGATGTACTTCCATCCGAAGGAGCCATTCGGAGAGAGATGGACACCAGCTTGTCAGATTGCCTTCGAACTAATAATTGAAAGACTCACCTCATCGCCAGTCCTGGGTTTTGCTAATCCAGAGTTACCATACGTCTTGCATACAGACGCAAGCACTACGGGACTCGGAGCTGCCCTGTATCAAGAACAGGATGGACAGAAGCGTGCAATAGCTTACGCCAGCCGTGGCCTGTCACAAAGTGAAGCAAGATACCCAGCGCATAAGTTGGAATTTTTAGCCTTAAAATGGGCTGTCGTTGAAAAATTTCAAGACTACTTATATGGGCATTCATTCACTGTTGTGACTGACAACAATCCGCTTCGGTACATTCTTACCACGGCGAAGCTAGACGCGACCAGCTATCGTTGGCTAGCTGCCCTGTCCACCTTCTCTTTTGACATCCAGTATCGTGCGGGCAAGCAAAACCAAGACGCTGATGGTCTGTCAAGGAGGCCTCACAGACCACTGGTGAATGACAACTGCTCACAAGAGGAGAGTCTGCGGATCCATCAATTCACCTCCCACCATCTAACTCCTGTGGACGTTGTCAAGGCCACCTGTCAGTACCATGCAGTAGTGAATGAGGAGTCTTCGTCTCATTGTCTCGTGGAGTCACTCGCTATCCACCCTGATGCCATTCCGCCCGTGTTTGAGGATGCGGAGTCAGAGTTGCAAGGCCTCTGTTCTGTTCCACAGCACAGCGAGGGTGATATAGCCAGACTACAACGAGAAGATCCCTCAATCAGCGTGATCATCAAGGCACTTGAATCTGGTGAGCCTGCACCTCAACAGGGCGTACAGTCACCAGAGCTGATGCTTATGCTGAGAGAGATGAGCCGCCTTGAAGTCAAGAATTCACTGTTGTACCGAAAGCGACAGTGTGAAGACAGGACAGAGTACCAACTTGTTCTTCCACGTGTTTTGAGGTCATCCGTACTTACCAGTCTCCACGATGAGATGGGTCATCTCGGTATCGAGCGCACCCTTGAGCTGGCCAGGTCCAGGTTTTATTGGCCGAAGATGTCAGCAGATGTTGAGTCCAAGGTCAAAACCTGCCCGAGGTGTGTCAAACGCAAACATCAGCCAGAGAAGGCCGCGCCGATGGTCAGTATCCAAACCAGCCGACCCATGGAACTGGTCTGTATGGACTTCTTGTCCCTCGAACCGGACAGCCACAACACAAAGGACATATTGGTAATTACTGACCATTTCACAAAGTATGCTGTAGCGATACCCACGAAAGACCAAAAGGCCATCACTGTCGCGCGTTGCCTGTGAGCAATTCTTCATCCATTATGGCTTCCCAGAGCGCCTACACAGCGATCAAGGCCGTGACTTTGAGTCACAAATTGTCAAAGAGCTCTGTGCCTTAGTTGGTACAAAGAAAGTCAGAACAAGTCCCTATCACCCCAGAGGTAACCCTGTAGAGCGCTACAATCGTACTCTGCTGAGTATGTTGGGTACTCTGAGGGAGAAAGAAAAGACCAGATGGCGCGAGTATGTCAAGCCATTAACACACGCATACAACTGTACTCGGAATGAGGTGACTGGGTATTCTCCGTATGAGCTCATGTTTGGGCGCCAGCCCAGATTGCCCATCGACATAGCTTTTGGGTTGCCAGTCAAAGGAGCCTCATCCACGTCACACTGTCAGTACGTGAAAAATCTGAAGTCCCACTTGAAGGAAAGCTACAACATTGCCATTAAAAATGCAAAGAAAGTAGCTGACAAGAACAAAAAGAGGTTTGATATGAGAGTGAGAGAGTCATGTCTGGAAGTAGGCGATCGAGTTCTTGTACGTAACCTCAGACTTCGCACCAAGCATAAACTTGCTGATCGATGGGAGCCCACTGTGTATGTTGTACAGAAGAGAGCAGGAGAGTTGCCAGTATACACGGTGTGTCCTGCTGGTCAGGACGGACCCACCCGTACTCTACACAGGGATCTCCTGTTGCCCTGCGGGTTTCTTGCTGAAGAAGACGCAGAGCCTGAACAGCCTGTACGAGTCTCTAGACCCAGAACCAGACAAAGTACTCAGCCAGCTGAAAACCCTGACGAGTCTGATGAAGAGGACTATCCGCTGTCATATCCTCTACGTTTTGAGGTAGAGACAAGAATCATTGGTCCTGAAGTGATGCATTCAACTGAAAGAGCTCCAGATGTTACACAGCTTGGAAATGAATCAAGTCCTCCGACTCATTCTCAAACTATACCTGAAAACTTACTTGAAACTACTCCTGAAGTTCAATGCTCTGATATCCCAAGTTCTCCTATTGCAGAAGAAGAACCCAGCCTTATTCAGTTTCCACCTGATGATTCAGTTGATGTAGAGCCTGTAGAAAAAGAATTGCCTTCGAACCAGAGCAACACGAATGCGGAACCTGAGTCATCCATTGAACCTGAAGAAACAAAACAAACAGAGAATGATCAAGAAGAAGAACCAATCACTTTAAGTGAGCCGACAACTAACATTTCTCAAGAGCAGAATGACACTGTAGAATCAGAAGTTGTTCAACATGAAAAGACTGACACTGAAACCCCATTACTGACTGTATCTGACTTGCCAGTTGTTCCCAACATTGACACACCCTGTCCTACAGAGTCAAGTCCTGTAGAGAGTCCAGATACTGTTAGTGAGCCAGATCATGACGCATTGCGTAGATCTGAACGTCAGAGAAGAGCACCCGCAAAGTTTACCTATCCCCAATTAGGCAAACCATTTATTTCTTTTGCCCACAGTATTCTTGAAGCTTTCAACAATGCTTTAGTTGAAACGTTTGAGGGTAACCCTTTCCCACGGGAAAATGTCATGAAGGGACTCATGCCAGTTTAGAGAGGGAGGGTGTAACCCAGGTGACAAATGCATAATAAGAAAGTACAATAAATAGTGATAAAAAGCATAAATAGTAAAAAGGGATAATAAACAGGTGTAATTCTGATGAAACAATTCATGAATGATGGGTTGTCATTGTTAAAAACATGATTTCCATGTATTTGATATAGCAGTACTTTTACTGTGACTCTTACGTATGTGTGCTTTTATTTTGACGTGCGTTTTCCAGGCATACGGTTTCCTGTGGAGCCGTTCTGTCTTTTGAGCTAGCGGGAGCCAGAGAGCAGAAGCATCCATTTTCCTCGGAGATAGAAACTATTGAAAGAAAGTAATTCTAAGTTGTTTTGAACTATAAGTTTACTTTTTGGAGTATTGAGTGACCAGCGCTGTATGTTGCTGTATGTTTTGAAGACCAGAAGCTTTGTTTCATCGAATGTTTTTCTTTTTGTTTGAATCGTCTCGGTAAGAGAACTTTTCTATCTTTCTGCTGAACTGCTGAAACCTAAGTCTTATGATGTTTATCACTGCTAAATACTTCAGTGAAACCTAAGAATTGTATTTTGTTTGTTAATACGTGTTGTAATGATTCTGAAAGTGTATTTTGGTTGAAATAAGTAGCTTTAAGCTCGGTATGAGCTGAACGTATTGCACATGCAGTGATCTCGCACTCAGCGCGTGAGAGGTGAGAGAGCTGAACGTGTTTTCATGATAGCCGCTGTACTCGGTAATGTTTGTGCAAGGTTACCGCGATTTCAGTATATTTCATAGTATTCATCCTGTTTACTTGATAATGGTAATTTAACTGAATGGTATGCAATGCTTTTCAGTATGAACAAAGTGTATGCAGTTTGCATAGCTTTTCTTTTGAGAATATTGATTTAAATGTTGTACAACTACTTGAAATTGAAACTGTTTGATATGTGATAGAAAACTGAAACTGAAAGTTGCCTGAATGTGTAGCTTAACTTAGGGTATGGTTACACAGGTCAAGTTTTTGAGCTGGATCTGGATTTCGCTGAGGATTCGTCGACTACATCTGATGGCGAGCCAACCCAACCATTGAGTGTGATCCTGTTCTATGTCATTGCACATGGCATATCTGGTAGGATTGTGGCCTACTAGAGTCACATCATACTGACTATGACTGACTTGACTTATTGACTACTTGAATTGACACTTTACAACTGAACCAAGGATTGAACTGTTCTGAACTGAACTAACTGAACTACTTGAAAGGAACTATTTGAAAGGAACTACTTGAAAGGAACTATTTTTTTCTTTTTGAACAACAACTTAAAGGAACTCTTTATTTTTCCACTTTTGGATTAAGGACTATTTCCTCAATCTTTTTGAAGGACAATTTACTTTTTATTTTATTTAAAAAGGTCTAATTTTCATTTGCAAACAGTTCTAACTTTTCAATTCATTACTAAAAGAAGAAAAACCTTATATCCTTGTGTGGTGTCTTTTAATTGCACTTGTCTTGCAGAGCTTAGTGTCTCTTGTTTTCTAGTTATTAGAAACTGGTCCAACAGTGACGTGTACATACTCAGTAGTGGGTTACACGCTTGTGTACTGCACCCTGTAAAAGAACGACACTGGTGTCCACAGTGCCCAGCCCTGACAACTGCTGCAACCTGGAGCAGCTGTGGATTTTTTTTTTAGAAAGGTTGAGGGTTTGATCCCAGGTCTCACTGTCAGCATACAGAGGTGTCCTTGGGTGAGACATTTGACCCCACCTGGTCCTGCTTGCTACATGGCTGGTGTGAGAATGGGATTGGTCAAAAACATAAAATAGCATAGTTCATTTTTAGAGGATTTTCTGATTCTGTCGTGGTTTATTCCATAAAAGTTTTGGTTGTTCCTGCTGTTGCATTTATTTCAAAGTGTTCACAAGTTGGAGTCATTTTTGAATGACAAATGCAGGTTGTTGTAAAGCAGTTAGCTATCTTAGCTGACATAAGAAACCTTTAGTAGAACCAGACTAATGGACAGCCACCGGCATCAACCTGACAGGCTAAGCGAGGGAGAGGGAGATGCAGAAATAGGTCTTTTAAGAAGAAAATATGACATGTGGCAAATGCAAAGCCAACAAAACGCTCCTTTATAATAAATATCATTCAAGTATTTTGTGTGTCAGCTGGCTTTTTGTAGGCATGTGTCTTACAATTGATATTTGGAGTCCACTTAATCATTCAAACATGACATCTTCTCTCACAAAGTAAGCCAAACACACTTTATATGTTCAAGTTTCATGAATATCCATAAAGGATTTAACAATCACTGCAGCAGCCTCTTGAAGATCTGATTCAATAGACAGGATGCCTTTGGAGTTGACCATATGGAAGGGCAGGGGTTCAAGTGGTCAGCGTTCAGCAGCGGTGTGGCCGGCATCTGCAGCTGCTGGCAGCTTTAATTGGCCCGGCAGACTTACAGCCAGGCGCCACTCATCTCTGACCCAAGCACTGCCGGAAAAACCATCAAACAGGCTTCAAAGACTGCAGCGGGTTTAGGAAGAGAGGCTGAGAGACAAAGAGGAGACGGAGCAGAGGCTGCCAGCTAAAAGTGCAGATAAAAGCATCGAGTACAGAATGTAAGAGCGAGGAAAGACAGTGAGAGAGGGAGAGGGAGGTCCTGATGAAAATAATGAATCAGTGCTTTACAGATTGTTTTATCATTTAGCAGGAATGAAATCAGGCTGTTCTTCAGAGGACGACCAGACCAACTTATTTCAGGGAGTATTCAATTGTCTGCAAAGCCCTTTAATTTCTTTTGTATGTTCTGAACTTGGGACTTCATGAAACAGTTATATCAAGGATGCTATTTCCACACCTGATAATTAACCACTTGAAGTGGTCTTGAATTACACCTGAAATATAACAGTTTTTGTCTTAAAAAAAAAAACCAACAGCTTTATCTAAGAATACATCAAATTATTTCTAAAGTACCGCAGCTTTCATTTCAAACGTCTCTGAAAAAATTAGTTTTTATTTTGTTTAACCTATGAACATAATCACTTTTAACGTTTTCAACTGAGTTTTAAAAATAGAGCTTGTTTTCTGTAGTTATACTCCTCTTTCTTAACAAATAAAATATGGAAGATAAAGTCCAACGTCTTTTTAAAATAGCATAGATGTCTACAGATTTGTTTACAGATGTCTGTTCAAAAAAATAACTATTTGACCTGTTGAAAGAAATCTGACCGTTGGCAAATAATGACAGACAACCAACTTTACCACTGAGCCTTAGCCACAACATATCCCAAATGTCACGTGACCCTGTGCAAGGACTGGTTTCAAAGCTGAGCTATGACCCAAAGAGGTTTTGGTGTGTTATTCCAACACACTGTGTTCCTGGACATTGCTCTTCTGTCAAATATAACAGGGTGCTCTGTAACTCAGTGTTTGTTTGATGAATAAATATGTCATTTCTGAACTCATCTTTACACATTTATTTGACGTAAACCTTGGATGAACTTGATTTATCGAGTTACACCGAACCAGAATCTAATCAAACTAAACTGGATCCAATTTTTCTTTCTTTTGATAAACTGTACTTGAATGAAATCATGTACATCAAGGACCAAATTACATCTGATTGGATCGTCATGTCTACTCACTCGTCTTTGGTTCCATTTAGTTCCATTTATTTATTTAAAAGGGACAATGCACATTAATGAACATTAAAATATAAATATGCCAGATTTAGCCAATGGCTAATTTTCATCTGTAGTCCTTAGCAGATCAAGGAAAAAAAACATAAAAAATGGAAGCACAGTGACAAATACAAAGGTCATCCATACAGCATGGAATTCACTCATGAAACAGAATTAAGGGAAAAAAAATCAGTCAACAAGTAGATACTAAAGGAATAAAATTAGGCACTGTCAGCTGACATAGAAAACAAAACAGAGAAAGAACAGTTATCTAGCCAACATTTTTAAGTCTAAATTTAAATGTCATGAATGTGGCAGAGTCTCTAATATCTGCTAGGATGCTGTTCCAAGACTCCACTACTTTAACTGATAGAGCCGATAGGATTATTTAAAAGAGCATTTAGGTTTTCCTGGTTTAAAAGGGTGAAATATTAGTTGAATTTATCATGTAAATGCTTTGATTAGACTTTTAAAAAGGGTGAAATCACACAGGTGGACAGGTATCAATACACTAAAGCAAAAGACTACAGATATGCTTTTAGTCTAGAGGTCACTTACAACTAACCACAGAGATAATCTCCATCCACCCCTCCACTATCAGTGCCCAAACCCACTGGCACCATTCAATTAGCAGCATCCTGCAGCTCTGTTCATTTACTGCCTAATTGACCTCCAAGCCGCGCAAAAGATCCAGTCCTGGCAATGACAACAGCTGCACAGACCGAGTCCCTGTCATGTTGACACAATAATTACACAGCAAGTCACCCAAAGTGGGCTTTGGGGGTCAAAACTGGGTGAGAAGAAAGATAAGTGGGCAAATAGGAGGCAGAGGGGATCAGAGGAGAAATAGATGTTGGAGGAAAAGAGGAGGTTAGGAAATAGAAAAAAGAGAGAGAGAGGACAGCTGACCGGAGGCTTGTTCAACCGTGAGATTAGGCTAAGTGATGAAAAGCAGGGAGGAAGTAGAGAGACAGAGACAGTCGGAGAGCCTCAGGTTAAAAAAAACCATAGCTATTCAGTGGCTCAGTCTGAGCAGAAATTGAGATAATATGTTGCTGGGACAGCCAACACTGAGACCAGACCAGACACTGGCTAGATCTAATAATGGAGACTGATAAACACCTCGAGGTCCAATCAGAGGGAACGACTGGACACTTCAAGGTTAAAACATTAGTGTTCACAAGTACACTGTATAAAGATAACATTGCTCCACTTCTTAAAAAACATAAACTCATCAAAGCTGGTGAACTTTACACAAAGCCAGACAATCAGAGAGCTTTCAACAGAAACTTTAATGACCAAATACAGTCTAAAAGCAAGAATATGTTCTAAACAAGGTTCTAAAAGAGGTTCGTATAGGTCCTCTTTTTTCCCTAAAGGTTGACTTTGACTTTAACAGACTTAAACAATAATCTTTAGATACTACATTTCCGTTTTAAAGATTTACAATAAATGGTCAATCAGAACAATCAGAACAATGAGATTTTGAACGCTCCAAACAGGAACTTTGAGGAGACTTCTTCACTGATCTGTTTTTTAATGGAGATAAAAGCCAGGACTCCAAACCTCCTGAATAACAAACTACAGGCCAAAACTACAGCTGCTGAATTAAGAAGGCTTCTCTACATTCAGTGTGTTCGCAGAGTGAAGTCCAAGCACATTTACAGCTCAATCAGGCGATTTTATTGCTCTACTGTCCTTGTTTCAGTAAACAAGTACCATGTGAGAATTGATTTATTGACGAAAGTAAGTACACCTCCATTATGGTTGGTTGTGACATGCTCACTGTCAGGCAATCTAGCAGTTGATCCATTAAGTAATATATCAAAACAATCAACAAACGTGTCAGTAAGAGGCTAAAGAATTGTATGCTAATGATGAGGACACCAACAGCTTTGTCTTTTTTATGTTCCGTTTTTTCTTCTAAGGTTGTGTTTACTACCCAGAATCCTAGCACACATTTACACTCACTGGCCTGTTCACTTGCTTGTTAACACAAACAGCTAAGGTATGTTGATGAGGTCAAGACATCTTTCTAAAGTCCAAACCAAGCATCTGAATGGTAAAGCAAGGGGATCTAAAGGATACTGAACATGGCTGTTGGTGCCAAACCGGCTGGTTTGAGTATTTCAAAAACTGCTGATCTGCTGGGATTTTTATTCACACCCATCTCTAGTGTTTACAGACAATGGTCCAAAACAGGCAAATATTCAGAGTGCAGCAGTTGTGTGGATGATAATTCAAATAACTACTAAGTACAACCAAAGTACGGATCAAAGCATCTCTGAACACTCAACATGTCCCACTTTCAAGCAGATGAACTACAGCAGTAGCAGACCACACCGGGGACCAATCCTGTCAGCGAAGACCAGGAAACTGACCCCCAATTTTCACCGCATCCGGAACAGCTCAGATCTGGAAAGGCAGCCATTTTCACTGTCCATCAACTCCTACCGGATTTTTGAATTTTGTGGCGGATTGCTGACAGCAGGAATCGAGAGAACTCACAAGAACCTGCAAATTCACATGTGATAACAAGTTGTCTCTAGCCACATGTGCTAACCATATAAAGAGTGGATTGTGTCCTTCCAGAGGAGGAGATCTACTTCTAGACTTCTAAAATCAGCATCTCCTCATCCATGGTGTCATCAGGGTGAAATGATGTCTAATAACCTTTCACTTGTCCATTCCTGCCTGTTTGCATGGTGTGAAGTATGATCCGCCTGAAACATGGAGTGTTTTATTTTAAAAAGAAGCCGGATGTTTTATTTTGTGTCTGTGCCCGACTTCCTTTCCAGGACAGATTAATCCGTGCTGAATTTATCTGGCATGTACTGGCATCCGGAAAAATAGAACTCTTGTGATCACCTGCGGAGTCCGGTGATCCACAGAGGAACGGAAAGAAGCTGATGGAAATTGACACATTAACTTGAATGGTTATGATCAGCTGTGATTGGCGAATACGGCCTTTTCGTAGCCGCCCCGGATGCAGTGGAAATTGGGGTAGGGGCTACAGGTCCCACAGGCCCACCAACACTGGACCATAGAAGATTGAAGAAACCTAGTCTGATGGGTCTGGATTTCAGCTGCCCCATTCAGATCAGAGTTTTGCCTCAATGACATAAAAAAAACATGGATCCACCCTGCCTTGTATCAGGCTAGTGGTGCGCCGGGATTTTCTTGGCACATTACCAACTGAGTACCGTTTCGACCCTACAGCCTACCTGGGTATTATTGCTGACCATATCCACCACTTTAAGACCACAGTGTACCCATCTTCTGATGGTTACCTCCAGCAGGATAATGCACCAAAGCTAAAATGATCTCAGACTGGTTTCTTGAACATGACAGTGAGTTCATTGTACTCCAGTGGCCTCCACAGTCCCCAGATCTCAGTCAAGTAGAGCACCTTTGTGATGTGGAGGAATGGGAGGTTCACATCATGGATGTGCAGCCAACAAATCTGCGGTACCTGTGTGATGCTCTCATGTCAGTATGGACAAAAATCTCTGAGGAAGGTTTTCAATACTTAGTTGAAAGTTTGCCACAAAGGATTTAGACAGTTCTAAAGGCAAAAGGGGGTCCAACCAGGTAATAGCTCGGTGTACCTGATAAAGTGACCGGTGAGTGTATGTTGACCTTTTGACTGGGAGATAACCAATTTTACTGCTGAGCCACAACTGCTCCTTATTTTTAAGGGGTTCAACTGAACAACAGTCTGTTTATCACCTCTGGTAGGATCAAATGGTGTCTTGTTTAGCATTGTTGCCTTAAACAACATCACAATAACCGGAATAAGTCAGTCCTTGTATTAAAGGTTGGGTAGACAGGATCTGAGGAAGTGCCAGTTTTGGGAAGAAATCTTGAATATAAACACTACCCCTCCCAACCAGTTTTCCCCTCAGCTCCTCCTCTCCCCTCCCTCTCTGCTCCAGAAAGTCCTACCTACAAACAGATACTCCTGCTCGCTCGTATCGTTCCAATTAAATTTAGATATAATGCAGATAAATACCCAGTCAATGTGAAAGTAAAAAGCATTGGTGCTACTGAAGATGCCAACAGACTTCCAGCACAATGTTTGCAGGACTTCTACAACTAGGATTAAGTGACAAACTCCAGGACCCGCACTTAACAGTTTAGCAGCGCTACAACGCGCAGCAGGTCTCGTTTGACAAGAAACACTTCTGTTACACTTGGCTTACTTTGTTAAAGTGGTTTACCTGTCCAGCAGAAAGGTTACAGGGACTGTAAGGTCCCAAAGCATCCCCCATCATTGTAGACCCGGCTTCTTAGCTCTTGTTCGGTCTACCTCCATTTTAAGCGCCCATTATTCCGCCAGAGTCTTCAGTATTTAGTTGGTTTTCTTGCTTGTGTTGGCAGTTGTGGCTAAAAGAGGATTCATATTTTTCTGATTGGTTTCTACTGTCTGATATTGTAGCATACTAACTTTGTTTGGGTTCCTGAACGAAAAGGGGGAGCAGCGTTTGCCTCACAACATGAGGGAGCAGCGTCTGCCTCACAACCAATCAGCACTAGGGAGCAACGTCCACCTCACAACCAATCAGGATGGGGGAGGCAGGGAATGGCTTTGTTTGCAGTCAGAAAGAGCGCAGTGCTCTGAAATTTTAAAATGTTGACTACACAGACATAACAAAACACAGCGATATTGTGATATTCCCAAAAGTCATCGATAACTAATAGGTATTGACTGATATTAAAAGCTTTTTTGGTATATACACCAAAAAAAGATGCTTCTTTAACGGATTCCTGCCTACCTCACCTTTAATGAAGCATAGCGGTAGTTCAGGCAGGACACGGAGTCAAGCTAAAGGCTACAGTCAGCTGATCTTAAGCCAGCCCTCAGTCAGGTGACAGCTCATGGTGATCACCCTCTACACATCCTATTGGCTAACGTCAAAATGGCGCCCTATTTAAACTGCTTCTCCTGCCTACTCTGCCTGCTGCAACCACTCTGCAACCCACCTTCACCCCAGCTCCTCCTGTTTGTGTTGTGTCTGATCTTACCAGTGTCATATGTATTGTCACTCATGCTTGCTCTGTTCAGTGGGGGTATTTTAATTTCTTTATCTTAATCGTATTTATTTGCTGCTGCTTTCTCTGCCTCGGCTTTTCATGTATGCCCATGAAAGGGAGGGAAGGAGCTCCCCTCTCTTATAGCCGTGGCATTCCATGCAAGCGCACGGAAGGGCAGGGAACTCTCTTTATTGCTTCTAATAAATAATTAATTTTGACTAAAGTGATCCTGACTGAATTTAAATCATGTGTAAATCGGGGAAATATGTCTTGAAAAAATCTGAAGTGCACCACACTACTTTTGTTGTTGAATTAAAAGGAGTACAGTTAGTTAACCATCTGCAGTGATATTTTCAAATGAATATCCCTGACCATTCAAAGCAGAGGGAGGAGGCACAGGTTAGGCTTAGTACAAACTGTGTTGTTGTGGGGTAGCTTATAAACTTGAAGTTCTAATTTTAGGCATATTTCCATAAGTTCAAATGCCTGCTTTTCTGTGAAAATACTCCAAATATGGATGTCCTTTCTTGGCCTTGGAATTTCTGACAGGCTGTACTCTATTGCCCCCTGATGAAAGGGGGATGTTGTGCAGCTCTTCTGTTTTCAACCAGATCTGTCAGTAAATTGCAGAGTGGTGTGAATGCACCACAATCACAAATTAATACTGAACCTGTGCCAATAGTGATTAAATGTAATACATCATGCATCATTCAGTCTTAGAGGTAGTGTAATTATCTTCAGATGAACCTGATTGAATGGTATACTACCACAAACAGTGAAACCACAATCTTGTGTTGCACTGTGTTTATTCTTTTTTATCCTTTTTCTCCACAAAGAATAAATTTTGAACAGAGAGACTGTCAGTCTTCTTTCAGAACTTAATTTATCTTAACCTCAAAGCTTTTCTTCTTACTTCTTCTGTCTCTTCCTTTGTAAAAATGATCAGATACATCTCACTATAATCACTGAATAAATAAGTGCTGACAGACTGATTCATATACAATAGTAAGACTCAACTAAAATCCAGATGGGAAAACAAAGCAGGGAAAACCTTCCCTCCTACTACAAAGCCTGGAGCCGCACATACAACACAGCAATGTAACACTGCTTTTCTTAGATTCCTTCTAACCAATGGTGTGTCTCCAAAAAGAGGAAAAAAAATCAACTTTATTGCATCAGGAAAAAAGTGTTGGAGCTATCAGCAGTACACAACAAGCCTGTCTAAAGCACTCAGACAGTCTGGAAAGGAGGGGCAGTCAATAATGAGCCTTCACAGAGTTATGACTGTCCAACACAAACACAATCAATGGGAGAGCCCAAAGGCTCGCTAGGTGCTATTGAAGTGCCGTTCACACTGGACCGGGATCAATGGCTAAGCTAGAGTTGACCATCGATCCTAACCATCCTCCGGTCTCCATCCCTGTCCCATCCTCACACTTCAGCAGAGCCTAACAAGGAAACAGAGCCAAGACGAGCCTGGCTGGAGAGAGACGGCGGCGTATAGAGTCCACTCCTTGATCCTCCTCAGTGAAGCGACACACTCAGTAAAACACACACTCTTCACTCTCTTCTTAAAGATGTTACAGGCTAAATGGTGCTTTAGATGGACTGTTATCTTTTAAGATCACTCAGACCTCGTCATGGGTCATTCCTGCAATTTGCACAGTGGATAAGATAATGAGGAGTCCTGCTGTCAAAGATTGGAACCTGCTTGACCACATGAGACAGATTTCAATTACAATGAAAGCTATTGACAGGAGTTACTAAGCCCACACCGAATGACATTACCTGTGATGACCGCAGCGCCTTGAGTCTGTTTGCACTCATGTGACCTGCAGACTCTGGATGCAGTCTAAGATCTCCTGAGGGGCTGCAGCTAAGTGATGTTAGGCAGACTTTTTGAAGAATTAACAGCGAGAAACAAGAAACTGGTACGTTTTTAACTATACTTGGAGCAGAATTACATGTTTCAGATCATTCACCCAACAACTCTGACTATTTACCACTCTATGAGGTGCAGCCCTGGATCAGGTCCAGCAGTCTAAGCACACCCCATGTAGAGATTATGGTGCAAATCACAGCAGCCATGGTTCCACCCCTGGGCAAAACCCGTTGCTGTCATTCTCTGTGTTTCTTCAGCTGTCCTATCTGAACAAGACAGAAATATCCCTCTGTCCTGATGTAGTTAAGTTTATTGGGGAAGTGTGTGAACAATGTTGCAGACTGGGGTTTTTGAGTGGATAATTATGACTTTGAAATAAAAGTCCTCTTTATTGTAGAAACAAGTCTGTGAAAAGTTTGGGTGAAAAATTGTCTCTTTGTCAGTTTACCTTGACATTCTCTTGAAATTTAGAGATGTTTGGTGCATGTGTAAACGCAGTAAGAGAAGACTTTGAAATATTCTTACATAGATGTATCTGTGCAAATTGATACACCAAGGGGTAGGGTTAGGGTGTACGGTTTCCACGTTTCTTTTTTTCTTCAGCTGTCATGTGGAAATAAGACATCCTTAAACGTAGTCTAAAGTCATCTCCCAAATTGACAGTGAAAAGAAAAATTAGACTTCCAAACAAACAAACTAAAAGCAGATGGAGAAGCTGGACTCACCATTTATCCACTTAGTAGATGTGCTGCTCAGCAGTTATTAGAATGTAATAAAACACGAACCACGGATATTTTATCACAAACTGCAGATCAAACAATTCATGGAGCCATTTCAAGCCTCCACCTTTATAACATCGAAACATTATCTATGGATCAGTTCTGATTAAAGCATAATCTTTAACCCTCATGTGATCACTTCAGCCTGTATCCTCCTGCTTATGCAGCCTCCTCCTGCTCCTCTCTCCTCTCCCTGCTCTTCTTCTCCTGCTCCTCTCCCTGCATTCCTCCTGCTCCTCTTTCCACTCTCCTCTCTCTCTGCCCCTTATCTCCTGCTCCTCTCCCTGCGCTTCCATCTTCCTTTCTTTCTCTGCTCACTGCTCTCCTTCTTCTGCCCCTCTCTCCTTCTGTTGTCTTCTCTCCTCCTGCTCCTCTCCCTGCTCCCCTCTCTCCTCCTGCTCCTCTCACCTCTCTCTTCCTGCTCCTCTCCCTGCTCCCCTCTCTCCTCCTGCTTCTCTCTCCTCCTGCTCCCTTCCCTGCTCTCCCCTCTCCTCCTGCTTTTCCCCCACTCTCCCCTCTCCTCCTACAGCTCCTCTCCCTGCTCTCCTCTCTCCTCCTGCTTCTCTCTCCTCCTGCTCCCTTCCCTGCTCTCCCCTCTCCTCCTGCTTTTCCCCCACTCTCCCCTCTCCTCCTACAGCTCCTCTCCCTGCTCCCCTCTCTCCTCCTACAGCTCCTCTCCCTGCTCTCCTCTCTCCTCCTACTCCTCTCTTTTTCAAGGGAAAGGGTTCATCACATGCTCTGTATTCAGGAAGAGAGGGAGGGTGTGCTTCATTTACCATGTTGGACAAAATGAGCGAGACGGAGCAGGATTATCATATTTTCATGATCATGTGGAGCCATAATGAAATTTAAACCTGATCAATTGCCCAGCTCTACTAATGGGTGCAGCAACACAAACCCCTAACTATGAGGAGAGGGTGGGACGTTTACAGACACAGACGCACATTTCTTAAAACACATATCACAGCCTTTTGTGCAGTTACGCAATAGCACTCTCCTACATCAGGAGTGCTATTGCAATTAGATGAATTGTGTGGAACAAGATGGTACTTTATCTTTTATGAGGACAAAAAAAACCTCAAACCTGATCTTTATCAGCAGTGAGTTGGAAATGATTGGTGTTGGTAATGATCCATGTTTAGAGCAGAAATCTCTCCAGGTTAATTTTCTGTTTCCCTGTTGTTCTAAACTCCAACTGGCAGGTGTGAGAAGCCTGAGTGATGAGGAGGAAAAACACAGGAGAGGAGAGAGGAGAGGAGAGGAGGGGTGAGGAAAAAAGACAGGAAGAGAGAGGAGAGGAGAAAGGAAAGGAGAGGAAGTGCAGGGAGTGAGGAGTGGGGCGTCGGGCTGCAGTGTGTCTAGACAGTATTCATGATCCATCTGTCTGCCACTGCCACGGCAACAGCCAGCGGCTACAACAAGATGGCAAACTCCATTACATAGAAACATTTCCTCTGCTTTTCTCTTCCTTCCTTACCCCTTGTTTCTCCCTTCCTCTCTCTGTCCTCCTCCATATCTCAGTCTGGTCTTCTGTCTCACTTCCAACACCCCCCCGAGACTTCGTTCCCCTGACAATGTTTTTGCCAATCCTTCCATTTTCCTGTATCCTTCTCTCCCTCCACCCATCCCTCTCTTCCTCCCTCTCTCGGTGTCTCTCAGGCGTCAGTGGTGTGTGCGCACTAGCTCAGAAAATTACAATCATTGTACAGCTTTCCCATAACACCGGCCGCAGACACTTACATTAACATTCGCTCTAGACAGTTAAATATTTTAAGTACCCGACTCAGGATCCTATCCATTGGAAATGAGTCCCCACCCACCCACCCACACACACACACACACAGACACGCACACACAGAGGCAAAACCCACCCACCCGAAATTAAAAAAAAAGGTTGTTTTTGAAGCCTTGAGGAGGAAAGAAAAGGTAGAGAGAAAGAAGGATAAATTTACAAAACAACAAAGATGGTTTGAGAGGTGAGGCACATTTAAGTGGGGAGGGGGTGAGGTAGAGGCGCAGGGGGAGGTAAGAAACCCGCCAGACACACACACACACACACACACACACACACACAAAGCTGAGGATGAAAGTGCTGCTGTAAAAAGTTTCCCCTCTCCTCCTAAAAGTTATTGAAAGAGGAGCTGCAGCACATCAAAGTGGCCTGGCAGACAGCCATTGGAGCCCATTGGTGTCCTTCACCCTCTCTCTCCCTCTCTCTCTGTCTCTCTCTCTCTCTTTCTTTATCTCTCTCTCTCTTTCCCTTCTCTCTGTGTGTCTCTCTCTGTTTCCATTGATCGTGACGAGTCGAGGGAACACTCTCATCTCATTCCCTGGACAGCTCTGCTCAGCAGGAGGTAGACGGAGGTGGCTGGTAGAAGTGTGTGTGTGTGTGTGTGTGTGTGTGTGTGTGTGTGTGTGTGTGTGTGTGTGTGTGTGTGTGTGTGTGTGTGTGAGGGAGGTGGGTTGGATGATGGAAAAGGTGGAAAAGTTGCAGAGCAGATGCTTCAGATGGGCAGGTAACATATATGCAGTAAATAGAGTTTTCCTCTGGCTAAAGCACAGAGCTTTAAGCAGCACTCCTACACTCTCCATGATCTGCAGTAATGAGCTTCTGCCAACTCGGCTTTTGCTAAATAATGATGACTGGTATGAATAGAAGATAAGAGTTGATGCAAATACTCTCAAAACACTATTATGGTACAGGAATTGGAAGCTTTTGGTACAAATGGTCAGCAGCAATGAAAGTGCTTCTCAGCTCATGGATGAGAAACGGTCCTGTCAATATTTAATGCTGACATCACAGACTGTATAAAACACGAACATGCATGTCACCCTTTAGGAGCTCTGAAGACTATAGCTAGTGGACACCATATTGCAAATGCTGCATTAACCTTTCTGTCCCACTCAAAAGAAACGTCAGAGATCCAGAACACGGGAAATGATTCAACAGTTTTCTTCCTATAGTGTATAGTCTGTGAAGATTATATGGCACAAAAACTGGAAAAAAATGTAATTCCCATCCAATCGCTCACAGTTAAACGTGCTTTTAGAGGAAACACACATGGCAGACTACGAGGACTAACTGTTGCTAGCTCCTTAGCTTCCTGATACATCCATGTCAGTAGCAATTTCTTTCCATTGCCTCCCTTTGTCATTTTTGTACTGGTGTGTTTCACTGGACATGATATGTATCATTTAACTCACCCCACACCATAATCTGGGAAGATAATCTCTAAAACCATCCATGAACAAGGCTGATTTCTGTTGACGGAGGAAACTGGCCCCAAAACCTTCAAAGACAATGTAATCAACAGATGCCATGGGCACAAACACACCCCCAGACCATCACAGATGCTGGCTTTGACCTTTGACCTGAGAACAGTCTAGATGGTCCTTTTTCTCTTTAGCCTGGAGCACACCACATCCATGATTTCCAAAAACTATCTGAAATGTTGACACTTAAGACCACAGCAGACTTTTCCACTTCAGGTCAGTCCATCTCAGATGAACTCGGGTCCAGAGAGGCCGGCGGTGTTTCTGGCTGTTCTTGATATCTGTCTTTGCATGGTGGAATTTGAACTGGTAGATGTAGAGACGGAGTGGGCTAACTGACAGTGGTTTTCTGAAGTCCTCCTGAGCCCACATGGTAAAATCCTTTACACAATGATGTGGGTTTTTAATGCAGTGCTGGCTGAGGGGCCAGGATCCTCCAATGTTTTCTGAATCTTGTAATGATTTTATGGACTCTAGATGATCAAATCTCTATATTTCTGCAGTTTTACATTGAGGAATGTTATTAAATGGTTGGTTTATTTGCTCATGCAATTTTTGACAAAGTGGTGAAGCTGTCCCCATCTTTGTTTGTGAAGGACTGAGTCTTTCAGGGATGCTCCTTTTTTATTCAGTCATGACCCTCACCTGTTTCTTATGAACCTGTTCACCTAAGGAAAATCCAAACAGGCATTTTTGGAGCAGTCCTCAGTTTTCAGTCTTTTGTTGACCCTGAACCAACTTTTTAGTAATGTGGTACAGCATCAAATTCAAGATGAGTGAAAATTTACAAAAAAAATAATCAAGTTTATCAGTTTGAGTTTATCTTTAGAGTATTCAGGTAAATTTAGGTGGGAAATGATTTGAAAATCATTGAATTCTGTTTTTAGTCACATTTTACACAAACATCCAAACTTCATTGGAATTGGAATTTGCATGTTTCATGTTTTTTTTTTTTTTCAAAAGATGTTTAAATAAATTAATATAATGAATAATTTGATAAATAAATGTTTAGCCATTAGAGCTCTGTCTATCTGCATATATGGGGCTTGGAAAGTTTGGGAACCACTGTGGTTAATGTTGAAATGTTATTATCTTCAGCGTTCATGTGACTCCACGTTCTCTTTGACTCTGGAGTGTGTTGATCTGTTAGAAAGATCCTGTTCATAATGGTTCATGTTAGATGCTCGCTGTAGCTTTTTTGGTGTATTTGTAACTCACAGTCTGCCACAGTTCACCTGCTGTAACCAAAAGTCCATCCATAAAAAGCCAACACATGAGGAGGAAGGGTCACAGTTACACTCCTGTACAAGCTGACCACAGGATCCAAACCAGATCTGCTCACCGAGCATGACAAGGAGAGTCCAGGGAGAACAGAGCAGAGGAAAGAAATAGAGGTGTGTGTGTGTGTGTGTGTGTGTGTGTGTGTGTGTGTGTGTGTGTGTGTGTGTGTGTGTGTGTGTGTGTGCAGTTTTTAAGGTGTGAGGTGAAGAGACAGAGAAGGGGAGGCATCCTGCAGCACTCACAGTTGAAGATGCCTGGAGGAGGGTGCTGGGTGACCACAGGGCAGTTCTCCTCATCGCTGTTGTCCCCACAGTTATTCAGCTGGTTGCAGATCAGCGAGCCCAGACGCAAACAATTCCCATTGGTGCAGTGGAACTTGCACTCTGGAGCCAGGGAGGGGAGAGGAGAGTGGGTAAGAGTATTTCCTAGCACTTAATTCAGAGTCTGAACATTTGCATCCTAAAAATACAAAAGTTTATTTATTTTTTTTATTTATTTATTTTTTACTATTATTATTATTATAATTATTTAAAGTCTGTTTGCTTAACTGGCTCCAAGGAATGATAACCCATTCTGATCTTGTGCTTTTTCTCAGCTGAAAGATTAGAAAAAATGATTACAACTGGCTGAGATTGACAAAAAGAGAGAAAAAAAATCCCCATTTGGATGAAATTGCATGTTTACAAAAGCGGTTCATACAAAAAAAAAAAAATAAACACCCACACACATTCGGCAGTGTCACCGCAACGGTGGAGAATGCAGACACAGACTAAAATGTGTAAAAGCTCTGATAAACTGACAGCAAAATGCTCAAATATTGGCCTCTTATGTGCTGTTCTCGCTGTTATCTATGCCTCAGAATGTGCAAGGTCAGGTGAAATGTTTTTTTTTTATTATTATTATTTCTAACTGTGAGCTCCAACACAAAGCGGAGTTAATGTGTTGAGTTTACACAGAAACAAGGTCAGGAGAAAAGTGGTCTCCTGTTCAAAACAACAAATAAATACACAGCTTTTCAAACGGGCCTTTGATGTGCCGCAGACCCAAACCCCAATGTTCTGTCACGGTTAGTACCAAAACGTGCCTTTCCCCCAAAATACTAATACCCCTGATTAGCACTATCTGGCAGAAGGGGAGAAAAAAACAAGTAACCTTTAAATGTGAAAATGAAAATATGTGTATTCTGCAGGGAATGAGTAATGCTGCTGAACTTTAATCATAATAAATGAATATAACAAAAACAAAGTGTTTGATGCACTGGAAACCAAGGCCATGTCATTTTGCCCCGCAGTGTGATGTGTGTGGTTAGAGTGCAGCTCTTGACTGAGAGCTGCACACACACACACACACACACACACACACACACACACACACACACACACACACACACACACACACACACACACACACACACACACACACACACACTGTAAAAGATCAGTATACTTGATATATGATATCTTTTATAGTTCAGCTTAAGTCAAGAATCATAGGTCAGACTATAAATATTTAAACTGTATGATGAGGGGAAAAAAGTTCTCTGAAGATGCCCCTAAATAAAGAGTGTTTTAAAGGGAGCTTACAGACATCATTAAGTTGTTTAAACTGTAAAATAATTTGCTTTTCGCATATATTATATATATAATTCGCATATATGTAACTTGTCTGCTGACGGTCAAATTAGAGATTTAGGTGTGTTATTCCAGCATCTGCTTAACTCTGTATCTTCAGTAAGACAAGGAGCTAGCAGAGGTCAAGTAAACTCAAAACAGCCTGGAGGACCTTCTGATGCAAAAATCACTGACATGTAAATAAACTGAAGCATGTGTAGCAATTAAAGCTGTGAGGAACGGAGTCACAGAAATAATTGATCACTACCAGCTAAGAATTTTAGGTTTGTACATAACATTTAATTGAATAGGTATGTGGTCTTATTAGACCTAAACAAAAGGGTTATTTTTACCTAACAAATGCAGTATTTTGTTCATAATACAGAATAAGTTGTCTCTGTCAGGGTAATATTATTGTTTTAATTTCAGTTAATTTCAGTTTACTTTTTAAATCTGGATTTTTACTTTATAATTTCTTGAAAATACTAAATTTGAGTCCTTTTTAAAATACTTTTAGTGTTCATTTGATTTATTTTACAACATGAACACTTGTTGGTGAAAAGACACCCACCAAATTTTTTAAATTGTGAAAAGAAAAGAACCAAACATCATTTTATTTTGGCTATTTGCCTTGTCAGAGGAGATTTCTGTTAAAATAATGGGTTAATCCATCCAGACCGAGAAAAAGACATGATTTTCTTTGACAGAAGCAGAATAACAGTGATTTCCTCACCATCTATGAAGAAAATATGAAGAACATTCCAAGAGTAGCAGCAGCTTTAAGTATGTTTGTCAGAATCTGAATATTTGGAGGTCTTGGTGCTCAGAGTCGTATGACTTTAGATTTTTTTAAGTTGACTCTATTGTGATGAATGTTGAGTAGACGTCGACTAGTTGCTAACAACATCATTCACATTTTTCCTGTCATACATAAAATTCACAGGAGGAGGGGATGCTTTGTAACAATCTATATTTACTGTCAACAGACAGCCAATGCACAGAGATCCCACAGAATAGCAGGTAAATAAACAACAAGCTGCAAATCAGCTTTAATATTATAACTTAACATACACCTTAGGCTACTTCTCCCACCTAAGCACAAAAAAAAAAATACTGTAAACATTTAAGGAGGAACACGTAGTGCTGGACGATAATTCGATAACAATATATATCGATCGATAGACGTGTGGTGCGATAGAAAAAAAAAGGGTCGATAAAAAGTTCGATAGAAAAACACAGTTTCCCTTTCTTTTTCATCATAGCCTATCATGTAGCTTTTACTACAGTCATTACTTCCTCCCAACCAATCACAAACGCAGACCCAGGTACGCTACGGCACCAAGCCCAGCCCCTATCAAACCACAACAGACAGCACGTGTATTAGAAAAAATGATACAGCAAGGAGAAGCGGAGGACATTGTCCCGAAAAAAGGTTTCAGTAGTTCACCAGCATGGCAGTGTTTTGGTTTTTAGAAGTCTGACAAAAAGCGAACAGCGGTCGTTTGCAAAATTTGCAGAGAATTAGTAAAAACGAAGTCTGGTAACACAATCAACTTGTTTTACCATCTAAACCGATCGCACCCGCAGGAGTACGAGCTGTGTCGGCCGCGCCGCGACTCCACGTCATCGTCGGAGGAATCCTCTGGAACCGCTGCCAGCACCAGCACAAAGCATGTGAAGCAGACCAAACTGGACTTCGTTTCTTGCCAAAATACGACAAAGCGTCCGAGCGGCATAAGGACATCACCCATGCAGTAACATGCTCCATAGCGAGGGACATACTGCCAATAACTACCGTTGAAAAGCCTGGCTTCGACCAGCTTCTAGCCACTCTCGACCCGCGATATGAAGTGTCCGGCCGCAAGTATTTCTCAAACACAGCGCTTCAGGCATGAAAATGGGTCAGGGGTTGAAAAGGTGAGAAGGGTGCGGAGGAAATACGTTCCGGTGTAGCTTCTTAAAGTGGAAGAAAATGAGCTCATATTTTACAAAGACGCGAGTATTTGGATCATGGCTACTAGCAGGGGGTGCATTCGGCAGGGGTGCATTCTACGACACAACACCGGCGTGGATAAGTCCTGCTTCTCGTGCTTAGTTTGTGTATTAAGTCAATCACATGATAATTAAAAAAAATAAATCTCCCGACCCCGGGAGAAATATTTCAGTGTTCAGACACCAGGCTGTGGACAGTTTCCCACACAGTTAAAACTGGTATTATGCTATTCCCACCTAAAGCTATTCTGTTTATTTATATATTTGTTTATTTTCATCAAAAGACTATTTAAATATTTATTTATCAGATTTTCTGGTCACTTTAGTCTTTATGTTTGTCAGTATTTACTGACGTCACTCAGGCCACTTAAGTTGATTTCTTTTTTTTTTTTAGTTCTTTTTCAAAAAACTTTCAGTTGTGGTAAAATAAAAAAGGTGGTTGAATAAAGGTTTGAATTTGAATTCAGTGCTTGTGTGTTCTTTATTAAAAGTAGGTCATTAACCAATAGCATAAAACATCCAGGGCTGCAATTAAAATATATGTTAAGTAATTATAATAATTATATCGATAATTATCGATATCGATCAATATGATTTATTTTTTATCGATATGCTTTTTTTCTATTTCGTCCAGGCCTAGGAACACGGCACATGCACTCCTCTCGCTCAGTGTGCTAGTGGCAGGGACAGCCAGATAACATTTGCCCAACTTAGCCAAACGGAGGGAATCCGTCTTTGTTCTGGGCCCATCACTGCAGAGGGTTTTTCATGGTGGGAACTTGCGATGTTTGCATCCATGTTGTACTTCCAAAATCACATCACATGAGTTTAGTTTTACTTCCAGCCCTTGTTTTTATTTTTTATTTTATTTTATTTTTTCTTCTCTTGATCTATTGCCCCTATTGGTCTCACCAACCTGTGTTCACACCTGTTGTTTTTTCCCTGTGTATTTAATCTGAGTTGGTTCAATGAGTCTTTTAAGAAGTTTTGTCTCTGGCCTCCTCTCCTTGTATTCCCTCTGCATTTCTTTATCCAGTCTTGTTGGATTTTTAGTTTTGACTTTGGACTGAAGAAAGTCAATTTGGTTCGAACATTCTCTGTTTGCCTTTGTCATCACTGTTTTTGGAGTTTTTCCTTTCTCACTAAGCAACACTTAAAGTCAGGAAGCAGGTTATGAAACAAAAACCTAAATAGAAACACATGTATGTTTTTTCCATAGACTGTATAAAGAATGGACAGAGTCTGCCTCCTCGCTGGGTGAAGCCACTCCGAGAACAGCACCCTCTGATGGTGGGCTGCAGTATAGGTCATAAATCCCGCCAGCAAAGCTTATGGGACTGTGGACAAACTTTATAAATTTATTACACAGAACATAAATTTTTCTCCCCTCTGCTTGTGATGTTGCCATGTAGTTATTGTAAGACTGGTTTGTGCCCAAGTCCTTTTTTTTCTGTACAGCTCCGTTTTTAAAAGTTATTAGGGGGTTCATGTTTTCTATGATTGACACCTGGTACAGCCTATGGGCGTTCAGGGATTGCGTAGCTCACCCGGGGGGATACGCTGTTTGAGCCGAGCGTCATCACAGGGACTCACGGTGACTGCGCGGCCGAATGCGCGCATTGCGACTGCGCAGCTCCGGTTTCAAGGAAGTGGAGAAAAACCCGGAATTACCGAGAGCTTTTTGGCTTCAAATCCGTATACAGTCGGAAGGCGGAACCAGGTTGTCCATAGAATATACAGTCTATGGTTTTTTTCCAGCCTTCAGCACCCTATATTAAGTTTAAAAGTTTATTCGTTAATATTGTCTCTAATTTATACCTGCCAACTTTATCACTGTATTTGTGGAACAAATGACTGAGTGGTGAAGGTAAGTTCATAAATCTTATTTCCATGTCATGTCTATGGATATGAACGTTTGAAAAACTTTTGACAGAAGCCCATTTTTGATCTATGATGAAGTGAGAGGTTATGGAAGTAACTGAAACTAAATGAGAGGAAAAGTCTTGTGTTAAAATCTAATAAAGAGAGACTTGATGACTTGTCAAAATGTGATGAGTCGATACTTAAAGTTCATTTATGATCGGTACTGTTGAAATGTGCTTCATCACATGCATCTAATGGGTTTTAAGCACATACAATCACCCTGCAAAGCACAGACTGTATATTAAATGGATGGTGACATCACCCATTTATCTGTGAGGCAAAGGTTTGGAGAGACAATCAGCAGCTGTCTCTACATTGGTAACACTGACTCAACCTAACTTTAGGTTAACCAAACTAAGTTACAGCTTGAATCTTACACCTAGCTTTGAGTGGGTGCAAAGTCCCAATGTGCGTTTCTCGAAAGTCAGCATGCCATTTTATGTCAATTTTATGATTTTAAACTTTACATGATTTTATTATAAAGATGAGTCATTTTACATAGCAACCAGACAGTGTTAGTTGATCAATGGGAGTAAACTGCTGTAATCAGCCATTTGCCTGTTGAGGTAGCTATTACAGTTAGTATTCAAGACCAGCCTTTGGTGTCATATATTAAGTCATGAATGACGAAGAACTTTGTCTAATAATAATAATAATAATAATAATAACAACAACAACAACAACAACAACAACAACAACAACAACAACAACAACAACAACAACAACAACAATAATAATAATAATAATAATAATTATTATTATTATTATTATTATTATTATTATTATAATAATAATAATAATAATAATAATAATAATAATAATAATGATAATAATAATTTACTTTCCAATGTACAGCATGGATTAACAAAGTATGAAAAATACTCTGTTAATAAAGTATGATTGATTGATTGATTGATTGATTCATTCATTCATTCATTCATTCATTGAACAATCTCTTCATTTAGAGAAAAGCTTTTCTCCAATTGGCTAACAGAAGGATCAGCCATGTTTCTGTGACAATATTTTGGTTAATATGGACATCATTTTTTACTTGTTTAAGATGAACCTTAAATCTGCACAGTGCCATTAACCAAAGCTGCAGCTGAAGTTACAAGATTACTAGTTATAATGTCTGGTTTAATATGGACTGAGTAAAACATGCAACAGGTCTTGATACAATGCCACACAAACGTGATTTTCATTTAAAAATAGGAACATAAATTTATTGAAGAAACATTAAATTTCTGTGTTGTGCATACAAAAAGCTTTTAATAATGGCATTATTTGAGTTTGCATTCCTCTCAGCATTTTTAACTTTGGCCAAAATGAGGGCTCTCAATTTACTATGGCTCAACAAGCTGGACCAACAGAAAAGCACACTGACGTGGTTATAGACGTTGAACTCAGTAAAACAACAGCTTAGACCCCTGTGAGGCTAACTCTTTCTTAATGTGTTAAAATATCTGAGTGACTGGTGTTACAAAGTTTCAGCACACATTTCACACGTCTGATTTGGATTCTGCTCCATCTACTATTTTTGTACTTGTGAGGTAATAGATTGAGGTAGAGGCAAGAACTAATCCTTTACAGGAAAATAGGAAGCACACGTTTAAATCAAATTAATTGTGTTGGAGGGATGGGGAGGCGTGTTTTATAGCTGTAAATCAACACACATAAATCCAGACATCTCAAACTTGCACACACTGCACTAAAGAGACACACACCAACAAACACCTCGCGGGCCAGATCCTGGTGTGAGTCCTTCCGATTTGCCCGGCTGGCAGTGAGCAACCTAATGACAGTGCACATTTTCTCCTCTTCCTCCCATAACAAGAACAGCTTGTTCTACTCTTGTCTAGACGGTGGCGGAGGGGGGGAGGGCAGGAACAGAGATCCGATTCAAAGAACAGACCAGCATGACCGTTCTTCGGAACAAACTCTCTCTCCTTCTTCTGAGTGGCAATTAGTGAAGCCTCACTGACTCGCCCAGCCTCTCCTCGCTCTGTCTTTCATTTTGTCCCATCTATTACTCCTATCGTCTGTCTAGACTCCTCTTCGGTTCATCCTCTCCTTTTCAGCTCTATTACTTGCCGTTTCTCTCACACCTTTTCTCTCTCTGCTTATTTTCCCATCCTCTGTCCATCCTCCACCTGCTCTACTGCTCTCCTTTTTCATCCTCTGCCGCAGCACTACCACTCAGCTATCACATGAATTCAAAGCAAAGCGTGTGAGCAAAAGTAAACGTATCTCCTCTCAAATATGGTAAAAGACTGATCCCCACAAAGAGCTTAACAAAGCAAGCTCTTCAACATAGTTTTTTAAAACAGCCAGTACAGACATGGCTCTCTTAACGCAATTAAGATACTTTAGCTGGCAAGCTAACCTCTGACATGCTGTTCACCATGGAAACATATAAGTGCTTGTAAATCATAATTATTCAAGCTAGCGAGACTAGCGAGAAACTTGGTAGGGTGCATAGATATGAGAATATTGAGTATGAATGGTAGGAATATTTGGATAAATCTGAAGATTCTTGACTGAAATGTTCCCCTCCTCACCTCTCACCTTGAAGTCCCCTTAAGCCATCAGCAGAGCCCTCTGTTCAACATGGATCCATCTATTTCTGAGTGGAATAAGCTCGAGTAAACACGCAAGGGGGCCTGTCCAGACCTTTTTGACTGGTGTGCCCCAACCTGGGCTCTGACATTGCTGGGGTGGCGTGAATTATATAAGCCTGCACACCAATAAATACCTTTATTAATACATCTGTGAGGTAATTGCCCATGTAGTTAATTCTGGCACAAGTCCCGTCTCAAACTACACAAATAGATAATTAAGATGATGTCCTGAGTTTTTCTTTACAGATGGATTTGCTCCCAACAAGAAGGTCTATCCTATGTGGAAAAGATAAGATAAGGTATTCCTTTATTAGCCCCACAGGGGAGAATTCAAAATTACAGCAGCATATATACAAATACAAGAAAGAGAAATTAAAGGATAAGAAACTTGGAGTTAAAAAAAGATATATACATGAGTATTTACACGAGTCTTATTTACTATACACATGTGTACAGCATATACATATACAGCGATGCCGGTGGAGGCACCTCTCGTGTTCTTGATTATCTGACTGAAAGACCACAGCTGACAACACTGTGTGTCCCTGCAGGGACAGTCCTGTCTCCTTTCCTCTTCACCCTCTTCAACCTGAACTTCAATTAAAACACAGAGTCCTGCCTCCTTCAGAAGTTCTTCGATGACTCTGCTGTCAGGAAGGGCAATGAGGCTGAACACAAGACTGTGGTGGATCACTTTGTCAGATGGTGTGAGCAGAACCATTTCCAGCTCAACTTGACAACAAGACAAAGGAACTGATCTTAAAAAGGACAAAAGCACCAGTGACCCCTGTTTCCAGTCCAGACCCCTGTCAGTGTGGACATTGTGGATGACTACAAGTACCTCGGGGTGTACTTGGATAACAAACTGGACTGGTCTTAGACACTGAAGCTGTCTACAAGAAAGGCCTGAACCGTCTCTACTTCTTGAGGAGGCTGAGGTCCTTTAACACTTGCAGGACCCTGCTGAGGATGTTGTGAGTCTGTGGTAGACCAGTGTGATCCTGTTTGCTGTTGTGTGCTGGGGCAGCAGACTGAGGGGAGCAGACGCCAACAGACTTAACAAACTCATCTGTAAGTCCAGTGACCTTGTGAAGGTAGAGCTGGACTCTCTGATAGTGGTAACAGAGGGGAGGATGTTGTCAAAGCTTCATGATGTAATCTTGGACAGGAAGTCCTTCTTACCTGTGACCATCAAACTTTATAACTTCTCCCTCTGACTGTCCCTGAACTCATTGATGATGTAGAGGCTGTAAACTTCTCCACTTCATAGAATCACATTCAACTGTGCAATCTGTTTGTAAACCGGTCAATACTTCAATAAACTAAGAGTTTAATACTGATAATAACACTGTTTATTGAGCGAGACTGTGCAATATTCTGTTTAACTCTACAATACTTGTTAAACTGTATAATACTCTGTGCAATATCCAACTCTGCTAACTGGTTTTGTTTACACTTCCTCCTCTCTATGCTTGTACATAGAGGATTTCCTAAACACTCTGTGCTTTGTAGACAGCTTGATATCTAATATTCTGCACTTTGTAATAACTGTTGCAATTTTTTATCTTTTCCTATCTATTTCTATTCTCTTTCTATTAACATTTGTATTTTCAAGAGCAAGTGTAATGCTGTGATGACTGAAAACATACAAATAATCCTGACAGCACCAAACGGACGTTATCCAGTGGCTCAGTGCATTGAAATACACAAAAACGACGCTGTCAGGTTTATCGAGGATCAGCCGTCATCCAAAATACAGGTAGATTTTTTTG
This sequence comes from Xyrichtys novacula, assembly GCA_962446985.1. Taxonomy (NCBI): domain Eukaryota; kingdom Metazoa; phylum Chordata; class Actinopteri; order Labriformes; family Labridae; genus Xyrichtys; species Xyrichtys novacula. The sequence goes on along the minus strand of OY660871.1, from coordinate 5,981,638 downwards.
AAACTTTTGAGACGTGTGTAAAATTTCAAAGCAAGAGGATGTGAAAAAGGCAAAGTTAGCCTGTTAAATATCTGTGCATCATAATTTACATCGAAAGCACTTTCATCTCTTTCCTCCGTCGCTCTCTTCATCATCTTTTTCTTTTCCTCTCTGTCTGTTCTCTGATGTCAGCCCATCAGTCAGACAAACTGGTCAGCCTGTCTGCCTTGACACGCGAGCAAGGAAACAGTCTGCTCCAGGGTTAAAGACAAGCAGGAGGAGGCGGAGGAGGAGGAGGTGGAGGAGAGAAAAGAAGAAGAAGAGCAGAAAGAAAACCAGACAGATGGTGAGGCAACAATAGACAGGGAGAGGAAAAGAGGAAAGAGAGAGAGGAGAGGAAAGGAGGACGATGATGATAAGATAGTGGATGATGACAGGCCAAAGGATGAGAATAATAATGAGGTCCGATAAGAAAACAGGACGAGATAGAGGGAAAGAATAAATAGGTGGTACAGCCTAAAAGGAGTAAAAAGGAAACACTTATACCTTTAAAACCCCACTCTGATGAAAATGATGTTTTTATTGTTGTCTACATATTCATATGGCATTAATCTGATGCTACAGGACATATCAAGAGAAAACTAAGTGTGAAATTTGATCTCTGAGTATTTCTTCACTCAAATCACTGTGAATCTCTGGCAGACCCAAACTGCAGGTTCAGACAGAGGGAGATTTCCTATGTAGCAAATTCAAGCTCCGCCTCCGGAGCCCCGCTATGCAGGTCAGACTCTGAGAAATAGAGAGGATGCTCGCAGAACAAGCGTGTGTTAGCAGATTGCAATGCTCATAAGAAAAGTATGTTGATATTAACTTTCATCATGTCCCTAAAGACATTAGTGTCCGAGAGCTGAATTGCTCCTATGTTACCTGACACTTCTACTACAATGGCAATGTTAGGCTACAAGCTAACGTAAAGATAAGTGTATAGGGCAGCGCTGTCTCCGCCCACGACTCAGAGGTGAATTACTTAAAAGCGACTGGAGCTCTGCAGAAGAAAAGCCCTTGAAAATGACACAGGTAACGAGGTTTTGGCGAAAAACTTCATAATCACAGCTTAAAGACTACTGAGAACAATTTATGTAGTAAAAAAAACGATCACAGTGGGAGTTTAAAGTGAAGCAGTCTGACCTCTGACCTCACCTCTGACCTCTGACAGCAGATGAGTGATACTGTGCCTGTGATACGGACTCTCAGTTGACTTTTTGAAAAACTAAGGTTTCCAATCAAAGTTCTCAATCTGTACTCTTACTCCTGGAGGACAGAAAGTGCTGCAGACACAGAGAAGTTTTTTATGATAGCTTTTTCCTCTTACTTTGAACGGCAGCACTCTTCTCTAACAAGGAGAAACCCAACCCGCAGTGGGGAAGGAAACTGCTCATGCAGACTCAGTGACAGAATGTGTGACGTGAATTGCACTTTGACAAATGTCTGTGTGAGCTTGTGAGCGCACACACAAGCGTGTGTGTAGGGGTGTGAGCGCACGCCTGTGTGTGTGTGTGTGTGTGTGTGTGTCTGTGTGTGTGTGTGTGTGTGATATAACAAAGTGTTGTAGTCGCCACTTGGCAGTGACAGACTGGGGGCCGGACATGTTTCTAGCTATGTGAGTGTGTGAGTGTGTTTCGTGGTTTGTGGCTACCAAAGTGTCCTTGGGTGTCCGTTTGAATGTGTATGTTTCTGTGTGATTTTTCTTGAGTGTGAGTGTGTGTGTGTAAATGAGAGTCAGTGGGCTGCTGCTGCAGTCACAGCTGTCAGAGCAGCAGCATTATATCACATTAAAAAAGAGGCTGTTTATGGCGTAACACACTGTGGCACATTGCTCATACAGTACAGGCTGTTTGAAGGAAAGAAGAAGAGCCATAAAAGGAAACATGGACCCCTACATGTCCCCCGGTCCTGCGCGTCGCTCTTTTTAACCATCACAGGAGACAGATCATGAGACTACCAGTATAGATTTTAAGTGAGGAGAATGTGGTAATTATTCTTAGTCTATCTATCATCCCAACAAAGAGTTGGCATCAAAGCTGGGATGAAGAGTTTTAACATGAGGGAACTTATTAGTATCTGTATTATCCAAGAGTTCTTGAATGTAACTTCTAAAAGACTTCACATAAGGTGAATGCCGATCAACCATCGCTTTATTTGGGATATGTCACAAATACCAGATGTATCAGCACAAAATCAGGTAAAAAAACATTCAAAGTTCCTAAACCGCAGACTCCAGCAGCACCTTCAGGTGGTAAGAAGTATGAATACAAAAGATGTTCACAATAATCTAATAAGTGTCGGAAAACTGGACACTGTCGCACAGAACTGTTGGCAAAACTCATTCTCATGATTGTCCTGATTGACATTAATATCAGGATTATTAACGTGATGATTTAACATCTGCATCACACCCATTTAAGCAGCTTAAAACCTCTTTAAACTTGAAAGCACTTAATTCTTTAAATAACATTATCAGAGGTCGAATAAACTATTAAACCTACATACCCTTAACAAGGAAAAACATCACCTGCTTTGTTAGATCCCAATATGTAACAACGATCTGTAATGTAATAAAGACCCACAATGTAATTTAAAAATGTAATTAAACCCAAATTTACTGACCCTAAATGTAACAGGCTGTCACGTTTTGGGTTTTATGATTTTTTTAACTACATTTCAGGTTGTTGTTACATTTCAGATGATTGTTACACATCAGGCTCTAGCATGCCTCCTCCTGCTCCCCTCCCTGCTCTCCTCTCTTCTCTTGCCTCTTCTTCCTCTTCTTCTCCCTGCTGTCCCATGCTGAATTTTACAGCTTACTTTAACTTTTGCTGCAGCGCAGGTTCATGCTCTGGTCTCATTTTACAGGTATATTTTACAATGTTACCATGATGCACACACTTTGATAGCTATCTAAGAGCAGGCTGCACAAAACAGACTCATGCAAAATAAAAAAAAATAAAATAAAAAAAATAAAAATAAAAATAAAAATAAAAATAAAAATAAAATAATAATAATAATAATAATAATAATAATAATAATAATGCATCGGATTTCATATAGCACTTTATCAGAGACTCTCAAAGCGCTTTACATTGGATATATCATTCATTCGCTCACAAAGTCACACGTTGGTGGTGGTAAACTACCTTAGTAATCACAGCTGCCCTGGGGCAGACTGACGGAAACGTGGCTGCCAGTTTGTGCCTACGGCCTCTCCGACCACCACCACACAACACTCACAATCATACACCAGTGGAGGACACACACTGGGAGCAAGGTGGGTTAAGTGTCTTGCCCAAGGACACAGCGGACTGGCTTGGGATAATAACAATAATAATACTTTTATAAGATGAGGAAAAATGCTCTCAAAGCTTATAAGACATGTAGGAAGAATCTAAGAAAAAAACCCTCCTCATCATCAGGCTCAGTGTTGTGAATAACTTTACTAGTGGATTAAATTCACGATGATAAAGAAAAAAAGACATTTCAGACACATAAAGATGAAAATAAACACTGTCTGCAGAATTTCTCTGTTTCTTTGTTGCTTGAGAGACTGAAGTAAACATCTACAAAGTATGTTTGAAAAGTGCAGACAGAGATATCATCATTTACTTTAATACTGTGTGAGCTCTGCCTTCATAATAATGTGATGTATGCTGTATCAACATGGAGCCAGATCTCCCTACAGACTGTAGGGAAACAAGCTAGTAGAGGTTTAGGACAATCATTGATCTTTATGAGTGAAATCAATAGAGTAGCCCTTTGAATAATGCTTCTCTACACTTGCATTTGAAATATTCATTTCATTTTTGGAACAAAGAATTTGATATTCAAGTGCAGTGAACTTGAATTAAAATCCTGAACACTGCAGATTAGAGAGAACTGTGCTCTGTGTGTTTTCCATGGCAACTGTGAATTGTGTGTCAGACAGTTTTATGTCCCCACGGTCTCCATCAGTCTCCCTGTTTCAGTCTCTTCTCCTGCTCTCAGCTCTGTCTCTGCCCTCCAGCCTGCATCCTTGATACGAGGCGGGCAGCAACTTTGCAGGGCACTATGGTAATAAATGTGTTGCAGATGCGTCTGTGAGCCATGAAGGATTGGGGCATCTTTCCAACCTGCTGTCTCTGACTCACTCCTCTTGTCATCTCCCCTCCTCCTTTTCTCCCCTTTTACCGTCTTTGTTTTTCACTCCATCTTCTTTCTTTACTTTGTCTCATCTTCCTTTCTTTTGCATCGTCTTTATCCTCTTCCTAATTTTCTCCCCCTGCCTCTCCTCACCCCTCTTGTTTCCTCCCTCCTCCTCTCCTCTCCCCTCTCTGGCTCGACCAGGATAATTAAGTATGTCAGAGTTGTGCTGACTTGGCACAATTGACAGCCATAGAGAGAGAGAGGGAGAGAGAGAGAGAGAGAGAGAGAGAGAGAGAGAAACAGTGACAGAGCGATGGAGAGAGGAGAGAGAGACCTTCAGGCTGTGTCTCCTCTCTGCAGTCCAGACAGTGCAGTGTGTGTGTGTGTGTGTGCGTGTGTGTGTATGTGTGTTGGGCAGAAAGTGGGTGTACTTGTGTATGCCTCAGGGAGATGCAGTCACACTACAGGGCAGCAAAGGAACTCTTTTTTTAACCCTCTCTGTCTCTTTGTCTGGAGGCTGCCTGCTGCCTGGACACACTGGACATTTCAGCACGTGGATTTCTTCACACATGAGGCAGATGCTGATGTGAAATCAAGGCGATGTAAAGGAAATACTGAAATGTCATGCTGTGTTCACTTGAATTAAAGAACTGAGCTCACCTGAGAGCACTGTTTGAACAAAGGATTGTCTTAGTTGTCAAAAGATTTAACGGAGGTATATTGCGCCCTGTTGTACAGTGGCAGTCTATTCACTAACATGAACATCATTTTTTATTGTGCTGCACTGCTCAGCAATATTTCATTATGTTTATTAGGTCCCATAAAGGGACTGAGTGGAGTCTTTGGCGCTGTAGAGGAGAAGTTTTCAAACTGCAGAGGAAGATGTGAGTCAAAGATACTGCAGAAGGTGAGCGGGACGTGTGCAGGCTGATGATCTGAAGGTCGTTTTCCCTCACAGCTTATAAAATGAAAAGTTTATTCAAGTGTTTATTTATTTGAGGTGAGGTACGTGTCAACAGTAAGTGTATTAGCCAGAGGGAATGCAGGTCAGCTCTACTCCTTTGTCGAGAAACTGGACAGAGAACCTGCCCAAAATTTGGCTGTAAGCTGCTTCCAGCAAGGTCAAATCCAACATGTGATTTAGCTCAATTTAAGAAACTCCAATCCAGATGTAAAAGCTGAAGTGAGTGTTTACTCTAATAAGACAATTTCCAGTGCTTTACTTTTCCACCAGAAACCCTACTTTTGCTCACAGACATGACCCATGCAACCAAACAATCTCTGTAACACTGTAGTTTCAATTTACAGCCCAAAGCACAACAATGACGAGGCGCTGTTTTAAATGGAGAGGGTTTTAGCTGCTCAACAGTTCAGGGCCTCCTTTGTCATTTTCCCTTTGACAAATCTGGATTCATCAGACCACAGGACAGTTTTCCATCTTGCCCTTCTTCTTCTCCTTCCTAAGTGGGCCAGGGACCAGAGAGGTCACCAGCATTTGTGGATGATCATTACATTTTGTTTCCTGATGCAATTGAAACCTGTATGAGTGGATGCACTGCTAAGCTGTAGTCCTAGAAAGTACAGCCATGCAGAACTTTGACAACAGAGTCGTGTCTGTTTACAGTTCTGTGAAGCCCGATGGCCTGAAGTTCAGGGTCGTCCACTTTTGGTTTTTATTCTTTGTCCACTCTTGTAAAAACATTTCTCCAGAATTTTAGAATCTTTTGAGGATGTTATGCACCGCAAATGATTAAATTCTCCAAATTCTTTACACATTTTTACTTTGAGGAATAAATTGATAAACATGTGCTCATGTCTTCTCTCATGTTTTTGCACTTTTTTGAATTAGATAAAAATGATCATTTCTTGCGTCAACACATCTTGCTGGATGTGGGATTGCATAGAGGTATCCAGAGAGTAGGATTTCTACAGTTAAGTTAGTATAAAGCTGCTCTAGGGCTGATTGTCTGGTAAAAGATGTGCAAAAAACAAAACAAAATACGAGGTTATTGACAGAAGTATGTGCGCTCTGCGACCTTAGCTTCACTGTAAGCAAAGACTGTTAATTTACAGCACTAATTTACTGTTTTTAAGCTTTGTTTGCATTATTTAGACTGCAGGTCCAAATGTTACACGCTAATCAGAAATAATCACTTACAACTCAAACATTTCTTTAAATAATAATTTCTATATATGCATTAAATATCAATTCTTATTTTTTATTTTTTCCTCTTTTTTTTTCTATTCTTTTAAATTTGCAGAAAAAAAAAAAAAAACAGCCAGTGTCGCTGTAATCAGACTTTCCACCACGGTGACAAACAGAGGAGATCAACAAAAAAAAAAAAAAATTCAAAACACATTGTAAAGGCAAAGAGGGTAAAAACACTGAACCAGTAAACACCAAAGAAATGTTTGAATCAAAAAGGACTCCGGAAAGAAACACTGAACTTGGGCTGTGGGTTCATTAAGACACTGACAACAGACAGTACAGCTGCATGACAGAAAAATATCAGTAATCACCATCTGATTCAATTCACCTTGTTTCTCTTTAAGACTTATGTATTCCTTGAAAGCTAATGTCCTCTTCACATTTAAAGTAGACTATTGTCTTTACTAGAGTAGTTTCTGTGTCACCCTTTTTAATCAGTGATAATATAACAAAGCCTTTGTTGGGGATTATACCTTACATTACACAGTACAGTCAAGCCAGTGATCATGTGGACAAAGTTGAAGAAGTTCAGCTGATTTTGAGGTGGTTTTTGGTCCTTACCTTCTGTTCTACAGAGGTCAGTGGAGCAGAAAAGCTGAATAAATTCAGCCCCTCAGCAGTAAAATGGAAGACAGGTCAAACATTTGATTCAGTCTTTTTTGGCTCTGTCGCTGAGCAGCATGTAGGTGCAGTCTGTCCTTTTTCCCTCTGCCTCCACTCTGAAGTACACTTCAGGAACAAAATGTTCGCTTCAACATCATGGGATGATACATTTTCTTATTTCACAAAAATATCAAGATTTGTGTCTCAGACTTCTCTTGGAACATATTCAGAGTGGTTTTATTGATTCATTTCAACTCTTTGTCTGCTTTTTTTCCCTTTAAGAAGTCTAAATCAATTTTAGTTTGGTCCGAAAGTGTTTGGTGCAGAGAAAAATGATGTTTACATATACGCTGATAAATAGTTTTAATATACACTCCATGTAATTAGATGGAAATAGGTTTAACAGCACTGAGAGGCTGAGTCCTGCTGAGTTTATGGCCTCTCTTTGCACGTTATAAAGCCTCGAGCTAATATGTTAGAAGGTTTACGATAATCTGTGTCCATTTAGATACAAGACGGATGATATCTTTATCATGATGAAATCACCTGATGGCAATAACGGCGCAGTATGACCTAGTCCTCTCTCCATTTTGTCTGTGCACTCTCCTCCATAACAGACTTATCATCAGTGCATAACTCAGATGAGAGAGAAAATTTTGGAAATGTGCCTCCATGTGTTTTGCAGCTTAAGGTGCTGCGAGAGCATCAGGTTAATATTCACTGGTTAGCGTTGACGGTGAGAATCCTCATAAATATGTCCTCAGGTTGCCTGCTCCCTGTCGGCTTTAACGCTCTGCCCACGCATACGCCTACACACATGAATAAGGTACAGGCACACGCACACGTGCACACTACACTAACAATTACATGTAAAACACACATGCTACCACGAACGCATACACACAGACATACCCATGCACACACATGCTCACACACACGCCCACACGCTACCTAGCCAACCTAGTGAGGATCTCAGCAGGCAGGGCCGACAGGCTGAGCCAAAATAACGTCTCAAACTCAGTAACCTCAGCCATCCTATCAACAACTGAATCAGAGCAGATAGGCAGTCTGGCTGGCTGACTGTTCAGCTAAACAAATCAAGGCTGGTTAAATGAACACCCAAAGAAAAAGACACGTCCTTGCTGTTTGTGAGAAAATGTCTTCAGAAAGTTTGTAAATCATTCACAGACACTGTTGTCTGTCATCATCCACTTTGTTTAATCAGCTGTCTGACACATTAAGGAGCAAAAGGACAAGAGAGAATAAAGTAAAAAATGGGTTGAGCAGACAGAGTCTGATCTATCAAGCTGTATTATGGGAAATTTAGGATCAGTTACTCTGGAAATACTCTTCTCACAATCACTTTTGTCTCACTTTTGCTCTTAGCTCTGTGAAAATCTCAACAGAGTATTTGTTATTTCTTAAATGTTTGGAGGTTCCATCTAGGGCTGCCACCTTTCATGCTCCTTAGGGTCATGACCACCACGGGCCTGAGGTCTGGGGTGAGCAAACTCACGCTGTCTAGAAGAAAGGGCTGATAGTAAAAGGCACCTACTGTACACCACGTATCATCAGCTTAGAAAGTTGTGTCTAACAAAGATCTGTCTCTAGCAGCATTTTTGAAGACCAGCAGATATTCTGCCATCATGAGGTAAATGTCCAGTATCACCTGTCCAACAGTGTGAACTCAAACCAGTCTACCATTCTGGACAGGCAGGAGATAGCCTGCAAGGAGTTACATCATTATGGCAATGTTTAAATCCTTGATGAAACATACTGAGGCACTGGTAATAAAAAGGGGGGTCTGGAGATGCAGATTTAGAGTCAGAGAAACACCTAAATGAACATGACGACAACAATGTAGCTCAGGAGGATTGAACCAGCCTCCAAGCCTCATCAGTCCACTCATTACAAAAAGCCCTGTACCCTTCCTGCACTTTAATCCTGACCCTCAGGGTTCTGATATAACTCTTTAACAGACATAAAAGAAAGCATTAGTCGATGAAAAAGGCAGAGGACAGAGTATCCATGATGTTCAGAAAGAACCTCAAAATCTAACCTGTCAGACCATAGTTCATCTCTGTAGGGCCTGAAAGAAGTTGCCAGTGTTTCTGGATGTTAATACATGGTTCTCTTTTGCATGGTTTAGTCTGAACGTGCAGATAATCAAAATAATCTATAATTGTATCCTATGGAACATTAGTTTTAATGTTCCTCTTATAGATTGGTGAATTTCTCCTCATCTTCACCCTCTTTAGAGTTGGTTTTTCATATCAAGACACTAACCTGTAGCACATGAATCAGGGGATGTTTGTCAAATAAGTATTTGAGTGTTTTGTTAACTGTGTGTAATGTTTTTTAAACATGCTCCAGCCATTAAAATTGAAACAATTAAATTCTGCAGTTTTTAAGACTGATATGTTGTCTTTGAACCATTTCCATTTAAAGTTAGGTTTTGTTTCATTATCATTAAAGATCAAGAAAAAGACAATTCTTACCAACATTATTTGACCCTGCCTGTCCTATTAAAGACATGTGTTACAGAACCACTACAGTGGATGGTTGACAAGCCTGGCAGAGCTGGAGCTGAAGTCCATCTTGCTTACATGTTTGTGTTGTAAATCTGTGTCTGGGTGTCTTAACTCAGACTGTAGACACAGAACATGGAGTGTGAGCGAAACGCTGAAAGCAGCTGGACAGAGCTCTGCTGCTATCTGAGGAATCACTGGAATTTAAGGAGGGTAAGACTGAAGAGAGTGAAGCATCAACGCAAAGGCTGCCGCACAATGACAGCAGCCTCAGCTATTGACTGCACAGAGCTGCAACACACACACAGACACACATCACAGACCCTGTCATGAACACGCCTACAGGAATGCATACACGCCCACATTTTAAAGCATAAATACATTCATTCTTGTGGACTCATACAAATCTAAATGGTCACAGCCCCCCCCCAGATGATGTGTCGATTTAGGTCATGTAAACGTGGGCTGGGTGGATGTCTGACTGACTAGTAAATAAGCTTGATAGGAAGTAAATAAAGGAGACAAAATCAGACAGCAGGCAGCCATGCACAGAGAAACAAGGTAAACACACACACACACACACACACACACAGCTCAGGCAAGAGTGCATAACAGCACATCCACACACTTCTTTTGCCTCGTAAACCTGAAACATCATTAAGCATTTGAGAATTCAGACACACACTCACACACACACACACACACACACACACACACACACACACACACACACACACACACACACTGCAGACAGAATTAGGCAGGGGTGATGACTCACTGTGTCTGTCTAATTTACTGTTTCTGCCATAAACACCTACACAAACACACACATGAACACAGGAGTGTTTAGTGTAAAACCCTGTCATCACGATGAATAAGTATGAAGGTACATATGCACACATTAACACACACGCACACACACACGTGTGCAATTATCATGTCGCAAATCCTGTAATTTTGTTGGCCGAACATTAGTACACACATGCATGGACTTACACACCCACATTCAAAATCACAGACACACATGTAATTATCTTGTCATACATCATGCAATTATATCAAACTAATATGGATACACAGCCTGCACACATCCTGCGCACACAAATGCACACAGGATTACACACACACACACACACACACACACATACACACACACACACACACACAAATTAAGGTCCTGACTTCCTGGGAGAAACAGCGATTAATTCTGCAAAAGTGCTCTGATACTAAAACACTGCACTGTCCAAATGTTTTTTATCTTATTTTGTTCAAAATTACTGGATACATTTGAAAAGATAAATGTTCACTGCAACCATGAGTCAGTGCAAGTTTTAAACACCAGAATAACAGACCAACTCCACAGGTTTGTTTATCTATGTATTTGTTTGTTTTTGTTTTATTATTTATTTACCTGCGTACTTCGCCTAAAATATGGACAACAAAGTCACACTTTTTTGGAAGATGCAGTCTGTTATTTAGGAGACTACCAGTGCTATGCGTCACTTCTTTGCAGATGTGTAGCCCGTTCCAATACCATCTCTTATTGCCACCCTGCTATATACCCAAATGGTAGTTGAGCAGAGCTGACAGTAATGTTGAAAGCTGTAGGTCACACATGGACCCGCTCCCCAGAACCAATATACTAAGATTCACATTATCCCCTTCAACTGCTGACTTAAAGAGTTTCAAACCTCGGGGTTTATATTTGTAACAGTCTAATGTTTTCTGAAAATTCTGTGATGATGACCTATAGTGTGGTAAAAGTGATAACTTCACTTTTGTTTTTAAATGACAGCCTTACTTTTATGTGTTTTCAGCAGTGAGGCTGACACATCCATAACATAGAAGAAAACCTTTCTCTGCATCTTTAACTCGCGTACTGGTTGCAAGTGTGTATAAATAGGACACAGCTGGCTTTTGAGATGATAAAACAGGCACTAAAAGAGCCTCTTATAGTGCAAATTTAACAGTATTTAGTTAAAAAATATACTCAGTTTGAGCTTGAGGACAACACAGAGAGCCAGAGAGTCAGTTCATGCTTCATAGGAGCCGTTCCCACAGCTACCAGCGATTATAGAAAATGCTAATGCTTGTGATGTACCTAAAGGGTAATTCCGCTCTTTGCCTGGCAGTAGCAGAAGATATGAGTTTTCCTCTATAACTGTTCAAACTTTGTGCAGCTCCATATTCAGAGAAGCTGTCTCATAAGATATTTAAACCACAGTGCAGTGCTTCTCATTTAAACTTATTGCTGTATTATTTCAAGTTCCCATGAAATCAGAGTAAATGTATTCCTAATGATATTTAAGTGTTCGGGTGTAATTTCTTGGAAAACATAAAGATATGTTGATGATTCATTCTGTACTGGGGGGAATTCACTAATTATCACTGCTGCGTTATTTGTTTAAATGTTCTCTATCTCAGCAATATGAGCTGCTGTTAATATCAGTTAACATCAGCAACAAGTCCCTCATTAACTTTCTGTTTTAATGGGGAGTTTGAATGTGCTGTGAAATAGCAGCACTGTGAGCACAGCTTCATGGACACTTGAATCTGGGCTTTCTATATTTGACAGGGTTAGGAGAGGAGAGATGTAACTGTGGTCCAAAGGTGTCCATAGGTTACCCCCGTGGTCTCCATAATTATACGAATGATTAGATAGAGGCGAGGAACACTAGCCATGAACAAGTCAAAACAGTTTCAGTGATGGGAAATCAAACCTCTGCTGCTGAGCAGAAGGTCGGTTAGGAAGCCTTCCACACCTGGTCTATCGTGTGAGCTTACAGTGTGAGCTACCTGTTGTTTGGTTCAGATGTTGTCTAATTAAAAAAAAAAATCAAGCCATCATAGTTATATTGAGTAGATTAATGTGCCAGCACAGCTGCTGTCCGTGGTTCTGATTATAAACTGGTTTAGATGGGAGATTCTCACGGTCACAGGAATCATTTGGAGTGTTGGATATGCCTCTCTTTGAAGCAAAAAGGCCCCAAAATAGACTTATTAGGCTGCTGCTTTGCAGGTGAAGCTTCTGTAAACAATAAAAAGAAATCAACACCAAGCGCTACTAAATAAAGAGCATCAGCTCATCGGCTAATTTTTTTAATCAGTGACCCTTAAAGTGATGCTTACTTATGTGAGTTAAAACTCTGTTTCAGCCGAAAAAGCACTCTCACATTACTCGAATGTAGGGCTGCACAATTAATTGATTTTAAATTGTAATCGGATTATTTGATTATGACGATGTTGAAAAATTAAAAACATCTTGGCATGGAGTATAGCTTGGCATGTGCACTACATCATTTTCAGTGATTTCGTTTTGAGAGATGATAGAAAAACGTATTATTTTTAAAGTGAAGTTTGGTAAAGTTGTCAGTGAATAAAAAATTGAAATTGAAAATCAAGTTTTCAGAGAAAAAAAAAAAAAAGGGGGGGGGGGTATTTCTGGCCAAAATCATTCAGTCCTACCTGAATGTGGACTAAAACCCAGCAGAGTCCACAAAGAGAGAGTTTCTCCTCTAGACTTTTCTCTAAACTAGAACTTATCTGTGGAGTACAAAAACTTTGCTTTGCTACTCTGAACTCTCCCCCCCTGTAGTTGTTCAGTGAGCTGTGTCCCATATGAGGTGCTCTACTTGTTCAATAGATGTTTTCACACAGCATACCTTCAAGGTATCTCTAATACTTTTTCACTATTGTATCAACAAAAATCAGCCCTCTGACCATGAGTCTGCAGATAACCTGTACTTTTATACACACAGAAGTTTAGAAAAAGAAAAGCCTCGAATCTTCATCCCACAACAACAACAACAACTCTTTTTAAACCTGTGTTCTCAGTGACTGTGTTGAGTATTTCCTGTCTACACACTGTTGTTTGCTGTACCAAAAACAAAAAAACAAAAACATACAATTGTAAGAAAAAACATTTCTTCTCTTGTGCTTGGAAATAAGATGTTTAACTATAATGAAATAATGATACTTGTAATAGACATTAACCAGATAAATTTGGACCCTGGAAAGCTGTATTTTTATACAGACTTTCAACAGGCATCATTTTTCAGAGTAACTTTAAAATATCCACACAGTTATCAAACTCTGGTGAGAAGCTTTAAAGCTATGGTCTACCATTTGGAAGCTTGGTACTTATTAGGCCGTTATGGTCCTGTGGTCTGATCTACGCAATATTAAGATCAGAAAGAACGGAAAAAAAAAAATTTGGTCACACATGGTTCGTAAGTCTATTCAATCCCCTGTCTCCCCTGCTCCGCACCATCCCGCCCATGGTCCCGCCTCCTCCTCACTACCCCCCTCACGTACATGTAATTAGCGAGCTGCACAGCTGCTGAAGCGTAATGGAGCTGGAGAAGACTAACACCGAAATCAGGAGGCCGCTTCTGTCACCCTCCACATCGAAGGGAAGGAAAAGTAAAAGTTTCAAGGAAAAGGCTGAAGTAAGGAAGAAATATGAGCGATACAGGTGCCAACGGAGGGTCTACATTGGAGAAATGTACGACCGGTGGAAAAAGCTGCAGAAGGATTTGGGACTGAAAACTGACTCTGAGACAGACGAATTTCAGTTGAACAGGCAATTTTTTTGTTTACTACAGTGGGAGATGTCTGCAGAATGACTCTGGTTAGTCCGTGCCTATACTGGCTAATGACTGAACGTTGTTGATCGGAACAGGTAGGCTCTGTAAAAAGATTTTAGCATAAGTAAGCCACGCATCTTTAGCATTGTAAACTGAGCTGGTGAAGACACGCCTAGAAATGTAAAGCCTCGCCCACAATCAGCTCTGCTCTGACCGGCTAGCAGTGGTGACGCCAGACCCGCTTTGCCCCGCTAATATATGGTTTTCAAGGCTCCGGTCCAATTGAAATGGCTGCCATTGTGTACCCCTGCTGATTTTCTGCCGGCCGGCTTCTTGCTCTATCGGAGGGGCGTGTTGTTAGGTGGTGACATGAGCTGGTGGGGGCGGGATCTTGGAACACGGAGGGGAGGGGTGAGTGGGGGGGGGCAGGTCACGTTTTTCAAATCTGTCTCAACAGCCAAACTGGTTTTCAGATCGTAGACCATAGCTTTAAAGCAATTCCAGTCACTCTACTCCCTGTGTCATTTATCAGTGTGCTGATTCTGTCCCTGTTAGCAAAGTCAAGATGTCTGTATTCTGTCCTAGAACCAGAACAGAAGAACAAAAATGATGTCCATTTTTATTTGTAGAGGCTCAAGTTGGTGCTGAATTGTTTGTGCGAACAAGGGCAAACCACATATGGTTACACACAAAAGGTAAGAAAGCAGCACTAGCATCACTTAAAGACATGCTGTGTAGCAACACTAAAACACTTGCCTCCTTCTGTGTGGGGTCAGATTCAGAATCATACAGGAACTGGCTCGGGTTCTCCTGGAGTGTTGACTGTATGTGTTTTGGTGTTTTTCAGCCACTGAATTGGCCCGCATCCCACCAACAGATAACATACAGGCAGCCAATCAGCAAATCACTTCATTTTTCATGGCCCCGCCCACTCTGATCATTGCATGGATGGTGAAGTTAGAAAGACTGCAGATCAGCAACAGAGGCTGTATCTGCTTAAGAGACATCTAGGACATACAAACAACCAAAATACAAGTCAACAAGACCTTCAAGCCACATCTGCTAAGTCCAACATCACAGGCCTGCATGAAAAGATGTCAAAATTCATCCTCACATTGACAAGCAAAAAGAGACAGAGAGACAGACTTTAAGCCAGTCTGAGCAGTGGGCAGGCTGAGGGGCAGGAGGACCACATCTAACAACCCTGAGCTGTCAGTCTCTTTATGGATGGGCGAGGGCTCCACATTAGTACAGCTCAATATGGATTGACCGTGGTGAGAGACCACACTGTGTGAGACAGAGCAGAGTGGGGAGGAGGAGGAGGAGGGGATGACGGACAGAGTGAGATAAATGAAGATGGACAGAAAAAGGTGACCACTGGAGGAGAGGCAGAGTGAGAAAATGTGTCAAAGACAGAAAGGGAGGCAGGAATTGAGAGTGACTCTGCAGTATTGTCTCTGAGTATATGGACCGCCTCAGGGGGAGTGTTAGGAAACCAAGGTGAATTAAAGATATCCCTGCTTTGATTTAAAGAGACACTGACCTTCCTCACTTTGAAAAAATCTGTGCACAGAGCCCTTGTTGGTCCTGACAAAAGTGAACAGCTGCACAGTTTTTTTTTTAAATTCCAGTACAATGACGTTCCACCTTTTCTTTGCCCTGTGACACATGAAGACCCAGCACATTTCCACAAGATCCAGCTAAGAGCAGACACCACCACTGTAAGAAGATCTCACTTGATTGGCTGTATATAATTGCTACAGGACCTGCATGTGTTTCCCTCCATAAAAAAAGGTGGTTGCATCAAAAGAGTTGCATTATTAAAAGCACAGGAAAGTCTACCAGGAACCGCGTTGGTGGATTGGGAAAGTGTGGTGGCCCTGAAGGTCAATGGCACAGCTATTTCAGGAACAGGAACAAAAAACATTCATAGAACACAGAAACAATTTACAAACCACACACACAAAATATAAACTAAAATATGAATTCTATTAAAAATACACAGGAAAGATAGGAAGCTTCAAAGCATGAACACATTTTTGAAAAACAAAAAGATGTTTTGCTCTCTGAAAAATATTATTTTGCTTAGATATACTTTAAGCACCTGAGTTTTGTCCAATCACAATCAAGCTGCTTCCAAAGACATTGCAGCAAAAAAAATAATTTTTAAATTAATAATTAATTAATAATTTCTTTTTATTTTCCTTATTTTTTCAGATTTATTTATGATTCCAAAATAAGATTAACTTTGTTCATGTTCATGTCTATCTCATTTCTTTGTGCTTTCTGAGCTTTTTGAGGTCATGTGAAATATTTTTATTTTTCTTTTTACATTTTTTTGTGCTTTATGAATTTTGACTTTGATGACTTTCTGAAAGCCGTTGACCATCAGGGCCACTGTAGGAAAGAGACGTGCAGGTTATGAAAGGTATGAGGAGTGGACAATAAGATAGAAGGCAGGTCAAGGTAAAAATATTTTCTTAAAAGATACTGCTTTAAATAATCACAAAGAAATTGAGTGGAAAAGAAAATCAATAACTGAAGGATCAACAGGTTGGGAAATGTAGAAGAAAATGAACTAAATTGTCTAAAAAAGGGAAGAAGATGGAGGATAAAACAAGAAAAGGAGAAAAAGAGAATGAAATCATATCACATACAGAGGCAAGAGCCAGCACATAAGAGTGAATACAAGGCTGTGGAATAAAGAGAGGCAGAGACTCAAAGACACCCTAAAGATTCAAGAGAGGATGCTTGACAGTCTGAGTGATTCAGGAGAGGTGGAAAAAAAAGAGACAGAGGAGGAGGAGAGCAGCTATGAGGTTGAATGAGAGTGACAGGAACTACAAATTATTCTCAATGTTGGTAGTGTGGCCTTGGTGTGTGTGTGTGTGTGTGTGTGTGTGTGTGTGTGTGTGTGTGTGTGTGTGTGTGTGTGTGTGTGTGTGTGTGTGTGCCCCAGCAGCTTAACACTGTCCACATTTCACCTGAGAACACACAAACAGCAACAAGCTCACTCACATCTCTGTGGAAACAAATGCACTGATTCAGACACACACACAAAACAGACAGACAGACCGACCCAGCTCCAACTAGTGGAGGGCCAAATGCCCGTTTGTGTGTGTGTTTGTGTTAACCTGACATAAACTCCACACGGTAAACAAAACCTTACGTTCACCTTGCAGCTATCGACCACAGGTGTCTGCCTCCATCTGATTGCAGGCACGCTTGTTTACTACTCTTCGATGACTTCATTCCCCTCCTCAGCCCCCGCAGGGCCCGAGCGGAGACTGACCAGAACTAACCCTCCCACACACACACAGAGACACACACAGAGACACACACACAGATCTGATGAATTATGTAATATACAAGCTTTGAGAGAAGAGAGAAGGCTCTGCTCTGGAGAAATTTCTCTGAATCTACAGCAGTTGACCAGACTAGTAGAAACTGCAGGGTGCACACAGATACACAGAGAGCCTGCAGTGAGAATAAAGATATAATATCAGTAATTGAAATGTTAGCTACATGGCAAAAACCTCAAGCTATTTGGATTCACCTATCAGTCAATATTAACAATGCAATACTGCCCTTTCATAGATATTTCAGTATCAGCACGGGCGTTCTTTGTTTGTTGTGTTTCTTTAGTGCATAAAACCCTTTTCTGCAGAACAAACAATGAGAAATATTTACTTGGGTTAATGCATAATAATTCAACACTATCTGTAAGACACGAAGCAACATATCATTTATTTTTAGGTCTTGGTTTAACCAGCCAAAAAATCCTCACAGGGGCTTTTAGATCAGTACATATCAGATACTCCTTTTCTGGTATAAAATAAGTCATTTGACTCAGAAATGGTTTCCAGTTTACTTCATTCTTCCAAATGCAGTAAGAGAAAAACACCAACAGTGTTTTACTGCCATTTCACATCACGAGGCCAGCATGTTTTTTTGGGCTCCTGTGCAGAGGAAGACTTGATGCGTGGACCAAATCTGACACAGACACCATTAAGGTCAAAGTTCACGGTGCAATGGTAATGATGTATTTGTATGTCATACTCCATTCACAGAACATACTTTTCATATGCAGCTGAGGCTGTGGAGACTGAAGAAAACTGGAAACTGACACACGCAGAGCAAACAGTGATCTTTGTTCTTCCATGTGATCAGATGACATGAACCTTCAAACTGAGTTTGGGCGTTTTCATGGTGGGCATTTTCACTCAATGTAACAGGAGAAGCTACAAATAACACACATGATGCCTCTCTTCTCACCTGCTGCATCCAGAGTGACATGTCAAGATGTCCTTGGAAAATGAGTTAAAGTTTAAGTTTCTGCTGATGAGAAATGTGGATCACAAAAAGACAGAAACTCCAGTTCTCTCTTTATGTTTCTGTAATTATTCATTATCAGCCATAACTCTGCCTATTCACTGCTTTAATTAAATGAAAATGGATATCATTCTTGAAACTACACTCCACTGCCTGCAAAACCAAAAATTTAAAGTAATTTTCTCTTAATATTAAGGGTTTTCTGCAAACTTAAGTCTTGTCTTAAGACTAAAGTCTTAAAGAGTTCATTAAACAGAGTCGCTCAGGGTAACTCTTCAGAGGAAGAGCTGGACCTCCTCTGAAAAATTACAATCACAACATTCACAATCAAAGTAAGTCATCTTTTTGTTAAACTCTTATTTACGATGACAATACTGTGGACAGAAGAGTGCTTATTCCTTCCATCCATCTCTGTGATGCTGTGAACTTTTCACCTCTGTGATGACTACATTTACAGAGAGATGCTCATACAGACATTGAATTCAAAGTCATAAATATATGAACATGCAAGTTATAAAAGGTTGTCTCATTGTTGCGGGACGTTTAAAACATGTTTGACAACATACCGTGAAAGATATTAATTGTACATGCAATGTCAGTATTTTTATAAAAAAACTTTTATCACTGTTAGTGGCTCCTGAGGTGATCTTGTGTTATTCCAGCGTGGCCTCACTCAACTTAAACCTGAGCACTGCGTGGATCAGCATCTGTAAATGGAATCACCTGTTTGGGATGTGAAGGGACACCTAAAACAGAGATTTAGGGCCTATGCCCATCAACAGTGGTTTTGGTGCTATTTTCAAGACAAGACTGATTGATATTGTCAATGCTAAACATACCTAGTGCAAACACACCCAAGACTTGCTGCCAGTGCAATAATATGTTTTCTATCAAATGCTTTTACATCTCTAAACCACACGGTTACGACAACGGAAGACAAGTGTTGTAGGAGTACTTTTTCATCCAAGCAATTGTAAACTCTAGTAATGGGTGAACAAGCCCTTAAACATCTATATGACACTATAAGCCAGCTTTCATACTGACATAAGTAAAGAATGTGTCGACATAATTACATACACCTTTTTTTATAGCTCACTATCACCTTGTTAAAATTGCTTTATTGAATTTGAAGACTGATTTTGGATGATTAAAGGTCAA
The DNA here is from genome assembly GCA_962446985.1 of Xyrichtys novacula. NCBI lineage: Eukaryota > Metazoa > Chordata > Actinopteri > Labriformes > Labridae > Xyrichtys > Xyrichtys novacula. The sequence goes on along the minus strand of OY660871.1, from coordinate 5,962,067 downwards.
AATCAATTTGTTCACTAATGGTCTGTTGTTGTTGTTGTTGTTGTTGTTAGAAATCCAGAAGCTCAGCTGTAAACTTCATTCTTAAGAGACTGACTGTACATTCTTTGACATATGCCCCCTGACATACACACAAACACAGCTGTGCATTCATCAGTGTTTACCTTTGAAGGCATTTGTAGCCGGTAAGTCAGTTTCCTGCATACTGCTCCTTCCCGCGCTCTGCCAGCTGCTGCTGATGCTGCGATGGATGCCAATAGACCAACCTTAACCAGTCCGAGCCGCAGCCACAGGGGGGAGGGAGGGTGGCCGAGAGGAAGGGGTGGCGCCTGCCAGTCTCACTGCCATCATTCTTCATCAAATGTCCATGTGGGGGAATAAAAGGCAGCTGTCTGTACAACTCGAGAGCAGGCGACTGTGGGGCAGTCACTGTTAAGCTGAGAGTATGGCTACAACAGAGCACACTGGGAAAACAGAGATGGCCAGGAGCAGAAAAAGAGAGGATTGGGCTTGAGACACTGACTTTTGAGTGAAGAACAGATGCAAGTTTTAGGAAGTTTCAGTGTTGGAGTGTTTGATTTGAACTCTACCCTCCTAGCAGCAGGCCCACAGCCATGGCCAACACCCTGAACTTTTGACTGTCTCAGCCTCTTTTCTGCCTCTGAGCTAAGAATCTTTATCTCACTTAGTCTGTCTGCCTCTGCCTCCTCCAGTCAGGTTTGTCTCTTTAACTCGGCTCTGATCAACATGCTGTCTCCTCCAGATCTCAGTGTTCTCTCACTGGCTTGTTCCGTACTCTTTTAACTTCCTCTCTTCGTCCTCCTGTGTCCTCCGTCCTGTTGCTGCAGTCCCCTGCTCAGCACGAGGCACTCTCAGGCTGGAAAGAAAGAGACACAAAAAGAGGCAGAAACTCAATGAATGTAGTCATAACATACCCAAAACATCAGGTGAAACACATCCACCCGAGGGCTAACCGCTGCTGGCCTACAGAAACCAGCTGCGAGAAGGGCACGAAACAATCACCCACATCCACCCACTCACACACTGCAGTGCATGTCTCAGTTTGGATAGCAGGTGGGTGGCTGGCTGGCTTGCATGGCCCCCCTTTAGTTCCTCTCACCCACTAGGTTCTTACATGAAAGGAAAAGTTTTTCTGAAAGCCAAGCGCCGTCTGTGACCCTATTTCACAGAGCAGGGGAGAGATAGAGCCACATGTCACTGTGCTACTTTGAAGTCTGCCTGATAAACAGGGCTGGAGGAGGCTCGGCTAAGGAAACAACAAAACTTTATTTACATTTCAAAAGTGCCAAGTGCCACTTTTTGTGTGCCTGAAAAAGAAATAAAATCTAAAAAAAAGTGGAGAGTGAAGAGGAGGAGGAAGCTGGAGAGATCAGAGGAAGAATGGTTTTGGTGAAAAAGGAACAACTGCTGCTCTTGTTGTCATTGTGAGCATACAAGTTAAAATAAGGGTGCAGGAGAGGTAGGAAACATGAAGTATGACAGGGTGAAATGGAAATCAACACAGGAGAAAAGGTTAAAGAACTCAATCAACAAAGGAGCAACCTGTGGGAGACCAAAAAAAGTAAGAATAGCAGCCAAGAGGATAAAAAAATAAGAAGAAAAAGGAGAAGATGCAGGAATAAAAAAGTTAAAGAAGTAAAAAACGACAGGGCGGGGGAATGGAGGAAAGAAGGAATTTGTTGCAGAGAGAAGCAGACAGACAGTAAACAAACACACGCCCTGTCTGAGGTTTAGAAAAGCTCCACAGATCTCAGTTTGCTCATAGTATCTCAGCTCTGTTCCCCTGGTCTTATCAAGTCTTATTGCAGATAGGATTCACACAAGACAGCTCGAGCCCTGGCAAACAGGAAAGTAACAAGGAGATCCAGGCTGAAGTGACAGAGACAGATTCACTCATTCTGTGCAGCTACAGTGATTCAGCAGTTTTTCTGTTTGTCACCAATCAGAGTCCAAATCTCCAGTGAGGGTCCAACCAGTTAAACTGCTGCTTTACTACATTAACTGGTCTACAGTAACTACATACACTGGTATGCACTGGCTATTGTCACAGGTGAAGTGTGTGGCACAGTCTGATTTATGCTCCTGTGTCAGACCTGTGCCATGACACACACCATGACCCTGCATAAGTGAATGCCAATAGCTCCACATTCACCTGCTCAAAAATGTAAGATTGTATCAAACAATGCACACAGCAAACCCTGTGATTGGTCTGCTTGGTCACAAGTATTTCCAGTATCATCACCATCCTTTGTCTGCTGCATCATCTCCTCTCTTTTCTTTTTTGCAATAACTGCAGCATGATCAACTGCTGCACAGTCAGCTCTGACTCCAACAGATTACACTCTGATTTAAAGAGGGAAAGTGGCTGGACTGCAAACTGGTGATAGAACAGATATCCCAATGCAGATTAGTATTGCACTCTCCAAATAAATATTTAGAAGTCTTTAGTGCTAATGACAGCTATACAAGGCTATAGTATAGCGTCAGTATAAACCAGTATGGATCAATCTTTTCAAGTTTGGAAAATTTGCACAAATTTGAAATGACCCGAATCACATAGCCCATCACATCCTGATCCGGGGACAAAGAATCATATCAGTCATCTAGCTAATCACAGGCTATCAAGCACTGTTTTGGAAGTGACAGCTAACTTGTAGGGCTCTATTTTCGTGCCTCGCTAGCAGCATGGCGCAGGTTTGGCGTAAGTCAGGTCCGCCGCACATATAAGGCGTGCCCAAGCACATTTTGGTATTTTGGCATAAGTATCCCCCCTCCCTAACTCAGCTCCTTCCAGCGGCATATGTCGTAGAAAGGGAGGAGAGAAGGTGTGGAGTGGGTTTAACACAGCTGAGACCTGTTTTTGCCAATCACATCAGCTGCTCTCCTCACCTTTAAATCCGCCACAGGTGAGGCGTATTGCAATTTTCGTGAAGTAATCAAAGAGATCAAGAGATGTCTGAAGATAGTAATGCCACACGATGGCGACAGAAGGCAGCCCCTCAACAAGTGTCACTGTAAACGCTGCAGAGGGCATCTTGCACACTTTCTCATATAAGCACAGATGGATTTGGTGTGTGTAATTTTGGACCCACTGGTAAGACAAACACCCTTTTCCACAAATAAAGACACTCACATAAAGTTGCACATATTCAAACCTCATGTGACAAAGGTGGGTTGTGCGCACAGATCACAACATTAACTCCAATAATGGCATTAAAATCAGAACCATCTGTGCGTAAATGACGCATCGCGCTCCGTGGCCTAGCTCTTTCTTTCATAGATGTTGGCATATAAAATAAATTTGGCTCTCAAAACTGAATATTATAATATTCATATGTAGGCTTAAAGTAAATAATTCTTCTGATCACTGAAACAAATCATCTGTCCAGCCACCGCAGCAGCAGATGCAGCAGGTGGGGGGGAGACATGTCCAGGTCGGGCTGCGCAAGAAATAAGAGGAAGAGGAAGAAAGAAATAGGGGGGAGACAAATTTCATATCTTGTTAACTTCATCATGTGTCATCAATAACTAATAAGTTTTTTTGTATATACACCACAAAAAAGATGCTTCTTTAAAGGAACCCTGCCTACTCCACCTTTGAGGTAAAATATATCTCTTATTACAATATAGCACATCTAATACACATCTTGGGTATTCTTTTAATCTTGGGTTGGGGTAGATTTGGGTATTCTTTGTTTCTTTTTTTTCCCTTTTTCTGTGTAAAGCACTCTGTGCTATATGGTTGTGTATGAAAAGTGCTATATAAATAAAGACTGATTGATTGATTGATACCACTACAGCCGTTACATACTTGACATTTATGGTAACTTGGTTGGTTACATACATACTAAAATTCCAGTAAAGAAACTTTTATCTTTTGCTTTTGTAGATCACAGAGACACACTGCTGCTCATTTCAATCTGTTTCATAACCAATCAAAAACTCCTCACAGGAGCTTTAAAGCAAAAGATTGATGGAGCTTAGGAATAAAGACATAAAACTAAAGGAAAGGATAGTGTGGTGAAAATAGAGAAAAGTAAAGGACAGGAACAGAGATGAACGAGTGGAAGAGGAAAGGAAATGAGGGGGGAGGAAATGGAAAGGAAAAGATGTGAGGGAGAGGAGATAATGAAAAAAACAAGGATAGCAGGCTGTAACAGGAGATAGGATGAAAGTAGAGGGAAGTATAGATAAATAGAAGAGATACAGAGTAGGTATAAAAGACAAAAGAGTGCACGAGAGCAAAGAAACAAAGGAGATGAGAGGGAAGGGAGGAAGTAATACAAAAACATTAGAGTGAAGAGAGGAAGAGCGGAGAGGAAGAGAAGGGAGGGTAAGGGAGGCTGCCACTCTGGACTAATTGATTGTGAAGTAAGAGCAGAATTATCACAGAGTAATCCTTTGTTTGATATTGAGCTGCTGCTGCTGTCGCTGCTGTGTGTGTGTGTGCGTGCATGTGCATGCGTGTATTAGCCTGTTAATCTTTAGCTCATCCCTGTTAGGGTCAGAGGAGTTCAGGTTGGTGGGCTGAGTGATGACTCAACAGTTTGTGTCTATCAGGGCTGTTTTCTCCATCAAAGTTATACATCTGTGCAAAAATGCAGTTTAATGTTTGACTTTCTTTACCACTGTTCAGTGTTTTTATTGAAAGGCATATCTATCATAACTCCTGTCATTTCAGAGAACAAGGAGGTCACAACTTTGACCCGATTCCTCTCACGGGTGCCAATTTGAACATTTTTAAATTAATTACCACTCAGCAATTTTAGCCAATTTTAAACTGTCTATGTCAGCTGTCACTGCGCACAATTTCCAGCAGAATGCAAATGCATGAGTAACTTATTTTTACTGAGCATTCTCAGTGTGCCTGACTTTATGAACTTAATAAAATAAAAATTAACATGACATCATTGTGTAACTCTAACCACAGCCAACAACAGCTGCTTTACAGCAACCCACGGTAACTTTCCAGGGACACATGGCTCACATTTGAGCATGATGTGACAGCGTTTCGTTTTACAACAGACATTTGGAGCTCTGACATATTGTCCAATCTGTGTCATTAACATAGAATCATCATGTCCCTTTTGAGTCACTGACACAGTCTTTTCACGGTCTGAGCTCCATCATCTTGTAGGTTCCTCTGGATCACTGCTGCAGACGTCCTGCTGCTTTACTGATGCTTCAAATACAAGAGCATCAGTCTCTCCATTTTTAAACTGTTTATCATGGAGCTTTTGAAATTGTTTCTGATTTAATTGCAGATGTATCTACATATATGTAGATACACACAGTATATATGTCAGGAGTCAGCTTATTCTTGAGACCCATTGATTGCTAGGAACTTTTTTAAACATTTGTTTTTGTTGTCTTGAGCTGTCTTGTTGTCTGAGTAACAAAGAATGACAGTCACTCTCTCTTTTTTTCCTTATTTTCTCTTGTATTTTGTTTTCTATTCAGGATCTTATGGTCAAGAGGCTTTTTTCCCCTAATTTTTGCTGACATCTGTCAGCCTTGCACTGAATTTGATACCTCACTTCCCCCTCATTGGTCGTTTTACTTTTATATATTCTTGTACTACCATGAGGTCCTCTTGTCCTTGTGCCTGTTTATTTGGTTAAACCAGAAAAATTCTAAATAAAAAAATGAAATAAAAAAGAATGACAGTCTGCCATGTCTGTGACACCTTAGGACAACCAGACAGAGAGAGAGAGTCTAGCATGTTTGTTTCTGTGATATGCCCTGGTCAGCCTATCAAAGCACAAAGCATGTAAAAAACATGAAAGTAAAAAAAAACAGAATGAGGATACAAAAAAAATTATAAGTTAGAGTTGAGTTTTGTTACAGAGGAAAGTTTGTTGAGTGTCATGATGGTGAGAAACAGTAGACCCGCTTCAGCAACCTGACAGTCTTCTTTCAGGGTGCCTTCAAGCTCAGGGATTCCCAAGTAGGGTACTGCACCCCCTGGGTGTTCAAGAGACACCCAGATCCAAGAGCCATGAGATGCCCCCCAAAGTTGAATGATTTATATTGTAAATGTTTCTCTCTTATTGCAAAAATAGATAGGAAATTGGTAAAAACACCTTTGTTGTTGTTCTTTTTTTCTGCCATATGATGCAAAAGTTTAAAAAGAAATTAAAATAATTCACAGTACAGAAATCACAGTCACATCTTCATATGCAGTTTGCCAATTTTCTGTAATGTCTTTCTTTAAATAAAATACAAATGCTTTTCTTACATAGTGACGTCCAGTGGCTGCAGAACTGAGGTGAGCTTGCAAAGTAAATCAATGATTTATGAAACTTGATGGCAAAAAGGTCACAAGTCCCCAAAGTGATTTGCCTTCTTTATTGAAAGGCAGACCATTTCCTCATTCTTCCCAGACTTGTATTAACCAAGGAGCCACAGTACAGCTGGAACCATAAATTAAAAAGTAACATTTTTTATTGCGTGTGCACATTCCAGTCAAAGATAAGGACATTACTGTATGGGCTGCATAAAGTTCCAATCAGATTGTACCTCTCTATTATGGGGGAGAATTAAAACATCATATGCTCCATTCAGGAGACCTGTAGAGAGGTCTTAAATATGAGCCCATTATATTCTCAACATTATATTATTTACATTATCTTAATTTTCATTTAAAGCTACAGCATGGCACAAACTCTCGGCAGCTTATCAGGTGAACAGAAGAATTGTTTCTATTCCATTCACCTGGCACAAAGGCTCTGTCTACTGACTATATGTATAGTCAGTCCAGCCCGACCCTGCTGACTGTCTGTCTGACTGTCTGTCAGTTCAAATGAGGACAGATATACGTCATGACAGGCTGTGGAACACGTTGTTTGCTGTGTTAGACTGGACCTGAGAGTCCAGGTGGATGTTTGTCTGTGCTCTGGTCATTTCAGGACACCTCCTGGTCTTCAGTCTTATCTGTGGCTCTATCTTTATTAGGACTTTTAAGTCGGGGTGTGCAAAAGTCGAGAAAGCTCCACAGCAGCAGAATGAGATTTATAATTTAGACTGAGAAGGGTGAATGAAGCTCGTTGACTGTTCGTCCTCTGACAGCTTTGGTTTGAATCTGTCACTGAATAAAGAAACATCAACAGCAGGAGCGAGAAAAAGAAGCAACACGGGTTAGAGCTCTATTTGATCATGGGCTAAAAGTTTGGTTACAAGAGCCAAGACAGGTTCAGGTACAGATGTGAACTGTGTGAACTATGTGTTGATCTGGAGATGTAATGACACTTTACTTTGAACTCTGATGAACAGTTGGTAACCACAGAAACAGGAACACTACAATCATAAAAGTTACACTGCTCCTGAATAAGCTGGGGTCAGCTGGAATCTGCAGTAGGACCCAGATGTTGGGGAAATCTGGATGCTGATAGGGAGTCTTTGTCAATTATATTAAGTTTTCATTAAATTCTTAAAAATCTTAGATCTTTCTTTCTTTTCTTTTTTTTCCTCGTGCCTCCTTAGATAAAGCCATACCTTCCTCAGTGTCATCTGTCATAGGAGCTCATACTGCCAACCCATCCAGAAACTCCCAGTGCAAGTATTGGAGGAAAACTGGTGACTTGTTGTGATAGCCTTTGGGTAATCTTTGTCCCAATGGGCTTTTCCTTTGTGAGTGAATGCTGTCCTCCTTAGAGACTGTTGGGCTACTCTCAGAGAAAAGGATCCCTTTTCCAGGTCAGTACATGACTAGAATTTCTTGACCCGCCGAGTCCTCAGTGTCATTTGAGGGTTGATCAAAGTCGCCCTGTTGGCGATGGTTCATCAATTAAGGGCTTTAAAGTTGATCACCGGTTGCCAACCTCCTCCTGAGGATTCAGGCTTCTTCCTGTATCAGGCAGTTGTAACCGGGTTTGGAAGCCTCCATAGCCTCCATACTGCAAAGATGGCGTGGGGAACAATTTGCAGCAAAGATACGCAGGATAGGGTTAAATCCCGGCCACCTCCCTCTAGAGCTGAAGCCTGAGTGTGTTGGGTACATGGTTCAAAACCAAACCAGCACTGCAGGCCACAGCTGTACACATACTGTATGTATCAACTCAACTGAGCATGAACTCCTCTTCATGATGATCCAGAGTGGACACCTATAATGCTGAAGATGTAACAGTATCCACTCCTGATGTTTGATTTAATGCTCTATTATAGCCACTGTAAAGTTTCAGTGAAAACTTGATGCTTCCACAGTTCATTTGTGTTGTAGTGTGTCGCAAAATGAACTCTGGTAACACAAATAGCACTGCTCATTGCCCTTGAGAGACACACAGACTACCATAAATACAAGTATATACTCCATTTAAGTGTCCTCAAACCAGACATTGAAGCTTTTCCAGCTCCAGTTGTGCTGTTATGGAGCTGTACGTGACCTCTGACCTCCCTGGAGTGGGCAAAGAAAGGAGGGTTTCTATCATTGCATCATTAGTGTGTGTCTGTGCAGTATCTGTCAGAGTAACATATGGGGATAACTAGCAGCTCTAACAGCCAGCACTGACTCCTCCGCTGGGTCACACAGGGACATGTGCTTATCAGTGAGACAGCAGTCAGACAGACAAACACGGGTTGGGGAACAGACTTTCAAAAACACGGGGCTGGTTGCATCTGTTCCACCGAAAATTCCAGCAGGCAAAGAATTTGATTGCATAACAAACCAAGAACTGGGTCTACTGAGCAGATTGAGAGCTCTGCTGCAGAAAGCACAGAGGAAAGAGTCACTTAATATCAGCTCCAATGGACAGTTATTATTCTGCTTTGATTTTATATAAGGTATCAGCAAGAGGAAATCTGAAATGTCTCCCTGCTGGACACTAAAAGAGGTGGATGTCTCTGAGATTATAAACAACTAAGGGTGATTTAAAACTTTACTTTTTTAGAGTTCATCACAAGGTCAGCTGTGGATACACAAACACACACACACTGGACACATGCACACTGAATAAGCAAAAAGAAGCAGCTGCATCTGGTTTACGTGCAAATATCTCCATCCTTCTATTTGCAAGAGGGTAAAAGCTGAAGTACAGATCATGAAAATGGTCTGTAACATTCTTTCCAAACCAGGATACACAACCTTCAACCTTTATACTTAGTTAAGAGGTTTCTGCAAGCCCTGGCTGCCAGCCAAACAACCGACTAGTTAAGTATTTACATTCCAGCTTCAGATGGGCATATGATACCAAAGCTCTGAAGCTTGATAGTGGACCACACCGCTTTGGGCTAAAATATGGGAGCTCAAACTGACAAATCTGACAGGACTGGTGACATTTGAACAATGTGGTGCTTCAAAAACGTTTCCTTTAACTTGGCAGCACAAAAAGGCATCCCCAAATCCCCAAATACAAGAAAGAAATATGAAGGATTGGGGACACTTTATGTTCCAAATTATATTTTCAACAAACTAGCGCCAAAGTTTTAATCCAATAACTCAGGCAACAATCAGCCTCATTTTAAAGGAGGAAACCACATGGCAGTCTTCTCAGAGTCCTAATCCTTATAACAATGTGAATCTGAGGAGACTAAACATTGGAGGACACTAAAGTGAACATTGCTTAAGTCTCCTGAGGGGGCAACACTGTGCCTGTCTGTAAACCTTAGACGGGAGGCACTTGTCCAATACGCTTACCTCTTAAGTCAAGATGGCCCAACAACACTGCAATAATTCACTTAGTGTTGATCACTGGGAAAGCTAACTCATACAAATGTTTAATACTAATAGTAGTCAATAAATAAATGTATACATACACACACATTTACGCACACACACACACACACCCGTACATATATATAAATGTGTGTGTGTGTGTGTGTGTGTGTGTTTCTCCAACAGCTGACTGCTCCACATATTAGTTGAAAGCCCTGTTAGTCTAGCTCACTTCAGGCTTTACAGTGCCCTGATAAAGTCCAGCTGACAGGAGTGGGTAGAAATATAAAACATGATCACAATCACTTTAAACTGTCTCTGCAGACAAACTGTAATTACAATACTTGGGCTAGTCCTGCCCTGGATTTTGCTTCTAAGGCCTGTCTGCCCTATTTTTCTTTTGGGGACAAATTCTGCCTGCAGTTTTATATCAAGGGTCAAACAAGGACCTTAGTATTTCTCCATACTTAACAAAATCAATCTCCATTTCTTTTTATCTGTTGCTTCTATGAGCCTTCAGCCTTCTTTCAGACTTGTAGCATGCTTGTACCTGAACTAACTGTATAGATTTTGATTTATTTGAGTACTATGAGAACCATTTAATCTACAGCAAGGCCTACAGGCTATATTTTCAAATTAACTCTATAGGAGTCAGATGACGTACAGTATGTGTGCTGATGTTAAATGAGAGGTTTTCTAAGGACATAGCTGCTTTATTCCACGTGGATAGAAAAAGACTATAGAAGAGCCTGAATGATTAATGGTAGACTCATTTCAGTTGGCTTCATTAGTCAATCCATACAATCCTCCAGCTTAAAGGTATTGGCTCGTGGCCATACTGCAGTTAGCAGAAGCTTTTTAAGGTTGAGCCCAGCAGCCACTGTCTCATACCTCAGTGAGAACTCCGCCTTGGTTGGTCTAACAAGGACAGAAAACAAGGACAGCTTTTTGAAGTTAACACATTAAGCTGAGAAGATCACACAAAATGAACAAAACTGAAAAATGTTGATGATATTTAATGAGGGTTAAGATGACTCATGTGTTTCTTGTAACTGTTTTAACAAAATCCCAGTGTTTAAATGAGAGGAAAAGAAATAGTATTATTAGCATTGTCATTGGTAAGCAGCTGCTGTTATCATTGTTTTCTAGCCCAGCCCCTCTTACAGTCTAAACATGCTCTGAACTGTCGTGATGAGTGCTCATCTACAGTCATGGAGTCTGACTTGTGTTGCTCAAGTCACAACATAATTTTATCACAGGCTTTAGAGGGGTGGAATACTGAAATAACACTTTTTAATGCCAAATATACATGGTAATAAAACAGTGCTAAAGTATGATTAACAGAAATATTTTTTACCTTGTCAAAAAAACAAAAACAAATGGACTGTATAGACTGTACATATGCACCATGCAAGAGGTCATTTTGTGTATATTGGGGTCAGGGTTACACAGGATACTCTCTGTGTATTATCCTTATCCTCAAGAGTTATGACAGCTATATACGTTTGTTCTGGTGCTGTCTGGCCAAGCATTCAACAAAGTCATCTTTGATGTCTTTGCCCTCCTCTTCTTAATACTAAGAATGCCAATATTACTAAGCCTGTCATCATTCATAGTTGTTCGCAAATAATTTTCTATAAGCTTGAGCACTGAGAAGCAGGCTAGGCAAGGCTATTGATATCCAACACAAGTGAAAAAAGCTGATCAGAAACCTTGTATGGTTAAAGGAAGTTTGTAAAATCCAGAATACTGGATAGTTAATTTCTGCACAGTTTCTTTCTCTGAATGACCTTCTTTGCCTGGTACAGCTCATGTTTCAGGTCCTAAACACAATGTCAAAAAGACTGCCTAGAATCAAAACTTTTTCCTCTTCTAAAAAGCTCTCACCTTCTGGCTACATGCGTGTATACCCCTCATGATATCACAGTTGTTTTTGCTAAACCACCTCTGAAGTTCTGCATTCAAACAATCCAGGATGGGGTACAATACATCAATCTTATCTTTGAACTTATCTTTGTCCAATTGATTGCATCTACATTGACAAACAGTGGATTCTACAAGATATCCACAAAGTGCAGAGCTCACTCTTTGTGTCCTTTTCCCATAAGCCTCGACTGCAATGTTACACTCCTCTGCTGTCTGTACAATCTGCTGTCAAAGATCATCAAAACAAGAGCCATCTCTACAGTCCTCAAGAGTCTCCTGCAGGCCATGGAAATAGTCCACAGCCCTTGCAAGGCTCAGTGATGGGTAAATGTTGAGATGAAGTTGTTAAGTTGTATGGACACAGCGCTAGCATTAGCGTGACAGGGCTAGTGCTAACTCGCTAGTATTAGCGCTATTTGTGGATGTGGTTTCCAGTACTCTCAGTGAACTGCAGTTTTTAGCACTTCCACATCAGCTTCATTTCTTAAGACCAGAGGTTGCTGCTTGCTTTTAAACTGCATTTATGGACGCAGTAATCAACTGTGTTCACAGGACATAGTTGCAATAAGTGGGTTCGAGCCCATGCTGTGATTTCCGCTACAGAGTTAGGCTATGTCTGTTTTTTGAAGCACTGCCACCCGAGAACCAAAGATCATCAGAGCCAACCAGTGTTATTTTTTGGACTTACCCATTTTGTGCTGGGAGCTCCCCAGACTCTGCTTGTGATGGGCTGATCATTCAGTAAGATATTATACTGGAGATGATGAATTCCACAAACTCGTGTCAATTTTATGCTTAACTCCCAAACAGTTTGCTCACACAGTCTCTCACAGAATGTAGAGACTTTTTTCCATCTTTCGATTAATTTTTTTCAAAGTGATATTTCAAATAATTGGTTTACATCCAAATCAAATTTTTTTGACATTTTACACAGTTGAAGGAACTTTTTTTTTTTTTAAATTTCTAACCAATGAACTCAAAACCAGAGCTAACAGCGGTGGTAGGCCCTTCTCTTCAGTCCTACAGTTCTGAAAAGACTGGTGATTGTTTTGGAAAACAAATCAGAAGACTAAGATAGGAGAAGATATTTGAATGAATGCATAGACAATTCCCTTGGCATCTTGTTGAAAAAGAATTGGCCAAAGATTTGCAGGTTTCTTAAATAAAAAGACTTTTTTTTTTTTTGCTGTCTTTAAAGAAGAAGAGAATGTCATCTTCTACTCTTTAAATGGTATTAAACCAAAAAGCCTGGAAAAATGACCTATTTCTTTTCCTTTCAGAGGAATTATTTAATCCATCATTTTCAGCAGGGAAAAAATCACAACTGAAAGTGTGAAGTGATGCACAAAATAAGTGGCAAAGCAAAAGCAAACAAAGGTAGGCTGAAGGCGTCGATCGTCACATCCTTGTCTGATGCGGCTCTGTGTCACGCACACTGCCAGCCGAGTGAGACAAATCTGACAGGCTGAATCTGGCTCTGCATCAGCTGCAGTGTCAGGAGGCCGGACACACAGACAGACAGACGGGATGTGGGGCAATGGTGGTGACAGACAGACAAATAAACCCTGAGAGAAGGAGAGGAAGAGATGCAGACAGGTAGTTTATATCGCAAACATGAGAGGTTGAAAAAGCTCAGCGGGCTCGACAGCTGTGATGATGCAAGTGGGCTGTTTTTAATCTGACAGGTGGCCACTCTAATCTAGACGTTTAACTTTTACCAGTCACAACAAAGAAGAGAAAAAAATATCTGCAGATATCAAGCAAAGTGGCGAGAGACGCATTTAGCAGCAGGAAAAGAATAACTAGGCAGGACTTTTCTGTACACAAATGATTACACAACGAGCTTGGCTGGGTCTGCTGTGTTGTTTGGACGACAAGGTGGAGAGTCTAATCTGGCGATCCATACTGACAGACGAGCGCAACACAAAGACTGCAGAGAGGAGAGCCATCAGGCAAAATTAGCCTATGCCTCCATAAAGAGACAACTGATCAAAGGCCTCTTCTCAAGGGCTCTCCATGGATTTGCTTAAAACGTCTCCTGATGTGCTGTTTAGTAGCCGTGCTGATTAGTTAGATGTCGTGAGCATCAAACCCAGACAAAAGACGGGAAATCTTGAATGGATTAAGGAGAAATCAGAACAGAGATTGTCTGCAGGCGTAAACAATAGAGGACCACACATGATGTCATTTTATCAAACAAATCAATGGATGTTAAGTGGACGTTAAGTGATGAGACACAGAGGGCCTGGTAAGCGTCACATGTGCAGGTCTGCTCCTGGTGATTAACTGCTATTACAGGGCTGGCCACCACAGCATCACACTGAATCAAATCTGTCACTTCAGTTTAAAGGTTCATAAAACCACACATGGATCTTTAAATCACAGTTAAAATAGGAAGTTAGTGAACAGGGAGGCACATCCAGGTATATTTACAGCCACACAAGGAAATCTGTCAAACACTTTGCTATTTTTTGCACCCCAGCACAGCTTGATAAACTTCTGTACAACATGCATCCTTCTGCAGCCAGCCACAGACAGGTTATGGCTCTCCTTAAATGCAGTAGTGGTTCTGCGATGTTTCCTGTAAAGTATGAACTCTCTAATGCTTTTTCAATTTTTTTACCTGATAAAGTAAGTCTATTAAAAAGTGTGACAGGCTGCTGGTGCATCTTTCCCTTTTCTGTTGGTTTTCTTGCACCTAACAACCTGCTGCTCTGACCTTATGACCCCTCCACAACACTATCAATGCACTTCAGTTCCAAATACTGATTTTTGGTCTCATAAACTACTAATAATCTGTAATAGTATTGTTATCAACCCTGGGAAAAACAGAAATCAGATAGGGATGCACCGATCTGATATTTGATACTGAAGAAAATTCTAGATCAGGTATCGTGACAATGGGCCTGATGCATAGGGGCCAATCTATTAAGTCTATGCTATACACCGTGAGTGGCATTAACAAGTAAACACGTTGAACGGATGCCCACATAGTTTTCAAAATGGAGCGGGAAAAGGGGTCAGCTATCTGGAACCTTTTCACACGACCTCACACTACAAGCTCGACAGCCACTTGAAATACCTATGCAGTAAACGTTTTGACGGGAGGTGGTAAAACTTCAAGTTATAACACAACCAACTTAACCAAGCACCTACAGAAATGTCACATGGCAAAGGAAAGACATGAAAAATTTCAACCTAATAGTGCGCAGGCAACAAAAATCACGGAGAGGATACTGGACTTCATTGTTATAGATGGGCAACTGCTATCGGTTGTTGGGGACATGAGATTCTGACTGCTAATTAGCCACCTGGAGCCTCGATACAACATGGTGAGCCGAAAATACTTGTCAGGGACAGCTCTACCTAAACTGCATGGTACAGTGTGCAGACTCATATCAGAGAAGATAAAAGATGTAAAAACTATGCGTTTCACAACAAGCTTCTGGAGCTCTGATGTTTCCCCTGTGTCAATTTAAGTTTGGATGAGAGTCATGTACCACACAATGCTATGCCAAATGCTGCAAACTTCTGTGGGTCACACACCAGTGACGCTATTGCAGCAACCCTTAATATGTGACAAGTGGCAAATTCCATTGAGTAAAGTCCATGTGTTCTGAGGGACAACACCAGCAACATGCCAAAGGCGATGGACAGCATGAATGTGCATAGCTTAGGCTGTGTTTCACAAACAATGCAACTGGTTGTCAACGAGGGACTTCGATCATAGCGCTGTAAGTGATGTGGGAGACAATTCGATACATTTATTTATCTGTCTGTTTGTTTCTTTAAAATAAAAAAAGAAATGTTGAAGTGTTATGCACAACAGAATGATCCCAGTGTTTTCCACATACTGAGACAGATCATTGGATCGGTATTGGCCAATACAAAACTGTAGATATCTGGATCAGTATCGCAGGTAAAGAAAAAGCTGATTGATGCATCCCTAATATCAGACAGAAAGTCACATCTTAAACAAATTTATTCTACCCAGCCTAGCCTAGGATCACAGAGACTGTGGGTGAGCAAAGTCTGAATGGTTTGCCAGTGTTCACAGAGCTAGTACTATCAGCCCTCAATCCTCTTTCTTCCTGTGATGGTTACACTTGGTACGATGTGTTAAGTTGACCTCCCACATTATACATATACTGCTATCTGCATGACTTCAATCAAAAAGCCACCAAACAGAGCTGCCCTGCAAGCTGCAATTAGTCAGTTTAAGTCTGATCGAGTCATATACAAGACAGAGGAAACTGATCTCCAACCACATAATCCAGGAATGTTAGAGTTAGATTCAGTGAGATTTCAGTCTCTGGAGGATCTGATCCATAGCATTTAATTGCCTTTCTTTCATTTAGTGCTGGAAGAAAACTTGCATGCTCTGGTAGCAGACTGGTTGTCTGTAAGTTTCTCCTGTGCTTGATAAACCTCATTGAAATCCTTCTCAGTAATAACTTTCTGATCATAATTAGTACCTCTGTCTAATATGGAGGAGATGATCCATGAACTTTTGTCTTTACCAGAATCCAGTCTCAACTTGAGGGGGAAATAGATGAAGATGTCAAAATTCACTAAATATTTTAATTTTCCAGGCACTGATCTTTGTACCAGGAGGCTTTCTGAGTCCAACTGCCTGGATCTGAACCACAAAATTTAACCAGAGAGCATATTGGACCTAATAATTTCAATTTATAGTAAGACACATCAGATTCAGTCAAGTGCATGCCTGAGAGGCAAAGGAGACTCAACAATAAGAATTCAGAATTTCAGCATTATGTGCAACGATGAACACAACTACAACCCAAAGTAAAAGATTTGGGTTAAAGCTGATCCAAATGTTGGTTAGGTCTTAGTCTGCAGGGGTCGAAAGGGGCACATGGGGTCCTCTCATGCCAGCAATTAGTAACTTTCATTTTTTAGTTTGTATTTGAATTGGAAACACAGGAAAAAATGTTTATGATTAATCCTGCAGAGCAAAAGACCAATCAGGTCAAGCTCTATTCCTGCCCTTCTGACTGTTATCATCATGGGTTTTTATTCACACATCGTCTTAAGTAAGAAACAAAAACTCATGCATGGGCATCACTTATAAAAGACCTGTTACTTCAACGTTGTTTAAGGACCAAATTCAGCACATAGCTTATTCATGGCTGCCTCAGGAATGTAGAAAAATGAAGACAAGACCAAAAACATGTTTTGTTGTCATCGTGCAAACATGAAAAATAAAGCTCTTGATCTTTCCATTGAATAAATACACAAAAACACAGACATGCACACCCACACATGTTGGTATATATTTAAATACAAAGACACACACAAAAAAAGATCACACAGGGAATCACAGCATGTGCACAAGCAGCAGCTAGAGGCAGCAGAGATGTTAGAGGCAGCAGTCACGCAGCAAAAGTCAGCTTCTGCCTTCAGAAAGAGAAAATAAAGAAAAACTGAGATCAGACAGCACAACAGAACCAAACCAAGCGACCTGCCTCTCCAGAGCTCCTCTGTCTGTCTGTCTGTAAGGAAATAAATTCATCACAGTAAACACACACGCACACGCACGCACGCCCATACACACACACAAGAGGACACTGTAACATGCACACACTCACACCATATTTAGATGTTTTCAAACACATGCACTGCACCCTAACTGACACAGAGACATAAGTACCACATCCAGGTTACAGACATCAGTGTTTCCTCTATAGTGTATTTGAGATCCCAACGACATCCCAACCCAGAAATTGAAGTCGTGGATTAATATATACCTTTAATTTTAATTTTTATTAAAAACAGCCTAAAAATTATAATCTGTGCAATATTAGACTCTAAAACTCACAGTCGTTTCATTACTTTCAAGCACGGCTCTCCGCTGTCTATCTCACAAGATACACGCGTGCTGACATGCCACACCACGTAGTCCAGAGGCACGGCATGTCAGCACCACTGATTCTGGTATTCTGGTCGCGAGTGCTTGCTGCTCATACCCTGTCAGTTGGATGATTTTGACAACTCCGGACTTTTGGCTCCTTTCCATCGTGTTTGCCGCCAACAAAACAATAAAAAAAAATGGTCATGGAACACCGAAGTGTCCCCGAATGATCAACACCCCAATGAAAATATCTGCATTCTTCAAAAAGATGGTACGTAGTGATGCGGACGCCGCACAGTCTCTTGTTGATGCTAGCATCTCTTTCAGTCCCGAAAACAACACTGACTCATCTCCCATCACCCTGTATGACGTATGTCTACGTCATATAGGGTGACGTATGTCTACGTCATATATGCTGGTAGATGAAGCCAGCAGAGCACACTGACAACAGTGACTGAAGACAAAGACAAGGACTAGAGATGTGCATGTATACTGGCTATTCTTTTCAATGTCTGGGTTAGACAAAATATTCATACTTCTATAACTGTGGGCTGAAATGTCGGTCATATGTTGTACCTATGCTGTAGTGCAGCCATACAGATGTAAACAGGCAGTGATGACAGATGGTGTCTTGTAGTGAGGAAAAGAATGGTTTATAGTGTACTGATCTAGAGCATAGTAATCCAGTTATTAGGAGCCTGTGTCTGGATGGACTGGTATGTCACCAATTTGGGTTGGGCATGTAGCCCAGAGGCTGGAGGGCTACCTTTGTCAACCTTGTTCAGACTCAGCAAACCAATCTGACATTGTTTACCTGCAGACTTTGTTTGGTTGAATTAAATGCTCTCATCTGACTGTTTTTTGGGAGTCTTCTCACCCCCAAACAGTCGTTTCCAAAAAAAGTAGAGACACAGAATGGGCAGGGATATTTGTGACATGGAACATTGCCCTAACGTCGGAATCATTTTCAGAGCATATTAGTAAACAAATCAGATATGCACTTTATGATGAATCTTATGTTAGATTCTGATTCACAGTGACCGGTGCTATGGCAGAAAAAGTTCAGGAACCACTGCCCCAAGACAAGCTGCATTCAATACGACGATTCTTCCCACATGGAGCAAACGAGAAGGTTGCTGGTTTTGTCATTTTTCCCCTGGGATGAGGAAAGTGTTCTGTGATTGTCATGTGTTATTGTTTAAATCTCTCATTTATCATCACATGTGATGTGCTCACAAGGTTTTTTTCTGTGTGACTTGTCTTAGGCAGGAGGTTCAGTAAACTTTTGAGTGTGACTATGGACTCTGAGTTCTGGTTTTCGAACAGCTCATAATGAAGCTCCCATGTTTAGATCCTCCATAGCAACAGGCAGCCAAAGACAGTCCTCTTACTTGACTCTAGCTGTAAATGTCAGCCATAGGGCAAGTATGGACATATAATCAAACAGATAGACAACACTGCTGCAGCAACAAAAGAAAAAAAAAGAAACAGTTGCCTCCTGAGCCAGTGCATAGGTTTGCTCATGTTAATCACAGGGGAAGAACTGGTGCAATGGTATCAAAGCTGTAAAAGAAGGCAGCACATATGATCTGCTTGGGTGTAAGAGCACCTCCACAATGGGTTATGTGATTATTGTGAGGTTTGATAAGATCATGCAGATAAAAACTGTGAAGAAAAATGGTACGTGGCCGGTATAAAAACGGTACATGTCACCCTGAAACGTGCTAAACCACCTAGAAATTAGCAGCTTGTCATTTTCAGGTTATCCTGCAATTGAGCCACCCTATAGATATCATCCTAGATCTGCCCCTGTAAAGCTCCTATAAATGATACAAGAGACGCTGTGCAGGCTGTGGGCTTACTCTGCATGTAGAATATGTCAGGGAGCAACGACGAGGTAAAACATGGTTCACACACTTCTCTTACATGATGAAGACTGTACTTCATTAGTAAACATTACCCAGTCTGGGGGGACCCCTTTGATCTCTTGTACTGTCTTCTGATACCGACTTCATTTAAGGAGCTGCTGCTGCCTATAACACTGCACAAGACCACAATGACATTTCAAACAGAGTCTTAACAGAGAGCAGGGTAAATAGGTCAGGCCTAATGGCTCATTGCATTCTCTGCTAAAAGGACATTAGAGGTGACACTCTACATGAAGCAACTTGTTATGAGTCCTTAATCTCTGGGTTCAGTCTCTCAGCAGCCATAAAACCGCAGTGAGACAGGGAGCTGACTAAGGAAAATGAGCGTGATAATAATGCAGTTAAAGCACTGCAGCTCCCAGTCCTTTTGGAGCTTCCCAGTCACTACAGGCTGATCCCATTCTGCATTAATCTGCCAAAGGTCACTGTTACTATACATTAGCAAAGTCTTTTTTCACCAGGATCTAATGAGCAGGGGATCCGCTCTTGCTCTTAAGCCCAGGCTCATTAAACATATGACCAGGGCTGACCATATGTTGACATCAGCACTACACCACAAGGGAGAAGAGAGTTCAGCATTTTCACACACCAACCAGACACCAGGCTGCTGCATATCCAGATATACTCTATGTTTAAAGTCTTTATCTGTAATATCTTTATATAAAACCTCTCCTACAAACACAGAGTGAGCAGGCATCTTATCATCATTTAGGGCATATTAAAAATCAGGCACTCCACCATTAGAAGAGTTACTCCATAAAGTTTATTGGACTTATGTCACATCACATTTTTCTTACTCTGTTTTTGAACCAGCTCCATCTTTACAGATCGTTTCCTGACATTAAATATGAGTTAATCTGCAAATGCATACACAAATCTGCAAACATACAGGCCAGTTTGTAAATGCACTCCGTTATTAATGCAAAATAAAGAGGAGTGAGTGATTTTGCTGCAATAGTTCAAAGAAACACAAAAGTCATTGTTCAGAACTGAGGCAGGTCACTCAGCAAGCCGAACCATTTGTGATTGTTTGGCAGTGCAAGACCCGCAGAGATGTGAAGTGATCTACAAACACCAAACATGATCCTAGGACGTACCCTGAGCTCAGGCTCATAGCTCATCTAGTCTTACTTCACTCAGCCCAGCCTCGCTGGTTGTCTGAGTCAACTGAGGAGTCATTCTATCCAACCAGTTCCCCATGAGGTTAATCTTTTTATTATATATCACCACTTCCTTTTAATGCACATTGATGCAGGGCAAAGTGGCACTGCAAGCCTGCTGCACTTCAGGTATCCTAAAATGCTTTGTGCACCAAAGCATCAGAGCATGCTAAGATATTGAGCAGTCTAATGAAGCCGAGCACTGTCATGAAAAAATTCTCTCTCTTCTCAAATCAAGGGTGTTTCCAGTCAAACCAGCATATTTACTGACCAGGAAACCACTGCTCTCTCAAAATCAATGATCTAATAAGAGAGAAAAACTTCCATAGATCTGCACTGCTGAAACTTATATTCACTGTGCATCCAGCATGCTTTGACAGTAGGGTGCCATCTCTCTAGTTTAATAAAGTAATGGTATAAAATTCTGCCCTTTACATTTTACACTCATGGAGATCATGTATTGACATCTCTGAGGTCTCCTGGAAAACAACGTGGAGAACCTTAGATGAAATTGTTTTGTCATTTGTCAGCTTGAATCTGAGTTTTCTGAGAAGTGCGCTGTCCCCTGAGGACAATGAAAAAAATGTGGAAATGCCACTTATAAAACAATCCTCATATCAAAAACTGAGGTGCTGATATTATCTCTGAGGACATGAGTCAGTAGCCTCGTAATATATCAGCATGAATCAATCAAAACAACCAGCAGGTCGTTGGGCCAGCATTCTTTAAATGTTTGGGAAAAACAAAACACATCAGTTATAAAGTTTCTTTTCTTCTGTTCTTGAATCATTCTGTCATTCAGACTCCATTTAGATGAAACAAGATTTCAGGGGAACGTCTTCAGTCATTGTTTGATCTGAGATGACAAACAGACTAATGACTAATGAGGGTGATTATTGTTGAACATCAGCGTGCTGATTGGCTGCAGTATAACGCTGTCATCATTCAGACACAGCAGCACAGCTGACAGATAGACAACCTGTCCGTCAGTAGAGAGGAGCACAATTACATAAGTCTAGATTACCTGTCATGTAATAAAGCTGCGGCAGTGCTTTAGGGTGTGTGTGTGTGTGTGTGTGTCTGTGTGTGTGTTTGTGCCAACTAGGCCAGTGTATCCCCAGGCTTTATTCAGCACAGCAGTCTAATCTAATTACACAGGCTAATTGTACAGACTTGTCTCAGATTCTCTACCTGTGTCTGTCAGCTTACCTGCTGTTTCATCCTGTCTACTCTCCTGGGGAGTTTTCATAATAATAATAATAATTATTATTATTATTATTATTATTATTATTATTATTATTATTATTATTTTATTTTATTTTTTATTTTTTATTATTATTATTATTATTATTAGTTTAGATTATTATTATTTACATCAGCCTATTTATGACTCTTATTTATCATGTCCATCTTACCTCTGGTTTAGAAATACTGTGGTAAAAAACTACATTTACTTAAATGATATTCATCAGAATAATTAGTTCAAGGATTGAGTGAAGTGTAGGTTTATATACAGTAGATCAGGCCAGGAAACAGCCACGGGGGGGGGGAGCAGGACTAAAAGGAAGACTGCTGAAATGAATGGCAGATCTACTCTTAGAGCTCAGGTGGGACACACTGGCTGTGCAACTACACCTTATCTTATCTGTTTTCCTTTACTCGGCTTCAGACTGACAAAGGCATGAAACAAGAGGTATCAAAGAAAGACAGTGCCCTCTTATGGCTAAAAGGAGAACTGCAGTTTGTTTTTATCTCACATATGAATAAACTCTCATTGACGTTGACTTTCATTGTCTCAGGAGGAGCTGTTGTATCCTTATCTATGCCATGTCAAGAGGTGGCTATGAATACAACATTATTGATATATTCTTGTGTGTTCTTAAAACAATTTGATCAACTTTTGCAACTTTAAATAAAGATGAGCACTGCAGCCTTCACTTTCAAAAATCTACCAGAGGGTCCAGATTTACATTGCAAGTCTGGACTTCAAAAGCCTTTGACATGCAAAATGATGAAACTTTACACGTGATGAGATTTGCTTTAAACTTTTTCCAGCAGGCCAAGTCTGCAGCTCTACTCCTACAAATGTAACCAATGAGCTGTACCTGATCACCCCACACTGAAGCACAGCTCAACAAGAATGCCTTCAGTGTGTGATGATGAGCTGACTAGTCAAAGTGAAGTGGTGAAATGAACTTTTATGACAGTAAGCCAAGCACACACTAATAGAGTTTATTAACCGGTATCAAAACCCGGACTACATTCAGCCTGACCTTTATAAATTTATTCACTGTACGTTAATAATCTCTGTGCGTCACTTGATGTTATTCTGCCTATGAAGAAAAAGAAGAACAGGAAGAACTCAAAAACAACTGTGCCACAAACAGCGAAAAGAAAAAGCACATACGGATAAAGTAAGGAAAGATGAGCTACTAAACTACCTGGCCCGAGGCGCCAGTCATACTGTATCACACCTCCATCACATCCTATAGGATGACTCACTGTTGTTTTCCCATTACCTCCTCAGGAACCCAGTACAGACACAGTGTTAATGCCTGGTAAAGAAATACACCTCTGGGACTGAGGCAGAGTGTGAGAATTCCTGCTCGTGGTGAAGGCTTCATTTACACACATGCAGAAACTCCCTCGCACACACACACACAGTATGTATATATCCATAGAGTATCATTAAACCCAAACCAACCCCAGCCTCTATATGCCTCTAACAAAGGTTCTGAGATGTGTTATTGGTGATAATGTGGAGCTGCACTGACAGATTCCCACAGTGATCCCATAGCTGGGGGCTGTGGGATCACTGCGTGGAGCTATAGATTCTTGCACAGGTGTTTTCGAGCCATTTCTGCTTTGTGAGATAACACACGACAGAGAGCGAGGGAAGAAAACGAAAGGAGGGAGAAGGTTTGTTTAACGCACAGGAACATGAAGGGAACACTGTGTGCAAAAGACTGAATTACAATATCAAGCACGCTGCGATGAAAAAGAAAAACACCCCGCAAACAATAGAAGATAAATGCACAGCTACAGGCAGATTTGGAGCATTGGCCAACCTGTATGATGTGAAGGGATCTGAGATGCCCTCTTTAAAGGTGTGCTGTGTAAGACATGCAAAAAACAATGGCCTGCATGTCATTGAAATACATGCAAACAGCTTCTGGTCAAGGTCAAAGATACTTCCTTGAAGAGACATTCAAATACTGTTTTAATTTTTTTGGTAGAGTAAGATTAAGTGAGATGGGAATGCAGAGAAAAGATGGAAAGGGGCAGATGAGCAGTAAAGGGTCTGAGCTGAAGCTACGTGAAGGACTCACACCTGTTTCTGAAATTCAGCGAGCGAGCTGCAGCAGACGGAGCGTGAATAATTGCACAGATAGACTACCACTGATGTTTCACGACTGAAGAGGCTGTGATTGGTTTTTGGTTCCTGTGATTTTGGCCTCTGCAAATGGACTGCAGGTGTACAAAACTTTGCAGAAATAAAACCTGAGTGAGTGTTTTTTTTTTTATTATTATTTTTTTATTTAAAGCAGCCTGTTTAAATGACCAGAAGATCAGGTTTGGACTCCCTCATGTCGAAAAAGAATTGTATGTTTGCATCTTTGCATATTCAGATTGCTGCTACTTTTGAGGATCTCAGTTTGCTTTGTTCAAATTAAATTCTGTTTTCACTCACTCAAAATCTGTAAACTTTTCTAGTATTGCAGGCTGTGAATGCACGTGCAGGCCAACACCCAAGAAGACTGTTAATCTATTTGAGACTGCATATGATGCAAAAGAGTTTTGACAAAAGGAAAACACATTTCAGGGACAAGTGGTTCAAACCAAATACTCAATCCTCTTTTTTTTTTTTTTAATACACTATTTATTTATATAAATTTATATAAATTTCAAAAATACCTATTTTGTCAGACTGAATGGTTCCTTGAATAGATTAAAAAAAGTAATTCACTTTCCTTCTTTCACACAGACTTTTTGACCCACATATGTTTGAGATTTCAACTACACTGAAAACCTACAGGACAACCTAAATAACCTTAACAGTCCTGCTAGTCTGATCTGAGTTGGTCTTTACGGCCCAACATCTCCCAGTTTTTATCAAAAATTTGAAACTACGTTGACACTGGCACACATTGTGAAATCAACAGGATACCTAAGTTACATTAAGCACCCTCCATAGTTCTCTTTCAATGGCCTAAGTAGTATCAAACTGTATAGTGCAACAGGCAAGTTTAAGCAGATCTGAAGCACATGAGTACTTAGTGCACAGTTCACAGACTCTTAAACATAGATCAGCCTTTCTTCTTTACAGAATCCAGCAGATGTTGTTGCGAGCTCTATTTTCGTAGAGGTTAGATCATTGCTTTATATCAAGTCTTATATATACTATATATTAATCTAAAAGTGAGAGTTCAACACGTTTCTACGGAGGGAAAAAAGTATACTGTGTGTGTGTGTGGGGGGGGGGGTTGTCAAATGCTCAGTTTCACTTTATTCTGAACTAACTGAAAGAAGCTGCTGTATGAGAGTCTGGCTGTTCGATAAATGGAGAAAATGTCCTTCGCTCCTCTCGATGTCAGGCTGCTGTAGAGAAAACAACAAAAGGACACAGGGAAATACCTTAGTGCATGCTGCTACAAGATACACATGCAGCAGGACTGCAACCCTCTTTGGTATACATAATGTATGTACACACACACACACACACACACACACACACACACACACACACACACATACATACAGAGACAAGTTTATCCACAAAACATATCCACAGTCAGGCACACTCACAGGGATTGCAGCGGTAAGCTATTTATACAAACAAGCCAATCCAGCTCAGACAGGGTGAACTGCAGAGGTATAAAAGATGGGGCTGTGGAGACAGGATTGGATAAACACTAACAACAGAATAGAGAGAGGCTGCTGAAAATCTCATTAACTGTAAATTGAAAAACAGACTAAAAATGTCTTCCAGGGCAATAGCCGAGGCATCTGCGTCGCTTTTTCATCTTCTCTACAACTTTCACGAGTCGATACACCTTCACTCGCTGTCTCTCTCTCTCTTTCAAACACACACACAAACAAACATATATCCCCAGTCCTGCGTGTGTGTGTTCATCTTGTAGTTTTATCTTTCTTGAGTTTTACACCTTTGAAGTTGGGCTGTTTGCTGCACGGCCTGGTCATTTTTTTTCTGGTTACACCCTGAGTGCTACAGCTGCACACCCAGCACCAGGATAAGACTATAAACTTCTTGATCTGAGTAGTTACCAGTCTGTGAAATAAATGACTAATATCTCAGTTCATGTTGAAGGGTCACTATGCCGACATTACAGGGAAGCTGCAGCACCTTTAAAAGTTTTCCAGTGGTTGCACATAATATTTCCCACATTGTAAAATGTTTATTTTGAAGAATAAGCTACTCCTGATAATAGTTGAATGAGAACTGGATGAAAACAATTACAAGAGTGTTAAGAAAGTTTAATTCATGAGGAGAGAAATGAGGTCTATCTTTTTTTTCTCTATTTCATAACGTGCAGCAACCAGCACAAAGGACCACTGCTGTGAGCCTATGGTATTACCATAGGCTCACAGCTTTTAGCATGAGATCAGTATTTGATTTCTCCAAAAACACACTTATTGTCAACAGCCATGTATTGGGTCTGCAGTACCAGTGTCTGCAGACAAAGCTCCTCCTAAATTGTACCTCTTTCTTTCTTCATGTGACACTAAGTTCAAACTAAACTTCTACTGGATTTGATGGAGATAGAGAGTCATGTATGCAGTCAAAAATTTAAATTTCAAAGCTCAACTGTTTTGAAAAGTTACCAGGGTTTTTAAGAAATCTGCCTGCTGATGTCTTATGCTGATGTCTGATGCCTTTCACTGTCCAACTAATAAAGCCTCCTCCCCCGATGCAAGAGTGTAATAGATGACCACACTGGGAATGAGCAGCCCACTGCCTGCAATTAGAGATAGAGATGAGTCACACAATATTTAGTGAACATCTACGTGTAGGAATTAACCATAGACTGTATATACTATGGACAACTTGGTTCCGCCTTCCACCAGTACATGGATTTGAAGTAAAAAATCCCTCAGTGTTTGCTGTTTTTTTTTTCTCCTCTTCCTGAAACCAACATTGCGCTGTCACGTTGTACGCATTGGGGGGGAGAGTCGCTGTGCTCAAACAGCGTATCCCCCTGGTGAACTATTCAATCTTCATACACCCATAGGCTGTATCAAGTGTCAATCATAGAAGACATGAACCCCCTAATAACTTTTAAAAATGGAGCTGCACAGAAAAAAGAGGACATGTACTACCTATACTGCGGCCTGTCACCAGAGGGTGCTGTTCTCACGGTGGCTTTACCCGGTGAGGACAGCATTCATTCTATATACAGTCTATGAAATTAACATATTTGCTTCAGCTCCAGGTTGATTCTGAATTTGATGAGCATTGTTTGTTTAACTGAAATAAAGCCACAGATGACTGGAGCTGCAGGACTCAGGCCGTGCATGCTGCATCAACGATGCAAGAACATAAAAAGTGAATTTCTTTTTTTTTCTGTTTTTATCAACAAGTTTTTTTAAACACACAAGTATTTAATCACTTTGTCCGAGTCTCTTAGGTTCATGTTCGATTTGGGCTCATCTCTGCTTTACAGTGCACCACTGTTTGCTTTAAATGCATCACTTTGAGATTTCGAGAGAGAAGAGTTATTAAAATATAGACCTGACAAATATGCTTTTCTCGGGAAAGCAGAGTCAAGTACACATCTGATGGGAGCAGATTTTCAGACGCTTTTTGCTGTATCTGCACAGTAAGAAATGTTAATGTACTGTACATGTACTGCAGAAAGTGTCAGTGTCAAAGTCCACCTAAGCCTCCATGGGGCCCTAAGCGATGATAACTCCTCGGTAGGTACTTAGCGCATGCCCCCTGGGACAGTGCATCCCTATGCACCAAATACACTGTTATTGATCATCAGGGGCCCCAAAGTTGCCACCGGGCCCTAAGTGGCCACTTAGTTTGCTTATGCCTCAAGCCAGCTCTGACCAGTGTACATCTGCTGCGTATCCTGTGCTTCTGTAAAACTATCTGATGAATCTAATGCATTTGTCATGATCCAGGGCTGTTTCCTTGTGTTTTGGTTGTCTGTGTGCTCTCTCTCTCTTTCTCTTCCTGCAGCACTGGAGCATGGCAGGGGGCGGAGCTGGCTCGGCTGATCAGGAACACACCTGCACCTCATTGTGCTCATCAGCTGGCCTTTAAAAGCCGGATTCCTGTCCTGCTCTTTGCTGGATGATTATCTAAGTCTTCCTCTCAAGCTGGATCACGCTGTGCCTCCCGTGTCCTCCTGCTTCTGCCTCCAGTCTGCCTTTGCATCTTTTGTAAATTTGTTTGTCACTTTGTTTCAGTTGTGTTGTACTTTATAATTCTAGTTTTTTTTCCCTTGCATTTTTCTGAGGTGATTTTGTCTTTTGTGTTTTCTGTTGAACTTTCTAGTTGACTTTATATTCCTTTGTCACTTGCCCCACATGGTATATTTGAGTTATACTCTTCGTGTCAGAGGTTGTTTGAGTTTTTCTGTAATTTTTTCTGACACTTGTTTTTCTTCGTTTTCAGTAGCTGTCCGTGCCCCCCTGAGCCTTTTTACCCTGTGTGGTGATTTTATGTTGGTTTTTTTTTCTTGTTGATATTTTTGTTAATAAACAAAATAAACTTTTGGTAATTTTGTCTCCACAATATTGGATCCTGGCCTTTTGTACACGTAACAGCATTAAATCTTTTAGGGCCATGTAACTACTCTTTTTGTATACGTCACAGGCAGGAGGAAGTGTAGACCTGCATCAGAGACTGCAGGTAGGCAGGAGCTGATTTTGTTGCTGTATTGTAAAAAGGAAGTAGGGTTTTTTCCAAACGCTGGAACATGGCGGATAAATTTAGCACAGATTAGCCTGTGCTGGACAGGAAGTCGGGCACGGACACAAAATAAAACATCCGGCTTCTTTTCAAAATGAAACACTACTTGTTTCAGGCGGATTGCATTTCACACCATGCAAACGGGTGGAGACAAAGAAGTGAGAGGTTTTTAAACAGCACTTCACCACGATGACACCATGGATGAGGAGACACTGATTTCAGAGGTCTATAATTAGATTTTCTCCTCTGGAAGGACACGATCTACTGCTTATATGGTTAGCCTTTGTGGCTGTCTTTATGGAGAAAACTCATTATCGCGCAATTGCACGTGAATCCACGGGTTTTTGTGAGTTCTTGTGATTACCGCTCTCCATAATCCGCCACTAAATTCGCCTCACCAACAGATCCAGAAGGAACTGGCAGACAGCGAAAATCGCTGCTGTTCTGGACCAGAGCCATTCCGGATGTGGTGGGAATTAGGGGTAAGAGATGAATGGCAGAGTAACATGCTGTTTTGAGTTTGGTTGAAAACCAGACAGACCATTGCATTTATGAGCATCTGCGGAGGATTGACTGCACACAGGGACAGCTGCCTGTAAGGAGTTGCAGCAATGAGTGATTGTGCAAGAGCCTGTACCAGGAGCTGTGATGTGTGCTTTGTCTGGTGGGGTCTGAGCCTCCTCATGTTATAGAGTGTAAATTGTCAGGACCAAACAACAGAGGCTACATGAACCTTAAAGCTTAGTTCACCCAGATTCAGACATTCAGATTCAGTGGGCATGACTTTATTTGATCCAAGCCGGATAGTGATCTGTGGTTGTAGAGAGGGACCAGCTGAAATGACCAGAAGCTGAGTTTTGGACAGGTTGAGATTTAGGAGGTGTTCCCTCTGCCATAAGCTCTACAATACTCATTTCTACAGTACAGGCTCCAAGGATAAGTTGGATAGCTTTGGATGGTAAAAGCAGCTGGATTACTCTCTTTTTCCTACTTTTCTTACTGTTTTCCTGTGCTGTACCTCAGTGTGTTTTGGTTTTTATTTTCATTATTAATATGACTTCCAAGAGTTCTGCCAGAGTTTGAAAAGTCAACATGTTTCTGTTTTAGAAATGGATTATTCATCTTTCCCATAGACAGTAGGAAACATTTTTGTGTTGCAATAATCTAGTTAATTGTGATTTTATTTTCACCCAACTCAGGTACTAACCATCTAAATTCTGACCTGTGCGTGCGCGTGTGTGTGTGTCTCAGACGTTTACCCCACACAGGCCTTGGCATGCAGGTGAGGCAGCAGACAGCTGTTGTTGAAGCCCGTCAGCAGCAGAGCTGTCGATCAACCCTCTCCTCCCCTGTCTGTGGGACCATCTCCTCTCACCCCTTCCTCTTCATCATCCATCTATTCTATCTCTCTTGTGTTCCGTCTGTCCAGTGTTTCCTGACTGACTCCTTCACTCACACGTTATCATCTCTCTGTGAGCATTTATCATCCTCCACCATGCCCCTCCATGTGTTTTTACATGAGCCTCAGTAAAGCTTACAGGGTCTGAATCTTTGTTTTCACAGCTTTGTTAAAAGCATGCTGAAGTAGATCTCTGTTATTTCCTTGTTGGTAATGAACTCCATACTAAGACTAACCTGGGTTGATGGCCTGTGTCCTGCACTAAATTCTGTGTCTTTGATCGGTGTGGGGTTTGGTAAGCTCAGCTCAGCTGTAACCAAGCAGGTTGTTTATTCAGTGAGGGTATGTCTTCAGAGAAAGACACTTTAGGAATCTTTTCAATATTATACAACTATTTAAAACTAACGTTGTTGTTTCAAGCTGCAGACAGTCAAAGCTTCTGCACATCTTTGGTTTGATTTGATGCACAATGCTGATGTGCTTGGAGGTTGTGTTCCTCCTTTGTTCATTTTAGACAAGAGAGGACTTAGTATAAGCAACTTGGGGCTTCCCATCCCTCACTGCAATGTATTGTATATTATCCATTGATTGTGTTTCCCCTTTTTATTAGGTGGTGGATGCAAACAAATAAAATAAACTACACTTAAAAATAATATATATTTTGCAACACCAACTGCATGTTTCTTCCTGTCTATATTCAGCTTTGGTCCCCTTTGTATGACCAACCACTGTGAGCACCTGACCACCAGAGTTCTTCTTCGTGTAGCTTTATACTTGTTCAGAAACTTTATTAGACAGTCTGCTAATGAACTGACTGAATAATCTTCAACATCTTTGTGTGTCGGGTTTTAAAAAATGCTACAGAATGTTTTTAACTGACCCAGACCCCCCATGCTCCCGAAATTCAGGATTTGTCCCCATATTGGTCCCATTTGTTAACTCTGTATCAATCTCAGCAAGATGTTTGACTTTTTCCTCTCTTACTCTCTTCTAGGGCTGCAGGATTAACTGATTTTAAATCGTATTCAGATTATTTGATTACGATGAGGTTGAAAAAGTTTAAATCTTCAAATCGATCTTCCTTTCTATCATGTCCCAAACTTCCAGGCCACCATAGGCTCCCCAGTTCCCCCACACACCAGTGTAAACAAACATGGTGTTAGCAAATAATTTCATGGCTAAATAGTGTGAGAGCTAGTCAGTTGTGTCTAATTGGTACAGCTTCACAGTTTTGAATGAAGAGCAAACCACTCCCCGCTGCAAAGTCTCTCTAAAGACGGTGTCAACCCTTCCACACGGAAACAAATTCAAGAGTAAACCCAAACGTTATTTTGTCGTATCGCGTTTCATCCACACAGAAACAGCGTTTCGGGTGACTGTAAATGGTACTTTTTCAAAATAGGTCAGACAGTGCATACATCTGTAAACGACTACCATTTCATCTGCGTGTGAATGTCTATCTTCATCTCGCTGGAGACGATTATGTGACACACAGCGTAACTATTGTATGGAGCCTGCACGCGTCCGGCCAAAACAACCTTTATACGTATGCTCTGCACTCTTCTTCTGTCTTTTGTGCATTTCCTGTGCAGCATTACAGCGCCACTTACTGGCTTGGCATATACACAACATCATTTTCAGTGGTTTTGTTTTGAGAGATGATAGAAAAACATTTTATTAAAGTGAATTTTGTTGAAGTTGTCACTGAATAATAAAAAAAAAAAAACGAGTTTTCAGAGCAAAAAAATTCAGAATTTTATTTTTGGCAAAAATCGTGCAGCCCTACTCTCTTCATTCCCATTCTGGCGCCCTCTACATCTCTTTCCCTCTCTCCATGTCTCTCTCCCATGCTTTGGTGGTCGAGATGGTAGATGAGTCATTGCAGCTTTTGCCACTCTGCAGATGATTTATCTGCCCACAAGGAAGCAAGGAAGAAGAAGATGTGCTTGTGTGTGTGAGAGAGAGAAAGAGAGTGAGTAAGTAAAAGAGAGTGTGAAAGAAAGAGGAATGAAAGATTAAGGGAAGGGAGAGGAAAGATGGAGAGGGGAGACATGGGGGAAAGCCAGTCAACCTGCCGGCATCGTGCTCTTTCGAAAAAGAGGAAAACAGAGTCTGTCGACTGTCGTGAAAAATGCTCCTGACGAATATTTAATTCATCAAAGAACCTCTGACGTTTTAATAAATTAAATATTTTTCAGAGGAGCGATACAAACACACATCAGACTTTATTCTCCTTCATTTTAATTTTTTCCTCCACTCAGCACCTCTGGCAAGGCTTTGTCAGACATCTCTCTCCTGACACTGTGTCAGAATCAACATGACCAACAGTCACAAAAAGTGCCACACAGAAAACAAACTTTCAGACACCTTCTGGGCAGAAAAGTAGACAGGAACAGTGAACAAAGCAAGGAGGAGAGAAGAAGAAAGGAACTGAGGGGATGAAGAGAAGGGGGGAGGAAGAAGGTGGAGGAGCTACGGGAGAGCAAAGGAGGAAGAAAGTTCAGCAAAATAGAGGAAAGTAAGCAAACGGAAGAAAATGAGATCAGGGTCAGAAACATAGGAGAAAAAAAGAGTAAAGAGGGATAGAGTGATGAAGGAGAGAAAATATGAGGATAGGACTAACAAACCCTCAAACTTACCAGACATCACGTAGAAAAGCCAAACAAGGAGACAGGACGAGGAGCGATGAAAGAAGGGAGCGTTTGACGACACAGGAAGGAGAGATGGATGGAGGAGGGGTGAGAGAAAGTGAGTGTTTGATGAAAGGATGCAGGGGAGGAGAGGAGAGGATGCTGAGAGAAGCAGCCAGGAGGGAATTTATTGCAATTATTACACTTGATGGACTCAGTGAAGCTGCACTCCGTACACACTGTCTGGCTTCTGTTTGTGTGTGTGTGTGTGTGTGTGTGTGTGTGTGTGTGTGTGTGTGTGTGTGTGTGTGTGTGTGTGTGTGTGTGTGTGTGTGTGTGTGTCTGTCTGGTAGAGCATTTGTCTCTGTTTTCTTTAGCAAGTAAACATTTATGAGGGAGGGGAGGACACTCAGTTTGGGGGAGTTTGGGGGGGGTGGAGAGGTAGTCTGAGTTTCTTTGTCATTTTCTGTCTGGCCGCCTGCTACAGGGTGTCCTTTTTACATCAATGCCTTTATGCCTCCTATTTCCTTTCTTCCTGCTCTTCTTCCTCTCCCCTTATTTCACTCCCAGACAAAAGAAAATCACATCTCAGACTGCTATCACAGCTGTCTATCACTCTCTCTCTTTGTGTCACCATCTTTCCCTGCACTACCTGTTTGTCGCTGAACCGGTCAGTCTGACTGAGTTGCTCACTCCTCTTGAAAAAAAGCCTTAGTAACACTTAAAGGGTCCATACGCTAAGTCATGAGGTCGATCCCAGGTCCTGCTGTCCACATGCAAAAGTGTCCTTGCAAGACGTGTGGAGATCAGACTGCACCATTAAAGCATTATTGCTGCACCATCTTAAAGTCAGAAGGTGATCTGTCAGTGCCAAAAATCAATGGTTTCATCTTGTGCACTGTAACACAGTCAGTGACATGTCTGTGAAGCTTAACAACCTCCCAGCAGATAGCCGAGCATGTTTGATATTTCTCCTTATACCCCCTACCAGAGACATTATGGCCTTTACTCAAACCAGCCCCCTCCACTTCCACTCTGGTACAGAGTGCACTCTGTTTGAAGTCACGCCAACAGCTGAATGACGCTCCCTTATCAAGGTGGAGGGATCAGGTGCAGCTGCAAGCTTGAGACGGACTCTACTCACTTTATTAGTATTACTGAGCTAAATACCAGCACTTTCATCCCATCTATAAGATTGAACATTGCAGCAAATCTGCCTTAGCACTCCTAATGCACATCACTGTTTTCACCACTAGCGGTTATTGTATTCGGTAAAAAAAATGTGTGTGTTCATTTTATTCATTTGTACATTGTCTAAGAAAAGAGAAGACAGCAGGCTTACAGCCAGTATTGAACAAAGTTCATACGATGACTGTTTTTTGTTCCAATGATTCTAATCCTTAAAATCAAGAAAACACACTCCATCATTTAGGATAAAATAAGATAACACTTGTAAAACTCCAAATTAGACTTTTGGCTGTAGCTGCACCACAAGAATAGTTTCAGCAGGTAAGTATATACAGTCAAATAAAGAGACTATTCAGAAGTCAGAGGTGTGGATGTCTGGTATCAGTATAGATCAGAACAATGTAAACTTCTGAGGTTGAAGATGGTATATTATATTCTGTGTATGATATATAACATAATCATAATGATAACATAATATGAAAAATATATATATTAAAATGAGTTCATGAAAGTTAAATTAGAAAACCCACAGTCGTCACATCTTCCTGGATTTGGTTACATGGCAGACCTGCCCCCACCAATATGGCCGACACACTGACAGACTGCAGCAGCAGGTGAATACAGCCAGTGCAGAACTAATGTATATATGTCTATGTGTGCACTGGATAATCTGTGACATGTCAGTGACATCAACCACAGACAGCACAGAGTGCTCGACATGTGCAAAAGTCACAGCTGCAAACAAATGAAACGCAAAGAGAAAGATGAATAACTGAACTGGTGCTGCAAGATGGAGCAATGAGACGAAGGAATTGCTAATAGAGCTCTGGCAACAACATTTATGATGTGTCAACAAAGGACGACCACCAAAAACTGAATAATCTGAAATTTTGGAGAAAAATAGTGAATTCTCTGCAGAAATTCTCCAATTAATACCTGCAGGTGGCATTTTCTGCAGCTGTTGTTTAACCCCCCCTCTTCCCAACACCATCACACTGTTCCTAGTGACAGGTAGGTAGAGAACTACGGTATACCTGAAAACTATGGTGTACCTGAGAAAAAAAAGTCTTTAACCTTTAAATTCACATTCAAAGCTCACCAAAACCACCCTTGGTTACAAATTAAATATGTAACTCACAGCTCACTGAAAAAAACTGTTTGAGAGAGCTTTCTGGGGCCTGGACTTGACACTTGGCATGCAATAGTCTGCAGACTGTTGGGGTGTTGCATCATTAAGATGTGTTTTGAAGTCCTTTTCTTCCTATTCTGAGGCACTCCAGGCAAGGCTCTTTACTGACAGCATGACACAGGTTAGCAATTCACCCACCCCTCTGCTGAGCCACCCTTTCAGCATGCCTGCCAGTCTACCCGACAGCCGCCGTCCCATCAGCCAGCAAGTGTCTCCCACAGCAACATTCACCCAGCAGTGCTCAGGTGACAGCATTCAGATTTAAAACCCAGCGGTGGCATTTTGTTTCTGCCCTGCTGACTCTTCCCATAACCAAACCAGGCTTTATCAGCCCAGCACAGGCTGCAGCATGCTAGAGAAGACACCTGGTGGAGGGAGAGAGGCTGGAGACAAACAGACAGGAGTGAGAAAAGTGGAGGCAAGACTGAGTGGGAGACAAAATCTGTGAGGAAGAGCAGGGTGAGTGGAGGAAATTGGAACAGGGAAAAATAAAGAGAGCAAAAGAAGGAGGGAAAAGAGGAGAGCAGGGGGTGTAATGATGCTACTGGGAGCTTTTTCACACTTCACTGTGGTCCTGCCCTGAAAATGACCCTGTCATCTATGTGAGCTCAATGTGTGCCGTTTCGGCTTCCGACAGGTGTCTGATATTGAATCCTGCTACCTGACACAGTGTCATCTGCCAGGCACACACACACACAAGGAGAGAGAGAGAGAGAGAGAGATAGAGATAGAGAGAGAGAGAGAGAGAGAGGCTTGTCTTAAGATCAGGGATAGTTTCACCCTTGGTGGGCTCAGTGAAAAATCACTTTGCCCCTCGGGGATGAGAGTACATTTGACTGAGTCCAGTTTATTCAGCAGAGTTCTGGTGATGGTGTTTAAAGGGAGTTAAAGTCACCTTGACTGTTTTTTTTTCCTTCGTGTTAATTGCTATTGATCAGGCGGGACAGCAGAGGTCTCCTGATTTTCTCGGCAGATCAAAGATCCTTGAGGTAGACCTAAAGAAACATGACTGAATTAGAAATGTGCAGCCTTCGATTAACCTGAGAGTTGAATTAAACATTCATGAGCATTTGCCTGAGATCTGATGTGAAGCAGTTGTTTCATGACTACCTTAGGGGTCCTGATTACTTGGCCTCAACTGTCTGCCTCTCTTTACCTCTGACTAGCCTGCCCTTGTCTGTCTCCTTCTCTGCACCTTACCGAAGCTGAGAGGCACTTTGTACTTAGTGTGAAGAGACAATCTGCCCCATCCTTTCCTACAGCCATGCGCCAGTCCCACCACTAGGGTGGGCTCAGTACTGGAGACAGATACTTACTGTTACCACCAGAGCTGTAATCAACCAAAGAAATTCTTGGTCAACTAAAACCTTGAAATTTTCAATCAAAAATCGACTAATTGGGGGGAGGGGGTACCATCAAACATTGATTAACGTGGACACTCTTCCATCCTCCTGTCTCAAGTGGGTTTGGCGAATCCAAATGGTGAAAACAAGGGGGTGGGGGGGTTCTGAGACAGGCACTTGGTAAGTTCCTCCTCATGAAATTAACCACAGACTGTAAATTGACTGGAAAAATATAGCCGACCAATCACAATTTTGATCAACTAAGCACGTATCAACCAATAAGTCGACCAGTCGACTAGGACTTTACAGTCCTATTTACCACAGACATCAGATCAAACCAGTAAACCGAATCAGTTTTCATACATGTGATGGCTGCAGGCAGAATTTCCCTCAGCTAACTATTTGACCAATAGACACCCACTGGAGTTTCATTCAAGATAGTATGTTACATTATAGTCAAAGAGTCTCTGTATGGACTGTATTTCAAGGTCTGATCATGAAAGATCACTTCTTAGAAATGTGCAGCAAAAGAAAAGGTCTCTCAGCACACAACATTCTGCAGATATGAAAGACAGTCAACAATATCCTCCTGTGATTGAAGACCATAGCAGGTCCATGGGGACTGATGCAGATTCCTGAAGAGCCTGACCAAAACAGAGACACAGACCTTGGAAATTCTCCGGGGACGGATATGGAAAAGGCAATCAGAGGAAGGGTGCTGCACATATCAGAACGTTACTACACAAATGAACAACAACAAGCAGGTTTTGTTTTGGTCTGATTATATCTGCTTCCTAAGCTCCTTCTGTTACATAAATTACACTAAGGTGTGTGTGGTTGTAATTTAACTCTAGCCCCGAAAATCATAGTCTGGGGGTCTCTCCTCTAGGAAATCTGATGCACCTTTTGACAAATTCTTGACTATTTTCTGCCTCAGTTTTGATGTTTCATACTCCTTTATTCTATTTTTGTCCTTTTTTTTGCATGTAACCTCTTTATTTGTCTGTCTGGCAGCATTAAACATCAAGATGAAGTTAGTGTCAGTATGAGCAGCCAAGTTTGGAATTAAATGAATAGAACCTTTTTTAGTTTCCTATGAGATAGTTGGGTCCTGTTCCAGACCTTCATTTATGAAATTAAATTGTACTTTATGACAGCAGAATGAAAGTTAGATCCTATGCTCAGTGTCTTACTGTCTCCACACACCAAGCACGAGTAAAATCCTGCGCAAATGAACTACATGATAAGTCAATGCAAGACGCGGTAAGACCCTCCTACTACTCTGGCAGCGTGAATAACGCAAATTTGGCGGGAGCTGGAAATGTCTCAAATCGAGCAGATGACGTTTAAAAACAGACGGTTGTTCACTGGTATCTTAAATGAAGGAAAAACTGATCGTGTTAGTGGTTGGGTGTCCTGAATTATATGACACCTTTTTCTTTAATTACCGAAACCAGAATAAAAAGGAGCTTGCCTGGAGGCAAGTGAGTGAGATATATTACCTGGTATATTGTAAATTGTCAATCACGTTATCCTGCCGGTTGAATTGGCAGGGATTACCATGGAAATTACCGTTGACATGCAAATTAAGCGAGAAATACTATTCATTCACACATCTGGATTTGCACGAATTAAGGAAGTAGATGATTTTACTCAAGCTTGGTGTGAGCACACCAGTACAGTATTTTCACCATTATCTTCAGGGTTTAGCCAATATTTTGTTTTTTAGGTCCAAAAGTTACAACAATTTATAACATTAAAAACACAGACACTAAATCTCCTTTGAATGCTTTTAGACAATATTCATTAAAAAAATAATGAAACTTTTCAGCACGGGGACTATATACAGTCATGTGACACTTAGCCAATCACAAGGTGTGTGTGTGTGTGTGTGTGTGTGTGTGTGTGTGTGTGTGTGTGTGTGTGTGTGTGTGTGTGTGCGCGTGTGCGTGTAGGGGGGATCAGGTGAGGCAGAGCAGGGATTAAAAAGAGACTCGCCAGGAAAGAAACACATGCAGTGGAAACAAATGAACACTTTTAGTAAATTAATCTTAGCGGCCATCTGTAATATAAAACACTGATAATCAGCCAAACGCTAAATATGCTCTTGGATGACTGACCAGTCCTAATAATTAGGGCGACAGAGCAAACAAGCTTTGCCCCAGGGCACTATTGTTATACTGTCCTACAGCTTAAAGGGTTGAAGGACAAATTATACATCAAAACGTGAAGTTTGATTACTTTTCTCAATTATTTACGAATTGCACTGAAGTCAACAGGACAAGCTTAAAAAAAGAAAGAGCAATTATTTGAGTTTTTTTAAAACATTAACTGCTCAGGCTTTTTTTCTTTTCTTTTTTGTTGTATAAATTAAATTCCCAGAGTCTCTCGTTGTTTTCTTGTGTGCATTACTTATCTCTGCAGTAAAACACGTTGGAATTGTTTAGAAAAGTGCCATTTGGTCATTTTACATTTATTAATATTCAATTTGTTATTCAAAACAAGTCACTGTCACTGGCCTGTGTGACTAATCTCAATATCATGATTGTTAAGCCATTTATTCTAGTTTGGAATGAAGAAATAATTGAAGTGCAAACACTTGTTTCATTGACAGCTTTGTTATAAAAATGTTTTCTAAAACCTACCTTTACTACTACACACTTGAGTCATTGTGGGAGAGTCATAAAAAACACTAGAGGACATCTGTAGAACAGTCAACGAACTGTGTATAATCGTAGGATAGTCAAAAATCGCCAGAGTTGACTTTTTGGGGCATTAAACCCAAAATTTGTGATAACCATGAAGAATCAAACCCCTGATATTTAAGATGAACCGATTGAAGGGCAGATAAACTTTGTGGATTTGCTCCATTAAAGCAGTCCTTCTGCTCTGCTCCTCCTCCATTACCTCTCCCTGTACTTCAGCTGCATCACATCTCAGCGTCCTACTCTTCCTCCTCTTCCTCCTCTCCCACACTTGTTCCGCTTTCCTCCCTTGAAGAACAAACACACCCTGCTCTGATTCAAACAAGCCTCATTGACCTCCTCACACCTTTCACCCCTCTCAAACCTTGTTCTCTCTTCTACCTCTCACTTTTTATCTCTTTATGTTTCATCTCAGATCTGGAAACTTCAAACAAGTCTCTGGAAAAAGGCCCTCTGTCTCGCTCAGACTAAAGCAGCTTGTGTGTGTTTTGTGTGTGTGTGTGTGTATGTGTGTTTGTAACCTCTAAAACACTGGCAGAGTGTGACAAAGCACTGGGTTAGTCTGACCTTTCCTGTGCTGTGGTGTGTGTGTGTGAAACCATGCAGGGATGGGAGCAGCATGACCTCCAAAACGTGTGCATCACACACGCTGGTTTCCCTCCGAAAATCCCAATTCTCATGCCTGACAGACAACTGAATCACACGCTTTGGTCACACTGTCTGTTTTGCTCTGAACAATGGTTTCAAAATGTTTAATACAGCCTCGGGCTTGTGGCGACTTCTTTGATCCTCAGTAAAGTCTGTCAGGGAGGATTTCCATGCTCACACAGTCCATCAGTCTGGAAATCAACGAGCATATCTTGTCGTTTCTGCCTGTGTTGTCCGTCCTGAAGTTCTGCTCAAAGTGCAGCACCCTGTTTAGACCTCTCCCTCACAGAGCTGTTTTAACAATCTGCTGCACTCTTCCTCCCTCTCTCCGTCCTGCCACCGCATACCAAGGAGTTCAGGACAGGACGTGCCTCATATCTGCAGCCAAAACCTGGACTCCCGCTCCTCTGCAGTAAAGAGCAGCTCAACTCAACCCTGCTCTGCCAAGGCGGCAGAATTCAGAGAGACTGAATAAATCGACCTTTTAAAAGTGATAACAACCAGCACGGAGAAAAGCTCCAGAGCATTCTGCCATCCACGCAAAAGAGCTGATCTGTTCCTCCCCGAGAAACGCATCGTATTTATGAAAGATAGCATAGAGAATGAGAGGAGGGAGCGTTCACTATCAGACGTACGGTTTCCCTCTCGAGGAGTCGTACACATCAACAGCAGGCAGGTTCAAGTGTAGATCTGATAGGGCCAGGTGGGGAGCCAGAGCACAGATCTGCTTTTGCCAATCAATGTCATCATGAAACACACACACACACACACACACACACACACACACACACACACACACACACACACACACACACACACAGAGGCCTACATACTGTAATCCTGTGTGTGTGTGTGTGGAAGAAGTGGAATGATTTGTGCTGCGCTAGGTTTTGCAGCCCGGTGTTATCAGGGTTGTCAGGCAGGCAGATCTGCAGCACAGGAGGACGTGGTTAGGGTAGAAAACAGACAAACTGTCAGAATAACTGTGTGTGTGTGTGTGTGTGTGTGTGTGTGTGTGTGTGTGTGTGTGTGTGTGTGTGTGTGTGTGTGTGTGTGTGTGTGTGTGTGTGTGTGTGTTAAGATAGAACAGAAAAAACTCAAAAAGAGTTTGGGAGTTTTGAAAAGGTGAGGGGCTGATGTGTTTTGTGCTTTGTGTTGTGTTCCCGTCAGTCCTCTTATTTGACAACAGATACTATTTTGTGCTCACCTCTATCTAATATGTGGCAAAGCTGCATTTTTCAGAATCTGTCCCCAAAACCCTGACGACAAAAACAAGAGCTCCTGCAGTTTAACTTTGGCGACACTGAGAGGCTGTTTCTGAAGTGACACTATAGCTAACACCAATGCATGCCAATATACTCAAATATCAACCACTCAGCGTTTGCTCGCACACGAGTAACTGCTTACAATTGATGTATCCTTGTTTTAAGTATTGTACTACTGACTAGACATAGACGCAATCACTGATGGCTTCCACTTGGACTCATGGACCCCATTCAGACTTGGAAAATAGAGAAGAAGACTTGGACTTTTTACCAACAGACAAGTTAGCTTTATTGTTTAAGGCTCAAATTACCTGTTCAGTTCAATCTGGTCATGTGACTTGCGAGTGAGCGGGGTGGAGCAGAGCAGGGATAGAAGTCAACACTGTGCTCTGTTGCACAACGACCTTAGGCTCAATAGAAGCTGACACTGCAGAAAGATCAGTACCAGATAGGGAAACCACGGCAGTTCTGTGGATTTATTTTGGCTAAAAAAAAGATGCTGCAGTGAAATGGCAGGTATTGTACAGAACCTGCCTTGCTACTGCTGCTACCTCAGGAGGTAACACTACAAACTAGGGGTGGAAATCACTTGTGGCCCCACGACACGATATTATCACGATACTTGGGCCACGATATGATACTATTGTGATTTTAAACATTTTGAAATACAGTGAGTATTGCGATACAATATATTGTGATTTATACATTTTTTTTTAAACTGTTTAGATAATTTAGCATTTATATTTATTTTATGTTTGTCTTATTTAGGCTGTATTATATTTTCATGTAGCTCATCTTGCAAACCTTATATATATATCTGTTGTACTAACTTTCTCCTGCTCTATGATGTCACCTCTGCCAACCTCACTGGACGAACAGTTGATTTTATTTTTCCATCATCATAGATTTGACTTCGTATTAACAATTGAAAAATCAATACTTGGTAAATGAGAGGATACAATATATCACCTGACAAAATATT
The DNA here is from genome assembly GCA_962446985.1 of Xyrichtys novacula. Lineage (NCBI taxonomy): Eukaryota > Metazoa > Chordata > Actinopteri > Labriformes > Labridae > Xyrichtys > Xyrichtys novacula. The sequence goes on along the minus strand of OY660871.1, from coordinate 5,920,223 downwards.
GCAATACTATGCTGTATTGATTTTTTCTCCCACCCTTACTACAAACCTATCAAAAACAAGCACCACAGAGCCATGTACGATAGTTGCATGAATAAAACACCAGCGACCAGTGCTTCAACTTTAATCAAAGTATTGGCCAACAAGGATTATTAACCAAACAGTTTGAAAGTATTACTGAGGTAATAACAGTGCTCATTGCAAAAAATATGATGCCCATTAGTGTAGTGACCAAGCCAGGGTTTGTGGCTTTGATAAGCACAGTGGGTAAGTGTTACAGAATGGCCTTGCACACATTTTAGCCAGGTTGCCAGGCCTGAGGTATATAAGAAACGCAGACAGAGAGTTGCAGTGTAGCTGAAAACAGTGGAGTTTTTGGCAACAACAACTGATTCAGCGGTTGAAAGTTGGATCTGGACATCTCCACAATAAAAAGTGATGTTTGAAATAAATACATGATGCATGATATAGGATTTTAGCAGAAACCTGATATTTCTGATATTTTGACACTTGTTTTAGCTGCTTTGGATTTTAATCCAAGAACATTGCAGAACAGAAGAACAGAAGCTTGCAGAGAGCAGCATCTTCAACTTAAAGGTTGGTCATCAAGAGTGTTAGAGTCAATGATGGTTTGCTAAGCTGCTTTCCCTCTGGGTCGACACCGCTGTATTTCTGAGCATTGCTTAATGACTGACAACAAAAACTAATAAGAACCTTCTGACAGGTTTTTATTGTCATGGAGGTTGTTCTGTCCTCTTCAAAATCTCCTGGTGTTTGATGATGATAGTTCTGGAGATGCTCTTACATCAAGAAATAAGGTTGTGGCTGCAGACTCCTAAAAGGCTTGGTTTTATACCGATGATACCACTGTATTTTTACATACACCAGTGTTAACAGCATCTCTTCTCCTTTTTACTGTCTCAGTCTACCTCTGCTGATTCTTGTCTGTGATTCATCTGCTTTCTGCAACAGTGCAATTTCCCAGTGGATATCATTCAAAATTCATTTCATCTCTCATCTATATGCTACAGTGTGTGTCCCTGGTGTATTTTTATGCCTCTAAACCTCTGTCTAGAAATTTGTTTTCAGCCCGTGCCTGATATTCATTGAAAAAAGAGCCCTCAGCACAGAGGAGGGATTGACGCTACAGTGCTACAGCTATTGAGAGGATCCTAAATAGTTTAAGTCAGAGCTCTGGTGTATCATGTATGTTCAGCCCCCCACTCCATGTCTGGATAACAGGCGTGCTCCTCATGCATACTGTCCCAGGTGAGCTCTGACAATAAGGTTCAGCAGTGAGGGGGGAGGACGTGGGACGCAGCCTGGAGGAGAGATCCTGTCTGGAAGAATGAAACTGATTAGCTCTGTTGGGTGGGGATCGAGGAGCTACTTTACTCCTCAATTTCTCCAGGGCTGAACGCACAGTTTATAGCTTTTGTGTGTTTAACAGCATCAGAAGAGCTGATGAATGGTCTGTTTAACAATACCTCCCAGATGAGCCAAAGTCAAACCACAAGAATGTGAGAGAATAAAAAGACACCCAACCCAAACCAAACCACACTTGACAAATACTGTATATTGTTGAAGAGACCTTGGCTGCTCAGACCTGATATGTGAACATGAATAGCAGGGACGAAATCTTTACAGTGTCTGTGGTTTGAGCTGAGACACTGACAAAAAGGGCTGCACCTTCATTACAGGCTGAATACAGAGTGTCAGAGTGCACACCTGCGATTAAACCTTTTTAAAACTAAGCGAAGATTTTACCACAATGTCACAACACTGGTGGACTAAAGGTCAAGCTTAGTCTGAAGCAGAAAATACAAATTCAGTCCAAGTGACAGACGCTGTGAGAGTTTGAAAAGCAAGAGAGAGCACAGTAAGTCTTCAAATGCATTCTGGGGTAACACCATATTTTGTCACTGTTGTATTGTTGAACAGCCATGGCCAGATCCTAAAGGACTTAATGTTATATGACACAGTGAGAAAAACACAGGTTTACAGGTAGGGAGAAAACTACATCAATACACACTGGGTCTCATTTAAGAAACATGAACAGAACCACATTTACAGGCAAACCAGCATTCATCAGTGTTCTAATAGTTCAGATTTGTTTGTAGCTACTCGTAAAATCAACACCTGCTCAAGACCAGGTGGAGGGTTTATCATCAGAACTGGAGAGACGCTTGGACACTTTTGAATCACTGATCAAAAAAATCTATATATAATTTGGCGATAAGCAGATTTATCTTCAGATAAGGTTTGAGATAAGAAATAGGTTATTTTATTCATGTTCAATGATAATCAAAATTGATTATTCAGTGCTGCAGCTCTATGACCTGACTGGGGGCAGGACAGCTCAGGTGGGACTGGTTTGGAGGCTGGGGCAGTGAGAGACAGCTGGTTTATCAGTAAGCACGTGACTGTTTATATAACTGTATGTTCACTAGGGATGGGTACCGGGGACCGGTATTTTTTTGCACCGGTACCACGTAACGTTAGTCCTTGAGCACCACGAAACTTGAGGACAAACAGTGCTGCCATCGGTACCTGTCAATCTCAGCTAGTTCAGCAAGCGCACTCTCACATGTTGTATTGACGCCCCCCCACGCCCCTCCCTGCAATCATTTTTTGAATTGTTATTTATCAGTACAGCCATCATTGTTACATAACATATTTTACTACAAAGTAGGACTGGGCGATTATATGATCGTGATTGATGATCGTGATGAATTTCAGTTCGATCACAGTGATCAGCTGTGAGCATATTTACTTGATTAAACATGGCGAAAATGTGTGTCACAACAGCCAATCAGAGTCGAGCTTTTCCTGCTCGCTTCTGTAAGTTGTCGGAGAAGTAAACGGGAAGTACACAGAAGGGCAGCAAAATGGATGTGAGCCATGACTTTGAGTTATTCTCCGAAGATGTTATTGTTGAGAAGTTATTCAACGTCGGTTGTGTGGCGGTCGTTTGGGTATCTCCAAAGTAACGTCGAGTAATTAAGCCGATGTGCAAGGTATGTCGGCGGTCAGTGCCTTCACTAAACCATCAACACAACAGATCTGTTTAATCATTTAAAGAAGTACCTCCTAAGTGATTATGCGGAAAGCATGAAAATGCGAGCAGAGTCTGTACAGCCTGCCATGGTGCAAGTAGCATTAGCAGTTTAGCTACAACTAGCGGTTCTGTCACCATGCCAAAGCAATCAATCAATCAATCAATCAATCAATCAATCAATCGTATTATCGTTTACATCATCTAATGTTTACATTTTAAGGTGTCTTCATTATCCCTGAGGGGGTAATTTGTTTATTTTGGGTCTTGCATACCTGCAGAAACACTCAGGACTGTACACTAGTTCACTGTATTATTTAGTATTTATCTACTTTTGTTGTATTGTTGGGTCAAAATGGTTTTTATATTTTTCTAAGTTTATCTTATTCAATTTGCTTTGTTATTTACTTTGTGTGTTCGTGAAATGTTGAACTAATCTCTAGTTTCTTTAGTTTATAGTACAGATACTTTAAAACTGGCAGTTAAAAAAAAATTATGATAATAATCAAGATCGAACGATATGACAAAATATATCGTGATCATTATTTTTTGCCAAATCGCCCAGGCCTACTACAAAGTATATTGGCTGTCATACAAACATATCCAGGGTTTCTAGGAAATTAAAGGGAAAACAATTAAATAATAAATATATATGAAATGAAAAATGAAATAAGCCCTATAGTTCCCAGCCATGCATTTCACTTATGCAATCTTGTAATAGATTTTATGTTACAAATCATTTTTTGCCAATATTTTGTCTCACACTTGGTTGTGTGGCACTGACTTTCTCATTATCAAATGAAAGATGGTATGAATGTTATTTATTGTCACTTGACAGTCATTGTAACTATGAGTAAAGTAAGCATGCACTTGATAAGGGAGGCTGCTAAACAACAATAATCAATCAGGCTAGTGCACCCACAGGCTGGTTTTCCGAAAATGGTTTACTGCGGTTTACAGTATGTCGCCCAGCGCTAAGTGCAAGCTTTTGGCTGAGTGTTACTTACAGTTGACCAAATGCACTATAGGAGACACACTGGTATTCATTGTCTATTCATGGGCAATGATCTATGCTAAACTAGTGACTATCAGGAACATGCTGTCACTCTACGATCGATTGGCATTCCTGAACTTTCATGAAATCACACACACGCTTACGATCAAATGAAGGGTTTCTCCCATGGTCATGAATCCAGAAAAGTTTTTTTTTGTTCCAATGTTTATGTGTAAGTCTACACATAACTGTATTCCCGTTTCATAAATGAGACCAAGTGTCTGTAATTGAAATCAAAGACCTAACAGATAATTCTGTGTGTAGCTATAAAAAAGGAGCCCAGAAGCTGGCTGTGAACTTTGACCTCTGGAGACATAGTAATGAAGAAGACCCTCTGTTGAAGAAAATCAATTGTTAACCTTGTTCCGTTCTCACCATGAATAAAAGCTGTTAGATTTTATTTGAGTTTAATTTCAAATTTCTTTCACTCTTCCACACATTGTCACCTCAAGGATGGCTTATCGATCTTTGCACTTTGATACATTAAGGTGAAAGCCTACAGAGGTTGCTTTGAGCATTGGTTTTGTTGCATATGTACAGTAGGAGCCAGATCACTTTTTAAACAAAGGGAGGGGATTTCACATGAACTTAGGTGGGGTAGGCAGGATTTTGTTAAAGAAGCATCTTTTTGTGGTGTATATACAAAAAAGCTTTTAATATCATTCAGTAGCTATTAGGTATTGATGACATTTGGAAATATCCCAATGCTGTTTTTTTTAATGTCTGTGTGGTCAACATTTGAATTTTTTTGAGCGGCCCACTCTTTCTGACTGTAAACAAAGCCATTCTCCACCTCCTCCAACCTGAATAGGTGTGAGGCAGACGCTGCTCCCTCATGGTGTGAGGCACGCTCCATGTCCTCCAATAACATTCACAAGCTTAAACAAAGTTAGCGTGCTACAACATCGGATAGTATAAACCAACCAGAAAGTACGAAAACACAAGCAATAAAATGAAGTAAATACCAGAGACTCTGGCGGAATAACAGGTGCTTAAAACTGAGGTAGACTGAGGTAAAACTGACAGTAGCACCAATGCTTTTTACCTTCGAGGTTGACTGGGCCCCTTTTGTAATTATCTGCAGTATTTATCTGCATTATATCTGAATCTGATTAAAACGATACGAGCGAGCAGGAGCGTCTGTTTGTAGGCGGGGCTTGCTGGAGCAGAGAGGGAGGGGGGAGGAGGAACTGAGGAGAGAACTGGTTGGGAGGGGTTGTGCTGACATTCAAGATTTCTCTCCAAAACTGGCACTTCCTCAGATCCTGCCTACCCCACCTTCAAGATCCATATCACAAAACATATTGTACTTAAGCTACTTAGGAGAAAATCCCCACTCTCTGTTGCACAGAGCTGATTAGTGACCTCTCACCCTTACAGAGCTCACCTCTGTCCACATTCAGATGATGAGCTCGATGGGGAGGTGAACCTTCTTTCCATGAAAGATGTGACAGAAAATTTACCTGTATGTCTGTGCAGTCCATTTTAAAGTCCCTGGATTGTTAACTTAATTCAGTGTTGTCACTTCAAAATAAATCCCCACTGGTTCCTCCCAAAAGATAACAATGTGCATCCAGTTAGTGCCAAAGCTTACAGTAATGTTCCATATCTGTGTGTCTGAGTTGTTTTTTCTTGAAGGTTTTCAATTTAGATACTAATTATGTCCTAATGATTTCACTGAGATTTCTGGATGGAGACCAAGTTATAGGCTGTGTGTCGTGAGTGTTTTGCCAGTGCAGTCTGTACGAGAGGAGACAGCAGAGATAGGAGCCGCCTGCACCAATAACACCGACCATCTGTTGGACTCAAAACAGGACTCAGTCTCCACACCTCCCTCCACCTCTCTGTGTCTCTCTCCCTGACTCTGCTTATCTTTCACTGTCTATACGGCTCCCTTTATATCTAATATCTCTGCCTCAGTCTGTTTTCTCTCTGTGTGTGGCTGCGTCTCTACTTCCATCTCTCCCTCCTCTGCTTATCTGTTTTCTTTACACTCCCCTCTTACTGAGTCAAGTCAGCCAGAGAACAGGGTGGGGCTGATTTTGTGGATGTAGAGAAAATAGTGTAAAACTGAGGAATGTTGAGGATAGTGTTGTTAAGAATGAGGAAACAGTTATCATGTCTTGTTCAAATATGAATTTATTTCACCAAGCTCCGTGAACAGTGTAAAATCAGACTGCATACACTACATTTCAAATGATCATGTAAACAATCTTTACTTTGATATTTTAGAAGTTGGGTGCCACGCTATGAGTTCATCTCCTTTTATGTCCATGGCAGCCAATCACACAGAGGGATTCTCTGCAGTATGAGATGGTGTGCTGAAAAATTTGCTACAGAAGGCACAATTCTAGTTTTGTTTTTTTCACTATGGAAGAAAGAGGTTAATAAAAAAAACTCTGCATACTTTACCACGGTCATTTTCACACCCTCAGGGAATCTCCTCATGATTTCATCCGTAAACATGACTCTGCCACCTCCATGGTAGCCATCCACCAACTATCCACTACTCCATCCATCTGGACCATCTAGAGTTGCACAGCACTCATCGAGACTGTTTGAAAATTAGTCTCTATGATTTCTGGGCCCACTTCAACCATTTAGGGTGGCCAAATAATAGTTTCATGCACCATTGTAAGCCTCTGAATGTTTTTGGGACTCTAGAGGCACCAGCATCTTCGAATACCTGTCTGCTGCTTTGTAATGGTGTTTTCTTAGCTGCTCTTTTAATCTGATAAAACTGTCAAGCAGAAACCTTCCTCATTGTACCTGTATCTGCATAAACCCATCTGTGCACTGAATCAGCCACAAATTTATTAAAGGAATGATGACCAAGTTTTAAAGAAATATCTAACGTTTTCTTACCTTGCCAAAGCCATTGCACTATTTGACAGAGATGGGGACTCAAGTCATTGTGACTTGGACTTGAGTTGACACGAGTTTTGATGACTTGTAACTTGACTTGACAGAAAATGAAAGACTTGAGACCAGACTTGGACTTGTAAGTTGAAGACTTGACTTGAGACATGATGACTTGAATGACTTGAGTGTTGTTAATTTCGTGGTTTCAGTTTTGATATAAATATAAAATTAATATTAATTTCTTAGCCTGTATGAGCGCAGGCTAAGAACGACGCGTCATCAACACCTGTCAATCAGTCATGTCCTCTCTGCTGTCTGCAGAAGGGATGCCCAGAGTCATCCTCTATGGATTTAAAAATTACCTCTGTGAGGCAAAACAACGGACAGCAGAATGCAAGATGTACGGGACAAAGATTTCAGATAGCCAGACGTCAACATCAAACTTCGTCTGTAAGTGTTTGTTTGCTAGCAGATACGATCATGTTTGTCAGTCAGTTTAATATGATGTGGCGTGATAACATTTAGCTAATGTTCTGACCAGTTCATCAAATAAACTTGCAACAATAGGATAAATGGGCTAAATGACATGCCAGCCAACTCACAATCATTCTGTTTTTCTTTTATTAATTAAACAAACGTGTATGGAACAATAAACCATGTTGTGCAGTAGCCACATTAGACTCAGGCTGGTTGATCTGCAAGTGAGGTCACCATCATGGCACTTAACTCTTGATATTAGCAGCAGACAACTCCCCAGATTTGATTGAGATATCAGGACTAGTCCAGTCTGATTGTCCTTACAATGTCAGGCCACATTGACTGTGAGACTCATAGGCTTTCTAGCTACACGTTTAATTTCACATGCAGTGAAAATCAAATCAAGTGCTGAAGAGGTAAACTTTGCAACGATAAGGTAGGCCTACTAAAAGATTTGGTTAAAACTGAGTAACATAAGGTTCTTAAGTTAATTAAATACTATTTGAGATGGACCAAACGAAGTACTGGTTTAAAAATGGAATAGTTAGAAGCTAAAAACACTACTAATATTATTTTAAAACAGATTATGAAGGCCCATGCTGTCATTTCTGTTTAGTTGGATTCCATTTATTTAACTGACTATCAGTAATTACAATGCAACGGATCAATTGCCCAATAACATTAAGTGACAATTACTATCCTGTCTTTTCACTTTATTAAGATCAGATTATGCATGAAATAAGGTGACTTGACTTGGCTTGACCTATTACAAGACTTGACTTGCCCAAGAAAAAATGACTTGGGACTTACTTGAGACTTGGACATGTGTGACTTGGTCTTATGTCTGCTATTTGACGCTCTTTCATCTGCAGAGATCCTTTTTCTTATCCCATATTGCTTTGCCCCAAGGTACTATTGTTATATTGTAGATTTTTTCTTATCCCTTTTCCAGACAAATTTTAATTTGCTGCCAGTCCTACAGCTTGGAGAGTTTTAGGACAAATTATATATCAAAACATACAGTTTGATTGGAATTGGTGTGCTATTACTCTTATTGTATACAAATTTTTCACGACTTTCACTGAAGTCAATGGGACAGGCCATAAAAAAAAAGGAATATTTGTTGTAGATGTGGTCCTTGTAAATAATATCACAGTGCTACCAGTATTTACTATTTGAAATCTCTGAAGAATCTCATCCTAATAGTCACACCCTGGCAGTAGCCCCTGTGGCCCTTTCAACATTTCCTAGAGGGAATTTTTCAGCTATCAATTATCACAGGTGTCTGAGATTGATTTCAGTGATCCACAGAGCCCCGAGACACAATACCATCCATGAGTTTAATTGAAAAACAAAAACTTGAATGTTTATGACACAAGAATCCAATTTGCATAATAATTTGGAGCACAGTGTTCTTGCATGAACCTACTTTGCAAATCAACCTTGTTTGTGTTGATAAGTTTGCTAATATTTTGTGTAATGTAGGATTTTGTTTACACAGTACAACTAATAACATGCCATAAACCTACTGTAAGACATACTCTGGTTATGATTGTGTGCATACATGTACATACGTGTGTGTGTGAGTGTAACCAAACCTATTTAGGAGTGTTTGATTACAGGCTGATAGTGGTTCATGTCAACTTGTCAACTCTCTACAGAAAAATGTGTTGGTCTGTGTGTCTGTCTGAGCTTTGAGAAGAGTTGGAAGGTCATTGGGTGAAATAAGAGATTGAAATAACAACAGAGATTTTCATACCTCTCAAATTCAGTCTGCAGTCTGTTTTCGTAGTCTTACTTTCAACCTGAATGTGAGCTTGTTTGTTTTTGTACTTGACTATACACTCATCTTACAGAGGATACCTCCAGAGGGCGCTCTACGGAGCTCAGAACATGCAACTACCGGCCTGTTTCAAAGGATGGGAGCAGGTGAGGTGACTAAGGTTACTGTTGCGTTAGTTGTGGGTTCTGGTGGCCCAGTGAGTGACGAACTCCTAAGCCTGATTGGTCGACTAACAATGAAACACACCGTCAGCGCATTTCCCTCCACACTCTGCTGTAACAGTCCACAGACTTGTTTCTGTAAAGTCTGCAGGTTTTCAAATCAAATCATGAAAAACAACTTATCCCAGTTCCTTTGACTAGCACAATTGTTGCAGTACAGGAAGTATGATAAATTGTCCAGATGTGGATCAATGCAGACTCAGTCCATGAGACTCTTGTCCCTTTTAAGGTGCTTTTCCCCTGCAGGAACTTTCCCCTGGAACCAGTTGAGGAAATGAATGCATTTCGACTGCAGGAACTGGGGTCTAAATGTAGTTCTAGGGTGAAAGAGCTACCAGTTTAAAAGCCCCTTCTCAGGGGGGTAGTGCTTTTTCATTGTATAGAGACTTTGGGAGGCAGGACCTGATCAAAATACAGATCATTAGTTTTATAAAATACCGGCAGCAGAAACACACAGTCACAGAGGGAAGAGCATTTGTGATGTTTTAAGAGTTTTAGGGGTTAGTCTCATTGGGAAACAATCTTGTTTCCAATATAAGCCGGTACTCAGACACAAATATGATCTCTGACATGGGGTCATTAGTAGTTAGAGTGACAAACGGCAAATATTAAACTGATGCTGCCCCAGTAGCTGGTTGAATTTTTGTCACTAAGGTGTATCAGGATAAGTCTAAGACTGAGATAAGGGATGATTTGTAAGCAGCAAACTTGTTATGGGCTAAGGGTTCAAATGACGGCTTCAACTCCTTCATTAACAAGGTTAATAGGATTACTGACATTATCTGCAGCATTACTTCAGTTATTTAAAGCTTCATATACAGCTTACACTTTTGGCTTTTATGTCTTTATTCAGTGAGGATAGGACAGTGAATATAGCAGGAAACTACAAGAGAGTCTGGGGAGTGACATTAGTGGAAAGAGGTCACAGGATGGAAACAAACTAGGACTGGCCATTTGAAAATTGTACATTGGGCTGATACCATTTGGCCAAACTGGCACCAAGTATCTGCCATGTTTCTGTGAGTTAAACAACGGTGTTATGTTTTTCTGGCAAACACTGAGCTCCATGTGTTAAAAGTAAAAGGAAGTTTTGCACACACAAAAAATAAGCTTGTCGAGCACTCTTCCTAAAGTTCAGAAACCATGGTTGGTTAAAATGCCGCAGTTATGTTAATCACCTCTGTTTATGTGAAAAAATCAAAGACTGTATATAGAATGGACAGTGTCTGCCTCCTCGCTGGGTGAAGCCACTCTGAGATCAGCACCCTCTAGTAACGAGCTGCAGTATAAATCCCGCCGCCTCCAGCAATCCTTATGGAGCTGTGGACAAACTTTAGAAATTTATTACACAGAATATACATTTTTCTTCCCCCTGCTTGTGATGTTGACATGTAGTTACTGTAAGACTGGTGTGTGTTCAAGTCCTCTTTTTTCTGTGCAGCTCCATTTTTAAAAGTTATTGGGGTTTCATGTTTTCTACGATTGACACGATACAGCCTATGGGCGTACAAGGATTGCGTAGCCAGTAGATACGCTGTTTGAGCCGAGCGTCATCACAGCGACTCTCGTTGACTCTCACGCCGAATGCGTACAATGCTACTGCGCAATGTCAGTTTTAGGAAATGGAGAAAAAACCCAGAATTACCAACAGCCTTTTGGCTTTAAATCTGTATACTGGCGGAAAGTGAAACCAAGTTGTTCATAGTATATACAGTCTATAGAAAAAATATTCAGAGACAGTCTCTCACAGGAAGTCCTTGGAAATGTTTGTGAATAAGTTGAAAAATCTCCACCAGAATCCCCACATTTCTGAGAAACAGAGGAGTATCCACAGGGGACGTTTCAACGGAATCTGGTTGTGGCACTAAAAGGCTGAAGCTGGACTCATTATACAGAGTCAGACTCTGAAACTCCTCTGAGCGGGCCAGAATGATAACTGATAACATGTCTTTGAGCTGATATCAGAAACAAGTTTCTGCATTTCCCTGATTACTCATACAAAATGTCCAAAACTCATTTCACAGATGAACATCCCCACTGACTCCAAAAACAAGACTTATTTCTCATTTATTCATTTTGGTCTTATCTGAGTCATCTTTTATGTTACCTCCACAAACATCACTAACCTGGATTATTTTCGTGTCTGTTATTGTCTTTTTTTCAGCCTTTACTGAATAAAGAAGAATGAAGCCCCTCAAGTCTCATTATGGTACAATTATTATTTTGTAAGTTATTATCTTGTTCCAATAGGATAAGCAGTGGCGGTCTTACCGTTAGGCAACACCAGGTGGTTACCTAGGGCCCCGAGTTTCTGGGGGCCCCCTAAAACTCTTCATACAATAGAGGTTTTACTTACTTGCGCACATTATTTATGTTTTTGATTAAAATCCATTTGCTAGAATGCCAGCAGAATGCTTATCATCAGTCATCACTACATTGGATTAGTCCATTTTACTGCGCCTTTGCAGAAAGAATTCAGGAAGACAGCAGCAAAACATACAAAAAACAATTACAAAGCTTCTGAGTACAGTGTCCACTCCAACCAAGACACAAGTCTGCAGTTATGCTCACAGGTTGCTGTTAAATCTGTCTCCTCTAACAAGCCCGGCATTACAGTGCTATGAGATGAAGCCACGAGGCAAAGCAATAAATCAGAAAGTGCTTACAGTGAATTATGATATTTATTACATGATGGAGGGTGTGTTTATGTGAACAGTCCAGGATTGACAGCATCTGTCATTGTTTATCCTGTAACCATTTGATGCCATAACTTTTCTGCTTAGAAAACTGCTAATTAAAGACCACTCACTGACGAGACAGGGGGCTGAAAGACAGGAGGGGGTTTGAGGTTTAGTTCAACCTTCAGTCCAGCCCTGTTTCAGATGATCCCCACTGGTAAATGAATCTTAGCACTTTTCTAGTCTACAGTAGAACAAGTGGGTTTAGTCAGCTACCAATGGAACATCATAAACCATCATGACTAGTTCCACCGAAACAAATCATACTACATACATATATTTTTGAGGGCCTAAAATGTTGTGTCCATGTAAAGCTGTGTGTCTGAAATTGGAGTAGGACCAGCCTAGACAGGTGTAAAACAACCTGCACGAAGGACTAGAGGTAGACAGAGCTAGCTAACAGAGGAGGGGACTCATCAGATTTTTATCCAGATTAAGATTTCGTCCACAGTCATAAATGGTTATCAGGACTGAATGATACTGTGTGTGCCACCTGCCGTGTTGCTCTCACTTTCACTTCATCAGAAGCAGCTTAGACCAACACAAATGTTCAGAGCACAAGGAAGCTACAGCTACTGAAAGATTAGCATCTACATCATCTGAATCCACAACATGTGCATCAGCAGGACCAACTATCAGACGGCCACAGGTGGAGAGAAGAGAGCAGGGAGAGGAGCAAGAGGAGGAGGAGAACAGGGAGAGGAGCAGGAAGAGAGAGGAGAACAGGGAGAGGAGCAGGATGAGAGAAGAGAACAGGGAGAAGAGCAGGATGAGAGAGGAGAACAGGGAGAGGAGGAGGAGGAAAACGGAGAGAGGAGCAGGAAGAGAGAGGAGAGCAGAGAGAAGCAGGTGGAGAGAGGAGAGCAGGGGGAGAAGCATAAAGAGGAGAGCAGAGAGAGGGGCAGGAGGAGGAGAAGAGGTGAGAGCAGGGAGAGGAGAGCAGTGAGAGGAGCAGGAGTAGGCAGGTATGAGTATTTGAAAAGCTGCGGGACAGAGTGAGCACGATAAGAGAGGCTGTAGTGATTAGGATCATGCACAAGCACTAAAAAGTGAAAAATGAGAGAAGACATCGTTCTTCATCATAATCCAACAAAAGCCCAACATGTGAATTTATGACAGGTTTTATAAAAGCTTGAAAAGAGTAAATGATTTGTTCAATCTGCAGCTGGTGATAACATGTGAGCAGTAACAGAGCTTATTATGACCCAGTGTAAAAAGACATCACTTTAGAAGAAATCTGACATGAAATGTTGCTAAATTGAAGTCAAAGTTCTTGAAGTGATAAAGTGATTCTTTATCGTTTCACTAGTAGATACAAAAATTTTTATCACCCAGACAGACAGACAGACTATAGAAAACAAGAGGAGGTTAAATGGCTCTTCGCCCTGATTCGTGTGTTTCTCAGACTGTCAAAGTTGTAGAAGTTTGAAGTTGAATAAATTTGTGTGATAAATACATTCAACTGTCCCAGACTACCACTACTCAACAGCCTGGACTGAGTTCAGTAGGAGGCCTAAACTACTGATCTGAGAAGGCAAGGCAAAGGACACACACACACACACACACACACACACACACTTTATCCTCCCTCTGTGCAGACTGATTTTAAGTCCATTCCCACCCTCGCCCTATATCTGACAAGTAAGTACTATAACACACAGCGGTGTCCTTTTGCCACACACACACACACACACACACACACACACACACACACACACACACACACACACACACATAGACGTACACACCACCTTTAACGTATTGAAGGTCAGGTTTCTCATCAGTGTCCTGTCTGAGTGTGTAGACCACAGAGCAAACCACACAGCACGAGCACAGCGTCCTGTCTGAGAGGCTGGAGGGACAGAGCCGACAGAGCAATGTCACTGCAGGGAAACAGACTGTCAGCAGGACAGAGAGTACCAACAGTGAGCTCAGCTCAGTAATAGTATAATATATATATACATACACAATATATATGTGTGTATATATATATATATATGTATATATATATATGTGTGTGTGTGTGTGTGTGTGTGTACATAAGTATCTACCAGATCAAAGACAGAGAGCAGGGCAGATTTGACGCTGTTTTAGAGAGTTGATTCAGGGTGTATATAATATACAGTATACTAGTATGAAACTCAAAGATGTGATGGGGGATTTCCCCCCAAGATTTGAGTGGACTAGCACAGCCATTTTTAAACCACTCTTTTTTCTCAGTACACTATAACCATGTGTTTGAAGACTACAGGGGTGTTAATAAAGTGGATTGCAGTACCACGCCAGTCTGTTGGTTATGGGTTAGGACCAAATACTGTATATACCATGGATAACTTGGTTCCACCTTCCGCTGGTATACGGATTTGAAGCCGAAAAGCTCTGGGTAATTCCATGTTTTTTCTCCACTTCCTGAAACCAACATTGCGCAGTAGCGTTGTACACACTCCACCACTTGTGCAGTAGCATTGTACACATTCGGCGGGAGAGTCGCTGTGGTGTCACTCGGCTTAAACAACATATCCCCCGGGTGAGCTACGCAATCTTCGTACGCCCATAGGCTTTATCAAGTGTCAATCATAGAAAACATGAAACTCCTAATAACTTTTAAAAATAGAGCTGCACAGAAAAAAGAGGACTTGAGCACAAACCAGTCTTATTGTAACTACATGCCAACATCACAACTAGGGGGGAGAAAAATGTATATTCTGTGATAAAATTTCTAAAGTTTGTCCACAGCTCCATAAGGATTGCTGGAAGAGGCGGGATTTATGACCTATACTGCAGCCCGTCACCAGGGGGTGCAGTTCTCAGAGTGGCTTCATCCAGTGAGGA
The DNA here is from genome assembly GCA_962446985.1 of Xyrichtys novacula. NCBI lineage: Eukaryota > Metazoa > Chordata > Actinopteri > Labriformes > Labridae > Xyrichtys > Xyrichtys novacula. The sequence goes on along the minus strand of OY660871.1, from coordinate 5,905,204 downwards.
GGCAGACAGCGCCCATTCTATATACAGTCTATGGTAAGGACTTTGCAAAACCTCCAAAGCCAGTTGCCAGTCTCATGCCCTTTAGCTAAAATGATGACTTCCTCACTGTCTCTGTTATCTTTGAGCCTTTTGGCTCTCTCCAGGATCTTTGAGGTGGATGTTTGTTTTCTAGATGTTGTGTCTGCCTGGAAGTATTGTACCCAGAACTACTACTTTCACCTTGTGAAACAGCTGTGTTTCGTACACTTATGAGTAGCCATTGGACTGTTTTTGCTCTCAGCTTGATCAGCTGTAGTCCCATGGTTGAGTTTGTGATTGGCACATCTCAGCCTAAACCACCAACATACAACATGGAGATACTTCACTTTGTAAAGCAAAGCAGGCAAAAATGGCTGTGTTGGTTTCTTAACACCGAGCATCCCTCATAATCATAGATTTAAAGGAAAACAAGGAACATACTTCAAAGTAACTAAAGACTGGGAAAAGCAGGGCTTAATGCTAGTTCAAGAGAAGAGAGCTGAAAGTTGGATTAAAGAAATATCAGGGTTTTTTTTTTCATTTTTTGCATTAACTGCTTCAGCCTGGGGCTGGCTGAATTATTTTTTACTGATTACTTTAAAACAACTTTACCACTGCACCAAAAAAAAAAAAAAAAAAAAAGAAATCATAAAAATAATAATAAAAATAATAATAAAAAGCTTTGTTTATGGTGCCAGGTAAGAGCCCAGTATTATGCAGAGTTTGTGTTGACATATGGTTATAAGATTAATCAGTGTGCTGTGGTCCTTTGATTTACTCCCATGTGGCTTATTGATCAGCCTGCGTTGAATTTTTAATGACAGCTCTAACCTGTGGGCGACTCGCTGCTTAGCTGGGCGTCTCTTTGATAAACTCTAAGAAAATGAGTCTGAATCCATCAGCAGCCTGAACAACACTCAGTTATCATTCCTCATTCACAACAATGAGCGGAGCTAGCTGCAGGCTAACAACACACATGAAAAAGTGACCTGACTGAAGTGTCAGAGCGCACACTCTCTGTCACACAATGTGTCAGGTTTAGACGTCAGAAAAAGTTAAATAAATAAAAACCTAAAAAAATCTAAAATGTCAGGGTATTCCTTCAAGCAAAAATGTCAGTCGCACATTTCTGCAGAATAACAAATCCCAAAGAAAGGGCTTCTTGGAAATGTCACTCAAACCCTTTAATCAGCATCACAATGCCCGCTGAACCTGGCAAACGTGCATTAAACTTAATAACACCACTGGATCTGAAAAAGTGCTGCAACCTATTAAGAGAGAGGCTTTTTACTTTGAGCCTTAAGTCCTTAATCCACCAAACTGTCAATGTTTGAGGGGACTGGAAAAAAATCAAGCACATGCCGTAAGACTGATCTGGAGGGTGTAAACATGTTTCTTTGTCAAACACAGTTTTCCATTTGATAGGAACCAAATAAACTCATCAAATCAGTCAGTCTAGTGAGGAGACATGAAGAGGAGATGCTATAAACCCTTTAAGAGCTGGTGTCATGCTGTTAGCTAGAGCCAAAAAGAAGGAGTGACCCTGAATCATCACCTTAGACCTCAGAGGGGTCCTAAAATTGGAAATAGACAATTAATGACATTTTCCAATAATTGGGTCTGGCTGATACTTGTGCTCATGAGGCCAATCAAAAAAAAAAATCACGTCTGCACACATCAGCTCATACAAGTAGCCCCAGTAGAGCAACGCCAACGGCAACTTAACTGGTGACACGTCAGAAGACAACAGATCAAACTGAACAAGTGCTGGGTCTGTTATGAATATTTAGTGAATCTTGAATTTAATATTGTCTCTGATGTTAATATTTCATTTTCTGACATCTATAGCATTGCACAATGTATTTGTGTTTCTTAACTCATGATGGTGATGTTTCCAGCTAAGATATTTATGTGTATGAGATGTTTATATGAATGGATCAATGACTTTTCAATATCTGTCAAACTTTATAAAATGACCACAGCAACAATGTAGGAGTGGCATCAGATATCGACATCTGTATCACCCACTGGAAAGAGACATGTGTGGAATACAATGACTAAAAATGTAAAAGTATAAACAACACAGTGGTGATTTAATTTAACATGAGAGATGAAAACAGATAAATGGATCAGAAAGAATAAGAGTAAGAGTAAAGGAAATAATGTCAAACATGGACCAGCATGAAACAAGTTAAAAGGACGATATGTGTATATAAATGTGCATAGATTTATAAATACAAACACACAAAATATATCACTATATAGGCACCCATACACACATATAAACAGACATGAATTACAACAATTAAAAGATAAAGAGATGCTGCCATTGATACTGCTCAGGCTTTGAATAAAAGCAGCATATAAAGATGAAAACAAGCTCATCTGTAAACATCTATAAACATGTGTTTTTAAAGAGGTTAAACAGGTTTCCATCTCTATCTCCTTAGGAAGGTTGTTCCATAGGTTTGAAGGCTTTGACAGAAAAGCCTGGTCACCTTTGGATCACAGCCTGGACTGAGGAATGGTGAGCAGAGTCTTGGCTGAGAACCTGAGGTTATGACCAGGCACATATGGAGTGAGGAGATCAGAAATGTGCTTTAGTGCAAGACCAGAGGGTTTACTGTTGTAGGTGGACATGAAACGATGATGAAGTGCTTTTTAGAGGGGATTCAGAGTCATCTGAGTCTGAGGTCAATGCTGCACAGAGGTATATAATGTGACCAGTAAGGGTTGTATAGCTGTGGATATCAGGCAGACATAAAACACTTGAATCTTCTGTGTTTTTATAGTAAAAAGTCATAAACTTTGTTCCCTACACAGGAGGTGCAGAGTGAGCAGCACACTCCCAGAACAACATCAGCTCCACTGAATTTCAGGCAATAAAATTCACTTTTCATTCATTCTTTTGTGGGGGAAAAAATGCACAGAGGTCACAGCTGGACTTTAATCCGAGTAAAATGTGTTACTGTTCCACACTTGGACCCAGAGATTGGGCTTTGTGATGCTGGATGAAATGCCGACTTTCCTACAGAGGACAGGAATGTGTAATCACCACCAACAAACCACTACCTGAAAATATTGTCAGTGAGCAACCGCAATGAATCACCTGCTTTATATCATCACACCTGCAAAGCTTGAGCAGGACAAACTAACACACTGTATTAGAAATTCAACAAGACATGCATGCACAGGTGATAGAACTGGATCAAGAATGATGCATGTACAAAAAGAGGAAAGAAAGCAAAAAAAAAAAATTAAAAAAAACAATTTAAAAAAAAGGAATTTGCAGATTTATTGTTAGCAAACAGTATGTCGAGCTGTTTGGATACAGTGCAAAGATGAAGTAACACTGCATTCAAGCCCAAGCATGAGACACTCTCAGCCTTTAAATAGTGCAGGGTCATGACAGAATTGAGTTCAAATCCCCATCCCTACTCTGCCCATTGATTTTTGTTCTTCAGTCACTTTTTTGACTCTCTTATTTTGGGGAAATGGATCACATCCATATTTGTCTGTCTGTCCCTGACCACCAACAGCTGTCAGCCATCTTTGCTGTACTCCATCTGAGGCAGCAAACATGACCAGTGGTTTAACTTCCCTTAGATCTACTGTTGCAGGTCTATATGGTAGTAAGACACTTTAGCTCCTGGGATACTGTGATATTGGACTGGGCAATTCGGCAAAAAAATGATCACCATATATTTTGTCATATCCTCTGATCTCGATTATTATTATGATTTATTTTCGTAGTTTTTTAAACTGCCAGTTTTACAAAGCATGTGTATTAAAAACAGAAGAAACGGGAGATTAGTTTAACATTTAACGAACACACAAAGTAAATAACAAAGCAAATTAAACAAGATAAACTTAGAAAAATATGAAAAACATTTTTATTCAACAACATAAGTAGATAAATAGTAAATAATACAGTGAAGTAGTTTACAGTCCTGAGTGTTTTTGCAGGTATGCAGGACCTAAAATAAACAAATGGTCCCCTCAGGAATAATGAAGACACCTTAAAATGTAAACATGAAATGATGTTAATGTAGATGATATGATTGATTTCTGCTTTGGTCTGGTGGCTGCACTGCTAGTTATAGCTAAACTGCTAATGCTACTAGTACCATCAGCAGTGGCAGGCTGTGCAGACTCTGCTCGCATTATAATGCTTTCAGCATAATCTCTCAGGAAGTACTTCTTCAAGTGATTAAACAGATCTGTTGTGTTGCTGGTTTTTGAAGGCACTGACCGCCGATATACCTTGCACATCAACTTAATTGCTTGACACCACTTTGGAGATACCTGAACCACCACCACACAACCGACGTTGAATAACTTTTCTTCTCTCATCTCAGAGGATGACTCAAAGTCACGGCTGTCATCTATTTTGCTGCTCGCAGCTCCACAGTTAGCTGCACATTCAGTCATTCTGTTTACTTCACCTGTTTACTTCTCCAGCAGCTTACAGAAGTGAGCAGGAAAAGCTCGACTCTGATTGGCTGTTGTCACACACATTTCTGCTATGTTTAATAGAGTTACTATGCTCGCAGCTGATCACTGTGATCGAACTGAAATTTATCACGATCATCAATCACAATCATATAATTGCCCAGTCCTACCGTGAAATCAACTCTATCACTCAGCCCTGGTTTTAATTTATGATGCAGTTTGATTGCCAGCACAGCTATAGAATCATGTAATCTTAAGAGCTTCACACTAGCTGACAGGTGTTCATTTACCTTCAGTGCTGCTGTTACACAAACAGCTCTGATGGTCATTTAGCTGCTGTAGATTATGAAAATACTATATAAAAGCTTTACATTCAGCAGGTGGGCTTCTCTGTCCGACTCCTCTCTCAAACTGAAAGGCAGACTGAACTTAGACCCAAAGCACTCAACGAGGCTGCACACACGCGCACACACACAGTTAGTGTCAAACATACACTATCTTACTGATATCCCACATGCAAACTGCAAAAGTTTTCTCCTCAGTCTAGACATGTGGGCAGAATAATGACAGAGGCAGGCAGAGGGAAAGTGACAGAGTGAGAAAAGGAGGGACCGAGACAGAGCCGCAGATAATGAGAATAAAAAGGCAGCGAGACAGAAGCATGGGGAGAGGACGGGAGGAGACAGCAGACAGAGGTGGGTGGGAATGGACAGACAGGGTGGAAGGTGAACTCTTAGAGCCAGTGAGGCCTATGGTTATCAGCAAAGGAGACACTCCATTTATACAGATCTGTGTGAGTGGAGTGTGTAATAAGGCAGTGGTTTGGATTTACAGATGTGATATAGACAACACCAGAAATAACACCAAGAACTTGTGATTATACCACACACGCATGCGTTCAGGCAAAGTATTTTGTGTAGGTCATCCCAATCTGACAGCATTACAATAACAATCAGTGCTGTCCCATGTATCAAAAAGGACATATGCACACTTGGTTGAGTAAATAATGCCCATGTTTTAAACTGTTTCCTTTTCTGTACAAACATAGATATTTACTTCCCCCTCCACAAATGCAGCCGAGGTGGTGGATAAAAATTGGAACTTTGACATGTAGAAATGTAGACTCAATCCTTGACACTTCAGAGCAGAGCCCCGCTTGCTAACTAAAGGTCCCCTCCTCCTCATTTTCAAGTAGATGTCATTGTTTGTCAGTGAAAATGATTGGTGGCTCAGCTCTCAGGTTAGCTTGTGCTCTTTGGTGCAAACAGCGCAGAAGAGATTTGCATCTCTCAGAATGGCTCTGCATGCTCCATGGTTTATTTCAACAGAGTCTAAAATGATATTGGGGATGACGGGCTCATGGACAATAAAAATCTTCTCTCGTTGTGTTGCTGAAATATGTTTAATTCTGAAACAACCATGTAGCAAAAGCAGGTTGTCAGCTGTTGTAGTAGCAGGGACTCAAAGAAGAAATCTCTGGTCTGAGGAACAGACCCCCGGAATTCACTATGGTTTCACAACGTCGTTTGAGGTGGAGGGGAGTTGAAGTGAGTGAGGATGGGTGATCCCTTTTTATTTGGCAAGCGACAGTTTAAAAATGACAGAGTAAATTTTAGGCCATATCACCCACTCCAAATAGTATTTGATCAAACAGTAGACTTGGTCTTAGACACTGGTGCAAACAATCTGCAAGTCTAAAATGGCAAAAAATAAAATCCCAATTTTTTCCTCTGAAAACTCAATTTTGGATTTTTTATTATTCAGCACCAACTTCACTTTAAAAATAAAGTTTTTATATCATCTCTCAAAGTGAAACCACTGAAAACGTTGAAGAGCATATGCCAAGCCAGTAAGTGACGCTGTAATGCTGCAGAGGAAACGCACAGATGACAAAGGAAGAATACAGCACATGCGTATGAAGGTTGTATGGCTGGACACACACAAGCACCAAAAAAAAGTTACGCAGTGTGTCACATAATTGTTTCAGGAGAGATGCAGATAGGCATCTACACGGAGATGAAATGGTAGTCGTTTATGGATTTATGCACTCTCTGACTTGTTTTCAAAAACACTGTTTCCGTGTGGATGAAATGCCAATACGTCAAAAAAACTTTTGTGTTTACCACTAAATTTGTTTCCATGTGGACGGGTTGATACTGCCTTAAGACAGACTTTGCAGTGGGCAGTGGTTTGCTCTTTGTCCGAAACTGTGAAGCCGTACCAAATCCACATGACTGACTTGCTCAAAATTATCCCCTTCTTTTGCAATCATCAAGTTTGTTTACACTGGTGTGTGTGAAAACTGAGGAGCGCTCCTGCAGGAAGGGGGAGCCTACGGTGGCCTGGAGGCACGAGACATGATAGAGAGGAAAATCAGATTGACGATTTTAACTTTTTTTACATTGTCACAATCAAATAATGTGGTTATGATTTCAAAATCATTACATATATACATATATATATATATATATATATAGAGAGAGGGAGAGAGAGAGAGAGAAAACTTGATTATTTTACCCAGAAGAATGCAGTATAAGAAAGGATAGACCATATCACTACAAAAGCATGGGATGCAGAAAAATGCAGATAATCTTAGTTGCATCTCTTTTTAATGCGTTTGCTTTGATATGGTCTGATATGGTTCTTTTAGTGCCACCTAAGTACAATAATACTTTGGCTCTCTTATTAGGTGGAAGTCATGCATGTAAAACAGGTTTTAACCCTTTAATCCTCTGTGAGAAGCTCTAAACATTCTGATTTATTTATTTGTACTTAAGTCTCACTCAGTCACTCCCTGCCAACTTTGACAAATTATGGTCTGGAAAAGCAAAACTTCATGACAGCAGAAACTCAGGAGTTTTGAGTGATTTTCCTTATTCACTGCTGTATTTTGGAGAAGAACCCATAGTACCAGGAGTGTGAGCAGCAGTCAATCCAGGTTTCTTGCTTGTTTAAATCACTGTGCCATCACTGACAGTTGAGGACTTGACAATAGAAAGTTTCACAGCTATAAAATGTGATAAATACTGTGCATTAAAGTAATTGCTCTTTTTTAATGGTATTTTAAACCACCCCACTCATAATCTTTTAAAGCTTTCAGCAGGTTCAAAGTCCAGTAAAGATGACGGTTAATAGCAGCTTTCAGCAAAGATGTCGATATACATATATATCTACACTGTCTTCCTCGCCTTTTTATTCCAACTTGTCTCTCTGACTTGAACATCTACACTTCATCCAGGTCACTTTGGACTGAAGAGCTGTGGCTCTCAGCTGTCCTAACTTCTGGGTCGAAGCACAGGAGACATTGAGTCTTTAAAGATGGGGAGCTGCTGTTGGCCTGATCTCAATTAAAAACAATTTTATTTGCTTTCAGCTCAGCAGGATAATTTCCTTTTGAGTGTCATTAAATATAATCTTACTATATAATGGTTTAATGTGTTGTATTAACACTTATTTTCTTTAAAAGGAGACTTATTTTAGAAGTCTAATGTTGTATTTAAATGTACAAAAACCTTCACAATGAGTTAAGAATAACGTGAGATCGGGAAAATACTTGATCTGCATGTTGTATTTGGTAGTATGCCTCTGTTTTGTGAGAATGCAAATGTGAACAGAGCACACCTCCCCTCCTTTTCAAGTGCATGCATGTGAAGTGAAGGCAGGGAGAGCAGCAGCAAAGACCCCCTGGGGGTACACAGCAGAATAACCAGCGACAACAGGAGGAGTGGGTGGAGGCAGGTTGCTATGCACTATTTGGGAGATGAGGCAAGAGTAGGTGAGCTGAAGCAGTCTAAATAAGAAGCCCATTTTGACAGAGGGTAGTCTGGCATCAGGATCAGCTGATGCAATGTAGGCTGGGCTTAACTTCCTGGCCTGCCTGAATAAACTCTATGCTCAATTTATTCTTTTAATAATTCTAAAATAAATTTCTCCACTCTCAATACAGACCAGAATTTTAGATGAGAATTCGATAAAGTCTGAGACATTTGAGAAGACTAAAGAGGAGCTGTAGCTTGACTGACCCCTGTGCCGTGCACTCAGCTGCAGGGCTGCCTCTTGCCCCTGACAGACAGATGGACAGATGAGGCAGAGCATCAGACAGAATCAGTCAAACAGACCGCCTGACACTGAGACACGCTGATGGGTGTAGAGAGTTAAAGATTCACTCAGTCAGAGAAACATTTTGACATTTAGTAGATGTTGATATGACAGCTTCACCTCGCTGAATAGCTGTGTGTAACCATGGCATCAAAATGATTAAGGAGAGACATTGTTTGTAGTTATCTGCACTGCTATCGGCTCTTGTCCTCGCCATTTAAGTTGAATGCAGCCGCTGTCTGGTCTGCAGTCATCACCCCTGGAGTTCAAGAACTTCCACATAATGCCAAACTTGTGTGGATGAGACAGAAGTCACATCATGTGACTGCATGAAAACAAGCTGCAAGCAGAGGAGGAAGAAGAGAAAAGTGCATTCTGCTCCTAGACGAACGAACATCAGCTTAGAGCTTGTACGCACAATTTAACCCAGCTTATCTCTGCAGGCTTTACATCTCTCCAACATCAACATCTCTCACACACACACACACACACACACACACACACACACACACACACACACACACACACACATACACACACACACACACACACACACACACACACATTGCACTCCTATTTACATGAAACACCACAGCAGGTTCTAGTCGTGGTTAATGCTGGAGTCATTTCTCCATCTGACTGCCCTCCAGGAAGAAAAGTAAAGCAGTGATGGTGTGTTATGGCTGGGAGATAAGGGTGAGAGACAGAGTGAAGGAGTCAGAGACAGAGAGGAAAAAGAGGGAGAGGGAGAGAGGGGGAGCGAGTGAGCGGAGAGGACAACACAGTGCTGCATTGCAGCAGCAGAGCCAACAAATGTTAGCAGCACTTAGTGAGTCCAGGGCCCTGTTTGATGTGAGGCTCCTATCCAAGAGTGATCTAAAGGTCCCCCCTGTCTGCAGATAATCATGTATGACCCAGTGGAGGAAGAAGGACACTTGGTCAGCCACATTATGGTCCCTTTATCAGCCTATAAGTCTGCTGCTGTATCTCAATGTCATTTATCTTTCCCTTCACTCTGGAGGATAATAATGCATGAGCAGGCGGGGGGGTGCAGACGAGTGTGTTTATGTGCTTTATGGGCTATCAGTCGGTCTAAGCGCTGCGTTGCTTTCAGCGGAGATGAAATGTGTTTTAATCTGGTCAGGGTGATTCAAGCCTTGGAGGTGATAATGATAACTTGATTTCTGTCCTGCTCATTCATAAACAAACTTTACAGAGTGAAGGAAGTGGGCAAAAGACGTAGACTCAAGGCTGGACCAGGGGTGAGAAATAAAGACCAGAACTTTGGATTACAACAAGCATCTCTAATCTTTACGAGGACACACAAAGTGTGAAGTCCCAGGCTTGGACGGCTGATCCTTTTTGTTGATTCATTTGCTGCAATGCTGAGACATTCAGCGGGGAGATGTTGTTTACGACCACGTGGCCTGAAAAACAGCCTCACTAACAGCGATTTTTAAAGGAGGAGAAAAAAGTCCAATCAGAAGTATTCTTGCTAATCTAGACCAACTTACTGCAATGCTGAGAGACGGAGGGTTAGGAGACAGACAGACAGACAGAGGAGGGAGGGAGGGTGAGGAAGGGCAGAGCTGTGGGGACACTGCTACATCCAGCCAGCCGACCAGTCAGTCATTCAGCAGAGAGAGAGAGACAGACAGACAGACAGTCGGTCAGTAGTCAGTCAGTCAGTCTGTGGCTGTCAGTCAGTGTGGCTGCTGCAGAGTGGCGCAGTGCCACTCTCTCTCTCTCTCTGTAAGTCTGTGCAGTTCTCTCTGTGCTTGCTTTCTCCTACCTTCACATCCATCGCCCTCTTTGACAGTCTGTACTCTCAGACTAACTCCATCTCCTTAACCCCCCCACCACCACCACCTTTTATATTCATCTCCTTTTGTTTGTCTTTTTCAAACATTTTTCACACCTTACCCAAACTACCATTTTCATCGTTTTCTGAACCTCCTCAATTTTTTTTTCATCTACTTTCAGCCCGACTTGACTCATTTGAATGTCTGACTCTGCTGTCTTTCACATCTATATCGAACATCCCCATACACCTTCACTTCTACCTGTCTGCCTCTCTCATTGGAGATGCATGACATGACTTCTCATTTTTTAAAAATATGTGGTCTGTGCACACCTAAGAAATGCTAAGATTTAGAGAACAAAGATGCATTGATATCAATTTTCTGAAATCACTATAAGATCAGTTCTGACTCTTCAACGGTCTCTTATCTTTGGTGCTGCAAACAAGAACCACTCACAAGAACTTTTTACATTTCAGTCTTCCTGCAGCTTACTTACTGAACCAACGTCAGAGGTTCACACGCTCAAACAGACTTCTGCAGGGCTCAAAGTTTAGTCTTCAAATTGAGCCTGTGTGACCTTAAAGTATGTTTGGATGCATTTGTGAGAGTGTAAATAAATGTCACTGCAGCTTTCTCTTCCATTTCTCTGAAATACTTTCATCATACAGTGATTGAAGTTTAGTGGTCAACCCTTAAACAACCCTTAAGTTTTGCCCCTGCAGAAATGGTTTGGACTAGCCTCCCGTATACCTACTCAGCTGCATATACCATATAACAACATACTGCATTAGCTGCTGTTATAATGTGACTAAAAGCATGCCTTTGCTAGCTCTGTATAATTTGGACAGCACCAGTTTCATTCTGGCTTTTGTTTACATACTGTAGCACTCATCAGTGAAGAGATGGGCATGAGCTGTTTTCTGTTACCTCCATCTCTGAGTGGAGAAAACGACTGACTTTCCAACGAAGGAAAGAGACAAGCTGTTACACTAACTTTCCAGCCGTGTGTGTTGAAACCTTATTTCCTCTGCAGTAGACTTGCAGCACATGAAACAATGATAGACACACACATGGGTGAGGTCATTTCTTCTCTCTCATCAGCTCTAAAATCGATCCCCATAAAACAAACTCATCCAGGAGAGTTTGCTGGTCAAACACTAAATATAAAATTAGCATCACTGGAGAGAGAAAAAAAAAACATACTCCTGGAATAAGCAGCTCTAATTGACTTGGTAGTTTCTCTATCAATAAATCCACTAAGTGCCTTAATCAAAGGCTGCTCCTAATGATTAAAGTGGTTATCAATAAATGCTGCAGCTCTTTTTCACATCAGTTCATTCATCATTAAAACTGAAATGCTGCACACTGCAGGAAATCAGAAACCAGGGCGGGATGATCATTTTCTTTAGAGTTAACTCCTCTCTTTTGATATCTCTTCTCCCTCTTTTCATCCCATCACCCTCCACTTCCATTACCTTGAACCTCTACTCTTCTTCCCACATCAATTTCTTTCATCTCATCCCCCCATCCCTCCTCTCTTTCATCCCTCTCCACATTTATTCAGCTGAAAAACTTCTCATTTGCCCGCCTGTCCCTCACACCCTGTTATTTGGTCCTGTCTCTACCGCCTCCTCCTCCTCTTCCTTTCCTTCCTCTTTCCTTCCCATGTCCCCTCTGTAACTCCTTTTTTTTCTCCCTCCCTCCCTCTTCCTCTTCCTCCTTCCTCTTTAGAGAGCGGCGCTCATCTCATCTGCTGAAACACTCTCCGTCTCGTCTCTCCTCTCCCAGGGCAGGGATCAACTACAGCACATTTCACACATGACAGAGTGTGCTGTATGCCAGTGATGTATGTCTGCTGCTAGAGGTGACGCTCCTGATGGCCAGCGATGGAGATAGGGTAATGAGCAGGGAGCCTGTGTGTGTGTCTTGATGGCGGGCGACTGCGTCCATCTGAATTTCAATTCACAGTGGCAGAGCATTTAGATTCCACTCATATATTCAAAAAATATTCTGAGAGAGAAAAGATTGAGGAATTTCACCCTCACTGCTGAATGAATTGAAACAGCTGACAGAGCAGGCAGCCATGGATACACTCGCTTAACCCGTGCAGGTCGAAGAGAGAGGAACAGTGAGTGAGGAGTCATAAAGTTAAAGCAGAGAGAGAAGAAGTGCTAAAAGGTAAGAAAAGTGTGGCAGAGAAAACATCACGTTTCTTATAGAGGGCAGGAGGTGAAGACTGAGCAGGAGAAGCTGGTTTCACTGCTCAATCACATGTGGATCAAATGGATCAGTTCTGCTACAGGGTGGAAAACATCTAAAGGGACCGAGTTCAGAAGCAGGAAAACTCTATCATCAGTCAAATATGTGTGTGCTAAAGAGTGGATGTGGAAGTTTAGGATGAATCCTGTCCTCTGTACAGCACAAACGCAAAGTCTCAGACAGTGCTGCTGCCTGACAACACAGCCAGGGAGGAGAGCTGAGAACTCACTCAGGTCTTTGTACAGTCGACGAGTCCTTGAATCTGACTTCATCTGGAGGCTGCACCACAGAAACTCTGCTGATAAGACCGGGTTTCTCCTGTCTGCTGTTCTGAATTCTTACAAAAGACAAAAACTGATCTGAGACCTGACTTACACCGGACATTAGAAAGCTTTGGTTTATTTTATAGATCCTGGATCAAACCAGAGAACCAGAGTATACATGGAGTTGGATTTGTACCCATGAGTTATAAACTCATGATTTAATAATCAAGCAGACTCATTATCATACAGTTTACACATGCAGTGCTGCAGGATGTGTTCAGGATGTGCAGCCATTCATCCAGCTTGAATTCTTCAGTATGTCTTGATCCCACACTTGAGTTTGTCTTTTTTATTTCTGAAACCCAAGTTAGGAAAAAGAAGAAGTCCGAGCCCTGTCGATAAAAGGCAAGCAGATCGAAATTGTTGAGTCCTATAAACACCTTTTCGTTTCCATTTGGACTATAAATTAAACTGGAGAGAAAATACCCAGGCCTCATTGAAGGAGATTCAGTCTCAACTCTTCTCTCTCAGAAAGCTAAGATCTGTCAACGTCAGCACCAGATGTTTTCTAGATCTTTTTTATCATAGTATTCTGGCTAGTGTCCTTTTTTATGCTGTACTATTCTGGGGGGGCAGCATATCATCTGGTGACAAAAATAAAGATGAACAAGATGATCAAGAGGGCCCGATCAGTTATTGGTTTAGTCCCAGAGTCTCATGAGGCCATTGTTGAGAAGAGGACCAGGTCTAAATTAAAACTGATCCTGGGCTACAAAGATCATCCGTTGCACTATGTCTTCAAAGGTCTTGAAATCTCTTTTTTTGAGCGACTTGTGATGCCTCGGTGCTCCACTGAACGACTGAGAAAGTCTTTTGTTTCAGCAGCAGTTAGATATTTTAATAATGTTTGCTAGGGTCTGACTTGGCACTGCTGCATAGTTTGTAGAGGCATTTATTTTAGTATTTATTCATTTTTTATCAGACTTTTGTTATATTTAATCATGTCCTTCTCTTTTATTGTACCACTTTTACATCATGTTTCATTGGCCTTTACTGTGTTTGTTGTGTATCTGGTGTTGAGTCTATATTTTTCTGATGTCTCTGTGCCGTTTGTTGGCTGGATGAGCCTTCTTGTCCTGGTGGTGAAATAGTTTTCCCTATGTGGGATCAAGTCAAGTCAGCATAAAACTCACATGTAAAATCAAAATTTAGAAGAATGGTACAAAAGCTCAATTTTAACTTGAAAGAGGCTCAGGAATGATGTTGCAAAAATCTCAGAGCTTTGCATTGTCAGGAAAAAATACTTTTATACGTGAATCCAAGATGCAGACTAAAAAAGGAGAATGATAAATTGATGGGGGAAAAGCAGAGAGTTAGGACAAGCCAAAAATCCAGCAAGGAAACCTTGAGGGAATAAATCAGGGACCACAGAGGAGGCCGGAGAGGTGACGAAGAAGACAGGATGAACTCACAGGTGACAGGTTTGACATGGGTGAAATCAATGACAGTCATAAAATAGGAGGGAAAAAGGCGGAATAAACCAACTATAGACCAGGACGAAATATTACAAAATAAAACTGGAGGAGGCTTGGGGGTTTTTGGTTTCCTGTTATCAGTGGGACATTGTCCAGGCTCTGCTCAAAACTACGGCTTCTGCTAAAGCAGGTGGTACAGTGTTGGGTTGCTAAAGTCACAAAACACCCATGTCCCTCACAAAAACAGCATTTTGTGGTGCTGAGAGAATTAAAAAAAAGTCAGTTAGGAAAGGTTGGGGCAATGGAGAGACTTTGCAACCCAGGACCTCCAACCAGAAGAGCTGGGTTTGGAATCCAGATCTAAGATTGAAACTGGTGTACGCTGGTTATTGATCTCTTTAAATAACACCTGAAATCTGTTCGTCCTTACAGCACTGCTCTGATAAACACAGTGTGAGACAGTAGATGTAAACATATGAGCCGGTATGACGGGTCTGTCTATGTTCTGGACTGAGGGTGTGATCACAGCAGGAAGACTGTACACAAAAACACACACACACACACACACACACACACACACACACACACACACACACACACACACACACACACACACACACACACACACACACACACACACACACACACCGGCTGACAAACAACATGTTTGCTGTGGTGTTATACCATACCAGTTTACAGCCAGCAAGGATGAAACTTCTTTACAGATCTTATTTTGATGAAACAAAAATAACATATTTCACGTTTTCATCTCAGCCAATTTACTATGTTAAACTGGTCCTTGAATTTTGATGCAGGACTGCAGAAACTGGGCATAAATTACTGAGTTCCAGCAAGTCTGGCACTCTTTATGCAGTCCCACACAAATCAACAATAGTATTTACGACGCCAAGTGCATTGGAGGTCAGACAATGGGTAAAATGTTTTTAAGACAGAATCTGGTGGCTTGCATATAATTTAAATCCCATATTTGGTTCAGAATGGTGCAAAAAGAATTGATTTCATGTTGACACTGAAAAGTTTGACTGGTCCATCAAAAATAAAAACCTAACCCTAACCCTGGACCACTGTCTGGAGTTATGGACAGTCATGTGTTGTCTTTTTCTTGCCTGATGAGAGATTTTTAGCTGCTAAATTGTTCAGCATTTCCTTTGTTGGAGCTTTTGTGCAATGATAAACCAAATATTTTCAAACTGGGTCTGCAGGCAGGCCTGTTTAACATCCAGACTTCTCTTCTTTAAGCCTTGCTGTTTTACTGCCTGCAAATCTAGTTTGGCATCTTACACAAGGTCTTCCTGAAATAGTCATGGTCTGGATGGCAGTATATGTTGCTCCATTTTTAAATCATGTTTCAGCAATGTTCACTTTTAACCTGCATTTCTGGATGCAGCAATAAACTGTGTCCACAGAACATGGTTCTTTGGAGTGATTTTAAGCCCATGCAGTGATTCACAGTACAGAGTCATGGCTTTTATTAACGCAGAGCCGCCTTAGAGCTGAAAGCTCTAGGGGGGCCAATAATGGTTTGAGTCTAAGCTCATACGCAGAGGCTGTAGTCTTATAACAGTGGTCACTGACTCCCAGCCTCAACCTTTTTCTGTAGGTCTTTCCCCGCTCCCTTCTGCCCACATTTGCTGTCTCTCTTCAGCTGTTCAGTCTCATGAAGGCCAAAATGTCCAGAGTGAATCTCTTCTTGTCTTTACTTTTGAGTGAGTCAGCCTCTCTGGAGGACCCATATTACACCTTCACCTGGAGCAAATCAACCTAAAAAATCAGGAGATGTTTCTCAGGGTTTTATTTGTTTGTTTGTGTTTAACAAGCAATGTACATCTTGTATGTGTTTTGCTGTCCCTGTCTCAACTGTTTGGAAACCTGTTTCTGGAATTAAATTTTAAATGTACAAACACTGTATGCCCCTGTTTGTGGGATTGCACCTTGGACTATATATACGATGGACAACTTGGCTCCACCTTCGAATTTGAAGCTGAGTTGCTCTCGGTATTTCCAGGATTTTCTCCGCTCCTTGAAACCAACACTCGGGCAGTTAACGTTGTACGCATTCGGCGGGATTGTTGTTGTGATGATGCTCTGCTCAAACAGCGTATCCCCCCTGGTGAGCTACATCAGCTTTGTACACCCATAGGCTGTAGCAGGTGTCAATCATAGAAAACATGAACCCCCCTAATAACTTTAAAAATTTGAGCTGTACAGAAAAAAGAGGACTTGAGGACAAACCAGTCTTACAGTAACTACACGTCAACATCTCAACCAGGGCGGATAAAAAATTATATTCTGTGTAATTAATTTTTTAAGTTTGTCCACAGCCCTATAGGGATTGCTGGAGGAGGCGGGATTTATGACCTATACTGCAGCCCGTCAACAGAGTGCTGTTCTAACAGTGGCTTCACTCAGCGAGGAGGCAGACGGCGTCCATTCTATATACAGTCTATGGATTGCGCATGTTAGCATAGTTGTGCATAAGACTGGTCTGAGACGTTGCACCAGACCAACAGGTTTCAGCATAGACCACACATAGCAGCTGCTCACTCCACCTGTTCTTCACGAATATCTCGAGGGGTGTGCAGTAAATAAAGGAGGTGCCTGTAAGCCCACACACAGACTATACCTGTGACCTATACCAGGTATATATGTAAGACATTTAGGCAATATGCTATCAACATCTGGGATCAACAAACAAGTGGACTATCTCCCTTCATTTTTCACTTCTTGCTTACAGATTTAGTTCAGTGCCCAATGCCTACTTTACATTTTGCACTTTTAGTTTTGTGTGGTTTCAGTATGACGCATCAACACCAACAAGCTTTTTCCATATGCAGATCATGATACCATCCCCAGAAATAGAAGCTCTAGTTTCCTTTAGCATAAGTCTGGATGAATTCTGAGAATGCTCATCATTATTAGCAGTTGTCTACAGCCGCAGGTAAGTGATGAATCCGTTTTATCTTTCATTAAGCTTGGATAGAGACCCAATTAAATCAGAGTCCACCAGCACACTGAGGAGTCTTGGCGTGTGAACAGGTACTATAGGAAAAGAGACCACCATGAGACAGGAAGGGCCAAGGTAGGAGGACGGAGCGGACCGAGGACAGTATCTTGAGCTGCACAGTTGCTCTTCAGGGCCCAGTGAGCCGCCATCTGTCCTAGGGCTGGGGAGGCCAGGCCAGGAGACAAACTCCCCTGACAGCATGTTACTGCCATATGCTGCTGGAGCATGTACATGCACAAACTGGCATGGCTGAGAATGGCATGGGATGGTATGGTCTGGTCTGCACCATACTGAGCTGACCTTATCTGTTCCCGTCTGACAGCAGAATGGAAATGCCACCGAAAAGACAAGCTCTCTCAAGGCTTTATCAGTGTCTCATCAGCTCTCACCAGTCAGGAACAGGATGTGCTCTATTTTAATACCTCTGGTGCCATGGATGAACTATATCTAAATTAATCAATATCATTATCATGTTAGGTGAAAATGCACTATTTGACTCCAATTGATCAGTGAGGAGGAAAATATCTGCTACTAAACTGCAAAGAGTTAGTGTCTAAATTACAATCTCATGCCCACAGTGTTCATGTACTTGTACAGACTATGATTTTATCCTATATTTCTAACTTTCCCTCCACCTGGCTGAGTATTTTGTTATAAAAGTCATACTGTAAGAGCAATCTGATGCTCAGCTTCTTCACATTAACATATGTTCATAAAAACAGGTAAATGTTCCTGAGCAGGCAGCAAACAGGGACTTGATGGAAGACAGCTTACTGGCAGAGGTAAACAGGCACAAAGGGACAGATGGACGCATAGACAGTCAGACTGGATGGAGAGTCCTGGACTCAGGTGGACAAACAGGAGAGCTAAAGAAAGATGAGTGCCAGGTAAGCAGACTGTGGGTCTGGTGATCCGCTCACGTCACTCCCAGTGTGAGACAGGAAGGCAGCAGCTCCTCCAGAGTTGAACTGAACCCCCCCCCCCCCACACACACACACACACACACACACACACACACATCTGTCCAAGTTTGTCTTTCCAAAGTTATGTGCACTGATACATTTACCAATCTATAAATTCATTCATTCAAAAGCCTCTTTTCTTCTTGTGTCTATTTAGATGAGCCAAATACCACATTTCATCTGTGTGTACCATACATACAGCTCCTTCTGCTGCCCGTCTACACCACCGCCATCATCACTGTCCACTTTGTTTCCATCTCTGCTCTCACTGCAAAGCTTCAGTCACAGTCCATCATGAACATCTACATGGCAGAATCCTCTCTAAACAGATATTATCTTCTGTTTATAAAACAATGTGCTGCAGGCCTTTTGGGGTAAACAAAGCTTTACATGTTACACACTTCAGGGAATGCAAGTGAGGATGTGAGCAGCCTTGAGTTCCCATGAAGCCACTGTTAAACTCATGCTAAGAAGAGCAAATGTAGAGATTAAGTGGCAAAAAACAAAATAAATGTTTTTCTTGAGCTTTGGGAACATTTGAGCTCTGATGGAGTTTTTTAAGACACAAGTGATGGAGCTGAAAATTCATAAACAGGCCACCATTTAGTCTGTCATTTCAGTAGGGATCAATACTGATGTCATTGAGTCCCCATGAGACCCTGATCCTAAACGAGTTTTCAGTGTCACATTTGCACAAACCAAGATGTTGTTTTATTTTCATCTGACCAGAATTCATTTGATTGACAGTTAAACGGATTATACATGCGAATTCTGGGAGGATAAGGGCCATGAGAATGAAAACAAACTTCTGATTTATTTATTTGAAATCATGACTTCATTTTCTAAATTCTGACTTCTTTTTTAAGCATACTGAGATTAAATCGACATTCAGTCTTTCCTTTTTAGAATCTAAATTAAAACTTAAAATCTTGACTTTAACTCAACTACAGACTTCTGACTCCAAATCAGAATTCTAACAAGGTCTGAGTTTGAACTTCAATGTCAGAATTCTGAGTCTTGATATTGAATTCAATTTCTGAAATCAGGGGGAAACCTGAATTCCCACTTATCATCAAAACTGTCACTCAAGATTTGAGTCAGAATTCAGATGGTTTTTTTTCTCAGATCTGATATAAAAATTCAAATGAAGACTTTTCCCCCTTAGAATTCAAGTTTCAAACTCTGGATTCGAACTTTTTTCCACGTTATGTTCAAATTTAGACTGTTTTCAGATTCAGATTTGAAAGTCAATAATCAGATATTTTGGTATGTCAATGTCAGAATTAAGAACTTTTTTGTCCCTCAGAATTCTGATTTTTAATCTGAATAAAGGAAACTCCTGAAGATTGTGACAGGAATGTGAATAAGCTTCTTTAGTGAGAGGACATTTAATCTACCTGTTCAATAAGCACCTGCCCTGCTGAACAGACAAATATGTGAGAACTCCCTGAGATCACTTCAAATGTGTCTATCATTCACTGCTACAAGCTTCATAAAAATGTTTTTGATTTCAGAAGAAAAAACATTTTATATCAGCAGCTCAAATTTGATGAACCAGATTTACATAATTTAAGAAAGACAAAGAACAACATGGAAAAAAAAGGACAAAACCAGGGAGACAGTCCGATGGAGAGTGTGTGAAAGTGTGTATGTCTGTGTGTGTACTACTCCAGAATAGTTGTATGTGCAGACAGAGACATACACATACACACATGGCTCCACATGACAGATCGGCTTTTATAGTCCATGGGATTTAATAGTGCACACGTCGCTGAGGAGCACACTCCCCCCTGGTGGCACTAAGCTCATTCAGCCTCACTGACAGATTTATGGCATTTCCATCACCTCATGTGTCTGAATGTGCATCCTTGAATGTGTGTGTGTTTGTGTGTGTGTCTGTATGTGTGTTTGTGTGTCTGTGCTGTTCGACTTGACGCCCCAGAAAGTACTGTCACAGTTGGCCAGGTGCCAACTTTAGAACAGTTGGCGAGACGAGACCACAGCGTTCTTTGCACACCAGAGGCATCGTACACACACACACGCACAGACACACAGACACACACACACACACACACACACACACACACACACACACACACACACACACACACACACACACACACAATGCAGAGGTGAACAGATTCCTTCTACAAAATAGATGTTTTCCAAGTGAGTCTGTGCCGTAGTTTCAGCCATTTTTCAACACCCCTTCCCCCTAGATGGCCCGAGTTCACAGCTGACTGGGACCCCAGCCCTCAGACTTGTGGTGGTCATGACCCTGATGAGCACAGGGCATCTTTTTTTTTTTATGCAACCTTGGTCACATGATCATAACTTCTAACTCAGCAACAACTCTTTGTCTTGTTCTGCATGAGATTTTCACACCTTGACGATGTTCAGGCTCTGCAGGTGTAGCTCTCAAACATAAATACTCTGTTGTCCCATGAGTTTAGCAGTCACTATTAAAGAGATATTCTGGCATAAAATCAAGTTAGGGTCAAACACGCCGTAACACAGAGTTAGACATTTCTTTATTCTTCATGGAAATGTAATCAGACTGAGTCGCTAAAGCAGAAGAACTACTGCGTCAGCTGTGCAAAATGATTAACTTGATAATTATTACTTCAAGGAAATGATAAAGAAATGATCATAAATGTTCTTCCTTGAGCTGCGTCCCCCGCTGCAGTCGATGGACTCGCCCGGAGGTCTCTGTACAAACAGGCAGCTGCTGGAAGAGAGTGGGTGAGTTGTGTTTAGTCTCTTCGCTAAGAAAATCAGGCAAAACTAAAAAGATGTTTGGTAGCTAGTACTATGGCTGGGACCATCGGCGGACTGGCACCAGAAAGAGGCCCTGGCAGTTTAGACAGACAGAGGCCACATTTGTCTTCTCAGTTTGTGCGAACAATGAAAAAATGTAACATTACACATAAACTTTACACTGTCACAGAAAAAAATGTAATAGCTTAACCAGAACATGATAAATAAATGTTTTACCTTTATGTAGTTATAGTAGCAGGTTGTTTTTCTCTGCCACTCTATCAATCATATCATCCAAGTCCCACTGGGCTCTTCACCCGGCACAGGCTTTTTCGAGAATAACTCCACAATATTTGCACTTTTCCCACTTTCAGCCAATAAAGTCTTACACTTCTTCTCGTTCCTTTCTTCTTCTCCACCCTTTTCTACTCGCTGCTTTCTCACTCCTTGATCCATTTTGTTTCATTCCTTGTTGTTGACCTGCTCGCACTACCCATCATTCCATTGACATTTGACCTATCATCTCATCAGGCCAACGTCTTGAGTAAATCCACTGATGACCAAAAAACATCCAAAAAAACGTTAAAATACTATTACAGTATTTTAACTGTAATAGAGATGATAAACTAATTATTTTCAGCTTATAATTCAGACTGTAGCAAATGTGAGTCTGATTATTTTGTCAACCTCTGTCTTGTCAAACTCACACACTCGTCATCCTCTAAAATATATATAGCCTATATAAATAAATAAAAATAAAGCTAACTCATGTACATCATAAAAAATGAGGAACACTCGATATACTGTAGGCTACTGCTCTTCAACGACAGGAAGACCAACTAATCATCTCAGTAATATTCTGCGTATTTATCATGAATCAAACTCGGACCAGAAAAGTGTTTTCAATCGAGTGGCTTTTTGGTTGAGCGCGTGGCTCTCTGTATTGCTATCTGTAGTCGTTACTAAGGTTGGTATAACTAGACAAGAAAGCAGTCTGCAACATTCATCTCTCGACGAGGTGTATAACTCGGTGTTACGGTGTGTTTGACCCTAACTTCATTTCACACCGGAATATCCCTATAAGCATTGAGACAAGCAGGACATCAAATTCGTCAAATCTGGTGACACTGTAACTAGAGATGGGGACCGATAGTGTAATCCATTAAAAATCCATTTTAGCACTTTTCGAAACCTAACAATCAATAACATTTGAGCTTATCGATTCCACTATTGAGTCTTGAGGGTCCCATCATGTCCAAGAAAAGAAAAAACAGGTCTGGTGAGACACCAGTATAAATATAAAAGTTTGAAGGCAAACAATGATAGAAAAGACTCAATAGCAGTATTGATACGGACTGGGATCATTCAGGAGCCTTGATATTATTAGTATTAGTATTCCCATCCACCCTTTCTTCCTGCTCTGACACAGCAACAACAAACTACCTGTCAACAAATGTATCCTCCTCACCCGTGTTTGTCACTACACCTACCAGATGTTTTAGCTGTTGGTGTCTTTGGGATTTGCGCTTGTTGTAAACTTTCATGATCTACATTTATGGTATCTAGACTAAAGAATACTGCTCCACAAAAGTGAAACGTCTGTTATGAATGTGTCATGGCGGGCTCAAAGACAGGAAGCGATACAAAGTAGAGAAACTGCCATAAAGATCACTCATAACAGGTGGGGTCGTCACAGCTGTGTACCAGTGACTCAGCAACTTCAGACACAGAGAGCACTTTCAGGAAGTGCAAACGCCAAATTCAGCACACTAAATCGCACAACCTTGTCTCTTAGAGTTAAGGAGAGAAGTATTCACAGGAAGTAGACCACTCTAAGACCGCTCTGAAATGAGTCAACTGCTGGACCATAAAGTAAAACAACAATTCAGGCAACAACACAAAGAGCTGCCTGGAAAAACGTGAATGTCCTCCAACCCACCATCATAATGACTCCAGAGTGCTGCTCACCACACCACCCACCACCAAGTTAGGGATGTAAACACACCCAAACTCTTTGATAGGGAAAGAAAGGAAAGAGGACAAGAAAAAAAGAGAGGAGAGAAGAGAAGAAAAGGAGTGAGTTAGTGCTGTCTCTTGGTATTCACAAAGACTCCCAGCAATTAAAGCTGTGGATTCAGAGCCAGAGAAACTTCCTTGAAGGTCTTGGCACTGAGCGTGAGGAGCTCTTACACACACACTTATGCGCGCGCACACACACACACACACTCACACACACACACACACACACACACACACACACACACACACACACACACACACACACACACACACACACACACACACACACAGTCGCGCGCACACTCACTCACACACACACACACACACACACACACACACACACACACACACATAACCCAAACTAACCTCCGGCAGCTTCCAGCAGCCCACAGCAATCTGTTATCACCCATTAACAGGCACAGTCCTACCACAGCCTACACCAGCTCACACCGACTGATTCATCTCAGACCATCCATCAGCAGACCAGAACACACACTTCATCCAGAACAGCTGCCCACTAACAGGTAGTTATCGAAGACACTGGGAAATCTCAACAGCTGTTGAAAATTATATCCAATTTTTTCAAGTTCTTAATCACATTTTTACACCTCAAGTTCTTTGAAAAATGAACTTCAAATTATGTAACTTTTTGCATGAAAAATTAATCCTATTAGTCTTTTTTAGTTATTTCTTGGTAAGAAGAAACAGCGCAGCCAGCCTTGATAACTTTTAGATATAAAACACTAAATTAATATCAGTCAAATTATTAAATTCATGCTTTATAATTTATGTTTAATCATGCAGCTGATGCACGCTAGTTGGGTTCAGAAGTTGCATCTATGGTTCATCAGTGAGTCATGTATTTGCGTACGTTTCTTTGGACCAGATCTTGCCTTACCTATTCCTGGCACTGTGACTCAGTACGTTTACACTAGGGAAAACCGAATTATCGCCTTACTCCGATTAAGACCGGACAAATAAATATAATTAGAGTTTAGCAGCTCCGATTAAGACACCCAGACAATGCGATTGGAATTCATTTTTCTCTGCCATGTAACCAGCGTAGTCGGGGTATGATTGGACAATGCATGTGCCTGTGCACCACACCTCCATAACCCTGGAACAAAAACACCAGAGAAGAAGTGGCACTATCATTTAAAGAACTCTCCACTCAGAAGCAACTGCAAGATGGCTGAAGCATGAAAGAATGTCCACTTTTGGAACAACAAGGAGAATGACGTTATGCTTTCCGTCCTGACATTTTAAGGTATATGGACGGTCCGATATGAGGAACGGAGACATCTGAAAGAAAAGACGCATATTGCCCCCTAGTTTCGGTGAGGAAGACCCGTTCACATTAATAATTCGATTTTCTCAGCTGCATGTATGTGCAGACAAGGAGAGAATTCGAATTCAGAAAAAAAAAAAAAATTATGAGCTTTGTCCGATAAAGCTATGCATGTAAACACACTGAGTTTAAACATTTGGGGCTCTACTTTCACACCTCGCCGGTGGCGGGGGGGGGGGGGATCCATGTTGAGCATGTGTTGTCAGCGTTGCGTCTCTGCTATGTTGAGCAGCGTTGTCTATTGCACACAGGATGTGTAGTGCAGCCCCAGTCAGCTGGGCTCAGTATAAGGGAAGACATGCTCACAACAGGTTGTTTTACCTTTGTGTGGTTTATTTCCTGCTAATTTGGATATAATTCAGTGACTGTTGAACTTCTACTGTATGTGAAAAAGCAATGTGATTTTACAGTTTCGCTCTTTGCAGGTTTACTCGTGTTTAATAAAGTGAACTATGTTCCTTTATGCTGTGCTGTTACCTTTAGACAGAGTTAGCAGTTAAAAGTCCTGTTGGGGTCCACATGGATCAGGGATTGACCAATGAAATGTTCTGTGTTACTGATAAATCCATAACCAGGAAGTATTTCTCATTATTGGATACTTAACTAATGTTGTTTCAGCGGTGTTAATCCAGTCAGGCTGAGTGTCCATACACATGCCAAACGGGCTCATCAGATAAGATCAATTTATCAATATAGATCTAAATGTATGTGCTGACTCAGGTAGTTGCAGGGAAAAGTGCACTGAAATGTGCCTGACACTGTGGAAACCTGCCTGTGAGGCATCCGTGATTTATGCACACTATGCTGCCAGTCTACCAAAATACCACTAGACCAGCTGCGCTCCATCTGCGCTGAAGGCTGACCAGGTTTGAATCGGTGAGCTTCAGCGCACTCTCTACACCGCTGGCAGGCACGAAAATATCCCTGCACCAGTTGATTCTGTCTGACACCAGTGAGGCGCACCCAGCACAGTGGTATTTTAGTGCCGCCATGCCCAGCTTGGTCTACGGAAATATCAAACTGTGCGCTGGGCTGCACTGCACTAAAATACCACTGCACTGGGTGCGCCTCACTGCACAAGTTGATTCTGTTGACATCGCCCCCTACTGCATGGCCACTCCCATCTTGGTCTACGAAAATACCAAACTGTCTTTGCGCCGAGCTGCACTGCATGGGTTGCGCCACCCTGTGCCTCGCCGCTGGCAGGCACGAAAATTAAGCCCTTGGTTACAGTGATACAAACATTCATCAGTAACACATCTAAGGACCAAGACCACTAAAAGTCTCAAGGCATGTTTCAGTACACACTCTGGGATATTGATACAAGACAATAAAGGCCTGATCAACTAAGATCCCAAATAATTAATGAAAGGTTAAAAGAGGGAGAGACGGGAGAGACAGAGTTTGCTCCTGATCTGTCAGCTGTAAATGACATTTGCTCTTAAATAATAACCAAGAACTGCTGTCAGAACGCCCAAATTCAGTAATAACATAATGGGAAAGTCTGTGAAAACACCTTAACACAAATAAAATACAGATGACTGCTAACACAGTGAATACAGCCTGAATGAACAAGTTTTAAAGGTCCTCCACACCAACAGTGCTGTTTAAAAAGAAGGCTCATTAGACCTCTGCAAATGTTGAAACTGGGCTCAGCTATGCAGGGAGTTATGTAATATTGCACTCTATATGAATTAGGAAGAGTGCCATCAAAATGTGGCTGCTGTGTGAGTAAGTGGGAGCCTATAGAAAAAGAGGAAAAACTGGACAAAAAGTTTGACAACTCAGAAATCCACGAGAGCACATCGGCAGATCTACCCAAACAACAAAATCCAGAAAACTGGGTCCTCTGAGGATCTGTCCTTGACTTTGAGAATCACCCTGAGTGTTTGGACAGAGCTGTT
Source organism: Xyrichtys novacula (assembly GCA_962446985.1). Taxonomy (NCBI): domain Eukaryota; kingdom Metazoa; phylum Chordata; class Actinopteri; order Labriformes; family Labridae; genus Xyrichtys; species Xyrichtys novacula. The sequence continues at coordinate 5,878,822 of OY660871.1, read as the reverse complement.
ATTACTATGGGCTGAGGGACTGAAGATAAGAAGTTCAACAGAGAAGTTTAAACCCTCTGGAAAAATGACTTGAAATACTGAAGAATTCATATAGAGCATCAAACTTCACTGTGTCTTTATTTTAAAGGCTACTGGCTATTTTCTTTTCTTATTTAATAGCAGCTGACGAACAGCTTTAAGACGTTATACAGCTGCAGTCTGCTGGTTGTGCATGACAACCAGGCTCTCATAGAAACAACTGAGAAGATAGATGTACAATCGCATAAACAACACAACACCAACATTGTAATATTCTGAAGTTACGGCCCATCCCCACAGTGCAGCAGTTTTCTGAAATCAACCTTATTGCAGGTTATTGGTCAGTTGGTCAGCTTGGGGTTGGAGTTTCCAAAGGAGCTGTTTCCTGGTTGGCTATTTTCAATCTATCTTCAATATACATTGTGTAGAACTTCACGGCACTGAAATGTATTATGCAGAGGTGTGTTTAAATATGTAAATATTGACTGTAAAAACCAAATCATTTCATTTCTGATGACTTAGATAGGATCGCAGTTACAGCTGCTGTCAGAGATCCTGATAATGATCAGAGTCGGCTCTGAGGAGATGTCCTAATAATACCTAACCATTTCATTTTTTTACTCTGACAGAAACTCCACTCACTGTTAGCATTACTTTTCTCATATCAGCTTCTGTTACTAAAACAATGACACACTTCAAATCAGTGTCTTCCAACTAGGCTATAAACTCAACTAAACTAAAAACATCACCACAGAGGAAGCTATCTCATCTCTTTTGGTCCTCGAGGGCCACCGTTGCCACAGTGACAGGAGAGATTGGCAAGAAAGCATCCCATCTTTAAAGGTCCCATATTATGCAAAATTCACTTAAGAATGGTTTTCTAACAATAATATTAATCCTCAGCCTGTCTAAAAATCCCCTTAAATGAGAAAATTCTATCCTTTCCCTCTCTTGCTTGTTTCACCTTTCAGAAAATGTCTGCTCAAATGGGCAGACTGAAACTATCACCATCAATGACGTCATAGACGGCGATAACTGGGAAATGTACCCACAACAACTCCTAAAATATTGTATGTGTGTGTCTACCGCCTCGCTTCAGACTGCTTTCTCAACGAGGGCCAGTACAAAGCAGGATTCGCTAAGAATCTGAACCTAAAGCCTGGATCGGTACCCACTGTCTTCGACCCAACTAATGTGGGAGCTGTAATTTTTACTATTTTGTGCAGTCATGAGAGATAACTATACTTACAATATTGCGCATTCACCAAAAGAGCTCTAAGTAACGAGAAGACAGCGGAGATGTTATTGTTAACAAGAGCTAATGTTACCTTGCTACACATGAGTCACTGTGTTCCAACACATGAACAAAGTAAAAAGAAAAATATGGAGACACATAGTATTTGTGACTAACCATTCAGAAACGTCCTGCTGCAGTCGCAGAGTTGGAATTTCTTCGGGAGCCTCTACTTCTTGGTCAAACTCTGGATCAAACTGGTATGGCTGGACCACAGCACCTCGACAAGCCATACCTAGCACTCTGTGTAAATATTAACACATAGTACTGTAGCGCAAGCCACACCCCCCTCTTCAAGAGAAACGGGGAGGGGCGTGGCTTGTGCTGAAGGGGGCATGGACAGGCGCATCACACAAAAACAGCGTGATCTCGGTAGAGCTCACTACAGAGAGTTTTCAGGCTGGCTGAAGTCCAGGGAAAAACTGGGTTTTGAGACAACAAACTCCAAATTGACTGTTCTGGGACCTCTGAGACCTACGTGAACCTGCTGAAAAGGAGTTTAATGGGACCTTTACAATTTCCCGCTCAATGTCATTGAATATCTTCATAATGTGGACTGTACCTTTAGTGTCAGATTGACAGTGTTCACAGTCACTCAGTACGTCTACATGTACAGCTTAATCGAATAAAGCTCATAATTCGTTTTTTTTTTGCCGGATCGGACGTCTCTCCTTGTCCACGTATACATGCAGCTGAGAAAATTGAATTATTTATGTGAACGTGCCCTCCTCCCCAAAACTAGGGGGCGATATGGGTCTTTTCAGCTGCATTGTTTCCGACCCCATACAACTGTCAACAACAACAGCAGGTCAGAGCAAGAAGATGGAGCATCATACGCCGTCGTTTTTGTCATACGCGATGTACGCGCTACTTTTCTGCAGATGAAATGCACACCACCCCTTTTCTCTGGTGTTTTTGCTTTTGCTGTTGCTCTCCCTGCCTTTTCTTTTCATGAAAGTAAATAAGAGGGAAGTGTGCTCTCCCCTCCTCCAGCTTTGTCCTAAGCAGATGGAGGGGTGGGGAGCTCTTAAAGCAGAGTCATGCTGCAGATACAACCAGTTTCCAAAAAGATATGTGGTCCTGACTTACGCAAAACCATCTCACCCTTTCTTTATCATGATTGTTACTCTTTTCACTTTTCACTTCTTTCTTGAAGTCTTTTATCTAACATGATAAACCTCCTTAAAAAAGGGATGTGGGACTCATTACAGAGAGCTGACTCCTTAGATATCCTGTTCTTGATTCAAAAATAATGCTCTCCTGTCCCTGGGGCAAAATGACATCATTGGCACATTTGCATTAATGTGGCCTCGGCAGTACCACTTTGAGAGTGTCTGCAAGTTTCTGCAAGGCCAAGAACTTCTTACTGCCATCGAGAATTTAATAAATATAAAGACCTCTGATCAAAGCAGAAAACAGGTCGAATCAGAGTCCAGATTTGTCTCATCGTAATAATCTGTAAAACATTTATACTACTTCAACTTTGTATTCAAATCTCTTTATCTTTCATATACATGACAAATGCTGTGATCTGAAGGTCAAGTATGAAGAACAGGTGTGAAGTGCATACAGAGACCATGATTCTGCAGGACTAAGTGGACCTTCAGCGCAGCTGCAAACAGCCCTACAGGGTCACAAGATCAGAGGGAGTTTATTATGAAAGGTACAGTATGGTAACGGCCGACAGTCACTCATCACACCCAGTTTCCTGAATAAGCTGCAAGTTCTCAGACTTATTCAGTGGTGAAAGAAAAGAAGAAACATTTTTTTTTTCCATTTGATCCACAGGAACAATAAAGTGCTTCCTCCCACGCTAACACGCCTGAAGACACAAATGAGCAGTCATGTAAACCAGGCATGTGCATAATAGTGTAAACAAGCACAAACAAAACAGGCTCTGGTTCCTCCACCCAAAACAGAGCTGCTGGGACGGCTGGTCACAGGATGGCTGAAATAATCCCCCCTGCCCATAAACAAAGGGTTTAGTAAAATCGTCAAATGCTTGCTGCAACACAGCGGCTAGCATTAGCATCACTGTAAAGATTCTTTACTAAAAAAGCATAAGCATCATTTTCAAGAGTGGCAGAGATATATACAGTATAAATACATGAGGTGAAGTGTAAATACTGAACAATTTCTGGACCTCTTTGTGAACGTTGATCTATGAGAGGTGCTCTACCATGTTCTGAAACACTGACAGCCCTCATATCATCAGCCTCATCAAACTAAAGAGTCTCTCATGACAGGATCAAACACTAGGGCTTACAGGCAGAATGTGTGAGTTATGTTTCAGAGGGAGGATCGTCCAATGATGGCCTCCAATCTAGTTCAGCAAAATTGGTGGACACTTCACGGTGGGGATCACAGAGACCATTTAGAAACTGTGGATGCTGCAGCTGCTTTTAAATATGACCTATGGAAGATATTTAGAAGGTTTTAATAAACACACATTTTTGTCACATTGCACCATGGATTTGTTATCATATAGAAAAATTTTGATGTTCCTCAAACTGTTAGTTAAGTCTATCTGATGCCGAATAAGACTTGCCTTTACAGTCTTTTATATGCACAACTTATACTCTCTTATTAAAGGGCTGTTCAGTTCAGGTCCTTTTTAAAGCAGACTGTCTTAAACTTTTCCGGCCCATGAGCTAATTTTAATCATCTAGGTCTCACCCAGGGACGTGGGCTCATTAAAAATGCACTAGTAAACTTGTCATGTCACCAGAATCAGGTCGTCTCTCAGCTCCAGGTTTAAAAAAATCCTCTGTGTCAGACTGCAGACAGAAAGGCCTCGTCTTCGCTGTCTCCTGCTAAATTCCCTGTGAGTTCAGCCTGAGTTCAGTGCACCCTCTGATTTTTTAAGTTGTAGCCTATGGCCTGTAGAGCCCCGTCACAGTCTGCATCAATAATGCACAGACCACAGCCTGCTAACATCAGCCAGAGGTCTGCTCCACAACAGAAACAAAGGCAGGCTGAAGACACCTCAGACCAGCACTAGGGGAGCAAGAGCACTGACACCCAGCTATTTCTATGTGCGTGCACAATGTTCTTGCATCCAAATAGAGCAGAATTTTCATCAGAATATAGAGTCTGCTTGAATGCAGTCTCAAACTGGTCTGATGAGTGTGTGAACAGCACCACCAGCCCCATGTCCTTTTCACAAGTCCTAACAGGTTCCTCATGCTGTGCTGGTTTTACGTTGCTACAGTTGAATGCTAACATGCCAGTTTATCAGAAATACAGCCTTCATTCAACTTAATCTCCTTATTCTTAAACAAAATACTGCCTAACTACACTGTGCTCTAACACTGTCATCTGTGCCTGTTTACACCCTGGTATTGGAGCATATTAGCATCATGGTGGTATAGCTTCAACCAGAGATTGCTGGATACCACCGCCATAAGTCCCAAGATTTAATGTTTATACTTCAAGTTGGACAAGGACAGATGACTAGATACTGCAGGCTTTCTATTTCTGATGTGTGTGTGTCAAATTTCTTTTATTGAGGACAGCTCTATGCATGGGATCAAGTCCTGAGAAAAAGCCCACAAAACTCTACCTCAGACTGCTGAACATCTGCTCTGACATCCAGGTTATATGTATTATTATCGTCAGCAGCAACAGCCATAAACTGTATGTTTGTTACACTTGAATTGAAGAAACATGACTACCTGATGTAGTTCAAGTTCAGGCATGGAAAATGAGAAAGTTGTGTTTGCAGCAAAAACTTAGAGGCACTCAAGTCTGTTTAGCCTCCTTTCCCATACTTCTACCCTGGGATTTCTGCACGTGCACATTATAATAAACACAATACCTTCAGACGTACCTGATATAAAAACCCACACAGAGACACACACACACACACACTCTGCTGAATCTCATCTTGATAAGCTGCTCTTGAGTCCTCTCTGTTTGCAGATGAAAGTATATCTCACTGGGGTTGAGGATGACGTTGTTTTCCGCTCTTACGAAGATGTTGTTGAAAACATCCACTTTTCAATGAAATTCACAGTCTGCGGTGTTCTGCATAGAAAAGCTTGTCAATCCTTAATTTGACTTAAAGCTGAATTCAAAAGAAGTTTTTCAGGGCCTCAATGTGAAATGTATGTGTGTGAGGGTGTGTGTCAGTCTTTTCTCTCATACAGAGACTTGACTGAATGATTCAATCATCTCTCAGGCTTTGAGGTTAAATGCAGCTATGCAAACAAGGACAGGCAGTATTAAAAACCCTTTAGCTAGAAGTAAAGGCACGGTTTGATAAAACCATTGTCCTCTGTGAAACTCTCTCAAAGACTAAAAACAATATCAAACTGCTGTCTGCAGCACTTTCTGCTTCTTTCCAGGACTTTGTAACTACTTAATCAACGACTTAATTCTGCAGTTTGTGCTCTGCTCCTAATCAGTGTGGGAACCGTGGAGCCATTAACCAAATGCTGTGGAGTTTTCTCCTCTCTGAACGCTTCAGGGCTGTGAGACTTGTCAAACAGCTTTCCAAAGGAGCAAAAGGGAAGATAAATGAGGAGACGGGACTGACTCCTGCTGGGAGAGGAACTGCTTATTCATGATAGTCATCCCGAAGACAGCAACATTCATTCTTTTGTGAATGATACAGTCCCTCGTGGCCATCAAAAGTGACTCAAAGTGCACCCTCCTTTGGACCATCTCTGCAGCATCTGCTTCAGTCAGTGTGATCTGAGAGTCAGCGCTAGATGAGATGAGTCATTTACACAGTTTTTGTCCAAATCTAGTCTCTGGTATCCAAGATGAAAAAAAAAAAGATTTAGTGCCACCTATGGGCCGAGCAGAGAATTACTCTGAAAATCCTCAAATGTGTATCAAAAATTTAGTAAAAAAACTCTCTTTAATGAGATAGTTTTAGGGTTTTACTGGCTTGCAAGTTTGAAGACACCATTTGCTCGGGGAATTACTCTAAATATTGATCACAAATCTGAAATACATGAAACATCCTGGAGAGGAAAAAAGGGTTTGATGCAGGTATCAAAGCAGGAAAATACTCAGTGGCAGATTCAGGTGATAAAAGGCCTCCTGTCTTTTCAAACTTTAATCTAAGTCAACATTTTACAGGTCTCTGACCCTCTTACATTTGGTCAATTTGAGTCTGTTGATAAAAGTCTTCCTAATGTTACTTGTGCATATTTCAAAGCATTGGAGTTTCATGATCAGCAGTAAAATGTGCTATCTCCTGAGCCTGCTGGCACATTAATTATATAAACAGGACATGACTGTAACTAGTGTTCATGTTTTTAACATATTCTAAGTGTCTCTCATAGTTGCAGCACAGCTGCCAGGAAACTGCAGCAGTATTTTTAACGGGAAAGAAAAGGTGCTTAAATCCAGCAGCAAACAGCGTGCCTAACCCCTGGATCCTTCAGTGGAGATAAACAGGATTGCTGCATCAAACAGGCTGCAGACCTGAAAACCTGAACAGAAATACCTCTGAAAAGCTGTGTGCTGTGTTCAGTGAGTGGTCCAGATTAACTTTCACACAGGATACACACTTCAGGGCTGTGATTTCTGCAGGGGGGTGCGGAAGAATATATCATGTTTCTGCAAATAAGTTCTTTGATCAACTTATCATGGTGTGCCAACTGGGGTTAAAAATAAAAGCACAGCTTTCCTCACCGGGTTTCGTGCAGCACTTTGATCTTCCATTCGACTAGCACAACATTTTTGGATGAATTCAGTCAGAGCTCGGCTGATCTGTTCTGGCCTGGAAGAAAAGTTGAAAATACTGAATATGGATAAAGATGTTATAAATGTTTTTAAAGTCCTAATGAAGAAATCTAGCTGGTTCTGTTTTTTTTTTTTTTTTCTGAGCAGAGCTTCATTTTGTATGGGTTTCCAAATTACCTCAAAAACATTATTCTGCTAACAAGCTGTTTTGTTTTGTGTTTTCCAAAACCTTCAGCTGTTGTTGAAACGATTAGACACAGAAAAGCAGAATCAGACTTGAGCTTGTAGAAGCAAAATACTTAACTTGTTCTGAATTTACTCTACAGTAGTGTGCGGATGACAAAGTTGAGGAGTAAATATGAGCAATAACTGAGCTCTATGCTCTACTTTAAATCAGCATTTCATGCGGTGTCTGTGAAACATACTGATCAATATCTCAAAATCAAGGGTAGGGCTGTCAGCATGAACAAGTTGATCCCAAGGGCTGCACGATATTGGAAAAAAACTAACACTGCAATTTTTTTCAACCCTGCAATATATTTTGCGATATCAAAAATACAGGAATTTTCACCAGGTGATCTATGCTGCACTGCTAAAATCTTGTGGACAATTAACCTGCACTGATCTAGTAGAATGGCTTCTCGGGCTGTACGTCAACTTTTTTGTCCATAGCACTGGTGCTTGAGAGGTCGATCCTGCAGCGAATGTCCATCGAATTTCCATCTTCATACCAACTTCACCCTGGTGTCCTTTACAGGGATGAGGAAGCTCAAGGTCAGGTTATCTCCGTCCTCTTTCTTGTCTTGACTAGGCAGCACCATAGTCTTATGAGCCATGAAGTTTTCAGTGTCGTAGTCGTGCCATAGTCCTGGGCATGATTGTCTGTTGCTGTAGCCATCCAGTATCTGGTAGAATTTCAGCCTCTCCTGGAAATAGAGACTTGGTGGCCCGGTCAGGTACAAATGGACGTCAGCCCACTGAAGTCCATTTTTTTTCCTCATCATTAATCCACTCACCTGCATTTAACATGTATGGGTCATTAAGACGTATCCCATTCACAAATGTTAATTTAGCAGCATAACTTATTTTATCGCTGGGGGATAAACTGTTGTAGTACGCAGACAACATCACTAGCTAACATCGCAACTGCAATATAACTGAGGATAACCGAGACAACTGCAGTCATGTTGCACGCTTCCATTGTGTTGATAAATGAATAATCCCTCTTTTGTTTTTCTCCTGTCTCATCTTATGATTTGCACCTCTCACTTGCTAGTGGCAACAAGTCTTCATTTTCGGTGGTTTTCTCTTGTTGCTCATTTTCCACCCTTGCTGCAGCGCCAGCGACTCAATTCATGTGCAGGGGCGTGGTCTCCTCCTCTCTGATTTTGATTGGCAGAATCAAAATCAGAAATTAGACGAGTTCATTCGCCTCCTAGATCACAGGCTCTGCAATTTGACTATCACGCACATGTTCATCGTGATGACGATGCTCAAACGATGCATCATGCAGCCGTACCCACTACCATTAAAACTGGAATTAACATGGTACTTTTTGTCACAGTAGGTTCTTGTTAGATTACATTTTCCCTGGTTTTGTAATTGAGTTACTTTGTAGTGATCAGTCCCTGTGTGTCAAGTCTGGTTCTAATTCTCTAGTTTTCCCTCCTTTGTGAATTCCTCACCTGTCTCACCTGTGTCTTGTCTGCCTTCTGTGGATTGTCTGCCTCTGGTGTTTCTGGTTTATTAGGTTTGGATTTTTGAATTGGACATCTTTGAGGTAAGTTTTCTTTATTTTTTGTTAACCAAGTTTTTGAATTTTGCATGCGGGTCCTCCCTTTTGTTTTTGTTCCAAACGTGACACTCCTGCCATTATTATCCCATCAGGGCCACTCCTGCTGCCTCTGTGATGAAAGAAACAATTTCACACAACCCCAAGAAATCTTCTTTGAGAACTTTGAAGCTGCTATTAGTACCTGTTATTATTAGACAGTCTATTAATGTGTGTGCACCACTGACTTACATCTTGTTACCTACAGGACCCTTGAGACTCATTAGCAATCTTCATGAACTCAAACATTATTTTCCTGTTTTGATGAATGCTTTATCAGGTATTTAATGGACCCGGTTATTGATCCTCATCCCGAATGACCAAGGCACAGTTCTGGCTAAGAACTCCTGATGGCTCAGCTGACAGGTCAGTATAACAGGAAACACAGGGAATGGGGGGGGGGGGGGGGGTGAAGGAAAGGGTCAAACCAGTGACCAGTAAAGCCTGTAAACACGAGGCACTTTAAACCGTCCAGGCCATCAGTGTTGGCCAATCAGCACTCTGAAGCTGTCTCCAAACTCTAAGGGCTCTATTTTCGTTCCTCGCCGGCGGCGTGGTGTAGGCACAGCGTAAGTTAGGTCCGCCACGCTGACAAGGCATGCCCAAGCACATTTTGGTATTTTGGTGAGCGGTGCAGCCCGGCGTAAGTATCCCCCCTCCCTAACTCAGCTCCTCCCAGTGGCGTAAGTTGTAGAGAGGGCGTGGAGTGGGTTTAACACAGCCGAGACCTGTTTTCGCCAATCAGATCAGCTACTCTCCTCACCCTTAAATCCGCCACCGGATTTACAATTTTCTTGAAGTAGTCAAAGAGATCAAGAGATGTCTGAAGATAGCAATGCCACACGATGGCGACAGAAGGCAGCCCCTCAACAAGTGCTGCTGTAAGCGCTGCAGAGGGCGTCCTCCACACTTTCTCAAATAAGCACAGATGGATTTGGTGTATGTAATGTTTGACCCACTGGTAAGACAAACATCCTTTTCCACAAATAAAGACACTCACATAAAGTTGCACATATATTTAAACCTCACGTGACAAAGGTGGGTTGTGTGCACAGATCACAACATAAATTCAATAATGGTATTAAAATCTGAACATTTGTGCGTAAAAGAGGCATTGCGCTCTGTGGCTTGGCTCTTTCTTTCATAGATGTTGGTATGTAAAATAAATTAGGCTCACAAAACTGAATATTAAAATATTTGTATGTAGGCTTAAAGTAAATAACTCATCTGATCACTGAAACAAATCATCTGTTCAGCCGCCGCAGCAGCAGCTGCAACAGGGCAGGGAGACACGGAGACATGTCCAGGTCGAGCTTCGGGAGAAAGAAGAGGAAGAGGAAGAAAGATATGGGGGGAGACGAATTACATATCTTGTTCACTTCATCATGTGTGTCTATTTACTAGATATTTAATTTAATTTAATGCGGTTTCAGCTGTGTTGATTCGGTCAGGTTGAGTGTCCAAACGCGTGCCAAACGTGCTCATCAGATCAGATATAGATCAGAATATATCTATAGATCTAAATGTATGTGCTGACTCAGAATATTGGTTGTTATTGATTATTTATTGCACTGAAATGTGCATGACACCGTGAAAACCTCCCAGTGAGGCATCGGTGATGTATGCGCACTACGCCGCCGTTCTACCAAAATACCACTAGACCAGCTGCGCTCTGCCTGCGCTGAAAGCTGACCAAGTTTGAATTGGCGAGCTTTCAGCGCACTTTCTACACTGCCGGCAAGCACGAAAATGTCACTGCGCCAGCTGATTCTGTCGACACCTCCCCCTGCTGCACCACCATGCCCAGCTTGGCGGACTTCGGTGTGCCTCAGTCTACGAAAATACCAAACTGGCTGTACGCCAGGCTCCGCCAGACGAAAATACCACTGCGCGGGGTCTGCCATCCTCTGCCGCGCCGCCGGTGGGCACGAGAATAGAGCCCTAAGTCTTAGTTTCAGACCACAGAGAACAGTCCAGATTGTAAAGTACATGTCAGAGAGTTTTGACATATTCGACCAACCCTAAAGATGTTGTGTCACCTTTTATGTGTATCAATGGCTGCCCCCTTTGCTGGGTCTCTAATAAAAAAGATTTTCCATCTCATCTGGACTTAAAAATAAAAGCATGTTTCATTTGTCTGCAGAAAAAAAGTCAATTTTCCAACTTGAATCAAAATCTGATTGGGAGATTTTTGTATTACTCAGTACTGCAGTCAAGTCACAGTGACACCAATAACTGCAGGTACACTATAACACACACATTTTGATGAACACAACCCAGACAAAGACGCACACACTTCGGTGCAGGCTGGCACTTGTCTTTCCCCGTCTCGCGCCTTTTCTCCACCAACACAATACTGTCATTTTGGTGTGTCACATGGGCTCACAGACAGACAAGGCTGTATTATCAACAACTGGCTGCAGCTCAGGTCCTGCATGAGAAAGTAAGTGAGTGTGAGAGACAGCAAAAGAGAGAAAGAGAGAGAGAGCGAGAGAGAGAGAGAGAGAGAAAGAGAGAGAGCGAGAGAGAGAGGGGGTTCAGGTTGAGGCTGAGCCGTCAGCGGCAGACAAGCCCCGTCAAGTCTCTCCTCCGTCTAACACACTCAGCCTCTCGCCTCGGGAGGTGAGAAGCCGCTAATTGGCAAAGGGTGAAACACATACACACACACACACACCTCACACATGTGCACACTCACTAAACACACATGGGCTTGCTGGCAGTCACAGTTCCACACATACACACATTAGAGGAGGAGATGGACAGACATACAGGGAGACAGATGGACGCAGACGTCTGGCTCTGAGAAGTACAGTGAGCAGTGTGAGGGGTGCAGACACACACACACACACACACACACACACACACAAGTGCGCGCACTTTAGACTGGGAGACAAGAACACATTACTGTAGCTAATAATACACAGTCTGTCTGCCCGCTGACTTTCTGCTCAACTTTCAAAGTTATTATTTCATGACTTGATGCTTTTTATTCACTTATGTATGAACAGGCTCTCCGTTTGAGTTTAGCTTACGCACTCGTCAGCTCAGCCTAAAAAGGGAACACTCACCCTGCATGTACTCTGCGGGTCAAATAAAGGCTGAGGAGTCTGCAGTCCCTGAGAGCACAAAAATATGGACAAATTTAAGTCTAATACAAGCACAACACAAGAGTGGACTGACAGTTAGTCAAGTTCAATACAGTTTAAGTGATTTCAAACCTATAAACCTTCAGTAACTTGTCATTTCTGAAATAATGGACCACATCCTGAAAATGTAACAGTCACTTTAAGGCTTTTTGTTAACACGATATAAACTGTGTCACCATCTCTCTTTACTTAATTCAAGCCTTTTTATTTGTGTGCCCATCTTATCAACATTAAAATGTTGTTCAAGTTTTAAACGGTAGTATAAAAGTATAAATGCCACAAGAAGGAAAAAGAATTATTTCTGAAGGATGAGAATTTTTTTTAAGATTTAAAAAGACATTTAAGTGATTTTCTTGTAGAAACATAATTTCCTCATTAGAAATAAGTGGTTATTTTCATCAGAATAAAATCCTGTCATGTTACATTAGGTTGATAGCTTGATTTTCTTTTTGAGTTGAATCTGGTAAGAAAATTACTTTCAGGAAATGTTTAAATCTGGACAGACATTTCTGAAACTTCAATACTCAACCCTGAAGCCCAGGTTGGAGAATTAATGGAATATAAAAGATGCTGAAAACCATTTCCTCTAATTATTGAATTAGAGCGAGTAAAAAATACAGTAAAAGACTTTTATTCTTTTTTTAAATTCCTCACTAAGGCCCAAAGAAACCAGAGAGAGTCACCGAAAAGAATTACAATTTTTTTTTTTTTTTGAAGCCGCACATATGTTTGATTATTTATGCCATTCAATGCGTGATCCTAAAGCTGCCCTATTATTGTGTTGTGGTGGAAGTTCACTTTTTTTGGCTCCTGTAGTGTGACACACAGAATGAGGGAGATGATTGGAATAAGTGGACTCAGTTCGAGCTGTGTGTGACTTTGCTCTTGGGTTACCTAAATGCTGGACTCAATGTCCTTGAGCAGGTCATTGGGTCTGTGAGGAGAGTATGACTGACATTGTCTGTGCCACAAACCTTTCTGCAACTCTGAAAACTTACGAGTGTTCAGCTCTGACCACTGCTTCTGGGTTTTTAAAACGTGCAGAAAAATGTCACTGGGCATCAAGGAAAAAATTGAAGCTAAAAATGTGCACAACAGATATGAATAAAAAATATGACTTGGTCACACAAACACAGCACAATTCTTTGTTCTGAACAGAGGTGAGGTTTGGAAATCACACTTTGAGGAGAATTCAGCCTCACCTGCCAGAAACTAAAGAAGACATAATGATATAGAAACAGATAATAATAAAAAAAATAATACAATTTTGACCTCTCCTTTATATGTCAGTGACATTTAAAAAATCTGCAGTAATGTGATCAACTGGTGTAAAACTTGTTCACTACTTCTGAAAGAATTCAGTCAATACTTCAACTCACTACCAAGCTTTCTAACTGCTCAATGGGCTTGATAGTATCTATTCTAAATATTACTCTCAACAGCGGAGAAAAAAAATAGAAGTGGAGAGAAAAAGAGCAGACACCCTTCAAGGAGCAAAGTCAAAGAGACGTCAACCAAATTGAAGAAAACAAACATGAAGCAAACAGCATCACAGTGTGGGCTTTGACAGTTTAACAGGACTGGGTTAAAATGAAACACCAGCAGAGTCAAATTGTTTTTCCTAGTGAATTACATGTGAAGTCAATGCAAAGACACAACGAGATGCGCATGAGACTCTGGTAACCCATATGACGCGATTGCGCGGCTCATCCAGCGCACTACTCACTTCAAACACCTATTCGCAAGAGTTGAAAATATCTCACCTCAAGCTAATGTTTTCACCACAGTAACCAATCAGCATGGAGATATCCTGGTGACGTTTGTCAACTACAGGCAGGCAGAGATTCGTTCATGAGGAAAATGGAGGATTAATTACTGGTGATAGTATAAGACCACCTGAGCTGGAGAATAAAAAAAACTTGTCTGTGACACTGAGACAGGAGTAAAAAAGAAAAAAAAAGAGCTCAGCTGGAGGAAAAAGAGTGAGGAGGTTCAATGATGTGGTAAGTTATTAAAACTCAACACAAACTCAACATACTCAACATGTTCACAAGGGGTCAACGTCTGCTATATTTGATGTAAAGTCTGACCTGACCTGCAGGAATCCCTCCTCTCTTTCTCCCCTCTCCCATAATCACACAAGTGTTTGGGTTCTCGGTGAATAAAGCGTGTAAATGCACAACAATCACACATCCAGATACGCATGAATTAAGAAAGAACATGGTTTTACTCATGCTTGGTGTCAACACAATAGAGGAGTTACAAAGAAAGGCAACTTTTTACTGATGTTGCAGTTAATCTATTCGAAGACAAACAAAGCAAGGCGAATGTTACAACTCTACCCTGAGTGAAAATGTCAATCTAACCTGTAGCTAGCCTGATTAGTGAAGGCTATTTGTTTAAAAAATATATAAACCACCATCATTAAATCAATACATGGTGTGGACTAGCTAATATATTTAGTTGGTACCTGGATAATATGCACCTAACATCTCAGTCTTGTCTCACCCTTTCAAGATTTCTATTTTGCATAACTACTACTGGCTAGTTATACCTTATCCCTTATGTTTGAAACTGCAGACTTAAAGACCTGCAACATTCAAGAGTTATTGGAAAGCATTTGGTTCATCTGTAATAAAATCCATGTTTGATTTATCATAATAAAGTTCAAGGAGAATTAGCATCTGCTGAACATGGCAGTAAGTGTGTGCTGTCTGTTGAAACACAGCTGAAGTACTGTACAGGAAAAGGTCAACATAAAGATGACTGACACTTAAGGCAAACCCCGGTATTATCCCTTAATACTATAATTCCTGTGAGACTTCAACAGTGTGACACCCTGGCTTGATGGCAATTATTACATGCATCATCATCATCATTATCCACAGGTGTCCTTTTATTGAACCCGGTGTAGCAGGCTTTAAAGACCCAGCAGCTCACCTCATCAGCACAGCTGAGGAAGGAAACGTAAATGTGACAGCAGAAACACTCGCAGAGCTACAACTACTACACCTGACTCCTCAGGTAGTGGATTCAGTCTGAGATGTTTGTGTGTAAACAGGACAGTGAGGATGACAGAAACATAAGAGAAAGAGTGGGAGTCTGTGTGGAGGTCAAAAGGAAAGCAGACAAAACTACAAACAGTCTTTGTGACAATAATTAAAAATCCCTGACTGAAACTTTTTTTAATGCATGATCAAACCAGCATGGCAAGTTATCAATCGCATCGATCACCCTAGCCCTTCCTGCAACTTAAACAGAGGACCAAAGGAAATTTAGCGATCATATTAATGAAAACCTGATCAGGATGGACGACAGAGTCTCAGACCTGAGCTGTGCAATATAATGCATCACATGTGGAGCCAGGATTTTTAGAGAGGTTGGCTTTCTAGTGCCTTCTATGGTGGTTAAGTAACACGCACCGGAAAGTCGGTTGTAAGCCAAAGTTAAGTGCTACATGACAATAAAATCCCTCATTGAACCAACATATGAGGACCACTGTGTTCAGGGTCACTGCAGAAGATCAGAATTGAGGACTATAAGAGGGCAAAATGTGTGAAATAAATACATCTATTGCTCCAATTGTTTGATACAGGAGGACACAATAAAGTACATCAACAATTCATCCCTAACACAACTGCAGCTGACTCAAGCCCAGTCTGCTTGAGGTTTCTACCTGTGAAAAGGAGGTTATCCCTTACCTCTGCAATAAAAAAGGAAACAACTCATGTATGAGTGCTATCTCACTCCGTTTATTAGATTGAGGGCTGGACGACATCCTTTTACATCATTTCTGTGCAATCTAGTGACACTTTAGCCAGCTGTCAGCTCATCTCAGAATAACTGGGGAAAATTAAGAGATAAAAAAAATCTGATTTTTGGATGTATCTTGGATTCATGTTGCAATCACAGTAATGTTTATAGATAAAAAAAACAGCAGCCAGACAATAAAAAACTGTGTTATTGTAGCTACCACACACTCTTCAAGTATAGTAGCTGTATTCCACATGCACTATTTTTTCAGTCTTGAATACTTTCTTTACCCACTTCTTGCTGATATCATTTAATTTAACAATTTCATCATTGCACATTAGCTTTTCTTCACATTATGCGGACCTGGTATCAGATAAGCAGGTAAAATAAGAGAATAGTTGTGTTTCGTTTGAGGAAAATCAGCAAGATGATTACTTATTTTTAATTATGTCTGCATAAATACACTGCACATTTTTGTGGTTTATTTCCGTATACTTTCTATATTGCAATATGTAGCGCAATATTTTTTCCATTACAGTGCAGCCCAATTGGCAGCTTGCATCACCTGGGATTTTGGTGTGTGCATCAACAACTATCAAGTAGTTTGAAATGAGGATAAACAGGGAAGACAAATTAAACTGGGATGACAGAATAAACACCTGGAAGATAGTGTGAAAGAAGTATACCTAAAGACCAGGGCTGGGCTGCAGTCTAAGTATCATTAAATATAAATATCACCAATATTCAGAAATAACTTTTCAGTGAGGACTGTGTGTAGATAAATGATATTTGATTCCAACTATGACCCACCCTGCAGCCTCACCCCTGCACACTCACATCCTTCAGCTCATCCCACATGCAGCTGCTCAGTGTCACCCGCTCCTCATCTGCACCGCGTGTCTCATTTGCATAAAAAAGTTGGGTCTCCTCTGGCCTCACACCTGACTGACAGCTCAGGGTATCAGACTCCAATTCTAGCTCCGCAGCTAGCTGGTCCATCAAACCAAACAGGGCAGGACAGCCAGTGACTCACTGGGCAGACAGAATAAAACACCTCTCAGGGTCATACACGGCGTGGGTGACACTGGGGGTCACGGTCAGTGGGAGAGGCTGGGACACAGCGGGCTGGTGCTGTGGCCCCGGTGGATGGATGGGAGCCAGTGCTAGCCTCCGTCCTGCTACCTTAGCCGCGTTAGCTTAGCTCTGCTGTCTGGCGCAGCTTGGAAAGCAGCTCCAACTCTGCACAGCAACTTCCAGTGTCTGGGCCAAAGTCAGACCCCACACCGGACAGCCTGACTAGCCACACCAGCTAGCATAACCACGACATTCCTGCAGCCGCCTACGTGCACAACATTATGCATGAAAAACACACCAGTGAACAGATATAACTCTGAAAATGGGACTGTCTTCCTACCTGTAAACGCAGTCGCTAACGTGCTAAGTCGTCGTATCTGCCTGCTTTAAGTCAGGGATGTTGTGTTGCTGGACGTCAAGTCCAACTGCACTACAGTGGTTTCCAGTCTGGGAAGCAAAATAAAGCTCAGCTGCCCCACTGTACAGGACATG
Organism: Xyrichtys novacula; assembly: GCA_962446985.1. Lineage (NCBI taxonomy): Eukaryota > Metazoa > Chordata > Actinopteri > Labriformes > Labridae > Xyrichtys > Xyrichtys novacula. The sequence continues at coordinate 5,861,517 of OY660871.1, read as the reverse complement.
CTGCTGACAGGCGCTCTGACAGCGAGCCTCTGACGACACCTGCAGGACACATGCAGTACTGCAGCCCTGCACGTAAGAGAGGCAGTTTTTTAATTATTTATTTTTTAAATTTGCGCTGTACATATAAAAAAAAAAGAACATACGAGTTTGAATGTTTAGGATACTCCCTTCCTTTTCTCTTTGTTTTCAATACAACCTATTGTGGAATTTTGAAAGCCCCTTTGCTTTTAAAAATATAAATAACATTTTTAATTAGAGGAAATAATTCATTAAAACAACCTACAGTCGCATGGGGAGTGGATTTATATGGTTCTTCTTCTTAGTCATCACACGTCCAACTAACTACATCCACACACTGATGGCAGAGGCTGGTATAAAGAGCACCTATCAGTCTAAACTTATACCATTCTCACCCCACAGGCACATAGACACTTCAGCCTGTGGACAAAAAGACTTGAAATCAAACCCTCAACCTTCTGATTTAGATATGTTGAGATAGTTCAACACCCTTAAAGTCTACTCTTCTTTTTGATTTTTGAGAATTCAAGTTTATTATTCCCATCTTTATATTCAAATTCTGTATCGCAGCATGACTGACTATTCCTGAAGTCTTGCCCACATTTTTTAGCAAAATAATATTAATGTGAATGAGAGAAAAGCAACGTGCTCGATTAAAACACAGTTTTTCTTCTCCTTTGTTCAGAACGAGTACCTCAGTGAGCCAAAGAGTGTTAAGTTCAAGAATTTCAGGGAGTTGCCAGGCAGAGAAATAAAAATGAGATTTAAAAAAATGAAAAACAAATGGACTCATTAATAAAAAAAACTTTTTTAAAGTTATAGAAGCATCTGTCTGTACTGTTGTGATTGTTAAAGCTTTTTCAACAGCCCAAAGGTGAGAATGATGGACTTGGAGTTCATGTGGGACCTGAAACAGGAAAACTTAAGTCACACTTTAAATGAACCCACCACTCAGATACAGTTATAATCTCTGTAGTTGTTCACTTCAACTTCAGACTGTCTTTGATGATTAAAAAAAAAAACAATCAGAGGTAAAGTTGACCTTTCACCTCTCATCACATTACATGTATTTCTGTCCAGTCAATAAAAATCCCTCCAACAACAGTAATATATTTATCACAAAACTTTATTTAAAACATTTACATTCAATAATATATATTACAATATAAACTATATAAAGGATGTGCAAATTGATGATCAAACTCATCAGAAAGAGGAGGAGGAGGGGCGCCTTCATCTCTAAACTTATTCAACATGCAGGGAAATAAAAGGCTGAACACTAGTGTTCTCTATGTCTGAAGGGCTGTCATCCTGTGTGGGATTCTAACAGCTAAACAATACATTTCTTATTAAGTTTACCACCATGTCCCCGTGCCGTTCCCGCTCCACAACAGATTATGGATGTAGCTCTAACACCCCAAAGCAATATTGGCCATTTGCCCAAAAGCCAAAGGAGGAAATGGGGAGCTAATTTTCTGTGACTGGAGCAGTGATTAACACTGTTTTGCCATGGTAACCATACTAAGCAGTCCTGGCAAGCTGCCGAGAAAATAAACCCACCAGAGGAAACTCTTTTAGCATGTAATAACAATCATTAACCATCCTAACGTTGCTGTGAGCTGCCCTGTTCAGGGCTAAATTAAGTGCATCTGGACTGCTTGGAACCAGTCTTTAAGGCTGCTCAGGCAGTCAACACATGGTGCTGACAAAGGCCACTGTGCAGGTGGGCCCTGCATGATGAGGGACCCGTTTCAGTGAAAAACCAAAACAGCTCTGAAAATTGGATCATTTAATGAGGTGGAAGATCCAGATTTGAAAAAAATTGGCATACATGTATGAAAAAAAAAAAAAAAAAAATCAAAAAATAAAATAAAATAAAACTCACACGTTCCTGATTGTCACATTACAATCACTAGTGGACGGCAAACGTTATCTCAAACAGAAAGAGGCCCTTGGTTCAGGATTTCACTTTTTTACCAGCCAGAGGGAACCTGGTTTGGCCTTTCCAGGCAGTAAAACATGAAACATAGAGCAGCCAGGTTACCAAACAAAGAAACAAAGGAATTCCTGTGTGAAAAACTCAAACTCATCCCAACATTTCCTGACTGCTCCTGTCTGGCAGGCCCTATGGAAACAACAATGCTGTCTTGTGACATGACCAGCAGATAAGTCAAACACCAGACCCAGAGTCAAGTGACAAAACCTTTAAGTCTCTGAAATGCAATAGTGGTGCAGAATAATTGTGGGACAGTCAGGCCAAATGTTCAAGCTTCAGGCACAATCATTTTTCACGGGCCAACTGAGGACACCTGTGCCACATCCAGAGCCAGATGGGTCCATGTTGGCAGCACTGTCTCAGTCATCTCCACTTCATCAGCCACAGTCTACATCAGCAAATATGATGAGACAAAGGATTTCAGTCCAGGACGGCCTTTATTTGATCCCTGTCAGTTTGCACTTTTACCTTTTCCTCCCCATTTTCCTTGTCTGTTACAGGATGAAGAGGACAGAGGAGAGCTGGCGTGAGGAGGCGGCGGCGTGGGTTGGTAGATGGTGAGTTCATGGCAATGCCTCACCGGTCAGCTGAATAACAAGACTTCCACTTGTTTCTGACTGGATGTGCAGCAAGCCTGTGTGTCTGCCAGCAGCACTGGGCTTGAACTGGACGGGGAGCTTCAGATAGTGCTGTGATCTGATGGATGGGAGAGAAGGACAGTTCAGAGTCCGGAAATGGAGAGACTGTTAGTCTGAATCTCAGATGAGTGCATCATCATAGATTTATGTGCATGTTTGCAAAAAGAGCTACTTCTTTGAATGAATCATGTAATGAAATAATAATCCTCTAAATACCATTTTTAAAAGCACAACACTGAACTCTAAACCCTGCACAATACCAGATGTTCCAGCACAATAAATGGACTGAAAACGGGGCAGTCCGAGTATGTTATTCACAGCTGAGTGCTAATGGAGTTCTCCTAGTAACAGTAATTGTAATGACTTCAAGTTAACCAAAAGCCTATAGCAGGATTGAATATCAGTAAATAAACTGGGGGAATACGAGTGAAGAGTCCTAAAGAAGCAAATGAAGTTGTTTAATCTCAAACAGGAAGTTCTAATACAGTAGTACTAGAGACAGGTAGATCTTGCAGATAACAGGGCACAAAAGACATGACGTCACATAACTGGTCTGAAGATGAGAGTTAACAGACATGTAACTAAAAACCGAGAAACACCAAATAAAGCACCTAAAAATATGTTTCTGTGACTGTATTGGACACAGCACATCTCAGGGGTGCTGTCCTATGATTCTTTAATTCAATATTTTATAAGGTTTTTAACAGGAGACAAATCTAAGACGGGTTTGTTTTTCTGTGGATTTAAACTGAAGAAACCTTTTTAATTCCCTGATAAATGTTTATAGGACTGAATATTAAAATAAAATATATCACCTATCTTTGGCATGAGCATGATCATTATTGGTAATTTTGAAGATTTACACCTGCTAAATCATAAAAGTGTCAATTGTAATGCAACACTGTGAAAAAAAAAGCAGGTTTGCAAATTATTTACAACCAACCTGTCATTGAAAATAGAGCAAAGACAACACACTAAATGATATAAATATATATTTTTAATTCTACGAAACATATATGCTTGTTTTGATTCTAATGCCAGAGACGCATGAAAGAAAGTTGGTGCAGGGGCTGATTTACCTTCAAACAATGTAAATGTTTGGTAACCTGGAAGAGTAGTTTCTAAGTTTGGAAAGTGAAATGAAATGTTGTAAGTCTCTGAAAAAGTCACAGTCTGGAATGGCAGCACTCTAAATGTGAGTGTATTATTCAGCATTAATGGTCCTTTTCTCAAATGTGTCAGCTGCCCATGCCATGAGGCCATATCGTCAGGGAGACTGGATTTTAAACTGAGTGCCAGTAAACAGCTGGATAGTCCTCTCTTTACAGCAGACAGCATCCACGATTTCCAAGAGGAATGTCAAAGGATAGTTTTTCATCTTAAACGAGCTCAGGCCAAGAGAAGTTGGCAGTTGCTCGCATTCAATTTAAAATGCATGTATAGTTTTCACGACACAATTCATTTTTCAGTTTCAACGTCTGAAACGAAGTCTTTTCATTATTTTCAATTACCTTCGGGTATACATCATTATTAGACCATCTAAACCAATATACACACCACCCCAACTCGGTGGTAATTTGAGCTGACTGGTATAGAGCTGTTTATTTCCTGATGAATTCATTTGCATATTTTGGTTCAAACTCAGTATCAGGAAAAAAAGATATCTGAAATGTATGTGAAAACAAGAGCCATTGATAAGCACTTGCATCACCATAAGCCTACCAAAAATCCACACACATCACGATTAACACCAAACAAACTGCAGGGCTGTATCAGGTCCAGAGTATAAAGCATTATCAGGCGCACACACAAGTGTGTGAAGATGATGATGCTTTCAGTGATGTGGAAGTCTGTTCATTTGATCTATTATCAATTTATCTATTTCAATTATTCTTCACTGTTTCCTTGCGGTAGCCATGCTGAAAACACACCCACATCACCAGAGCACAAACTAACACTTTATCATCAGGTCCTTGTGATGAGCATTAAATCAAAGTAATACATCCTTTATTACGTACTTATTGACTACTAATAATATCAGGCTAATTCAGTTATATTAAGTTATATTAAAGCTCCACTGAGGGGGGTTTGTTTGTTTGTTTGTTTGTTTCTGAAATAGTTTCAAAGTTGTCCATCATGTCACTAATGGTCATGAATTTTGGTCTATTATCTTGATGCCTTGAACCAATTTGAGAGGGTAGGTGTCAGCTGAGACGCTGAAGAAACAGCACCGTCTTTACAATTTGCACATAAAATACTAACAGCACATTTCTGACAGTCAGTGGTCAGCAGAATGAGGTTTGTGTAAGAAGACACCACAACTATAGTAAGTAGGGGAGAAGACAAGCAAAGACTGCTTTGGCCACAGGGGGGGGTGTCTTGATTAACACAAAGTAAAAGTTCCTCACAGAAGCTTTAAAGTTAGTAAACATCTTATTTCATTTTAAACTGTAAATGGTCATTAGTTCCCTATGAGAGTGTTACTAACCAATAATAACTATGTTCATTAAACGCTGACTACTATAACGTCTGATTAACATGATAAAACCTCCTAACGATGTTCATGAAAGTATAGAACATGTTGACAAGTTTCTAATGAGAGCAATAAACTATGCTGAAACTACACTTTCATCAACACTTACTAATATAAAAGACCTTCAAAAATGCTCATAGACATTTTATTTTTGTGGCTCTTCTATAAATACTTATCACAAGAACCATTGAGATGAAGTGTTACCAAGCACAGCCTGGCTGATACCTGTGTTCAGACAAACAGAACTCCTCTCTCAGACTCACTTGTACCTGATTAAATACCATCATCCTCTGGGTCCAAACATGTCACAGAACGTTTCATGGTGAGCATTCACAATTGAAAAAAAGGCATCATACAGATTCAGAGTTAAACTCAGAAACATACTGTCACATATTTTAAAACTTAAAAAAAAAAAAAAAAAACATCAGGCAGTAACTCAAAATATAAAAGCAGAGCATCTGTCAGGGGGACTTACCTCAGGGAATATTTGGAATGCTTGATGTGGAAGGGCTCTCTAGGGTTTACAAATCTCAGCTGCAAGTCAATTAGAGAAGCCACACATCAACTATTCAATCCATGCAGAGCACAGTGACATGTGTTAGGGGTTATAACATTTATCATTCAATACAAAGAAATCCAATAAGCATGCAGCCTTCTCTCAGCAATGCTGAAATACAGTCAATAGGGATGTGCTGTGTTTTTAAAGCAACTCCTAATCTCTGTCAGATATCTACATGTTGGCCATTCTTCATATTCACCAAACTACAGTTCTGCAGAGTCACTGTGTCTCTGCCCACCACTTCATTAGGAGCACAAGTGCATGGATATGTTTCCTACATAAAGACTGAAGCAGAGTGAGCATTCAGAATATGTAAACACTACAAAACAAAAGGATGAGCTTATTCTGAAAAGGAGAGGTATCACATCCATCTTTATGGCGAGGCAAACGGATCAGAGTACACCTCCCCCTCTCTTTGTTTCTCTGCAGAGCATTAAGACTTTCACTGAGCCATAATCAAGACAGCAGGAGAAACGGTGAACAAGGGATAAAGCATGAGGAGGTTTTCCACAGATCCTTAATAGAAACCCTCTCTTAGGTGGATCTTCACAAATCTAGATACCTCATATACAGCATAATTTATCTATCTGAAATTCTTACATTTTTTCCAATGAAAGAACCCTCCAGAATCTACAATCAGAAAACAAATCAGCCTCCATTCTCCCACGGCTGGTCTACAGGTATATATATGCTTGTATCAAAATCTTCTCATGTTCTGTGCATCAGGGCATCTCTTGGAAATCTGCCCGTGTTAATCATTCAGGGGAGGAGGTGGTATCTGTGAGAGCATTTTAAAGAAGATTTCAGGCTACCCGAGTGTCCCATCCCTATCTTTGCTTTATCTTTTAAATCACTTTAGGATGAATGGTCTGAATTTGACAGACAATTACAAAGACTCCATTGGAAACACTGGTCAAAATGATCTGTTCATGTGTCTGGATTTAACTTTGACACTGTAGTTCACTTTCTACTGTAGTAGGAGAGCTTCATCATTATCAGGCATGCCTCACCTCATGTGTATTAGAGGAGTTGTTGCGGATGTTGACCTTCAGAGTGCTGGATTCACTGACCCGTGTGGCTGGATAAGTGTAGAGATCCTGTGGAGAATATACACCTCTTCGTACAGACTCCTCCTGGCTGTGAAGCACAAAGATTACCAGTAAGTTAAACAGTGTTTGAAGGGGAGCCCTGACGAGTCGATCGCAGAGTGCAGCGGATCATTTCCATGAAGTAATAATCATCATACTAATCATTTTGCACTGCAGATGCAGTAGTTCTTCTGCCTTAGTGTCTTGGTCTGATTGCATTTCCATGAAGTAATAATCATAAAATGTTCTTCCTTGAGCTGTGAAACTCCACTGCACCCGGTGATCGACTGGTCAGGGCTTCCCACAAAAATAAGCGGCTGCTCTTTGCTAAAGAAATCAGGCGAAGCTAAAAAGATGTTTGGTGGCTAGTGCTATGGCTGGGACCCTCTATGTACTGTTGATGAAGTTAACTGCTGTTCTTAGAATTGGCTATAGAGTGGCGTTTCGGTTGAGGTTTGCGTGTAGAGACGTACACCGCTGTGTATTGTTATCAAGTGGTCGTTACTAAAAGTTGGCATGACTAGAGAGGCAAGCAGTCGGCAACATTCAACCCCCGAAGGGGTGTCTAACTTGGTGTTATGGTGTGTTTGACCATTACTTAATTTTACGCCAGGATATCCCTTTAAGTCTCCAAAGATGAACCTGAAAACTGAAGCTACCTAACTACAATAAATTCTATTAAATGTGTTTTTTCCCTTCATGTATTATGATTTAAACTAACAGGTCTTTTTATGCCCCACACAACAGGTACATGGAAGGAAGAGGGTTTAATAACGTACCTCAGATTGCTGAAGCATCAGAGCAACAAAACTAAAATGATTTGATTCAAAAGATGAAACATTTCATCAAGTGATAGATCATTAAATATTATTCATTTTGTTTGAACACAGCAGGACTCACGTAGTCTTTCCTGATGAGGCATCAGCTCTCCTCCTGGTCTTGACTGTGGCTTCAGTCTTCACTAAAGAGCAATCTCCCTCTTGAGGTTCCGCCACTGGTCCAAACCTTGTCCCCTGAAGATGCATAAGCAAATTTGAGCTGTTTGGCTATTAAGCTGAGGAAAGACTACATTTCTCCCTTCTCTTTATGACCTCAACATCATCAAACAATAACTAGCTTCGCTCTATCTGACCAACAGTGTGAACTGTCATCAGCTAAATACAAAGAAAACTGAAAATGAAACGAGCTGATCATCAAACACGTCAATCGAAACTTTGAAAAGGAACGTTTGAAGTCTTGTCAAACACACATCAAGGAAAAAGGCAACAACAAACTCAAACATTTAAAGCTACTTATGTGAAGCCGTCCATCTGATGTCTCTCTTGCTATGTGTGCTTGCTCTAAAGTTAAGCGAGTCATTCAAAATCCCTCCATTAAAACGGCTCAGATGAAGCCTGTGGGCCCATCTCAGCAGGACCTCTCTCCTCCTCCTCACTCATCTCATTTGTTAATTCTGTCACTGACAGAACAAAGAAGCCATGGTCCACGTTCTGCTTTACGTGCTGCTTTTATCTAACTGATGAAGATGATTACCCTGTTTTATTTGACAGTGAGACATTTCCCATTTAGTAATGGTGATGTATTCGCTCTGTGGTTTGAGATCAAAACAAGTGAGTGAATGCAGATCACTGTCATCTAAACATGTCCAATAACACAGGTGGAGTGGATACTTTCATGCTTTGATGCTAAATGAAATGTATGAAACTAAGAAAAAAGAAGAGAAATAAAGATCACATTCAGTCATTCTATAGAGGACCTGGAAAACAGAGACGACTTCTAAGCACCACTTGTGGTATTCTGACCACCCACTCCACTCTCATGAACATTTACACACCGAAAGCTTTGCCTTCAGGCACTCTGCAGAATCAGTAACTTGCCAAATCTAACTTTGATGTGCATTTCAAAAATAAGAGGCCTCATGTAAAGTCATTCTCAAAGATGTGCTTCGAACATGAGTTGGAATGGGTGCAAATCAAAGCCTAAAATGCTGAACTCCACTATAACTCATCCTTCTTAAGTTAAATGCTCTATAAACCATTAAATGGATCTCACTGTGCCACAGAGCTGGAAGCGGATTCTGGTCTTCAGCTGTGGCTCAGACACAGGGTGGCACTCCAAGTCCCAGAACTGGGCGTAGTCCCCTCTGTCTCTGGGAAGGAAAGTAATGGGCACCTGGAAGGACAAGACAATGATGATGAAAACAAACAATATTTAAGTGTATCAATGCTTCTAATAGAGAGACATCTTCTCATCTTAGAGGGTCTGGTTTACAAGTGAGGGAAGAATGGAGCAGGAGATCAACAGGTGGATTGGGTCGGTATCAGCAGTGATGAGAACACTGCACAGATCTGTTGTGGTAAAGTAGGAGCGGAGCCGAAAGGCAAAGCTCTTAATATACCGGTCAATCTTAAATCGTTTCTACCCTCGTCCATGATCACGAGCATGTAGGTAATGACCAAAAGAACAAGTTCAAGCAGCTGAAATTAGTTTTTCTTCACAGGACTCTCTTAGGTCGTATTCACACCTGATTCCTGATTCAAATCCAAGGCAAGACGATACATTTGTTTTGATTGTTTAACTGGTCCAGTTTGCGTTCACAACGGACAAACTCAATCGCTCCAGAAAACGGAACTGGAAGTCAAGTGACCGCGAATATCGTTCGGTTATTGGTCATTAGTTTATGCAGGAATACAAACCCCGCTCTGCTGCCTTCATCGTAGGCTGATTTTGCTTTTGCTACTCATCTGGAGCGCGTATCAAAAGACACTAGTCAATTGCGCGTATGAACAGATCGTTAGCCAGCGAGCGCAAACTGCGGCATTAATTAATACATTCAGGAGTAGACGTGCTGCAAACAACAGACAGATAAAGGCGAGACAGCGAAAGGCATTAATGAGAGCCTTTCTGTGAGAGCGTTTCCTGAGATTGGTGTGGATGACGTTCACACCAGAAATGAACCGCTCCAGAGTTCACTTGATAGTAGTCCAAGACCACCTCTTCAGGCAGACCAGAGTTCGTTTATTTGGTCCTCACCAGAGTTCGAGGTCAGCATTCACATCGACCCAACGAACCGCACCAAGGGGGTAAACGCTCCAGGGTTCAGTTCAAACGAGGGTGGTGTGATGTGCCCTTAGAGAGAGGGGAAGAAGCTGGACAGGAAGAGCTGGACGAAGTGGCCGGGGAGAAGTAAGTCTGGGCTTCTCTGGTTAGGCCGCTGCCCCCATGACCTGACTCCAGGTAACCGGTAGAAGACGGATGGATGGATTTTATTTGTATGTGGCGAGGAGGCAGAAAACTATCAGGTTGGGTTAACCTCATGAGTTATGATTTCGCTGTGCACGCAATTTATTATGATGCTTATGTCAACCTGAAAGTCTGCAATTCACTTTCATCTTAAAAAGAGAACAAACAGAACAGAACCATCCTGAACAACAATGCGGTGGTGCTTGTTTCTGATGGCTTCATTCTAATCTGTTTAAGGTCAATTGTAATGCCCATCAGTGCTGCATGCTGTGATTGACTTTTTGCATATTACACTCTGGTTGACCATTAATCTTCTTCCCTTTCAGCCAGAGAGCCAGTCACTATTTGACTATCTAGGTCAGTCTCTTCTCATTTATGGAAACAAGACAAAGATGCGTTGTAAATTGCACTTCACTACCTGTCGTTACCATGCTGGCATGGAGGAGTGTGGACTTCTAAGATGAGACAATACCACTTTTCTCACGTGTAAGTCAAGGTAACAAAGGTCTTCTATTTGGACCATAATGATAATTATTTATTTTCCAATTTCCTGCCTGTCATTTTGGCTGATGATATCTTAATCTACCTAACAAAAGCATGTGAGATGTCCAAAATTAAAAAAACAGATATGCCAGCTCACATAAACTTGACTCACTCTCTTTGCAGCCCAGTTACACTGTGAAGTCACTGTCATGAAACAATGCTGTGACCAAGCCCTCCACATGATGGACAACCACATGAAGGTCTTTTCTTCTCATAGTTGAATGTTTGTTTCCAAAAGTAATCTAACTGAAGTTTAAATATACAATCTTTGTTGACAACCCTACCCAAGACTGTTTCCAAAAGAGCTCAATCAATTCAAGGTTGAAATGTTGACCAGTTTACACACGGATAAAGGTGACTACCTTCATCTTCTCATGGGCCCCCAGAATGCCAGAGACTCTGGAGCATCTGAAAGCAGTGTAGGTGGCACGGTAAACATCTTCAGAGTTGTCAACACCCTGAGGAGAGAAGAAAACACCAAATTAGAGCAAAATTAGGAGAGTCAGTCAACAATATCAGGAGTGTAAACTATTAAAAGAAACTTATCAGACAAGAGTTGCAAGGCCAGGAAAAACAACAAAGCCTTCCTCACTCTGCATCACAAAGTCATTATGAAATATACAACTAAACAAATACAAGCATGTGTTCCCTGAGGAGGGACAACTGAAGGAGAAACAACAAAAAAACTGTAAACAAGAATGAAAGAGATGTCAGGAAAAAAAAGAAGAGAATGAAGTAAAAAGCACCTTGACATATGGGGGAGCAAATGATGAGAGGTACCAGCGCACTTCCACTCTTCCATTCTGCACCTCCAGCTGGGCCTCTGAAGAAGAGGAGCGACAGAGAGTTGGATCTCTCAAGAGAAAACATGCAGCTGCCTGCAAACTCTAACTCAAGAAAACCCAGAGCTTCAGAGGTGAAGAACATTTTTTCATTTGAACTTTTTCAGGTCACTCAGCGCTGCTCTGAGTGTATCATATACACACAAAATAAGGAGAGAGACACGAAACTTGTGTCCTTCGGTCATACCTGATGTTTCCCCTGAGGGAGTGGCGGGGAAGATGATGGTCTTGTTGCTGACCTCCACCAGGGCCTGGGGTGTCTGAGGTATCTGTGAGGGCAGTAAGGGGTTGGTGGGGATTCTGCTTACTGGCAGCACTGGAGTGGCGAACTGAGGAGGCAGAGCTGACAGAGATGTTTCTGCTGGTGCTGCAGACACATCCAGAGCCAGGTCACGCCGAATCTGGACCTTGATAAACTGAACCAAAGGTTGCATCGCAAAATGAGCTCTTGTCAAGTTCTCAGAATACAAAACAACATTGAAGATAGTCTTGTCTTACAGACTGAAAGGGTTAAAATACCTTTTGTTGACCGTCACACTGAACATAGATTTGTCCACTCCATGGCAGCAGAGCAGATTTAGTTGCTAATGAAGGGTTGGGACTGATCAATATCTGAAGGTGGCATCTAAAAAAACATATATGATCAAATAGATGAGAGTTGATTCTTTTCACGTTTACATGAAGTTTGGTGGGTGCAAACAAATTTAAATCACAGCATGGTGATAAATCAACTTTATCGGCTCTTCAAGAGGCTGAAGCTCAGGAAAGAAAATTAGTGAAAAAAAACATCAGCTGCTTTCTTCAGGCTTTTAGATCGGTCAAAAGAACCTTTGTACAGACAGGTACTGTGTTAACTTAGCAGCACACGTGTTTGCATATTTGTAAAGGAGTTCATTTTTAGAGAAGACACTGCAATTGTAGAAAGTAGATCTGAATTGTGCAATCAAGAAATCAGAGTCAACTTTCAGGTCTTTTGCAAGTTCTTCTACAGCTGTCAACACTTGAATACTTTATTATTATCATTATTATTAACACATCTTTGGGTAATGAATGATAACAGAGATTTGAGTTCGTTTACATTTCACGCTGTCAAAGAACCTGGTTGATTTTGTCTTTGATTACTGGAGAAGTGATAGCGTCTGAGGAACCATTGTTGCTGTGTTATTGTTATTAATATTGTACCAGTATTTAATCTAAATAGTCTAATCCTATGAGGCATTTCAACGGAGGAGCAACCAGCATGAATCAGAAGGTCTCAGTCTAAGCCTCAAAGCTTCATTTCGACACAATCAAACTTTTACCTTTAAGAGCTGGAATGGTTTACTTAACCTCACAGACAAAAACAGACTATAGGGGCTTAAAACGGTGAGTGGAGCATCAACATCTAAGCTATCTCAGATTTACAAAATAAGGATGTGAGTCAATCCTTCCTGGTCCCAGAGACCAAAATGCAGGACTAACAGATTTAAAAAACTCATTTTTCACTGTTTTCCACTGTCTTAAATGAATCATCGTCTGATGTTTGGACTGTTTTGGATGGAATGGTTGTGTTTTTTTTATTGTCTTTGCTGCTGGCTGTACAAAAAAATTCCCTTGGGGATAATATGGATGATCTGGACTCTCGACTCGTTACATGAAACAAGCCTAAGAACTCTTACTGAGGCTCGATGGTGCCATGCTGCGGAGTGATGGTGAGGCAGTGAGCCGGCCAGGACAAATCAAAGTTCAGTTCTCTGGATGTATTATTCCGGATCTGAACCTGACTGGTTGGTGCCGCACTACCTAAAAAAAATTAAAAACAACAAAGCTCATCAACAAATGCAATTATTGATGATTTCTCGCAATGATAGAGTGTTTCACTTTTGCTTGAGAAGAGATCCCGTCACTGTCTTAATATTGAACTTTTTAAAGATCCCAAGCTTTGACGAAGACATTTTTATTGATATTTCTAAGACTTGACGGTACTCACTGATGGTGGGAGCAGCAAGGACAAGTTGTTCTGGATGTATGGACCAGGACTCTGAGGCCTGATGGGAGAAAAAACATCATGCTCTGAGGATTAAACCCTTTTCCTTCAGATTCATCGAAACTTTTTAACTTTATCAAGTTACAAGGGAAAACAGCTTCATTTAATTAAGAAGAGTTTAAGGGACCTGTAGGGGGGACTCTGTCACTCTCAGTGCTGGACCCTGGGGACCTTTCACTGGCAGCACATCCAGGGATACGTTGCTATTTGGCAGAGCGCTGAAAATGATAAAACACTTAGCTTTAGTGTGATGTTCAAATACCCAAAGCACAAGTTAGGAAAGGGACACAGAGATTATCACATGATGTTCCCTTAAAGCCTCTGTGAGGAGTTTTTTGACTCACTGTAAAATCATCTCATCTGACATCCAACCTTCACAGCAGACTAAAATACAAAAAGTTTCAGTCCTGACAGTGATGCTTAACTTTGACTGACAAAAGCAAATGACCATCGGCAATAAGACTAAAACTTTTTGTATTTTAGTCTGCTGTGAAGGTTGGATGTCGGATGAGATGATATACAGGACACTTAAGGAACAGTCATTTTTTTTATTTCCTACTGCAAACACTTACTGTAAATTTAACTTTTAAAAGACTGTATGACAATGTTTTTCTCAGAAAACACTCACTGCGCGTGCAGAGGAAGAAATTAGCAACAAGAGGTCAGCACAAACAGAGAGTTGCAAACAGGAGCTTTAAAGACATTTACAGAACAGTTCTCTCTGCAGGACGGAGCGCTACCGCAGATCTTTCCTCCCCTCTGCAATAAGACTTTACAATGAACAGTAACAAAACTGGATTTACACCACCACTTTTTTTCTGGCATTTAAATTGTGTATATTGTAGAAAGCTTTATTTTTTCTTCTCCCTTTTCTAATTTTTTTCTTAATTATTACATTTATTTAAGTTCTTAATATTAGGATCCTTATTTTTATAACTGCATTTTGCACTCTTTGTCTTGTCTGTGATGCTGCTGTGACAAAAAAATTTCCCCCATGGGGGATCAATAAAGGAATATTCTATTCTATTCTATATTCTATAAACTATAAATAGTTCTTGACAGTGGAGTGTGACAGTACTGCTGTTGACAAAGCGAAGACCAGGCAGTCTAAAGTGAAATGTAGACAGAAACTTCCAGTCCTGAGATTTCTGGATAACAGATGGATTTCAATAGGACACACACTACTAATGACTTCATTCATTTATGTGTTACAGTTTTTGTTTTCAAAGACCCACTCTGATGAAAATCATGTTTTTTTTTTGTTGTCTACATGTTCATATGGCATTTTTCTGATGCTGCGAGGATCAGGACATATCATGAGAAAAGTAAGTGTGAAATTGCATTTCTGAGTATTTCTGCATTTAAATCGCTGTGAATCTCTCACAGACCCAAACAGCAGGTGCAGAAACGGTGAGATTTCCTATGTCACAACACCAAGCTCTGCCCCCAAAGCCCCACTACGCAGGCCACACTTTGAGAAGTAGAGAGGACAATCACAAGCGTGCGTGGTAACGGATTGCTATGCTCATAAGAAAGCTACTTATGATATTACCTTTCATCATGTCCCTAAAAACATTAGTGTCTGAGAGCTGAATAGCTGCTGTGTTTCCTCCTGCCACTTCTGCTGCACCGGCAATGTTAGGCTGCAAGCTAGCGTGAAAAGCCCTTGAAATTGACACAGGTAACGTGATTTTGGCTAAAAACTTCAAAATCACAATGATTGAAGCGGGATTTATGACTCAAAATCAACCTTCAATCAATCATCCAGTCTAGTTTTACTCAGCTAAGATCCATCTCCAAGATTAAATCAATTCTGTCCTGAACAGACCTGGAAAAAGTCTTTCATGCTCTCATCTTCTCTCAGTTAGACTGCTGTAACTCCCTCCTCTCTGCTATCACAAATCTCTCTCTCTGGCCTCCAGATTGTCCAGAACACAGCAACTCGGCTTCTTACTGGTTTTAACCAACACCAGTTTTAACCACTGGCTCCCTGCGCATTTTAGAACTGGCTTTTAGATTTTACAGATCACTTTTAAAGCTCATCTGGGTCTTACCCCAAGTTATATTATTGAAATGCTGACGCCATATGCGAGTCGTCCTGCAGTCTGAGAACTTTAGGTGACACCCTGCTGGTTGTTCCAAAGTCAAGGCTCAAATCTAAAGGAGTTCGAGCTTTTTAGACTCTGGAACGACCTCCCTGAGGAGATAAGGCGTGCAGAATCAGTGACATCTTTGAAATCACTTCTGAAAACTCACTTCTACAGACTTGCTTTTCTGTGACCTTTTAGATACTTTTCAACTTTAACTTATTGACTTTGTTTTATTTAAATACATCTTTATTTGATCCCCTATACTGTCCTTGATCACATGTACTTCATTTATTCATTTATTTATTTTCTTGGTTTATTTGTACCTCACAGCCCCTCATCTTCTAATGAGTTTTTATTCTGATGTGATGTTGTTGACATTTTTCTCTTTTCATTTTCGTTTGTCTCTTTTTTTCCCCTCTTCTCAGAATCTTTACTGCTCTCTCTATGACTTGTGATTTGTTTCTCCTCTGCTGTCACATTGTTTTTTTTTACTCTGCTTTGTCTGTCAAAGCACTTTTTAAACCTCTGTTTTTAAAAGTGCTTTATCCATAAAGTTACTATCATTGGTATCATAGTTATGCTGGACTCTGAATCAGGATCTGGGTTGTTTTAGCTTTATGAAACATTTCAAAGCCTACCTGTCTGTGTCTGAACTGTGTCTCGAGGAGGGCAGCAGCTGCTCCGTGGAGTCACTCTGCTCACAGTCTGTGTTCTTTGTGCTTCCCAGCAGTGACACCATTAGCTTGCTCATGTTTCCATAAAAGATGTGAGCTTCATTGGGTCTTTGTGGCAGGTCATAGGCTACAAAGGTCGAAAAAAGTTATTAAACAAAAAGGTTAGTCAGAGACAACACTATTTTGACATGTAAACTAAATCTTTTATCTTTAAAGTACAAACAAAAGCATCTTACCCTCATCAATGTTTTCCTCTCCCAGGAACCTCTCATTAAAGTTGATGTTTCTGAGCAGACTGTTCTCGGACAGAGCCTTTCGCATGGCCTCTGGTTTACTCTGAAGTAATCTGAAAGAACCAAACACAAACTCACAGTAGGGCAAAGGAATAAAATTATGAGCTTTCAAGAAAAAGCGGAGCCATCTAGAATTGAATCTTTAAACTCACTCAGCACTTAGAAACAATGTCTGTTTATCTGAAATTGGTCCAGAATACAAATCATCGGTTGCCATCAGCATCACATTGATGCTGCCTTGTTTATAATAAAGTTAGAAAGAGGCATTGTGCTTTTTGGATCTTATCAAACAGAAGAAGTGGATTGCTTGTCTGGTAAACACCACCAGTTTCACTTCCTCTGCAGTATCATTAAGAACCATCGTTTGCATTTGTAAAGCCTGTATGAGGATCTTTATGTTGATGTCAGTAACACTGCTTCAAACCATTCAATGCAGAGAGAGTCGGTCCTTCTTTCAGACAGACCTTGACTGAATCAGAGCTTTCTGGGAAAATGGGCATATTCTTTTAACAATCATTCACAAGCTGATCATTCTAAACATCCGTTCCTTTCATTGCCATGATGGCAAACAACAACAAAAGTGGACTATGTCTGAAGGTCTCACCTCCTGTACTGCTGCCTGGAGATCTCATCTCCACAAAACAAACAGATGGAAGCCAGAAGTGCAGAGTCCGACTGACAAAGGCTGGTTTCTCTCTGGGTGGACTTCATTAGCACAGTGATAACCTGAAAACACACACACAGACACACACATGGGGAGTTGAGAGGTCGATATTTCAGTATATATTGAAATTTCATAGTGATAAACACCAATGTTTTATCTATTTAATTTTTAAGACTGCCGCCAATTCCATTTTGAATTTTCCTGTTTGTCTTTCTACTTAGGAAACATAGATCCAAAACTCCAAAAAAAAAAAAAGGCAGATACCTCCCCAGTATATTTATAGCAACACACAAAAAGGCCATCACAATGGCAATGGCTCTGTAGGGATCCACCCATGATCAGTCAGTGGGCAGGTATAGTAAAAAACATTCAAAGTCTGGAAAATTTGACCTTCAGTCTGAGATTGCAGAAGGAAAAATGTGATGCAGAAAGTCGGCAGAAATCGTTTATATACGCAGAAGACGTCGGATATAAACGATTTCTGCCGGCTTTGCAGAGTCAACTGCAGAATTAACGGCGTTCTGAATGAACAGCGCTTTGAAAAGTCCCGCAGCAAGTGTTAGACGTCACCACTACACATGGACCAATCAGGGGCTGCTTTTCCCTGTTGTCCGGGTAACAGTGGAAACACGGTCTCTGATTGGCCCGGTTATTTTCTGATCGGGAATACACGCTCTCTATGGGCCGAAGTCCAGACTGTGGTGGGAAGGAACATCAAGTGATTCACGCAACAGGATGGCACAGCCAGGCTATAAAAACACAAGTCTATCATGTTTTTGTCCAAGCAGAAATACAAGATATCTTCTGACCACCTCTAGAGTGCACTTTCCTACCTCTTGCGTCCTTTCCTTTAACACAAACTGTGAGGGGGCCACACTGATGATAGAAGGCTCCATGACCGTTCGGGTCTGCAGGTCAGAGAAGGCCACAGCTTTGATGAACGCTGCTCTGGAGCCCGTGTTCCTGATGCAGAGACACACTTTGCTGACATGACCAACAGCAATATCAGTTAGTGTTGCTACATATCCATCAGCTTGTTTCCGCTGGTCCTCCAGGATGATGTTGCTGGTCCCACCATAGCCTGACAGTGGAATCTGAAGATGTGAAAAACAGAGTGACAGACTTCAACTGCAGCTCAATGGAATAATGACAATCAATCCAACCAGGAAATTATAGATGAGGGAATTAGGACCTAAGGGATGAGAGTGATGACCAAGAGAAAGAAATGGTAACATTCTTACAGTGAATTTAACCCCAGGCTGTGAAGGCCGCACTCCAGACTGCTTGATTTCCAGCTTGGCCAACATGCTGGCAACTCGGGTTGGTGCAAAGAGCAGGTGAACCGTCACGTCCTCTCTTGGACGAATGGACAGCTCCCCATGTCGAGTCAGACGCTCCTCAGGACTGAACATACTCTGAAGCTGAGGGGGAACAGGACTTAATCCTCCACATTTGAACAGTGCTAATACTGCTTAAGCTTTTCCAAGTACTGATGTTTTTCCAGAATCTTTTTCTAAGTATGAGACACTACAGACTGTCTGACATATACAGAATTTCAATACATGGAACAGGACAGAGTGT
Source organism: Xyrichtys novacula (assembly GCA_962446985.1). Lineage (NCBI taxonomy): Eukaryota > Metazoa > Chordata > Actinopteri > Labriformes > Labridae > Xyrichtys > Xyrichtys novacula. The sequence goes on along the minus strand of OY660871.1, from coordinate 5,842,729 downwards.
CAAAGATAAAAGCAGTTGTGAAAATCTTTCAGTGCAGAGTCGGATAAATTCTCATATCTTCACTGACTTCATGCTCTGTGGGTTAGAACTGATCAACGGGAAAAAACACCTTTGACCAACCAAACTAACTAACTGAGAGCAAGAATATCAGATGTAATTACAATGAAAAAAAAACAAAAAACCTCATATGTCCCTTTTCAATAAAATCCCCTTTGGACACCAAGAATTACAGTCAACGCTATATAGAGAAAAATAACAACACACTGACTCTGTCAGTGTGTTGTGTCACTGTAGAAACTGCTAGAATCTACCTGAAAACAGTCCTGGTCCTGACCACGTATCAGCAGCCGAAGCTGCTGCGTGACGTTTGTGGAGTTGTTTCTTAGAACCAGCTTCTGTTGGCTGAAAAAAAAAACACAAAAAACAGCAGCAGCAGCTGGTTATGTTTTGATATCAAAGATCCTTCAGTACTAATGTTAAGACATTAGAGGAGGGTTTTTTTTGGGAGTTGATCGTCATTATCTTAATATTTGAGCATGAGCCAAGTCCAGTCTAGACCCTTTAAAGAAAACAAGCCTCTCGTGAGGATTCAGCTTCCTTACAGCTGCGTCTGTTTTACCTTCAACAACAGTAAATAAATTGTGTATTATGTTGAAATGGCTTCTGAGAAATAGCACTCCCTGTAGACGCCCTCCGTCCCTCTTCATGAATAACATTATACAAGCCTTAATAGAATAAGGTGGACCACTGGGTCTTGAATTTCTTATTGATTATGTTTCAATGAATAATTGATACCCGGTGTTTCAGTGTGTTTTTGGTAGTGGAGAAATTAATGAAAAAGTGAAAAGTTGCTTACACAGCTCGTCCCAGAGTGACCCCTCCCCAGGCTACAAATTGTTTATTTGAAAGGATTGGTGGGACATCAGTGGTCACACCGGGACCTAGGACAGCAGTGGAGGGGATGGCAGACTTCCCAGAGTCCTCTGGGATGACTTCTCCTTTCAAGGTTACTTCATACTGAGGACCTGATGGCAGCACCAAGATGGTGAGAAGACTGCAAAAAAGAAAAACAACCAGGTTCATCATTTAGATTATCAGTCCACAGATAAAGTCAAACGACATGTTTTCCTAGCAATATGCAAACATATCTGAACTTTTACTTCAAACATGATCGTGCGACTTTTGTGGAATAATGCATTAAATGTAGCTTTCAATATGATTAACTACCAAGCGACTTATTGTAGTCAGAAAGCAAGGGTTATGTGTTGTAGACTGACATGGTTAGCTGTAAAGCCAAGAGCATTTGAAAAGCTCTTTCTGCTTGGATGTCTAAAATCAGGGACTAAGATCACTTTCACACTAGCCTTGTTTATTAAAGACTTCATTAATCAATCAATCAGTCTTTATTTATATAACCCTTTTCATACACAACCATGTAGCACAAAGTGCTTTACACGAAAAAAGGAATAAAAGAAATAAAGAATACCCAAATCTACCCCAACCCAAGATTAAAAGAATACCCATGTCTACTCCAGCCCAACCCCCATTCCCACCCCATGATCTAATTGCAACAGGAACAGTATTAAAATGCATAAACTTAAAGAGGGCTTGATTTCGTGGAAACAGGAATGTGCGCACTGAGGAAACGTCATTATAAAACTCAAGATAAGGAAACACTGAAGGTTTAGGTTAAAATCTTAAAACAAAGTAATGTAGAATGAAATTTAAGAAATAATAAATAAAATGAAATAAAAACAACAGTAAAAGATACTAAAATATGAGCACCGAAATAGCTCAATAAAAGATTATCCTGTCATTAAAACTAGATGAGATAAAGGCTACAGGATAAATGCTGCTGCTGCTGCTCCATTGTTGATGGAAAAAAAAATTATAGGAGGTGATTTTCCCTCGCAAATTTTCTGACCAATAGCTGAACGACCTGTATACCACATGTGATTTGTTTACAAAGAAGGAACGTTTTGACAAACGACCGTATGAACACAGACCGGACCAAAACTTAATTGCAACAATGTATTATTTCGTCCCTCTGCTCCAGACCATAGTCCGGACTTATAAAAAAGCGACCTTAAACTTGGATTCTTTTTGACTGATATTATACATCAACTATATAAAACATGGGCACAGTCTGAATGACATCAGCTATTGGTGTCTGAAGAAGCCCAAAGATGGCAGTCACAATAGTATAAATCCTGACTTAAACTGGTTAAGAGTGTGGGTGGACTGAAAGCCTTCTGGCAAACAGCTATATCAGACCCACCTGTCAGTCCAACAGTCATGTCCTAATTATGCCTCAGATGTTACTCTTAACCTGACTGACACACGTCAAAATAGGCGAGCCACAAAGATAAGCACTTTTGTACAGTCCCTCTGAACAGAGTAAGCTTCTGAGACAAACCCATTTGTTTGTAAAAACTGAAAACATGAATCTTTTGATTTGTTAAAATATGGTGTGAGCATGAAAAGCTCTGTAACAAAGCCCTACACTCAAAAGGTTATACAAAAAAATGACATCAGAATAGCAAGTTTGTTTCAGAAGCCCATTGTAACCAGCTTTTAAATCGTAAAAATCTTCAGAGTTCCTTAAGCAAAATCCCTGCCATGTTAAAAATTTAGCTAATGGACAGCAGAGAAAGAATTTGTGGGTGTTTATAAGGATCAAAACCTGCGTAGTAGTGATTGCATACCTTTCTTGGTATTTCCTGCCACCCTGTGCTTTGAAAGTGACCATGATACCTTGCTCCTCTCCCACTCTGAGCAGCAGCTCTTCAGGAGTCACAGAGAAACTGTCCTCAGCATCACTTCGCTATTATCAGAAATAAAGAAGAGACGATGAGAGGGAACAAAAGTGACAAAATATAAACCCAACAGCTAAGGAAACATAGGCAGGGTGAATGGGATATAAGAGATGGACAAAAAAAAGAAGGAGGGAGAGATAATAATGAAAATGGGGTGAGTGAGGCAAGACATGGGTAACCAGAAAAAAAAAATCAAAGAAAATCTGAGAGGGTATCAGAATGAAAATAAAAGAAAAAGACCAAACAAGAGACTTAAGGGATCAAAAAGTAAGAAAAGAAGAAAAACAAATCCAAAATGTCCATGAATCCCTGCTGCATGTGGCACAGTCTGGGCTCAAAATGTCACAGAGACTTACACAAATCCCAAATCTAATAAGAAAAGTAAAGGTCAGAATTACCTTGAGTTTCAGCTGCACGTCAATGTTTCCTGCGTTCTTTAATGGCAGCATCTGTTGACTAGATTTACCCAGTGGAGCAGACAGGCTGACAGTCTAGACAAAGAAAAAAGCACAAAACCAGATGAATGCCAACTCAAAAGGCCATGACAAGATGAAGGACAAAAAGGAAACATGAAGACAGTGATGGGACTTTCAGGTCAAATCAAGTTAACTCACTCTTTACTTCTCAGATCTTTGACGTAAGTGGAAACAAATTTTGGCTTTAACATGCAAATTGATGAGCTGTGACATCAAATTATAGACTGGGGAATTCTGTACCAACTTTACAGGGTCTGGTCAGGTGCGCTCTCTTTTGAAGCCATGTGCTTGTGCCCAGTCAGAATATGACCAGCAGGACTGACCAGTGTCTCTTCAGGAAAGAGAGGCTTCATGTGTGGTTTGGTTGTGGAATAAGCAGGAAGTTCAACATGGAGAGATTGGTGTATAAGCTTGCTAACAGCTGCCTATTAACACTGTGTCTACTCCTAGTCTACTCCTTGCTAGGGATGGGAATCACCAGTGGCCCCATGATACGATATTATCACGATACTTGGTCCACAATACAATATTATTGGGATTTTTAACATTTTGAAATTAAGCAAGTATTGTGATACAATATATTGTATTGCGATTCATACAATTTTTTCAACTGTAAGCTAATTTAAACATTTGTGTTTCCTTTATGTTTTTCTTATTTAAGCAGTTTTTTTATTGTCATATAGCATATCTTACAAACCACACACACACACACACACACACACACACACACACACACACACACACACACAAATACAGTGCATCCAGAAACTATTCATACCACTTCACTTTTTCCATATTTTGTTATGTAACAGCCTTATTCGAAAATGGATTAAATTCCTTTTTTCCCACAAAAATTCTACACAAAATACCCCACAATGACAAAGCGAAAAACTTTTTTTCGAATATTTTGCAAATTTATTAACAATAAGAACACTCAAATGTTGCATATACATAAGTATTCACACCCTTTACTATCAAACTCAAAATTGAGCTCAGGTGCATCCTGTTTCCACTGATCAGCCTTGAAATGTTCCTCCAACTTGATTGCAGTCCACCTGTGGCAAATTCAGCTGATTGGACATGATTTGGAAAGCCACACCTGTCTATATAAGATCCCACAGCTGACAGAGCACGTCAGAGCACAAACCAAGCCATGAAGTCCAAAGAATTGTCTGCAGACCTCCAAAACAGGGTTGTATCAGGGATGGTATTGGCGAGGTGGTGAGCGGTGCCTGGTGTCCTCCAGACATGACGCTTGGCATTCAGGCCAAAGAGTTCGATCTTTGTTTCATCAGACCAGAGAATTTTGTTCCTCCTGGTCTGTGAGTCCTTCAGGTGTCTTCTAGCAAAGTCCAAGTGGGCTGTCATGTGCTTTTTACTGAGGAGTGGCTTCTGTCTGGCCACTCTACCATAAATGCCTGACTGGTGGAGTGCTGCAGAGATGGTGGTCCTTCTGTAGGGTTCTCCCATCTCCTCAGAGGAACGCTGGAGCTCTGTCAGAGTGACCATTGGGTTCTTGGTCACCTCCCTGACCAAGGCCCTTCTCCCCCGCTTGCTCATTTTGGCTGGGCGGCCAGCTCTAGGAAGAGTCCTGGTGGTTCCAAACGTCTCCCATTTCTTAATGATGGAGACCACTGTGCTTTTTGGGATCTTCAATGCAGCAGATATTTTTCTGTAACCTTCCCCAGATCTGTGCGCCGATACAACCCTGTTTCAGAGGTCTACAGACAATTCTTTCGACTTCATGGCTTGGTTTGTGCTCTGATGTGCTCTGTCAGCTGTGGGATCTTATATAGACAGGTGTGGCTTTCCAAATCATGTCCAATCAGCTGAATTTGCCACAGGTGGACTGCAATCAAGTTGGAGGAACATTTCAAGGCTGATCAGTGGAAACAGGATGCACCTGAGCTCAATTTTGAGTTTTATAGCAAAGGCTGTGAATACGTATGTATATGAAACATTTGAGTGTCTTATTGTTAATAAATTTGCAAAATGTTCGAAAAAAGTTTTTCGCTTTGTCATTGTGGGGTATTTTGTGTAGAATTTTTGAGGGGAAAAAAAAAAAAAATATATATATATATATATATATATATAGTATTAGTATTGTACTCATAGTAATTTTCGCCTACTCTATGACTTCACATCCATCAACCTCACTGGGCAAACAGTTCATTTTATTTTTTTCCATTATCATAGATTTTATTTCATACTAGCTATTCATTTTTAAATAATCGATACTTGGTCAATGAGATGATACGATGTATCACCAGACAAAATATCGCAATACTATGCTGTATTGATTTTTTTCCCCCCACCCCTACTTCTAGCTGTGCACATTTACATTAGGTGTTCAGTTGTCCTGACTAATGAATGTGACTAAACATTCACCCTTCAGATGTTTTTCTTTTTGAAAGGTTCTTCCCTGCATAAAATTAAAAAATATATATTCATAAGCTGTTACTCACCCGTGAAAGACATCCCATAAAGCAGTAGCCTCTTACACACACACACACACACACACACACACACACACACACACACACACACACACACACACACACACACACACACACACACACACACACACAGCAACTCCCCAACACCACTGGAACAGAGTTTTGCTATTTGTACTTAAGCATTAGAACTCAAAGCAACATAACATCAGTGTCCCGGTGTGTCATTACGCACTGCACTTGATTGTTACAGAAGCATGAGAGGCACAGCATGAGAACAGACTCAGCGGGAGCTCCACATATACACACCGAGACATGCACATACACACTCATTATCCATCTACACTGTTGGCTTCCATGCTTCACAGTGTCGCCTTCTTTACCCCACTCTGCACAACCATGTTGCCCCACCATTATGGCTCCCTACATCACACAATACTGGTGAGGTGTAACAGGCTTAATATTCCCCCTTGGAGCAAAAGTATGTTAGTAGCAAGTCTACCTCATGTTTATGACTATGGATGTGCTGACATGTACTACAGACAATGACTTAGTTTGAAGTTAGTGAGCACAATCATGGCTCACAGGCTTGGAGTGTTCAGAGCTCAAGCTTTTAGCCAAGTTTAACGTTTCAACATTTCATGATCACAAAATAGCCACATTCAATTAAAAGGACTGTTTTACTTCCAAAATGGGGACTGATCCACTGACCTGGAAACTAAATGTCTGATTGGCTGGTCTAAAACTGCAGCCAACCAAAGCCTCTCAGTCCTTACAGTCATGATCACTGATCAATATTTGCACCCAAACTTTTCTTTAGACATTTTCAGTTCAGTTGAATTTTGTGAATTGAATTTTTTTCATGCTGGTACAGTGTTTTTTTTTTGTTTTTTTTTTTTTGGCAGGTCATTGGACATTAAAACATACTGTTCTTTCTCACTGCAAACAAGACTTTCTTGTCCTTCGATATAAACAATGGCTTTTCAAAGTAGAGGTTGGTATGACAATCATAGAAAAGGTTTACTACCTGCAGGTCCTTGGGAGCATGGACCCTTGCAGTTCCAGACCTCGCCCTGACAGGAATACTCAAAATAATATGACTTGGACCAGGACAGTCCACTTCTATGTCCACCCGAGCATGGTATTCATCCGCTGGAGCAAGCTCTCCTGACAAGAACCACCAGAAAAACACTTTAAGTCATCAGAAAGTAGGTGTGTCACGAGTGAATCAACTAGAGAATATGTCAATGCAACTACACAAGCCTGACGTCTCAGTCAAGATCTGCTGATTTAAATTACAAAAGCAGTCCAATCAGGTGTATTACCTGAGGAATCGCTGTATTTAAGAGGTGATTTGAAATGAACCCAGACCATAAAGCTCTGTGGATCCTGGAAAAAGAGAAACAACATTTAAAATATTACTGGAAAATGTAAAAAACAGTCAAAACGGTCTTTAGATTCGATTAAGTTTTTTAGGTTTTATATTTTGAGATGAATGCTCCAATGAGCTTTACAGGAGGTAAAACAAAAACAGACCATAATAACTAGACTATGACCAAAGAGCAGGAAAAGACTTAAAAAAAAACGATGAGTCCGACCTCTCCGTAGCTGGCAGGCATCACATGGTTCATCACAGAGGGAGAGGACACTGAGGTCATGTGTCCATCCTCTTGTCCTGCTTCAGTTACCGGATGTTTGGAGAAGGTAAAACATCGCCAGGCTGCAGCGTTCTGGAAAAATGGGTGATAAATTATGAACCGCTGATACTGATCATCCTTAGATAAGAGGGAAATAATAAAGGCCTGATGTCAGCTGAAACTGGTACCTTTTGAGCAGCTGCTAATCTTTCCTTCACAACTTTCATCAAATGAAGAAATCACTTTCAGCATTTTTTGTTTGTATTTATCTGCAGACAGTCACCACACCAACAGCCAGAGATATTTGCAGAAAGTTTATTCAACAATAACGTGAACACTTTGGCCACTCAAGACCAAATTACTGATGAAATACATCATGATGCTTCTATTCATATTGGTTAACATTACAAGTTAAATGCTGTGAACAAGGTGTAAGACACTCTCTTACCACTAGCAGGAGCAGTAGCTCCAGTTAAAGGGTCTGAGTTTGGTTGCTCGACTGCGCAGATATACGGTAAACCTGCAGTTACCACATGATGTGTGGTACACACGTCTGTAAATTTTGTTCACCAGCTGCTGAGAGTTGACTTAAAAAAAAAAACCCTGCTGTTTAACAACCTTAAAATGTTGGTCCAGGTATTCCGGTTATCTGGAGGTTTTTGTTTTTTTCTGATGACTGGTTTTGATTTCTGAGGAGTTTTTTGTTGTGTTCAATGATCTGTTTCTTTTAGCTGACAGCTGCCATGATTTAAGTAGAAGGTTCAGTGCACGTTTTAAGAGGCGACATGTTACAGTGTCAATTGATTGTTTTTGAATGTTATGTATTGACTTGATTTTGTGGTTTCTGGTCAAGCTTTCTGGGAGACTGTGCCAGTTTTCTAATGCGATTCAAAAAATGGGGTGATGTCATGATTTGAGAATGTGATCGACTGTTTAAATCACAATTCATCAGGCTGCAAATTTTACAGTTTCAGACAGTGTAAAGCTGGAACATCATGCTAACAAAATATTCCACTTCAGCTCTTTTATTTTTAAGATGTTCCTTTATTAGTCCCACAGGGGGAAATTAGCTGAGGTTAATATTTAGTCAAAAGTCACACACCCTGACAGAGTGTGGCTAAATGCATGTCTGTGTTAGGAAGATGACAAAGTTTTTATCATATAAGAATGACCAAATGACTCAAATATACGTGCATGTCTTTTCTGCTGTCTGAAAAATATAGAAAATGTTGTTTTTTCACTCACTGCACTGATGACCAGTCGGATGGGCACAGTAGCATGAGTCCGGTTGAAAAGTTTGACAGGAAGTGATTTGGCACTGCCTCCTGAAAGGTCCCCAAAATCCAGACAGCCAGACTTGCCAACTTCGACCTGGGAAAGGAAATTAATTTAGACCCTGTGTCAAAATGTCTTTAATTTGTTAACAACTTAAAATTCAGTGAAAACATATAAGTGTCCTCCAAGTATTTCAAAACACGGTCTTGAACAGATATCTTAACAGTCCCTCCAGGAATTCACCATATTGCTAAGCAACTATTAATACAAATTCAATCGATTACCGTGAATTCAGAGAGGCGCTGCAATTTCATCCAATCACCACAAATTTCCCGCATATTTGACCAGTAAACTTAGTCCTCTCGCCCACGTCTCTACGTGACATGTACGTCATCATATACACTACCTTGTTTACATTGAGAAGATGGAGAAATGTGTGACACTAAACGCTCACATTTATCAACAAGTTCCTGCAAGTCAATTTCCAGATGTGTTCCATGAAAGCGGAGGTAAACTCTTCTGCACTGCCTGCAATATTGTGGTACAACACATGCGAAAGTTGTCGCTCGACGGATACTGTTCAACAGCAAAACATGCAAGGAGAACAGCTGAAACTCAAAGAGGACAGACGAGACAAGTCACGATGACAGAGGCTGTGGCACTAAACACTAAACACTAACAGGGACTAAAAGGATCAAGGTATATGAGGATAAAAAAAAAAAAAACAAGCACACAAATGAAAAAAGGAATTGAACTTGGTGCTTACATTTATATTTTCTCTAAATTGTAAGACTGAATGTAACCCGATCTCTGTGTGGCTGTGAGTCTCTGTGCGCGCCGGTCCGTCTCTCTGTGTGGCTCTACAATTAAATGACTCAAATATATGTGCATATCACTGCATCTCTCAGTTATTACACAGAGATGCAGAGCACTCTGTGTGGAAAATATTACACATTTATCTTTAAGGCTCAAAACTCACAAAAGACTGTTGTAGCTGATTTGCAATTTCCCATATTCCTGTGATTTTAGTAAAAGAAACCTCAAATGATTGCAACTTTCACCACAATTTTTTTTAGAAAAACTGCCTCAAAATCAGGCATTTTAGTCCCTGTGAAATCCTGGAGGGACTGTCTCAACTCTTGTTTTACTTTCCTGTATTTCTTCACGGAAGATTATTTTTAGTGACAGGGATGTCTAAAATGAAGGTCCTCACCTCTAGAGCAGGATTCTCCGCTATGGCAACTAGCACCACCCTTTTAGCAAAGATATTGGCTCTAGCAGCAACTTCAGTCTCAGCAGATGCTGGCCATGAGCAAACACTGAGGACACACTGGTAGACACCAGCCTGGGGAGGAATGAAGAGAACCTTCTGCTCCTCTGTGCTGTTAGGGCCAATGATGGTCTTGTTTTTGACTATCAGCCACTGGTAAGGAAGGATATCAACCTGTAAGGAGAGGAACATGTAAAGAATAATATGACCAAAGGAATCATTTGATGACCATTGTATCACAGAATGACATGAGGATTTCAGTGACTGTTTTTTTCTTCCAGCTAACCTTCTCTCCATCAATGGCCAGGCTGGTGACACTGATTGACACTTGTTGCCATCTCTCAGAGGGGTTGAAGAGGCTCAGGGAGGTCTGGGAGGCGATGCCTACACAGCAGGCATGAGGGAACCGCAGCTCCTCTGGCACCATCACTTGACCTACGGATGACAGGGAGAGGAGGAAAAATTGATACATGAAAATGCTGCCCCCTGGTGCAGCATATCTGCAATCGTAGGTTAGGCACGAGTTTCAAAGTCTTTTTCTATTTTTCTTTTCTGAAACTTTTTATTTATTTGCTTTTTTCTTTTACATAAACAGCAAAGTTAAATAGAAATAAAACAACATAAAAAAATAAAAAAATGAACTACAAAATAAAATAAAAAGTGGAGGTGGGGCACACCTTTTTCTATTTTTCAAGTGGACACATGGTTTAAAGAGAGGTAAAGGAAGTCATCCTAACAGAGACTGTCCTGCAACACAAAGGGTCTAACTGAAGAAGCCCTGTTATGTTGATTTGCCTCGGCTGTATCCTCCTATTAAAAAGGCTTCATCTGCAGTATGGACATTTTACGGATTCACAAAACAGACGGAGCAGGTAAACCTGACACCAATCTGCAGGTTATGCCACAAGGAAGTTGCAGCGCAGTTGTCCAACACTTCAAACCTACGTGCCCACCTCCGTGAACACCATCCAGCATCGTTCACCCAAATCAAGGTAAAAACAACATGACCGCAACAAGTTTGGTCTACTCTACTGCTTATTATTGACAATGTTAGTGACGTTTCTGCTAACGTTTCTGCTAGCCATTTTTAATAATGTTAAAAGCAATGCGCTAATATCATGATAATATCGTGAATCGTGATATTTTACCTGTGACCATCAAACTTTATTACTTCTCCCTCTGACTGTCCCTGAACTCATTGATCATGTAGTGACTGTAAATTTCTCCACTTCATAGAATCAAATTCAACTGTGCAATCTGTTTGTAAACCGGTCAATACTTCAATATGATCTAAGGTAATATAACTACCATAACTACTCACATTCTGCACTTTGTAAATAGCTGTTTTTCCAAATGTTCTGCTCTTTGTACTAACTGTTATAATTTCTTACTTATTCTCATTTCATCCCTGTTTCCGTTATCCTTCTATTTATATTAGTATTTTCAAGAGCGAGTGTAATGGAATACATCAAGTATTCTGACTCTTGTCAGATTCTGAACTTGGCCTGAACCTCACATCCAGCTTAGGTGTTCCATTAGAACAATGTTTAAGGAGCACTCAAATACACTGCTTTCAAGCACACGCCCCAGACAGTTTTTATAAAGACAAACTTATGGGTCTTTTTCATGACCGCAGAACTGTGTAAAAAATAACATCCACAAACTGAGTCGTACATTCTATTGCTGGAAAGGCAGCCAACTCGAGGCATTTTAGGGAGAGGCTGAGTACTGGTGAAAAGCGATTTCTCATACACCAGTTTATGATGACAAACTAGGAGTTGTTTGAGCTGCAAATCCTGCAGAGGTACTCTAGCAGTGTCACTGAGAATCATAATGGAAGGTTAAAGTGAGTATGAAAAGGTCTCTTATGACATTTTTACCTTTTAGATCCTCAAGACCACCTGCCACCAGCGGCTCTGCTCCATAGTAACCATAGTGTTTCCCCAGCATCCCCATTTCCTGTTGGCACTGATATGTATTGGGGAGGTTGTGGGGCCCAGCAGCCCCAGATATCCCCAGAGGACCTGATGAGTGATGAGAGTGTCTCTCCATGAGACTACCATTGGGTATGCCTGAAAAAAAAAAAACATAGAAAGCTCGATTCATTTGGCAACTAGGATTTTGTGGATTCAAAGGCAGACTAGTGAATAGGATTTGTAAGTGGTTGATTTTAAACAGACTATTCAAGAAAGGTCACACTCCTAAGTTTAAGTCATTAAAATAACTTTCTATGATTTATTTCAGTTATTATTCTAAAGCACAATGAATAAATCCTGCTGGTGACGGATATTTTGTGAGAATCCAATCAAAATACATAACTCCAGCTGCTATAGCTTTTCTGTGAGATCAACATTGTACCAAGCAGTCTAACCTGGATGTTGTTTGTGGAGGCTTTAAATACAAGCTCAGGCTGGCTGCAGGCTACACGACAAAACATGACACAACACAACGCAACACAACACAACACAACACAACACAACACACACTGCCAGAAAGACAAACACTAGCTCAACCTTCTGAGCAGCTCAGACAGAGGAGCTCCTTTGGTGGAAGTCTAGAGATACTTTTTTCTCTTTCAAAAACTTTTGAATGGTTACTAAACTTTTATCATTGTGTCAAATTTTTTCTTGTTATTGTCGACATGTATTTCTATTCTACAATGTTTGTTCTAGTAAAAATATGTATTAAGAGTTGTGTGTGGCTTTTGGGAGGTCAGAGTTCCCAGAGGAGCCAAAATAAATGTTCCTGAACTGAAACAAAGGTTATGTTTATCATTGTTAACAGTTTTTGAAGAGTTTTCTTATATCGCACTGTCAGGCAGAGGTAAATCACTTTGTTTTTGAAAGCAGCGAGGAAAGACATACCTGTCGAGGACACACTGAGGAGTCCAGGTCCTCCTGCTCCAACATGGTATACTCCAGGATGTAATGAAGCCTTGGGTCCCACATGCTGCTGAGCTAGCTGTGCATTGAAGAAAGTGTGTCCAGAGGGAAGGGACTGCATGTCTCGCTGATGAGGAACTTCAGCCAGTCCAGCACATTGGGGTTTAAAACTGGGGATGGGTACATAGTGAAGTCCCCCAGCTGAGTAGGATGGAGGAATGCCAAGACCACCACTACACATGGAGGATGACACTGATCTCGAAGCTCCCCACTGCTGGGAGCTCTGAGGAGCTGCAGCACTGCTAGTTTGCTGAATGTTCAGATTACTGCAATAGCCTGAGTCCACTTTAGAGAGCTGCCTTACATTGGACTCAGTGAGGGGCTTCTGGTTCCTGTAACCTGCTGAGGGGTCACCAGTTCTTTCCCCTGGGCAGTGGTAGTTCTTTTCACTCTGGCTGCGAGTACAGGTCAGTGCAGGGTCACAACTGGACTCTGGGCTTCTACACGGTGGTGCTGGTAATGTGTCCAGACTTTTAGAGTGCTGGGGCTGCATCTGGTCTAAACATTTAGACTGGCCCAGGGAATCAAGGTTAGTCTGAGTATCTTGTTCCAGAGGTGGAGTTGGACTAAATCTGATGATGGTGGTGCTGAGTGCCATGGTGCAGTTATTCTGCTGGGGGAAACAACCAGAGACAACGTTAGCCTGAATCAGGACAAACACAACAGAATACTCCATATTTCAGAGGTTTATCAGGAATGATCAAAATCACTGCTCTACCTTTTCGAAAAAATCTCACCTTAACATGAAGCTGACATTCATTATTGAAGAACAGACAGCTTTGTGCACGTCTGACTGCAGGATGTGCAATTATAAGCAAATTAGCCAAAACACGTTACTCCACTTTTTGCTGTTTGATGCAAAGAGAAAACTTGTCTGCCCTCATTTTTGATGAACAATGAGCAAGAAAGTTTTATTTTATCCAAGACTTAGTTTCAACAGATCATAACATGACATCCAAAGTCTGAGCAGAAGCTGCCTGATCATTTCACCCAAATGACTTCCTGGTTTTGGCGTCAGCTGCACTTTGTTCATGTAGGTTTATTTAACCCCTTCTCTAGTCCTCTGACCACTTTAAGTGCTTTTACACTGCATGTCAGATTCACCGATTCATACCACCTGAATACTCTGATGGAGGGGACTGCTCTGTAAAGCCAATCATATGATATGGGATGTTAATAATTTATCCAATGTTGAGCTTGAACACACTTCTGTGCTCAGTTTTCTTTCACCTAGAGATCAAATAATTGTGGTTTCATATGAGCTGTCAGGGTGGTGTTTTAAGTTGAAAGCATGTTTCAATGGCCACCTACAGGCATGTGTGGTGCACAGCAGAGACACTCAGCCAAGGTCTGCAGCAGTGTGCCAGGTCTCCATGAGCTCTATTTTTCAGACACCAATACACAACAGCTAGAACTGACTGAGCGAAAACAGAGGTTGAAAACTTTGTAAGTACTTGCAGAGATTCCTCCTCACACAGGCAAAGATGGCAAACCAGCAACATTGGCACCGTCAGAGTGTGTTTACTCAGACTGACTGTGCTCCTGATTGTGTGGACATGCTCAATAAGAACAAGCAGACAGAAACTGGACGACGAGCATCTGAAAGATTTCTGTTTCGTTTTCTTGTTGCAGCAATTCCACATGTGGTAGTTTCAGCCTCTCTATATGAATATCTATGGAGATTGTCTCTTGATCTGCTCTTTGTGTTCAACAATCACTATACCTCCATATGTTCTGTAGGCATACAATACAGCCAGATATGTTCAATAAGTTCACATGGAAATCTATGAATTAGGGAAAAAACACAACAGGGCAGTTTGGGGCCAAGTGTCTACTTTGACATGTGGACAGCAGGACCTAGGATTGAACACTTTCTGATTGAGAGACAGAGTCGACCACTAAGCCACAGCGGCCCAATGAATGCAGCATGTATATGTACAGCTGGTTCAAAGAACAACTGTGCTATATGGCTTTAAATTTTAGCCACTTCTTTCACAGCCTGCAAAAAGCCCTACATTTGGAAAGTCATGGTCATGGTCATGCAGCCAGTGAATACACTTAAACGTCAAAGTAACACGACTCTGACACTTCTTTAATGCTGAAACAGATCTTTCCCCCTGGTCTTCCTGTCAAAGGCCTGAACCAAGTATGTCAAAAGGAGAGGGGAGTTTTTGTTTAGTTAGCGAAATAGACTAAGAGTGCTTTAATTATGAAAGAGTATGATTATCAAAAGGTGTCTCTTAACATCTATAACACCGTGTGAGTATCTGGTGTGGAAACCTTTACATTCTTATTCACGTGAGATCCTCCCCTTCCCTGAATTCATTCTACTTTACCTTTTGTTGCCTCTCAGGTGTAGGTATGACAGTGCCATCATTCATTGAGATGTATGTGAGTCTGCTGATACTAGGGCTGGAGCAGGTAGACTGAGGAGAGTGGTCTAGAACGGGGCGTTTGTCTGCCTGACCTCCATTTGACAAAGCAGGGGATCCCAAACTGCAGAAGAAGAGAAAACACGTGAATAAAAGAGGCACAAGAATACTAATGTTCTGGCTGGATCAGGAACAACAAATGAGCAACAGAAGCCACACACAAGATACAATACCTGTCAGCACTGGGTATAGATGTCTGACTTGGAGAAGAGTGAGTGAGCGGAGAAGTGGACGGTCTGAAGTTGCACTGTGTCTCCTCTATGTGTGGTTCAGGGAAACCTTTCAGAACATGAGAGAAATGGAGTTAACACAAACGTTCATGAAACCTCAGGATTATCTCAGTCAGGGCGACCAAGGCTGCTATCACGCATGGTGTTTCAATCAGAAGCCACATTCCTGATGTTGACTCACCAGTTGCAGGGTTTAATTGAGGCTGTTTGCTTTGACAAGAGATTTCAACATGCTTTTCCACAGAGGAGTGAGAGAGTGATGCAGTCTTCGTGTTCCTGGGTGATGGTTTCTTCTCAGGAGAATCTATGGGTCTGTTGTGCTGCTGGCCTGCACCACTCAACCTCTGAGGTGGAGGAGAGAAACTTTTGGGGAGAGGGACGCCTGAATGCCCCTTCTTCCTTCCTGGTGAGGTTCTTGGGAAGCTGGACTGAGATGTTTCTGTGTAAGACCTCATACTGTTTGATGCTTGCGAGTTCAACTCTCCTGACTTGGCTACATTTTCTGGAACTTTAAGATTGGAGGATTGCCCTGAGCCTATCGATCTTCCAGCAGAGCTGAAAGATGCACATGGTCGAGGAATAGAGCTTCTTTTCGAATCAACTTTATGAGATGATATATTTGAAAGTGGCACGGCAGGTGAGCTTGTGTTCCATGCTGTCTCTCCTTTTCTATCTTCAGATTTTAAATCCACCGTCCGAGCCGAGCTCTCCTGCTCCTGTGGACAAACTGTCAGAGGATTTCTTTGGAGGCAGCTCAAGTTTTCAGCCCAGCTAGTGAGGTTAAAGGTAGTGTGTGCCAAAGATGCATCACTGCTGCCTGACACATCACTCTTTTTCAGATATTTCTCAAAGTCAATCGTGCTCAAATCGCCATCGTAGGTGCTTCTCTGAAGTGTGTCCAGCATGGCTCTGTGATCTGGCTCATGGAGGATCTATATCAAAGGGAAAAATCATAAACTTTAACGAGATACTGGTGGTTGCTCATTCTTTTTTCTCCTTAAAGTGGAGCATTAACTTTAATGTAAAATTATAGGTAAATACCTTATTTCAATAAACAGTGGTCACATTTTAAATCACAGTTAAACAGTTTTACCCTGGACAAGAACAAGGCAATTTAAAGCTTCTTGTCTACCTGTTGGTGTTACCTTCATGTTAAATTTCATACAATGTAGAATACATAGTTTTGATTATTTTTAAGACTTTAGTATCTATGTTAAGGAGCAGTAAAGTTTCATTAATTTTGCACATGTTTTCTACAAATTATCTCAGATTATTCAGGCTTATGTGAGTGTGTTTGCACGCACTCAAGACAGGGGGATCCACTGTAATTTTAGTCTGATGAGGAGCTAATATGCCCAAAATGACAGAGTCTGCTGAAACTGTCACTACTTCATATGAGTGGGTGAATGTAACGTGTTATGCAAAAGTACTCTGAATGGTCAGAGGACTAGATGTGGTCAAATTCAAATGTCCATTCACCACTTTGGCACTAAGCAACTAACTTAAATGGTTGGGATAGATGTGTAACTTTTTGTTTTGTACAACTCAAAGAACAAATAATTTCAGATCAATATGTGGAAAAAAAAAAAAAGATTTACATGTTCGGTTGACTGTGGTTCCTCATTAGGTCCACCAGGAGCGACAGGCGCCTCAGGACGAGTTCTCTTCCTACTCCTCTTAGAAAGCTCCATAATCATAGCAGCCAGCTGTGATGGGTCAGTGCTGATAGATGCATCAGCAATGGCTGAAGCAATTGTGCTGATACTCAGCATCAGATTGCTGCTGTTGCTGTCTGGGGACACGCAGCTTTGATTATTCAAGCTTGACTCAGTGTGCAGAGGCAGTGCAGCCCTGTGGACGTTTTTCTTAAGAAAAGAGGACATTTGACATTAGACAGTAATTAAAGATATGCAATAAAAGAAATGTTACATTAGACCAAGTTAATAATACCTCATTTGCACATGGTTCTGTGTCAGCAGCATCACATTTAGGTGACATCCTTTCAATTGGTGCCTCAAGGGTTTTGTCCAGGTCCTCTGAAAGGGGGCAGGATCAAGCAAACAGTCACCAAAACTCATACAATTCTTACTCACTGATAAGCAAGTTACAAAAAGTGTCAAGAAGAGTTGTATGGACTTCATCAGCTTCAGAAACATAATCAACACACCTGGGTTGAGAGTCTTATCTGCTTCGCTGACGTCCATGGTTTCATTTGGGAGAGAGCTGCCTTGAGCCGAGAACTCTGCAGGGTGAATCAGGGGGAAAGGTTCCCTCTTCTCTGGAGAGGTAATGATGTAGCCAAAGGACGGCTGCATGATCAAAGAATAAGCTTTTAGTTCAAGTTCCATCTCAGATCAACGCTGTATCTGAAACATGAACTTAGCGCCCAAGTCTTCCATGATGTCATGAGTATCAGAAATGCCCTCAATATGATTAAAAAAGCTACTTGAGTATGGCAGTCAATGCAACAATCCTACATCATAGTTTATGAACCCAAAATAAAGGTTCTTCTCTGATTTATCTTTTCAGGAATAAAGAGTTGAAGGGCTGTAGATAGAAAAAAATCTAGGAACAGATTTATTATTTGTTCCTATATAAACATTCTCCCTTTAAAGTTATGACTGACTGTCCAAACTTGGCACAGTATATGAGTCTATAAACAGTGCAGACTGTGTTAAAATCAGTATCTTTGAACGGGAAAACTAGGATTTGAAGAATTGAAGAC
Organism: Xyrichtys novacula; assembly: GCA_962446985.1. NCBI lineage: Eukaryota > Metazoa > Chordata > Actinopteri > Labriformes > Labridae > Xyrichtys > Xyrichtys novacula. Next base: position 5,824,473 of record OY660871.1, on the reverse strand, counting down.
TCCACACACCATTAAAAATTCATTGAGCTGTGCTGCTAAAACAGCATTTTGTTGGTGAAAAGTTACTACAACATGAGTCTCTCACTGCCACTGACAAAGAACACAGCTCGACTTGATAAGTATTCAGATACCTGCTGCATATCAGCGCTGATAGGCATTAATGTTTCATGTTATTGAATTCTTAACCGCTTCCATAAGACTTGTGACGGCACGCAGAACATTTTTTTGTTGTTTTTTTTAATAAGCTGTATGTTTACTGACCCGTTTAACTGCATCCACATCATCACTGTTGCCCAGACAACCCAGGGCTTCAGAGCGTTGTTCAAAAAACTGCCCAAGAGACAGCCGCAGGTAGCTTTGGTCCCACTGCTGAAACTCAGAGGAGACCTGGGAAGCCCTCATAAGGATGTGGCTGCTAGTGGGAGCCTTCCAAGATGAGTCACAGTTAAAGGTGCTGTTACTGCTGGCTGGTTCAATCTTCTCCTCCTGTGAGAATAGCAATGCATAAAATGAGTCATAAGAGAGCGTACTTTCATGTGAGAAAAAAAGATGGCTGAGAGGTACATCTGCGCCTTTTTTAATGTGATCAACCAGCAACATACTTCACTAAACTATCCATTCCCTTATTGGCTGCTTAATCTAAATATGACAAACAACCAAATACAACGCCTTTCGTATTTTTAGTTTTTTAGATAGGGAAGCAACTCTGACACTGACTCTGAGTTTTCACAAGTCCAAGTCTTTGGCCATGAGGTTAAAGGTGGGGTAGGCAGGATCTGAGGAAGTACAACTCAGATTAAGTGACATACTCCAGGACCCGAGGTAAACAGTTTAGCGGCCCTACAACACGCAGCAGATCCCATTTGACAAGAAACACTTCTGTTACAGACACTTGGCCTACTTTGTTAAAGCAGTTTAGCTATCCAGCATAAAGGTTACAGGGTCTGTAAGATCCCAAAGCTTCCCCCATCATTGTTGATCCAGCTTTTTAGCTCTTGTCTGGGTGGTCTACCTCCTTTTTAAGTGCCTATTATTCCACCAGAGTCCCAGTATTTACTTCATTTTATTCCTTGTGTTGGTGGTTGTAGCCAAAGGAGGAGTCAGACAATTTTCTGTACTTTCTGGTTGGTTTCTACTGTCCGATTTTGTAGCACGCTAACTTTGTTTGGGCTCCTGAACGACACGGGGGGAACAGCGTCCGCCTTACAACCATCAGCACTAAGGAGCAGTGTCCATCTCACAACCAGTCAGGTTGGGGGAGGCAGAGGATGGCTTTGTTTACAGTCAGAAAGAGCGGGCTGCTCAAAAAATTAAAAATGTTACTACACAGACTTAACAAAACACAGTTATATCGTTATATTACCAAATCTCATCAATGACTAATAGTTATTGACTGATATAAAAAGCTTTTTTGTTTTTTTTACACCACAAAAAAAATGCTTCTTTAACGGATTCCCACCTACCCCACCTCTCAGACAAGCTTTGTCTGCAGTAAGGCTCAATCAAGTTTGACATGGTTTGAATAGATAATGCAGTGGAAATTTTATTGTCATTTAATAAGGAGAGTGTGTTAATTAAAAGATATTGTCCTATTTATTTTACATCATGTTATAAGTTATCATTAGGTTAGCTTTAAATAAGATCAAAAACATAACATAACACAACAGAAACACGCAAGCTAACATTTTTAGCATCTATATTTACGGGTTGTTTTTTTTTTTTTTTTTTTTAAAGTCTCATCCAATAATAATTGTGAGAGAAGCTGTCTTTGCAGTTCAGTCACAGCCAATAGCAAAAAACGCAAATAGCCCATTACGAATTTTGGGGTGTACAATCAAATACGGGGGGAGGAAACACTCTAGGGGCTGGGGCACCCTAAGCTAAGTGCTGAATCTGCCCATGACAGCAGCGCCGCAGCTCTCCTCCTTCATACAGTTTCTTAATGTCTGCTGAGCTTTAACAACACTGATCAGGAGGGCCTTTAACATCAGCGTTTCTAATGTTGCAATATCGCAACAGGCGATTAAAGTGAGGACAACGGTTGTTGAAGATGATCCAAAACTGAGGTCAACAGAAACCAGCTGCATCAAACTGTTAAAACAGTGGAATGAGAAGGTTTATATTTAACATTAGCCCTTAATTGTTATATTGAACAGAAGGACCTTCTGTTGTCTCTTCTCTTTTTAGCACCCTTTCAGATCACAGGCAGATCAAACAGTATTTGTGACACACAGACCATGATCATTTTTGATGAAGGACACCAAAGTTCGACAGAAATTAAATGAGTGAAAATTGCTGGGAAATATAGCTGCACGCCCAGGTCTGGTCTTTGTTTATGAAACACTGAGTGGCTGCAGCAGCAGGAACTGTGTATGCTGTGGCATGGCTGCTCGCACAGCAGGTCACATCTGATATGAGGGGTTCTCGAGGTATTGCATTAATAAAAGGTGAATGTTCAATCCAGAAAAATGAAAAAAAGTCACTGGTGTATACCTGCATGAACTGATGTTCCTTCTCAAATTCCTCTTGATCTTTAGCGATCTTGTCCACTGCATCACCTGCAGAGGTAAAAAGAAAAGTCACATGGGTTTAGCGCTGAAACATGAAAACACTGAGGCTGAATCTTCAGGTATTACATTAGATCTGTGTGTTACATACTGGAAGAAACAAACTCCTCAGACTCAAACTGTCCACCGTTCTCGGATGTCTTCCCATCAACCTCCTTCTCAAAGGAGGAGTAATATGCAAGGTCTGTCACCCACTGCCCTTCATCATTCTGGTACACTACACCATGAGCGGCATTAGCACCTAATAAAGCAAGCCATGCTGTTAACACACTCTCCCACAAATATAAAACAGAATGAGCTTTGTGTCCTAGATCTGTGATCATTTTAAAAATGTCTGATTTGAACATCTAAGATAAAGCTGACCTTTTTGGAACTCCAGCTCCAGGTTGCCCGAGCAGTGGTTCCAACCATCATCTGAATCTTCTTGGTCCTGGTGGAAGCTCTGGGAGAAATACTTGGGTTCCAGGGAGGTGGACAGAGGATTTTCCTCATCCTCACTCGTACCAGCTGAAGCTTCTGCACCAGTCACATTACCACAAGGCCCGTTCCTTAAGCCCAAAGAAGACCTGGCACCGTCAGGCTCATCTACTCCATCATTATCATCATCATCATCCTCCTCCTCGTCATCACCTTCTGGGAGCATAGCCTGAGTATGGGATGAGTGACAACAGTTATCAACTGCATAAAATTCAAAATTCCACTTTGTGTCCTGCCTGTTTTACTTTATTTCGAAACATGCAACAGACGGAGTTCAAAGATAAGAAGCTTCAAGCAATCAGAAAAGGAAGAGTTTTGCACAACCAATAAAGGTTGAGAGTTTCCTAAAGTTTCAACGATAGTACAAAATTCCTCAGCATTTAGTAATAAAGAGGGGGGTGAAAACTGTAGGGCAGAACCAGCTCCTGCCAGCATGTTTCAGTTCCACTTTTCCCCTTAGAGGGGGGATTCACAGCAAAGAAGTCCAACAGCTGACCTGAATTTGATTGATCATCTTCTATCAACTAGTCTGTCCTTCACGTCGTCACTTAGCTCTAGTGCTGCCAAACAATATCTATGATTAAACTATGAGTTGAGAACATCCCTAATTATTATGTTACATCTTGTCAAATAAATCGTGCTACTTTACATTTTAAGTACCATTTCTGTGCAGGAGTATCAGTGCGGCAAAACAACATTTCATAGAACCTGTTAAGAAAGCTGAATAAATCCCCATCCACCCTTATAAATCACATGCCTAACCAAAGACTAACTGTGCAGATGAAAAGAAATGTTCATGCTGCCAAATCATGATCAAAAACTGTGACTCTGAGTGTTTCGCCATGCTGCTGACAGACTGCTCGGACCGGAAACATGAAACTCACAAACACTGGATATTGTTTGTTGGACAACAATCAAGGAACAAATCTCTAAAGCACCAAACTGAAAAGCCAAACAGAGTTTAAGTAACAAAATGAAAAATCAGATAAAGCCACCTTGTTTTTATAAAGCACACATTTCATAGGTTATGGATCATACCTGGGAGAAGTGGAAGCTCCCATAGGTTCCCTGAAGGTGAGAGAAAGTGAAGTTTGCTGAGTCCTGAGGTCTCTTGAGTCCAGCTCCACTCCTCAGATAGACTGAGTCCAATAATCTATCAATGGTGGGCCCCGAGTCTGTACTCTCCATGGCATCCTGGTATTCATCCACAAAGAATTTATTACGGCTACTTATACAGTACCTACACTCACAAATCTCTCATTGAAAAAATGCAAATACACACAGCATTTCCTATGTATGGTACAGTTCACTTGAGGCTTCATATAACAATTTAAAGTCCTTGTTTTGTTTCGAGCAGTTACAAGAACAGTCAAAACCTTTTGAACTGAATTATAACCCACAATTCGATTAATGTCTGTGGAACACATGTCAGTTTAACCATTTAACATGTGATCTATTTTGGCTCTTTAATTGACTCTTCATTTTGACGAACTGGGTTTGCAAAAACCAGTGACAGACACAGAGCATGCCCAGAGCCACGTCAACTCTTATTTGTACTTGCATATGAGAGAGAGGGATAGAGAGAGAAAACTGCTGATCACTCTGTTACTGAGATCCTGTTTGTTGCATGAAAGGCTCTGATTATACTTCAATAAGAAGCACCAATTATCGAACATGCACACACAGATTCTGAGTATGTGGCATCAAAGCCCGTTACACCCTTCTTTACGAAGACACACCGAAACAAAGCACTGATCAAAACTGGATCAAACAAGAATCACTGTAACAGCTAATCTCATGTTATATTCCAAAGGGATCAGAGTGTGTAAAAAAAAAAAAAAAAACAGCTATGGCTAACACTGCTCACCACTGTCAGTTTGACATAGAAGGATAATCTCAAGCTTTACACAAACATCATCACACATTTTAGCTCATTGAGTTTGCTTTTATCCTCTTTCCATCACAAAGCAGCTGACTGCCCCCTTTTAATGTTCTTTGACTCATATGGGTCACCTTTTAGATCAAGTCTGGATAAATCTGGAAGAACTACACTCTGAAATTGTGAAACAACAAATATTATCACAGCTTCACAATTTTATTGATTATTTTCTTTGTTTAGCAGACAGGTCTGATGTAGGGATGGGCGATTAATTATGGTTCATGCTTTATCGTTAAAAAAAATCCTCCACGATAAAAACTTGCCATCTCACGATAAACGCAATAAGTGCAAGTTAATGACGTAAGTGTGAGCGACGGACTCGCAGCCGTTGCCCACACAGAGCAGAATAACAAACAAACATGGCCGAAGGTAATAAAGAAGACATTTCTGAGCAGCTCATTACTGAACGAGGCTCCACATGAGGGATTTCCTTCAAGATTGGAGTTTAGACAAGTGCAATCAGGTATGCCTGACATCGGAGAGTGGATCTGCTGCTGTTTACTCTGAGCAATAAGAGTTTTCAAAAAATGTTGAAAATATTTTCTCCATAACCTACCACTCAAACTTGTGGTTAAGTATCTTATTTGACTTTTCCAACTGGTGTTCTCAAGACAAAATGAGTCAAAAATATAGATTGAAATTATAATATTTTTCATCAGGATATTTTTTATCGTTATTGCCAGAATGGCAAATCTTATCGTGATCCATTTTTTAGCCCATATCGCCCATCCCTAGTCTAATGTACGAATTCATTCATGGCACCTGAACCTTTAATACAGTTGTCTTTTGTTTCAAACCACAATACTTTTTCTACTAATCAAATTGAACTAAAATATAATATCAATTCTGTTTCCATCAGCCATGGACAACACTCACACACATTTTCCCTCATACTCCATAAATTAAAGTATATCCAAAATGCCACATGTAGGCTTTTAAGGTGACATCTGTACTCACCAGGGCCTCCTGTCGATCCAGTACCATGCTCCAGTTGACCGGAGAAAGTTTCTGATTTCCCAGTGCAGCACCCAAAGAGGAGCTGGTCTCTCCAGTTCCAACAGGACCCACACGGTCACCCATCTACAAAACATGGTATCATGAATGTGACTAGATTTTTGAGTGCATCAGAGGTTTTTCTATGAAAGGAAGAATCTCACTTTAAATCAGTGGCCCAAAAAGCCTGCTTGCTTGTGCTGCAAAGGCAGCTTCTATAAATGTCACAAACTATACATGTCCATCAAAGTCCTTCTTACCTCAGTATGTCTTGAGACACTGGTTCTCCCATGTCCTGGCAGATTATTCAGATCACTGTCGTCATCTTCACCAACAGCACTGCTACCCACAATCCCAAGTCCTCGCAAGACATCATAGGTGGTCGGGACAGTAGTTGCCGGGAGAGGGATGGTTGAAACTCCACCGTCATTCCCGCTTTCCTCACTGCCGCTGCTTCCATCCCCACCACCTCCATCCCCTGGGGTTACAACAGCATAATAAAAAGATGGTCATTATGGTTTGTGAGGAAGAAAATCAGTCTTTAAACTACCAAGGAACTGCTCCTTGTGTGATGAATAACAATAACAGAAAGTCTGCTAAATGTTTTTCCTAATGAAGCCTCATTTGAAACATTTAATCTTTAACACAATCTGAAGAAATCACTAATCACCAATTCACCATTGTAATTTCTCCGTCTAAAGTTAAGGTTATTGCAGGAGCCTGAAGAAAAAGTATGAGTGTTAAATGTAATACTGGGGACCTGCTGATGACTTGATACTACTTGACCATGCAGCTAGGTTCAGAAGAAGTTAAAAGTGGCTGACCCTCTAATACCACTTACAAACATCTAGCAAAGAACGACACTTTGTTCAGTAATGTAAATGTACCCTGACTCCATAACATCCCCTGCACTCAGTTTTCATAATGCCGTTTGTTTCAGTAAAAAGGAAACTTTGCAAGCCAGGCAAAAGCAGAAACTGGAATGTCCGTCATGCTAAAATCAGCTTCAGTGATTCAGGTACACCATCATGGTGGCCAAAAAACAACACATTTTGAAGCTTTGTAAAGCTGCACCCAAGCTAAAGAAAGCACCAGCAACAACTTTCTGTTTTTTTTTAGAATGAAGGCTTTAAAATGTATACCAACCTCATATAATAATGAGGTTGTCACTATCCGATTTTTCTTTTACATGCATTTTCTTTAAAAGCACATTACTGAAAAAAACAACAAATCCCATCCTTCAACAGCATATTGCACCTGTAACAGGGGGGTTGATGACTTGTCCCTCAGCTGATCGCCTGTGTTCAATACCGGACAAAGATGGACCGCCCCGGCCATTTGAAGCCTCATCATCAGAACTGCCTCCCTCTAAGCCCGGTCGGAGACTGGGATGATTACTCTCCCCAACCTGCACCAAATAGACGTCCAAACAAATAAAAAATAAGTTTCAGTAAACAAAACTCAGTTTTACAGATAGAATCAGCAATCCAGAAATGTGTGCCTTCTTACAAGTTGTCTTGAGGTGCTGGGCAGCAGTCTTGTTCTGGATGTATTGCTGTTCCTTCTGGCAGATTCCAGCTCATCCTCAGTGTCCTCATCGCTGGCAGGACAGGAGTCCATACCTGTAGCAGCCAGACGCACATCTGGCATCTGGAAAACCTCCTAAATAGAAATAATACAAGGTTCTATATCTGCACTCGAAGCAGCTCAAAGGCACAAGTTAGAAAGAGTGTAAATGTGCTGACCTGATCGTAATCATCAAGAAAGTGGTTTCTATACTGTCCACGCTCTGTCGAACTTGGGTTTGATGTGTCATCAGCAGCACTTTGTCGTCCCTTTCATAAATATCATACAACAATGATAACACAGTGATGATTAAATAAGAGTTGAATACTAAGTGAAACAATTAACTAGAAAAACATATTTTAATGGGGGAAGGAGACTTACTGATGCAGGAATCTCCTGACCTTCCACTCTACCCCTCTGCATGGCAGGAGGCACCAGCTTACTGAAATAATGCTCCAGCTCATCATCAGGCAGGTCGTTCGAATCAATGTTGTCATCTGAAAATCACACACATATATATATGAACCTCACAGTGACAAAACAGCATATACAGAGCTCAGTGTTAGTTTCCTGCCCTGTGGTGTCCTACATGGATCAAGTATACAACTTGTGATCAGCTTGTGTTATTGTGATGGAATACAAAAAAGAAAATGAAAGAGGTCATACCTGAGATATCACTGTTAATGCTGTCCACAGACATAAGCTTTTCATTTGCCAGGAAACTTGAGTTACTGCCGCTGAAATGATCACTGTCCACGCCCTCACTCTGCACACTGTTCTCCTCAGCTGTTGCTGGAACGGGCTGAGTCTGAATGTACCCCAAAATTAGAAAAAACAGAGCATGCTCAATCACGGTTTATTTTAAAATAAGACATTTAGCACAGATCCTAATTATAAAATTAACTCAATAACAAGTGCCATAAAAACATTGGTGTCTACCATTTATCTGCTCTGTTGTATGTTTTAACTGGGTTTAATTATTCTCACTTCAAAAGTTTGGCCTTCAAAAGTATTCATGAAACCTCTGTTTGTGTTTACTTTGGCACCCCCGTAGACAAAGAGATGTTACTTGTTTCATGGAGATTTTATCTCATCTTTGGAAAAGGCATGTTCTAAGACAAAAACACCTCCTCGAGTTGCCTTTTTGAGGGGAAATTTATCACTCACAATGAATATGTGGAGTGGAAAATATCACTGAGGCTGTTTCTTCAGCATTCCGACCCCCTCACAGCAGTTACAAACATTAAGACATGTTGTGCAACGATCAAGTAGTCAACCTTAAGACAGGAAAAGTCAACAAAATGAGTACCTTTGCATCCGTACAATCTTTAAGGCCATACTGAGCAAATGTTAGGAGCCCTGTGGACAGATCTGTCAGAGAAAACAGAGGAACAGTCTTTGAGCATCACAGCTGGAAAATGTAATCTTTTTGTTATTACAAACTTCTAAAATTCAGCATACATATAGGTATAGATATATGTATACATATGGTAATTCATAAGTGTAATGACAATGTCAGTGGCTGTTAGCATGTAGATGCTGTATTTAAAAAGTAAGATATACCTGTTCCGAGGTCTGTTGGCCGCCCCTGGATTGAGCCCATCTGAATGGAAGGAGGCCCCACCACAGACCCTTGGAGTCTGGATGTACTTTCATCGAGATTAATTTTAACAAGCATGTCTGAAAGACGGTGGGCCGCGATAAAGTCATCTGCATTGTCCCTGTAGTGCAGACAGTGTTACCAATTTAAGATGAATGAGAGGGGTACATGGAATAAGAGGTGGAAGTACTTACAGATATAAATAATGCATCAAAAGTAGGTTGTAAGACATTTAGTTTAAAATATTGTTACTGAGTTCTTCTTTTCAGAGCACATGACTATAGCAATACTCAGTGAAACTGACTGTATTTAACTTTGAAGACTCAAAAAACAACATGAAAAGCATTGATGAGCATTGTAATCTCTATCTCTATACTCACAAATCATCTTTGAAGCTGAGGGCAAACTTTGGCTGATCTCCAACAGATGACTGTGAGGTGGCCTGCTGCAGCTCTCTGCCCTCAAGATATGATGCATCAACAGGTTCTCCTCTGTGAAACAAAAAAAAAAAAAACACAGCACTGCTGTGACTGAACAGCTTGTGAATCATAGTGGCATGTGCCTCATGAGCAGTCCCAGCGCATATGGCTTTTTAAATTTTCATTATGTACCACAACATGAAAAGACATCTTTTTTCCAGCTAAATGTTGATGCTTTAAGCAGTTTCCACAAATTGACAAAGGGGAATTGTAAATATTTGTATCGTATGCGTCACACTTGTCAAACAGAGTGCATGATTTAGAGAATAATGCACTCGAGTGTTTTTCTAACCAGTCACATCTGCCCAAAGCAGAAGCATGCTCCCACCTGTTGTCAGATCCGGGTCTAATTTTAGCCACTGTCGAGGCAGCCACTGGAAGTCCTGGACCTGAACCCAGTGTTACATTCCCCAGTGTGGCGCGGCCACTGGTACTGTCCAGAGACTTGCAGAGAAAACTGGGAAAGGCTTCATCTTCCAGTTTGTAAAAACTCTCTGCCATGTTTGTGAAAGACGGAGAACACTGATAGCCAAAACGGCTGGACTTGGGTTCAAGTGGAGACCATCTGTAATGTCCTGGGAAATTAATTGAAGTAGAAAACAGGTTAGTGTTACTTAAATAACTTTAAACTTTTATTTTTTGATGATATAGCACCAATGTGTTGGTTCCATTCACAAATCGGTAGGTAGTACTACGTGGATAAGGTAATTTTACGACGAAAAATTCAATCTTTCTGATATATTTCGTGCTTGTTTTTAGCAGCCGTGCTCTTTGGTTGATTGTTGTCTGGATCAAAACAGAGAAACAAACGAGCGGAGTAATTACGCCAGTTCGGCTAATTTTGGGGGCTAGCTACCTGCTAAAAACAAGAGGGTCTGTCTGTCGAGCTTTTCACTACTAGGACGCTATTAATGTGAGCTAACAAGTTTTGTATCTTAAAAATAAGTCAAAGTTGACTATTACAAGAACACGTGTTGTGTAGAGACATTTTTGATGGGCTGAAAAGTAAATACTGTTTCCTCCCGCACACGATCATTCAAGACAGTTTGGTCCTTTTCAACAAGTGAATAAATTAAACGTTAATGTAAGTTGGACTCACATTCAAACTCCAGAGCTGAGTAACGCGGTTCTTCACCGGGTATCTGTCTCCAAAGCTGAAGCACAAAGGCTGCAGTGTGATATTAAGTTTCCAAAGTAACTCCACAACTTGTGCTGCTGCTCATTAGTGCTTAAATTCAGTCCTTTCAAACAAACTGCTTCAGTTTGGAGGACCGAGCTGCGCCCGCCCAGACGCCACAGGAAGACCGCGTGAGCTACATGTCTTAGGGGCGGGATTTATACAATTTTAAACACTCTGATTGGACAACAAAACCAGGAGGCAGGAAAGGCCTTCTCAGTATATTTATAGCAATATTAAACGGAGTATTCACAGAAATACTCGAAACTTTTTATGGATTTGCATTTTGTCAGGAATGTGTACCTCGGAACATAGATGATGGTATACTGTCAATCTTTCATGTTATGTAGGAAGTACATTACACTACAAAACCACTACTTAAAAGTAATTTCTGGCAATAGACAAAAAATCAAATAAAGACTTAGAATTTTTGTCTTCTTATAACTTTTTTAAGTTCAAATAAGTAATCAAACGTATACCATTTCCTCAGACCTCAGAGCAGTATGCCATATAATGGTATAAAAACAGAACCATGCAATTGACTGTTGAATTTTTAATTCAGCTGATCCTTCCTCTTGCAAAGAAAACAAACAGTCTAGATTTAGATTGACTGTGAAAGGTGTCCAGTTGACTCTAAGATAAGAAACTAAGATAAAGAACTTTATTTACTTTATGATGTATGCTGACTTTTAAAAATGTAATTTCATATATTCTTAGAATTTACATTTTTAATTTTGTTTTAAAACAAAGTCTGTCACTGCCAAAAACTATGAATACAGTTTTATCTTCATACACCAAATATAATTTAATTGTCATGATATGTTAAAATATGGGAATAGAAATAACGGATTAAAAAAAAGATGTAGCAATGTGTTACATAAAATCAAGATTAAGTTGCTAAAAATTAGGGGTAAGAAAAAAAGTTTATGAGAACCTACCTCTAATAGTGCACCATAAGCACAATTTAAAAGCCTTATAAATGCATCTTTAAGTTTTTTCTCACAATCCTTAAGTATTTGTTGGCATTTATAACAGCTTACAGCAATGTTTATTTAGTGTCATATGCAGTGAGCATAAAGCCTTAAGTTATGGCTTATAATGAATTATATCTTTATAATGCTATAATAGCTGATAGCTCTCACAACTTTTCCCTATTATAAAGGTTCATAAAGAGTTTATTATTCAATGTATAACTAAAAGTCATAATTAATATGACTCTCGGGTCATGAAATGTCTTATTAATACCCACATATTAAATCATGACTTAAAGCTCTTAAAGCAAAATGACAGCACTGAGGTTGTTAACAATTACATAATCCAATAACACATTTGTAAGAACTTATGTGGTGGTAACTAAAGTGCCGGACAAAAATACTTCACAACAATGATACATATTTTCTTTTGCATTAATGTAATGCATAATAAACTAGAGGTGTTATAAGCAGTGAGCAAAATACCTTATAAACATTGCTACAAGCTGTTATGACTGCTTATTATTACTCATAAGGCTTGAAAAAAGAAAAAAAGCCACGTCTCATGTAAATTACAGCACAAAACCAAAGACTCACACTGGGATGATCACTGGCCGAGTGGGAGGTTTAATGTGATCCACAAAACAGCTGCAAAAATGCTTTAGTTAGCAGACAGCTGCCTGCTGAGAGAGCTGCCTCTCATACATTCTAAAGAATGAAACGCTACGAAGAAAGCTTATATCTTCCCTGTCAGAACAAATATCACATTGTCTATGTAACTTTATAATTTTCTTGTAATAAAACTGGAAGGAGGCATTTTTACACATAGTTTTTCTTCACTCGTGCTCACAGGAAAATATCTCATTGGTACCTGAAGTCAGATTCAGAAAACAACAAAACTTTAAAATTGATAGGCAAGAAAACACTCTCCTAAAACAAATGCTAAGTCTTATAGCAGCTCTAACTAATCCATATTTTTTAGCATTATTAAACAGCCTTCATTATTTATTAGCACATACGGTCTGTGTATAATATTTGATATATCTATTGTAGATCCAGATCACCAAATACAGAAGATCCATTTAAAACAAGGGGAGTGTGTGACAGTGACTCATGAGCTATTAATATTGCGGAGCTATCTTACACAGAGGATTCCTAAATGGACACTAGTCTAGTCTATATTTTTAAGTATGATGGGAAAATAATCAAAAATAAGACTCTTAATATCTTGCAGTGTTTATTCTGACTTTAGGCATGTGGAAATTTAAAACTGTATGAGCACCTTGTGACTATTTTTTCTCTGCAGGCACTGATGGTTGAGGTTCAGTGTTCCTAACTGACGTTCATAATGTTTCATATCATAATAAAGACAAAAGAAAATATGTGCATAATCTTTTCATTAATCACATGACAAAAACAGTCTACACTCAGTGATAAAATGTTATCAGAAGACACACTTGGGAACATGATAGAAGTTTGACAAAATCTTTTATATACGTGTCAATGTTTAGTTGAAAAAGACCATATTACAGCTAAACCACCCCAGGTCACTGCCCTTCAGCCTCTGGTAAGGGCAGCAGTGCTCTAGAGGAGAGTCTGTGGGGCAGAGACTGTTGCTGAAGCTGAATCGGCTCAACATCACAATGCTCTATGAGGGAGGAGGGAGGCAACAGGTGACCATACCTGGTCCCTGCTCTGGGAGTGTCCAGAGGTGGGAAGAAATACCTAAATCAAAAACCAAAAAAAAATGGAAGGAGACAAAGACAACAATGCATGGACAGGGAGGAGACAATGACAATGGGATACAGAGGGGAAACACAAAAATGGAAGTAGAATTAGAGATTAAAAATGAGACAGAACAGATGCTCAAGAATCAAATGAAAGGAAGAGGAAAATTCCTTTGGGTAATGTTTGAAAAGTGAGTGTGCAGTCACAGAGTCACAGAGTTTTTATACTGAAACATAGACCTTGACCATGATTTTTTTGGAGCCCAGTTTGGACATGACTCCAACTCTTCAGATGTGTGGAAAAAGGAAAAGTATGCATACACAATAAAACAAAAGTTATCATACACTGCTTAAAGAGCAGTTTATGGTGAGCCACTACACAGCAACATGTTAACATCAATACAAAGAAACTCTGGATAGAAAGTGATATTTTAATGCAGAAACAGTCCTTGGAGGTCCAGTGTGTCAGAGTAAGGGATTTATCAGCATACTTTTTGTCCTTTTTGCAGAAATCAACATTTTCATATTTTTTTCTTTCCAGTGTACATTCACCCAAAAGAAGGTACTTGATATCCACTGTCAACAGTGTCCAGGAGGATCTTGTACGACAGTGGTCAACAGGAAAAATGCTCCATAGATCACCACAGTAGTTGTTACTGTAATACCTGAAGTGACTACTCGGTGCACAGCTAGAGAACAGCACTGTATCCAGGTCTTATTGTATGCGATACCTACAGAAGTGGGTCACATTCAAAGAGTCCAACATGATGGACCTTTTGTTTGGTGACAAATGAAAACATGACTCTTCTCCAACAGTCTTTGCCCATCAGTGACAGCAGCAGGACGTTCTCCTCAAAACTTGGGAAAAATTATCCCATACTGCCACAGTTTTAAGACCCAAAATATAACCTGGAAAAGCTTGGAGAAGGGGACAAAAAGTGCCCAGCAACAGAGAGCAGGTAAGTTTATTATGCCTTTAGAGGAAATGTACCGATCTGTGCAGTCATGATTTGAGCAAAGTGTGTCCCTCTCTCTTAGTTTGAATGCAACCTTTTTCAGTAAGAAGTTCAGACATCCTGAAGTCTCACTCTAGGATAACAATTCATATGTACCTCATCATTGAAAGGAACACGGTCTTAATCTTGCTGTTCTCAGCAATTTTAGACCAATTTCTAAACTCCCATTTTTATCCAAGTTTTAGAAAAAGTAGTTTTAACACAGATTTTAGCTATTATGAATAAAAATGACATCTTTGAGAAATTCCAGTCTGGTTTTAGAGCTCTACATAGCACAGAACTGCTCTCCTTCAAGTCACTCATGATTTTCTTTCAGCTGCTGAGCTCAGTTTTAAGTGCAGCATTTGACATAGCTGACAATTTTAATAGAATATCTGGAGACCTGGGTTAGGATCAAGGGCAATGCTCTCAAATAGTTTTACTCCTACCTTTTGAGCAGAACCTTTGTGGTCACCACAGGTAACCACTCTTCTTCCTCCTCCTCTAATATAACCTATGGTGTGCAGCAAGGTTCAATTTTAGGTCCACTTTTATTCTCTTTTTATTTGCTCCCACAAAACATCACTCATCGTCATGATGTACCTTTTTACTGTTAAGCAGATGACACACAGATATACCTGCCGCCGAGACCTGGTGATTCAGAAAGCCTAGCTGCTGTCAGTGATAGTGAATGTTGGATGATTCAAAGTTTCCTTCAGCTGAATGACTCTAAATCATAAGTCATACTCTTCAATTATGAAGGCTGGATGTCATTTATACATCAGATTTAACCCTCCATCATACTATTAAAAAATAAAAATAAAAACTGTCTTATCTTGTTTTACTCAGTTAAGATACATCTCCAAGATTAAATCAATTCTGTCCTGAACAGACCTGGAAAAAGTCTTTCATGCTCTCATCTTCCCTCAGTAAGATTGCTGTAGGCCTCCAGATTGTCCAGAACACAGCAACTCGGCTTCTTACTGGTTTTAACCAACACCATCACATCACTCCGATGCCTTCCTCCCTCCACTGGCTCTCTGCGCATTTTAGAACTGATTTTAAGATTTTACTGATCCCTTTTAAAGCTCATCTGGGTCTTACCCCAAGTAATATTATTGAAATGCTGACGCCATATGTGAGTCGTCCTGCAGCCTGAGAACTTTAGGTGACACCCTGCTGGTCGTTCCAAAGTCGAGGCTCAAATCTAAAGGAGTTCGAGCTTTTTAGACTCTGGAACGACCTCCCTGAGGAGAGAAGGCGTGCAGAATCAGTGACATCTTTGAAATCACTTCTGAAAACTCACTTCTAAAGACTTGCTTTTCTGTGAATTGACCTTTTAGATACTTTTTAACAGTAACTTATTGACTTTATCTTATTTAAAAACTCATACTTTAATGGTTTCATTTGGGCCATCTGTTTGCAAGTCTTAATTTGATCACCTATACTGTCCTCGATAACATTTAATTCATTTATATACGTATTTGTTCATTCATCTTTGTTCTTGGTTTATTTGTACTTCACAGCCCCTCATCCTCTAATGCGTTTTTAATCTGATGTGATGTTGTTGACATTTTTCTCTTTTCACTTTCCTTTTTTTCCCTCTTCTCAGAATCTTTACTGCTCTCTATATGACTTGTGATTTGTTTCTCCTCTGTCATATTTGTTTATTACTCTACTTTGTCTGTCAAAGCACTTTTGTTTTTAAAGGTGCTATATTCATGAAGTTACTATTATTATTATCATCACCCAACTTTTAACTTAATATTTGTTTTTAAGATATGAGAAAATCCTAATACCATCTCTTTCACTTCATTCAAATATATTATCCCTTTATCTCACACGCTGTTCCTTCAAACATCGACACAGCACACTGTATTCAGGTCACATTTTAGACATGATTCACACTGATTTAGAGTTGACACAATGCAAACTGGCAGCTGGTGGAGAGGAGACATTAGTAATAGGCAGGATGCTGGTATATCTTTGGAGAGGTCAGCTGCCGCAGGGGAGGGGCAAAGGGAGCTCTCTTGCCAATCCTGCATGCAACAAGCAGTACAACACAACATTACTTTCACAAGGCCACCTCTTCCACTCTCTGCTCCTTTTTATCATCAAGGACTTTGATGAGATTAACTTGACAAAACACAATGAACAAATCTGCCAACAAAAGATATTAAACAGAATCACACACACTATACAGACCTTGTGTTACCCAGGTTAGCGGTGATTCAAACCCATCATTCAGTAAATGCAGAGGTTAAATTGAGTCAGAGGGTGTGAGGTTAGTCTAAACACAGCTAGATTTTTCCACTTCTCTCTCTATCACACACCAGATTTTAATATGTACTATATACATATTTTAAAGCATGGCTCTGTTGATTTACCCAAACAGAGAGCATTACAGCAATAAATAGAATATGGATGGAATAATGGTAAAAAGGTTAAGTGTCACCATCAAAAAGACTGAAGTGATCAGTATAAAAACGGGTTCATGAACATTTTCACACAGACTAGAAGAAGCTACTGACAGTCACTGGTGACGCCAGAGTAAAATGAGGTACCCGAGTGTATTTAACTCAGACAGGATGAGTATTGATCATTTATTTACTTTGTAATCAACAAAAGCTTTTTCCACATTTTTTCAAGTTATATAGTGCTGTTTTACACCATGATTGTCATTAGCCTCATTTATATAGACCCTATGTCTTCATATAAATTAATAATACTATTATAGTTTGTTAGTGGGGATGTTTTAGGCTGTGCTTCAGAGCTGCAAAGAGTTTGGCAAGAGTTGTTCAGTTGTCTACATCTAAGTTGAAAAGTAAAACTGGAGAGAAAGATACGACTACCTGTCTTTAATGTATACATCTGCAAGTGTTAACAATTTTTATTAACGTAAAAACACTGTTTATGGGAAAAATGGTTTTGTTTGAAATACCAAAACACCTCTAGCATTTGAAACAACAGTCACATATGTGATTCATATAAACAGGTTTATTTGACTTCTTTTGATTAGCCCTAACACTGCAAGTAAGAAAATGAAACCAGTATTATTACATGCAGCAATACAAATCAGGTAAAAAAAAACAAACAAACAAACAGAAAAACAAATCATCCAACCCCATAGGCTTTCTGCCAAAAAACCTGGATGCTGGAAGCCAAGCTCTTTGCATAAGTGCATCATTCTGGCCCTGAAGAGTTTGTCAGTGAGCAGCTGCAGTCCCAGTCAGTGTGAGGGGTAGTAAGTTGTCAGTTCTGACTGGCTTGGGTTGGGCTGGGTGAGTGGCATCACAAGAACCACACCACCTACCTTCCTGCAGACATCCCATTCAGGGCATTCTGGGAGGTCTGAACTGTGGAACCAACCACAGTGCTCATAGCTGTTGGCTGACCAGAGGAGCCCGTGAGTGGGCTTCCATCTCCCTTCAGGATGCCTGTGCACTTCCAGTTGTCCATGTAGTTGGCTGCGGGGGAAAAGGACCAAATTGTCAGTGCTCTCACAGTTTTTCACTTCAATTTTGTCCAAACCATAGACTGTATATACTATGGACAACCTGGTTCCGCCTACCGCCTGTATACGGATTTGAAGCCAAATAGCTCTCAGTATTTCCGGGATTTTTCTTCATTTCCTGAAACCAGTGCTGCGCAGTAGCATTGTGCACATTCAGCTGGAGAGTCGCTGAGAGTCGCTGTGATGACGCTCGGCTCAAACAGCATATCCCCCGGGTGAGCTACGTAATCCCTGAATGCCCATAGGCTGTATCAGGTGTCAATCATAGAAAACATGAACCCCCTAATAACTTTTAAAAAGGAAGCTGCACAGAAAAAAGAGGACTTGAGCACAAGTTGGGGGCACCCCCAGACTAACCCTGAATTCACCCCTGTATCCCTCCTCCTTTAGCAGCGCTGTGACCCCCTTCCTAAAGTCTCTCTCTCTTTGTCTCTGATCCTTTGGAAAAACTCAGCAGGGGTCCAAATAACACAACCCCCGACTGAATGTTACATTATCACATCAGGTGATCAGTGTGAGGACGGTCACCTGATGTGATAACAATCCGAGACTGAGAGCAACAGCAACCAGCTGGGCAAAACAGCAGTAAGAAAAGGTTTGTGTTTAATTTGAGACGTTGATCTCAGTCACTTGCCTGGCTTTCTCAATCTCTCTCAGATCGCCTGCAAAGCAAATGCTATTCTCAACATCTGCAGGGGCGAAGAGTGAGCAGTGATTGCTCATTTGTTGATCATGGGTAGCTGTCTTGTATGAATACAAAACACCTAAAATTGTCTATAGTTATGCTGAAACAGTCTCTCTTAGTTATGATCTGTGTTAAGAAGCGCTGTGTCATCTCAACAAGTTGGGATGAGGCCGCAACTGCAGCAGAAGCGGAAGAGGATTAGACGTGGGAACAGGGAATAACATTGAGCTTGAGATGCTACTAAGACCAAAATACGATATACAAAGTCTGTACACAAGTCTCAAAGCTCAAGTCCAAGTCAAGTCTCTTGTCTCCAAGGGTTGAGTCAAGTCTGAAATCACATTGACTTAAGTCCAAGTTTCAAACTCGAGTCCCCATCTCTGGTTCTCAGTCAGTCTAAGTTCAGCTCTACATTTTGAACCTGTTAGGTTCAAAATGTAGACTGATGATAACCACAGCAAATTTGTTTAGTCACTCAATTGTTTTTTTACTTAGCAATGGAACAACAGTTTCCAGTATTGCTGCTACTAAAATGAAAAGTCAGCACTTCAGTTTACTACCTTTCCAAAGGCGGACACAACCGTCATCCCCGGAGGAGGCCAGCAGAGTGCTGGTGATGTTCCAGCTCACACGCCACACCTGGGAGTTGTGGTTGTCGAACTGAGCCACAATCTGCACCTCAAACTTGGTGGGCCCCGTAGAAGTGCTCTCCTTCCTGTCAGGTGGAACCAAACCAGATAAAGTTAGCTGATCTAACTGATGGTTCTCATTCAAGTCCTTTATAAAAGGTTAAAGAATGTCACTAAAAACATATTCAGAAGCATTATTTCATTACATCAAAAATTACACATCTGCTGCACATGTCCATTCAAATGATATAGATTTTAAATAAAGAAACTATGTCACCTCATAGGAACAAGCTTGAAAATTCGGACATCTTTTGTTGCAATAGCCAGCACGTGAAAAGATCTGCCCAGATTTGGAGCAAACGCAATATCATGGACTGCATCGGTAACGGTCATCAGCGTCTCTGCTTTAGCGTATTTCCTTTGAAATAAAATAAAACAAATCACTCAAATTTTGTAATGAACTGTGAATTTCTTTAGAATGTGGAATCTGAAAAAACTTTAACCTAACAGCACAGAATTACCCACCTTGTGTTTTCATTATACTCGTAGATCTGAACTTTGCCGCCATATGTTACGTTGCTGTCATCACTACCAACGGCAAACATTGGGGGATGGGCCCGAGAGCTGGATGGTGGGGATGAACAACACAAAGTTACACATACATAGTGTTTTGTTTTGGTGATGTCTTAAAACTGACATTATTTACAGTCAGGTCCATAAATATTGGGACATCGACGCAATTCACACCTTTCTGGCTCTAACCATAAAAACAGCTTCTATATCTGTATCCCACTTTTTAAATGGAACAACAGTAATGGGACAAACTAAACAATCATAAATCAAACTTTTACTTTTCAATACTTGGTTGCAAATCATTTGCAATCAATTACAGCCTGAAGTCTGGAACACACAGACTTCACCAGAGGCCGGGTTTCACCCCTAGTGATGCTCTGCCAGGCCTCTGCCGCACCTCTCTTCAGTTCCTGCTTGTTCTTGGTGCATTTTCTCTTCAGTTTTGTCTTAAGCAAGTAAAACACATGCTCAATCAGTTCAGGCCAGGTGATTGACTTGGCAATTGCCTAACATTTTTTATGTGGGAGGCACACATAGAAACTATTGTAATTCGGATACTGTTCGCATGATTTGGATGTAAACCCCCTCAAATTAAAGCTGAAAGTCTGCAGTCAAGGCACATTTGTTTGTTTTATTTCAAATCCATTGTGTTGATGTATAGAGACAAAAAGGTGAGAACTGTGTTGATGTCCCATTATTTATGGACCTGACTGTAAATCTGAGGTGTTGATGCACTAGAATGGGAGGGGCGTCTCTTTTTCAGTTCAACTGGGGTTACTCTTTGTCTGTCAATCTGTAAATAGAAAACTTTGGAATAAATCAATGTAAATGAAACACTTCCAACTTAAGTCTTTGCTAAAGTGTTACTGCAACTATAACATGATGTTATTTGCATATTTTATAACATCTTTGCTCAGCCAATTTTAACACTTATACAAGTTCACTAAACAAGTCCATTTCAATTTCATTAGAGTAAGTATTTAGTATTAGAGCTGTTTCCCAAAGCAGTGTTATCTTTAACGGAGTAGTTGTCTCACAAATACCTGCAAAAAAGGAAGTTAACTTCAAAACTATATAAAAAGGCAAATAGATCATCATTTCACAAGACTCTAAGTATAAATATCAGAGAGCTGTAGTTTTGCATCAACCCCTATTGACAGGCCTGCTATAAGATTTTCTTGGCTCTGGACGTCACTGTGTACACAGTGTAAAAAGCTCCAAGGTTTGAAACTTCTGCAGAAATACATACAGTGCAAACACTACACTGTTCTGGCTGTTGTTTTCAATTATTGAATGGTTATGAGATGAGAAAATAATGTTTCATTTTGTTAAATAAATTCAACACAAAGAAAATTCTTGTTTATGTCCTTTAGACTAATCAACGCCCCATAAGCATTTTTTTAAATCAATAAAAGTGCCAAAAATGTGAAAGAACTCTGTACAGTTCAATGTCACAACACTAACCTTGACGGATTCCAGGAGATGCAGCTGCAGCTCAGTTTGCAGGATATCTCATGCTGCAGGGACCACTGACTCAGGTTCATCACATCAGGAGCCTCATAGATCCTCACCACTCCATCCGCAGAGCAGGTGGTCAGCATGAGGCCCATGTGTTTGGGAGCAAACTTCACATCTGTCACTGAAGTTCTGCTATCCACCAGTGTAGTTCTCTTTATCTACATCAGACAAGCATGACAGGCTTGATTTAGATCTGATTTAAACAGACAACCAAAATTAACATCAGCAGAGAGCTTCAATATCCATATCCAGGATCCAAGGCATTACACCTGCAGGGCAAAAACAAATTACTGGTAGGATTTGCCTAAATGTTGCAATAGTAATGACAGTGACAGGCCTGCTTAATTAACAGGAGCTGTCTGTCAAGTGCAACCTGCAGGTTAAATCATCCTTCAGTTTCACCTACCCAGTGGCTCAGTCCTCTCTGCTTGTCATTGGACTCCCCTACAATCTCCTCCCAAACAGCAGCTGTTCTGTCGAAAGAGCAGGAAGCCAGAACCTGGCCAAATTCTGGATGTGCCCATGTCACCCTCCACACTGACCCACTGTGTGTCTACACAGAAAAGAAAGAAGCTTTGTCAATAATCCTCTACAAACACCAGTTTGAGGAAATTACACAAATACCATGACCCCTTATGCGAGCACGCTGGCTGATATAGAGCCATATTACCAGGACAACCTCTGACAGATAAACAATCAAACAGCTGCAGGTAGTTTACCTTCCAGCTGGCTGTGCAGTGCCACTCTCCATTCTCACTTTTGTCCCACACCTGAGAGCAAGAAGACGAAAGGCAATGTAAAGAAGTAAAGCAGATATTGAATATAAGTAACGCACATTCATTTGCGTTTATTTCTTAAGAAAGCTCTTCATTGTAAGGGCATTGATGAATCCAGAAATAATGTAACATTTCGGTCAGCGGTGTACTGAACCTAGATAGGGTACGTTAGAATACTTACTTTTAGTGAACTTCATTCACATCAACAGCAGCTCCCCTGCCTGTGTGCTACTAGCATCGCAAGAAGCTAGCTAATCAAATCCATCGGGACAGAGCTACATTTCTAGCCCACAATACGCCACGGATTCAAAAACAGCGTTGAATTACGTTTTGTTTTTTATTATGGTGTCTTGAAATTATATTCGGTTGATGCAGCTGTGACTCAAGGATGTTGATAATGTATGTAACACGCAAACAAGCTAATGCTAACTGATGCACTCTTACCTTGACACTTTGGTCACTGGAGCACGTTGCCATCCTCCGACCGTGGAAATCATACGACACATCGTGGATTAGATCTTTGTGGTCTGCAGCGATACTGCGGGCGACAAACATGCTTACAACTACAATATACCACCAGTACTAGCCAGCTACCATGCTAGGTTGTCATGTGTCCCTTATGCATGAGTGTGCGGGTGTTTGGCGGGTCTGTCTGCCACGAGCGTCAGTGATGGCCACAAGATGGCGCAGTCGCACCTTTTGTATGAAAATGATCCAATGAGGTAATTTATGATAACGTTTATTTTGCAAAAATGAAACTATAAAATGAACTTTTTTCTTAAGCAGTCCGAAAATTCATCATTATGGGTGACTTCGAGCGATTGTTTGAACTCAGCGTTAATATTTGTTCTGCTTGGGTTGCCAGGTTTTGTATCACAACAATCATGTACCAACATTTTATGTTACAATATCATAATGTGCATAAGTGGCTTGTAAACAGACATTATTAGTTTTTCTTCTTCTTGCTATTTGTGGTTTTGTTCGTTGTTTGATATTGTCTGTCATATCATGTAAAATGACATAAAAAAACAGATATTTCTCCAGGGAAAATGAAGTAAAATTTTAACATATTATTGAGAGCTATCTATGTAGATTTATGCCGCTGCATAATAACGACAACAATATGAAAGTAGATTATTCGGATAAGCTTTATTCACGTAGTTTGGTCGGTCGATATAAACACATAACTGGCAACCCGAGTCGGTCAGCGTGCATGCAGTCCTGTGCAAGAGCAGCAGACTCCCCGCAGGGATCCCAGGGTTACACAGACTGCAGTTTACATGGCTCAGAGAGAGGAGTAACTCTGTGAGCGGTGCCGTAAACACTCTACGATCATCCACTGAGTGTCTCGGGGCACTATTTACGATACCATGGAGCAAGAATTTGAAGACATTGACTCGTCCGGGAGATGGCAGAACCTTTATAACGTAAGTGGGGACACTGGGCCTCTCGTGTTTCTATGACGATCGGTTGCTAACTTGCTTAGCATTAGCTAGCTAATTTGATAGCTCGCCCGTTAACGTCTTTACACATATTTGTTTCTCAACAGTCTAAATGTGATTCAGTAAGTCTTTTTAGCTGATAGACCCCATGTCATTGTGTAGAGGACAGATATAGGTGTATGCCGTCAGTGACAGTGAATGGGGAAACTAAGCCAGCGGTCCGCTGGTCGTCGCGGACTTCCGTAGCTGAAAACGTGCAGCAGCTTCTCAGAGCTGAGCTCCGTTTGCTAAAGCTGGCTGACGCTAACAGACGTCAGCTGCAGTTTCTGAGAACTGCTCTGGACTTCTAGAGAAAAGCGCATGTGTTTTACCACCAGCTGTCTGACAGAGCCCAGCATTTAGTTTGTCATGACTCTGATCCGATTTGATATTGCCTTTGATCGCGTAATACGGTATGAAATCAGAAAATGAGAGATTAAGTGTAAATGGTATGGTTTTAGTGCCAACGGTAACCTTATTTCACAATTTCAAGTCAGCACAAGTCGGACTACAAATACCGGTGGAGCAACGTAAACAAGCAGATATCCATTATTATGAATAAGAGAAGATTGTAAATCATGTGAGATTAGCAAACTTTTCTCAACAGGCTGTTGTTGGGGAACAGTTTGTAGAGAAATCAAGTGTATTCAAACGTTTGTTCCCCAGGCCTTATCTAACCACAGCTCACAGTTTTACTAAGAACTGGATAAATTCAAGGTAATTTTAACACTGAGAAGAGGCATGATTTCCCCATGTTTTACTAAAATGCTCAAACTCCCTGGTGACTAAAAACGTAATTATCTACACTGGTTACGTTTTATGGTAAAGGCATTGTACTGTCTGTTGATTTATCTCCTGACAGAAGCGAATAAAACTTATTGTTCAGTGAAGGCTTGAGAATCTCTTTTGACCGCACCCCATACACATTAAGAAACTATGTGTTGGGAAAACAACAGCACACGACAGCAATTTGACAAATTACATCCAGAAAAAAGCAGAGATGACATGTCAGCTATAGCTGGCAGCTCCAATAAATCTGTTACAGCCAGCTCTGTATTAAAAGAGTGTGTTTACATAATTGACAAACTGTGCCCTAACTTTTCATTTTTTGTGTCTCCATCAGGAGATTCGCAACCAAGCCAGTGAATATCCTTACAAAGTGGCGAAACTTCCAGTGAATCGAAATTTGAACCGCTACAGAGATGTCAGCCCATGTGAGTCTTATGATGAAGAAGGTTGTTAGTGAAAATGTTGTTTTTGCCAATGACATTTTTTTGACTAAGTAATTCCCTGACAATCTTCTTTCAGATGACCACAGTCGAGTCAAACTCGAAAACTCTGAAAATGACTACATCAACGCAAGTTTAGTCATGGTAGAAGAAGCCCAAAGAGCTTACATTCTTTCTCAGGTATGGTTCAGTACAGTACTCCATCATGATCTCTCAATACAGCCAAGAATCTTTAAAAATGCAGAATATCACTTTGATGGTTTTTAATTTTATGTTTATTTGTTTGAACAGATATGATATGTCTGGTCCAGATCCTATTTAAACTGCCTGATTTGTCTGAGTTGGTTTGATTGGCTGGGTGCATGCATTAAATTGAGATAACTGCAGCCATTGGTACATTTAAATGTTCCATTACATCAGTGTGTAACCAACAAAATGTCTGTTGATATTGAAGTGTTACCCCTAAATCCTGTCATGGAACACATGTTTTTATGTTGTCCTTATCTTTTCTGTTTGGCCAGAGCCCACCGATAATACTGATTCCCACTGTCCATTTGAGAATGGCTCTGGTGAAGTAGTATTCTTCAGATTTCTCTCGCTTACTTTCACAGGGGCCTTTGAGGAATACCTGTGGTCACTTCTGGCTGATGATTTGGGAGCAGTGTTCCAAAGCGGTCATCATGCTTAACAGAGTAATTGAAAAGGGATCTGTGAGTATACTGAAGCACCTACTGACACTGATTTCTGTATCTCTACCTGTTCCTGATGATTCTGTCATGTGGTTTTTCTCAGCATCAAACCTTGTTAGTTATATTATCTGTATGTGTTTCTGCTACTTAAGAAACACTTAATCTGTATTAAAGTACATTTAAACTTGGGCTGGTAAGTAAGTTTCTTAATTGGTATTAATCACTGTATTTTGATTGTTGATTGTAATTAATCAGACATTCAGATACAGGTTGAGGTCCCATTGACTTGCTTTTCAAATCACTTTTAAAGCCTGTATTAATGATTTAAGCAATTCTTAACAGTCTCTTCATTTAGGAATCAAATAAATGCAATGAAATGTTCTGATCTCGACATTTTGATTTATCTTTCAAACGAATGCTGCAACACCTGTGTGGTCTGAAAGTACGAGTTCTGGGCAGGGGACAACTCCATAATGTCTTTTCTGTGAATCCACATGTTAGTAATTCTTATTATAATGCTGTACTAGCTTTTGTGATGTGGCTGCTGACATCAGTCTGCTCAGCTGTATGTATGTTTAACTCATCGGCGGAAGGTCAAACTCAAAATACCTTGAAGCACAGTCTATTTTCTGTGTAGCATACCATACATTAGACAGGCAAAATATCAACACTTGAAAGAAAAACAAGATCAGGTTCAGGGTCTAAACATGAGGCCTCCTGTGAGTAGAGTCAACGACACTTCTTCTTTGTGGTGTATTTGCATCATGATTTAAATGTACAGGTTTTCTTCCTATCAGTTAATGGCAGTGACCTTAGCATGAGTTTTTGTTCATACTGCTGCTGGCTGTTGACTGATGTGTGACTTGCTGGATTCAGTGTTTATTTAAGAACCTCTGAGTTCAAGCTGAAAACCTGACTCGGCCATCATACCATCAAACTGAGCATCAATGTCCCAAGAGGTTGAAAGCAGTAATGAAGTTAATCCGGACAAGCGCTGGAGAAAGGGTTAATCATCAAACTGTGTTTGGCTTATCTGATGTTGTCGTCATTAACATAAAGGAGGATCGATGTTTCGACATCCCTGCAAGGGCGAGTACTTACTTGCGTTGCTTTACCAACTTGAATGAACAGAATTGACTTAGCTGATTTAGATTGGTTTGGCATTTGGTCCTAAAACAACTTTGGTTGGAGCTGAATTTTTCCTTTCCTGGGCTCGGAAAAAAAACGAACTGATTTAAAAAAAGAAAAGCAAAAAAGATTTATGGTCCTTGTTCTGGCTGGCTGTTGCTCTTTGCAGTACAGTCCTGAACAAGAAGGCTTTAACATTTCACATCATAAGACTCTAAAACTGTTCTCACAGTATTTCTTTTCCAAGATCTCTTCTGGACATGTTTTAGAGTTGTGGGAAATGTTTCACAGTCTCTTCAGAGCTTAGGGTTGAAATCAGCTGAAGCTTTGAGCAAACAGTCTGTATAAGAAACAGTTTTATCTAATTTGTATGTCACTGTTGATGTGTAACTTTTTGCTTCCTCTTGGCCAGGACTCCCTTGAAAAAGAGGTTTTTAATCTCACTGGGACATTCCTGGTTAAATAAAATAAAATAAGTAAGGAAAGGGCTGTGTGAACACAACACATTTATGTTACAAGATGTACTTCTTCATCAAGACTTTGTAACTTTTCTGGAGATATTGATGTTTCAGCATCAGTAAAATATTGATAAAACAGAATTTTATAGTTTCTGAATCTTCAAAGTCTGTATTTAAGTGAAAGTAGCACAAAGGATCAGGTTTTGATATTGAATAAGATAATTGTTGTATGAAAAATGTCAACTTTGGTCAAATAAATGCCAATTAAATATTTCAAAACAGGAGGTTCATGAAATCACCAAACGATTCGGAGGATCTGGAGAAATCTCTGTACAAAAGGAGTGAGGCTAATAACCCATAATGGATGGCAGTCATTTTAGGGCCCTCAGGTGGCATTGTATAAGACATATATGCCTCTGCAGTGCAAATCACGGCATGGCCTCAAAATTACATCTGACACCATTGTCTGTGAACCATTTTTTGCAGGTTGAAACTGTAACATGCAAAGAGGAAACTGGATAGACACTTTGTCCATACATGCTATCAACTTCTCTGCCCATCTAAGATGGACTGAGGTGAAGTAGAAAGTCATGATCTAGCAAGTCAAAACTTGACTTTCTTGTTATGGCACAGTTAATGCTGAACTATATATACAGCTTGCACAGACAATGGCTTTTTAGGTTAAGTCAGTATGTGATACAGCGAAAGGATACTAAACCACATTTCAGCAGTTAATGCAGCATGGCTCTGTAGTAGAAGAGACCAGGTGCTAAACTGGCCTAGCTGCTGTATTGAAAACATTTGGCCCATCATAGCGCAAAACATGCAACCAAGGAGACCCCAAACTTGTTCAGATGAAACTCTAATATCAGGCAAGGACAATATTTGACCTTCAAAAGTCCAGGATTGGTCTGTTTGATTTCCTAATGTTTCAGCAGGATTGCAGAAAAAAAATACAGAAGTAAACATCCCTCAGTCTCAACTGTTTTCAAACATTTCGCTGGTATCAAAGTCAAAATGAGGATGTATTTTTCAAAAAACAACCATTTTCAGTTGTCAGTTCGGATATGTTGAATTTGCACTGTTAAATTAGTCCAGGATTTGATTCCTGTATCTTCATATCATAGTCATAGGCGATATAAAGGATATTGTATTTTGAGCTACTCATACGGGTTACTACTGGCTCCTAACCTGTGATTCCCTCCCCTGGTTCACAGAGTTTTAATCTATGTAAATTAATTGGACATGATTTCTGACCCATTAGAACCATGAGATTATGGGAGTACCAGAGACAAAGTCAACACATTTTGTTTTGTTTCCACAGGAAAAGTGTGCGCAGTACTGGCCCACCACAGAAGAGCTACAGATGTCATTCACAGACACAGGGTTTGTTGTCAGGCTACTTTCTGAGGAGGACCAATCCTATTACACAATCCGAGTCCTAGAACTGCAAAACACAATGGTGAGCGTGCAAGGCAGATTATTAGATAATCACTTTTTTCCCCCAAATGCTCAGTGGTGTAATTTCAGAGATGATATTTGTGAGATGAAAAATGCCATGTGCTCGGTGTATATCTGTTGAAGAACAAGTTGCAACTGGTGTAACTTTGTGGTGGCTCTATTATCGAGGCAGGGCCAATGGTCCTGAACATTATTTTACCTGTCTTAACTTGCATGTTCCTCAGTGGTTGTTACTGTCTTAAAAAAAAAAAAAAAACAAGCACTAATGTCTAAATTCATGAAAGAGTAAAATGGACTTTGTCAGTCTAGTGATTGTTTTAGCGCAGTCTTTTCTTCTGTTGTAGACAAAGGAGTCCAGGGAGATCTATCATTTTCACTACACCACGTGGCCTGACTTTGGTGTTCCAGAATCTCCCGCCTCTTTCCTAAATTTCCTCTTCAAAGTTCGGGAGTCTGGCTCTTTGGGCCCAGAGCACGGGCCCTCTGTGGTGCACTGCAGCGCTGGGATCGGGCGATCTGGGACCTTTGCCCTGGTGGACACCTGCCTGATCCTGGTGAGAAAAAGGAAAAGGGGTTCAGTAAATACAAGCAACATGAATGGTTAAGGTGCTGAAGTTGACACCATAGGGTTAAAATGTTATTCAAGACTTTCAAGTTATGGCAAGAAAGCAAGATGAGATTTCCAGATTACATCTACTCGGCTGGAAAGAGAGAAGTTTCAGCATGTTGTGTGTAATTTTGGGCATGGGAAACACTGAAGGTTATTTTATGACTCTTTCAAACATGAGGAGGATCAAGTTCACCTTGTAAACTTGTTGATTAAAATCCTCCTCGACTACCTCACCTTGACTGAGAATGCAGAGCTAGGACCTGAAGGTGTTAGTTTTTCTTAGTTTTCCCTCAGAAAGCTTTGTGCAGTTCTTGTAGACGACACACGCTGCACAGCGAAGGGAAAAAGTACTCCAGATACAGAGTGTTCATGCAAAAGGCACCAGACAGCTACAGCCACTATTTGTAAAGGAAAAGGCATAGACTTGTTTTTTTCTCCTTCAAAGTATGGATCCCCAGTTTGTTTGATTGATTTGAAAAGTTAAATGTAAACAGAGAGCAGCATGTGCCCTACCTACCTAAGGTAACAGATGAGCCTTAGTTCACTGAGATCATTTCTGGAGCACAGACCAATCTGAGCAGCAAATGACCCCGTGCCCTTTCACAGATTATAGCACTTACGTGGTTTCTTAAGTCAGGGATCCATGTGGACTCTTAAAAACCTTAAACTGGAACTCGTACCCTCTGAATAGCAAGCATGATGATTAACATGTTAGCCTGTGCTAACCTGTCTAAATTTTAGTGTAAACACAGCAAGCCTTCCTATTTGTATTGAAAAAAAATCTGTTTTGCAGATGGCCAGGAGGAAAAACCCATCATCAGTGGACATACAAAAGGTGCTATTAGACATGAGGGAATACCGCATGGGTCTGATCCAGACCCCTGACCAGCTCCGCTTCTCCTACATGGCTGTCATCGAGGGAGCCAAGCTCATCCTGTCAGACTACTCTGCAGCACAGGTAGCTTGATCGTTGTGTTGTTGTGGCTGTAATCAACTGATTTACCAGATAGATTCATGCCAGAGTCCACAAACTGGTATCTGATCAGAGTACAGGTTTTTACTTAGACCATGAAACAGGCACTAGAACAGTTCAAGCCTTCAGTTTTTTTTACTTCAACCCTCTTAAAACTAAAACCCTGAGCAGTTAAAGGTCACACACAGAAACACCTTTTGGACTGTCAACATCATAAACCTAATTCAGGCAAATACTCATGCATCCTGGAAAGCCTGAATACAAGAGAAAAAGCAAAACGTCCTAAAAAATCTTGTGCTTTTTTGGAATATTGTTTAAAAATTCTCTTGAATCTATGTCAGTTTTCCCCAAAACAGACAAATGTGTCCTTTTTGAAATGGCTAAATAATGGCAAAGATCGTCTCAAACAGAGACAGCTGTTTATGGACAATGATATTAAGAACAGCCTTCAGGTGTGAAAGTCACATCGAAGTGGAGCAGGTATGGGCTGGGTGATGTAAAGGTCACTTTACAGCTGTTGTGGCTGAAACTTGAAATAATGTCAGAAACATGTTTCAGTGTGAACTATGATATATTTCTGCAAAAATGTGAGTCAGTTCTATTTTTATTTTTGTAAGCGTTGTGAGCAAATGTGTGATTGAACTTTTGTAGCTGTGTTTAATATATTGTCTAACCACTAAGTAAAAGGGTGAAAATATGTTGTGCTTCAACATATTATAACCATTATTGTGGGAAATACAGATGCGCACCATTTTACTGTGTAGCTCAGGACTGCAACACTGGACTTTGTAGTATCATGGAAAACATTTACTTCTTTCCTTGAGAGAAGAGAAATAAAATAAACTGAAACTGCAGTGCTACTGTTGCCATACTGTTGTGTTAGCTACGTACAACTCTTCAGATTATTAACCCTCGGTTCTTTTTAATTTTAAGCTCCATCCAGCCTACGTTGTCCCCAAAACATATATACAGACAAGTGTTCATAAAAAAATCATCCCACTCTTACATCCATATCTAGTGGCAGGTTGAGTTTAATTCAATTCTGAAAATGTTAAGTGGATAAAATAGCTGACACTCAGGTCTATTATTCACAAACACACGCGCTCAGCCGTATGCAGTCTCTGAATTGAGACACAGCCTCAGATCCTGCCTACCCCACCTTTAAGTAGGCTGGATGGAGCTAAAATACAGCGACAGAGCTCTACAGGTGACAGTTTTTTTTTTTGTTGTTTTTTTTTTCCAAGTATGAAGAAAAATAAGAACTCTCACCAAATTTGATACCTCAATCTAAAAAAATGTGACTGTCAGCTCAAAATAAAGATGAAAAAAAGGACAAATGTCCTCAAAACAGACATAGTAGGAACTGAGGGTTAACCAACAGTGTTAACACAAGGGTGTATTTGGGGTCTTAATTGAGGGTAAATTACTCAGCCCTGTGTTGCATCTTTTGCTTGATGTCACCTGTAGCAGAACAGGCAGAGAGTAATGTCCAAAGAAGACCTGGAGCCAGATCTGCCCCCTCCACCGCCTCCCCCTAGACCTCACGTCAATGACAACAGGCCCAATGGTCAGCCGGGTTCCTGTCTGGAGCCACAAGCTGACTCCAGGGACCACCTGCCTGCAGAACAGCCAGAGAGCCAAGACCACAACATTGCAGAGAACTCTGGGAAGTAAGTATCATCTCAGGACTCGTTCAATGTATTGAATTTCTTTAGTTTCTAACAGGAAAAAGCTGCCTTTTTAGGTTCGCCTGGTTCCACTGTTAGGCCTGAGTGTCAGATGTTACCTGACTGTTTGCGTAGTGGCATTCACCTGCAGTGTGCCCACAAGGTAGAGTTAGCACGTAGATGTTCCAGCCTGTAAAAAGCCAGATTTACCATCCATCAGGACAGAATGTGAGTAGTGTCATTCAAGCTCACATGTCAACAGAAAGTAAAAATCAGTCATGTTGTTCATGCCAGCAATTATTCTAAGGATCTGAGAAATCCTGCATCACTTTTCTCCATCAGGCCACCACTGCACTTTTTTTTTTTTTGCTTTGTCAGTTGAAAATCATGTGGTTTGTGGCTCTGGCTAAAAAAAAACTTCACATTGTATCAGTCCACGTTTAGTGTTGCACCAGTACTCAGAAATCCACTTTCTTTTGTACCTTTTCAAACCAATTTAATCTACAAGGTCATGTTTGTGAATAACCTGTGGTTTACATATACACTGCCATCAGCTCTGTCCACATAGTTTTATAATTCTTTGGCACATAGGCTGGACTGTGACTTGATGTGATTTTCACACTGTTGTTTGCCGAGTACTTAACCTCAACTGACTCTTGTTTCAGCGTCAGGAAACGTCGTGAAGAAAGGATTGCCAGCACCACACAGAAGATCCAGCAGATGAAACAGAGACTGACCGACTCAGAGAGGAAACGAGAGAAGTGGCTGTACTGGAGACCCATCCTTCTCAATGTGGGTGCTGGAGCAGCCTTGGCAGTGGGCCTGCTGGTGTGCTGGATGTACTCCCAGTGAAACATTTGGGGTCTCTTATTACTGACTCCTTTTTTGCACCAGTACCTGGGATTAGGTACTTCTTCAAGTAGATGTAGATGGTAATATGTGC
Source organism: Xyrichtys novacula (assembly GCA_962446985.1). Taxonomy (NCBI): domain Eukaryota; kingdom Metazoa; phylum Chordata; class Actinopteri; order Labriformes; family Labridae; genus Xyrichtys; species Xyrichtys novacula. The sequence goes on along the minus strand of OY660871.1, from coordinate 5,791,648 downwards.
ATAACTGAGGGTATTTATTTCTTAAGGTCAAAATGCGGGAGCGCTAGATCAAATGATTGTGTGTGTGTGTGTATTTACGATGTATGATCTTAACAAATATAGTCACATCTCAGGATCCTGGTGCCAGCACGACGATTTCCTTTCTTTCTTGTCAATGTTGATGAATGTACTGTATCATAGCAGACTGCTTTGAGAGAAACGTACTTAAGTTGCAGTACAAAGCAAAAAATATATATATTCTAACAGGTTTGTTTTTGCATTCTTCATTTTTAATGGCCAGGTGTGTGTTGATCATCTTTGGACACTTTGACATTTCAGAATAACTTGTGTTGACTTTCCAACCTAATTTAGGTGCATAGAAAACCTCTCGAGCCCTAAAAGTCAGCTATGGATTTAATTTTTCCTGTCATCTGTAATGAAACTTGTATTTCATGCATGCATTTAGAGTTTTCCAGAGCACCACTTGTTCTTCCATTCATGCAAAGCAGGGCGTCCCAAAATGGCCAGGTATACATATATATAAATATATTTTTTGTGACTGGACACTTCATGGGGAGCTGCCTTGCTGACGTTTCAAACTCTGTTAGAATGTTAATCTTTCATTTTCTCATGTAAGAGCATCATTTTTTCATAGATTTCTGTTTGACAGGTTGTCTTGTCCCTCGCCGTGTAATGTGTATCTACCCACTGGATGGGTGTGTAAATGTGTGTGAATGTGTTTCGGTTATCCCACTGTTATTTTTTAAGGAAACCAAAGCAAAGCTGTTCAATATTTGGAAGATTACAGCTGAGCAAGCTGTCAAATGATTAACCTTGTTCTCCAACTGTGGAATGTAATTTCTGTCGGGTCTCTGACTAAATGAACACCTGCGTTACAAAGTAAAAGCGCCAGAGCTTTGTACTGCAGAGGACTTCAGAATTTGATCCCAGCACACCAGTGAATTGGTCCTCAGTTAGCTGGGACCAGTCTGAAGCGAAAATGGTGCGATGTAGATGTGGAGCAGAGCACTTGGGATAAAATTCCAGTTAGGCTAGTGATAGCATCCATTATCTTTACCTGTGTGTTTGCTGGTCGAGATAGCTTTTTATGTGCCTTGAAGTGAGTTAAAAAAATAAAATGTGTGCTCCGAGGTTTCAAAGCATGGTCAGTTTAGATGAAGGCTTGTGTGAGCTGATGTGTCATATGTAACATGAGTAACAGCACTGAACAGTCTGATTTAACTTGAGATGGATGTATCCCTGGCATCCTCTTTTGCCTGGGAAGATAATTGGAGAGAAACCACTTTACTTGGATCTTATTTAAACCAGAGAAATACATTTGAACGTTACATTCCATTCATTCTTGTTTTTCACATAAGATTTCAGGGGAGTTTTGTACACTGCTGAGCTGCAGTGCAAACATGACAGATGGTGTTTTGAAAAAAAAAAAAAGAGAACAAAACACAAAATAATTCTTAAAATAAAGCATTCATCTTTTTTTTTTAACCAAACCCTGTTCTCCTCGTTTTTTTCTCTTTAGATCTATAGCTTCACAGGGTCCTTTGTCAGCTCTCCCCATCCCTGCACAACTGTGTTGTAGTCATAATTTCATTCTGACCAGGAGCTAAATCAATGCAGCCAGACTGTAGGCCTCTAACCGTAGATTCCAGGAATTGATTCAATGTTTCAAGAAGAGGCCTTGCTCATATTGACTGCTTCACTAATTTCATTTTCTCTTGTCAGTTGGATGGCATTGGCGGTTATGGAGGACAGAGTACTGTATTTACAGTCTGAGCAGCACTCTCAAAGATGTAGGGAAGAAACATGTTTAAGGAAGACTTGGTGTGTTTCAACAGATCAAAAAAAGACAGTGAAGCTCTTCCCCTTATTGAATCTGAACAGAGTTATTCGTGGGATCTACAAGTAGGGGAGAGTGGGGTAAGATGGGACTTTTTATATTTTGGATCACTACATCAAGGCAATCATAATTTTGTCTCTAACTGGTGAATCTGCATATATTTCAAGATGTTGTGCACCCCCGCAAACCAACAGAATGAGTGAAAACATAACTGTCCTGATAATATAGCATGCCAAAAAAAAGTGGCCAACTTACAGAGAGGGGTAAGTTGAGCTGTATCCCTACTACCCCAGCCCCCCCTCACCTTCTCTCTCCCTTAATAACAGTCACTTCATCACATTTATGTGTATTTTTATCTATTATACACTATTCAACAGGTACAATAATTCTTTTTATTATTATTGCATATAACTGCTAAAAAGTTGTTTTGTAAAAACACATTTTAACATGAGAATGCCTTGAAGTGATTCAGAACATTCACAGCTGCATTTTTGAGAAGAAAAAGTAAGACATTTCAAAAAACTAAACTAAAACTCTGATCCTCTCATCAGACTCGTTTACTTTCTCAGTTGAGCCACTGGCTTAACTTATCCCTGGCCAAATGGTTCAACTTACCCCAGAACTAGTATTATGACATCATTAGTCCTCTAAGCTAAAATGGTGGACTTTTATGCTAGTTTTTTTTACCTCATGTTGTAGTTCATAGATACCACACTTGATGTACAAAACAAATTTAAAATGATCTTTTTTGGTCTGAACACAATTCTAATAAAACTTATGACAGACTAAATTCATTTTCAAGAGTGAAAAATGTTCTTTTTGTAAATAAATGTCTAACCCCTTTACCAATGTGCTTCTAACCTTCACAGACTCTATGAGTTGATGCCCATCTCCTAAATATTTGGTTACATGATCAATTTCTTTTACCATTTCCAAGCAACAGGGGGGTGGCTCAACTTACCCTTTGGCTCAACTTACCCCACTCTCCATTAGACTGTCCTGAAAAGGTTCCCTTTTTTACCCCCATAATTTAATCCAAAAAGTAAAACTTTGCTAAACTCTACATTCATCACACACAAAGTGAAATCCTTCAAGACTTATTGTCTAAATCTTGATGGGGGAAAAATGAACTTTTCTGGGACATCTTAATGTGAGCTGCACTCATATAATGAATTTTGCTTTCTTGCTTTATAACCAAAGATGGAAAAGCTCATGTGGAGGGTGGATTGTCACACTGTCACTGTTCAAAAGATGAAACAGACATGAAACAGTCAAGTTGGACATGAGCCAGGTCAGAGCCTCAATGTCCCACACTATGGTCCCACATCACCATGCCAAGGTCTGAGGGTCAGTCCTAGGTAAAATACACACAGCTGGCTGCTCATGTAGCTTACTGCAGGACCAGGACCATGCTGCAGCCATGCAGCTGCAATAGTACTGTGGAAGGTGTGTTAGCATTTGTCAGATTTTCCTTGCTTTTTGATAAACAAAATTATTAAATAAATACATTTTAAACATTTAATGATTTTTCAGTACATATGACTAATGAGATGACATACAATTGAATTTCCCTTCAGGATCAATAAAGTTATTCTTATTCTTTTCTAATGTGTTTCCTCATTGAGCCCTTGTGATGGTGTTCTCTTAGTTTTCTCAGTTCTTTTATTCCGTTTGAATTTATTATAATTATTCCACCAATAATAACAGTTGCTATTACTTTTTACAGCTTTTATTTAGCTACATTTATGATTTGAAAAGTGTGTTAATGGAGGGTGTCTATATTGATTTCCTTTTTTATGTACAGCGTTTTGCATTGCATTATCTTTGTATAGAGTGCTTTATAAATACATGGGTGTGGAAGTAGGGGGGAAAAGTGGATCTGACTATCCACGGCCCGAGTAGGGAGAGGGGCCCATGAAAATCCAGTTGTTGTTTTTTTGCTCAAGCGCCTCGTGCACTGGCATGGATAGGGGCCCCTGACTTTGAGGGTGTACACTACAGGGCCCAGAATTTGGTGCTATGCCCCTGTATAAATAGTAGGGCAAATGGTGGAAATAGAAGCGAGGATTGTAAAACCAGGCAGAGTGAGGTGTTTGAGCTTAGTAGGCCTACAGCTGCTTTCGATGCTCATTCACAAACCTGGCCACTAATTACAGTCGGTTGATAAGGAGTAACGGAGTTTTAGCAGACGTCCACAGAGGCTGTGTAAATCCATGCTCGATTACTCGTCCTCACGGATTTGGATGACGTAATGGCCGCGCCACTCTGTATTTAAATTAAATTGTAAAACTGGATCTGAATTTTCCGAGCTGAATAGATTGTTTTTTGATATAAGAAAAAGAGAGAGTTGAATTTTTATTTAGTTTAAATACAATTTCAAAGCAGACAGATTCAGGTTCAAAACATTTATTTCAATTTCAAATCCCGCTTTTGTAATTCAATATAATTATTTAATTTCAGTTTCCAGTGGCACAAATCTCAGCCCATAGTCTTGTGTTTGTCTTGGATTCAAGTGTGAGAACTGCACTCGCGGAAAAGAACTACATTTTGGACTACAAAATGGTCCGTTAACGGAAGTCGTACTTCATGACGTCAGAGGGCAAATGATAAAACGTCCTGATTATAAATCTAAAATGTTCATCTTCAGAAATTATATCAGGATTAAAAAACTACTTTATTAAAGATTAACATGACCATAATATTGCAATTTATGGTCAAATCTTGATCTTTGGAAAGGATTTTTTTACTATTGTAAATCGGAGCAGACAGTGTCATCGGGCATCACTGGAGGCAAGTTCCCGCTTCCTTTTCCGCCACAGTTTAAACTAACAGTTGTGGTCATTTCTACGCTGTCAGTCAAATGTTTACAAGTGCTGCTCCAAAAGAAAACCACAGTTTTAAGTCTGCCCTGGTAGCACCTTGTTATTACCGTAGCTGCTGGTTATCCAACAGAAGAACTACCTACTGTGATGGCTCTGCCTCCAGAGAAGGTTACCGAGCTGAAGCAGATCATTCACGACCATCTGCACAGGGTGAGAAACCCACTGAAGGTTTTATTAGATACATGTTTATAGTTTTGAAGAAATGTCATTTATGAGCTCTGTTCTTCAAATGCATGCACACTGATAAACCTGTTCACCACCTAACATACAAGAACGACTTTTTGCTTGATCATTCGCCGTTTACACCAGTGAAGTGTTCAGTCTTCCAGTACAGTTGAAGTCCTGTCGAGGTACTGGTTTTGTTTTGATGTTTTTACAGCCCCTCAAAAGGTGAAAACACCTTCAGGATACACACTAAGGGATAAATACTTACACTCAGATATTTATTTTTACCTTTATCATTGTCGACCCTTCTTACCAATGACGTTAAAAACTCATGGTGTTGGTGGGCACAGAGACAATAAGGGGCACCTACCTCACCCTAAAAATAAACCTTGGTAAGTTCTTAAACTCAAAAGTTAACTTAAATGGGACACAGCAGCTACTTACCTGAGAGCAGATTGATTTAGCTTTAAAAGACACGTCACAGATCATTTTACAGGCAGAGTGTAGTATAGCCTGTTATTCATAAATGCACACAGCTGACAGATGCAGCAGTATCAATATCAAGTACATAAATTGGTAAAGGGGGGGATTAGACCTGTAAACCTGTACCCCCTTTGACCCAACCTGAGACCCCTTGTTTGAACTTACAGTTTGCGCATTCCTTATAAGCTCTTGATCCAGAGGTTTTTGTCTGGTTAAAATATCCAGGAAGACAGAGCTAAATCATTCAACAGGTTTTGCTCTCTTGTCCTCATTTATTCTCTCATGGATCTGTGGCGATCCCATTGCATCAGGCATATCTTAATGGTTAGAGATAGTGATATGCTACATGCCCTCTCTGGATGTGTTCATTACAAAAGTGACAAAGTGTGATGTGAATATCACTTTGCTTTTGATGCACACTCAGAGTTGAAGGTTTCAATTCAGTAACAATATGACACATGAGTAAGATTAAAATAACATCATAAAAGCAGTTTTTATAACTTAAAGCTTATTTGTTTCGCAAAGAAGTTAATGTCTGATGAATACTAGTGTGCACAGGCAGGATCTGTGTTAAAATTGTGATTAATCCTTGCCTAAAAATAAGACTATTATTATGTTGAATTATTATTATCATTATTAAGGCTAGTCTTTCAGATAAAGTGATTTGTGGTTACCTTTCTTCAAGGATAAGACTCATCAAATCTTCAGCTCCTGTTTGTTATTAAATCTCAAGTATTCCTGATAACACAGTGAAGTCACATGAGGTGTGTTTTGTGAAGTATGGAGATATTCAGATATGTTGAGCTCCTACTCTTTTCTGGTTGTCAGATGGATATCCACGGGAAAATCCGAGAGGTGCTGGCTGAGACCGTGAAGAGTGACCAGGGTCCAGCGTACCAACCTCTGACTGAGGTGGATTTCCTCAACGCGTTACAGCGAAGGGGCATCATTGAGGATGTGATGAAGAACCTTCCCTTCCACAGCACTGACAGACAAACAGAAACAGAACAAGGATCCCCGCCAAGACCTGCTGCTAACAAGAATGTTACTTCGTTGGGAAAAAGTGAGTTACGGTGTTTACACTAAAAGTATGGCTGATTGTCTGTCAGTATAAAGTCCCTTGAGGATTCAATCTGTGAAGATGCAATTTTATCCTTTCAGCTAACATTGACCCATCAAGGCGGTACCTCTACCTCCAAGTACTAGGTGGCAAGGCCTTTCTGGAGCATCTCCAGGAGCCAGAGCCTTTACCTGGGCAGGTGTGCTCTACATTTACACTCTACCTGCACTTCCGCAACCAGAGGTTTCGCTCAAAGCCAGTGCCCTGTGCCTGTGAGCCAGATCTAAAAGAAGGCTTCTTCCTAGAGATCTACAAAGAGGGTGTAGGTATGTATGTGAAAATGAGTGCAGCTGTTGCCAGTCAGTCAAAATTGCTTTAAGTCTGCTTCTTAGTTTGTCATTTTATAATTACAACGCTCTTTACTCTACAGGAAAAGGCAGTACTATGGCTGATTCAACTACCATGCTGTCTATGTGTGACCCGGTTCACTTTGTACTTATCAAGACAGACACCTCCAGTGAGACAACACTGGTCTCATCCTACTTCCTGGACTGGAGGAGCGTCCTTTGCTCACTTAGTGGGAAGACTTGCATTGCTGTGGAGCTGATGGGAGTTGGTAAGTAATTGTGATTTGAATGGTGATTGTTGGGCTGGGCTCTGCTTTCAATGACACAACAAGAGGGAGGTCTGTTGAAAAGAGGATGGGAACTACTGATGTAGACCCTTAGCTGATACAGCATTAAGAATGAGCGGGATACCCAAAATAGTTCACCATTTGGGATAAGATTGTTAATATCTTATCCTTTCTGCTGGAGAAACATGCTCAATACCAATAAAAATGAGAAATGCAACTGTGTGACTCATCAGCTGGAAAAGGTTAGCAACAGGGCTCCTCTGCCCAGACTGATGAAGACTAATGAAAGTAACTGATTGATAGAGTAAAGCAAGGTTATGGATTTATGATTCAGGCTCATACAAGTGCTAAGCCCATACTGACATTAAAAATATCAAATAAATACCACTAGAGAGAATTGAATCACTCTGAAAACTATTTCAGCACTGAATGTCATTTAAAGGATGGTTCCCCTTTCTTTAAACGGAACAATGACTATCTGACAGGAAAGACTTCCATTCCTTGAACATAAGTTGAGTTTTTATCATCCAAGCAGAACAACTGAAAGCGTATGGTAAACATGTTACTGATCTGATATCACAAATAATTCATTCTGTGAAATAGTACAATACAAGAATATGCTTCAATACACTTTTTTAAAAACACCTGCAGTTAACCTCTTACTTCGTCTGTCTGTCTGCCTGCCTGCCTGCCTGCCTGTCTGTCTGTCTGTCTGTCTGTCTGTCTTTAACCAGGGAGTGAATGCAAAGTTCCAGCTGGTGTTTTGACTGTCAGTCTGGAGCTCTACCCTCCTCTCACTGAGGCTCTGAGCAGTGACATCATCAGCACACAGGTCAACACTGAAGTCTTTTATTCCTCAGCCTGTTCATCCCTCTGTTTATTCATCTGCTTCATTAGAAATGAATGAGGAAGGCCTTTAGCTAACAGTGAATCATTACAGCAGAATTCCATTAATGCTGTTTAGAGTCAATCAGTGTTGATCCTAACACAGCACTGATAACAGAAACATCTAAGCTCTATACATTCACTCTCTGACATCACTGTGTATTTCCCATTCAGCAATCACTGGAGAGGCAGAGGACTGCAGAGAGGGAAAGGCTTTTTTTGGTTTATGCTAAGCAGTGGTGGAGAGAGTTTCTGGAGATACGTCCTTCACACCAGTCCAAACTGGTTAAGATCTTTGCACAGGTTTGTCCACTTTTACATGTGTGTTGATATGAGATCCTGAACTGATGCCACAGAGACCAACAGTGTTGTCTGGGTGTCCCTCCCTGCAGGATGAGAACGGCATCAACAGGCCGGTGTGTTCCTATGTGCGGGTTCTCCGGGCAGGTCGGCTGCTGGAGAGCCCTCGACAGGCAGCCCGCTTTGTCAGCCTGCTGGCCCATGAGAGGGCCCCAGTGGTGGGGGGAGGAGACAAGCAGGAGCAGTGGTGTACATTAATGGCTTTCCTGTGTAGAGGGAAGGTAAGGAGAACTGGCTGACTTCTTGGCAGCCACTCTAGAGATTGACTCATTTTTCAGATGACAGTGCACTTACTTTACTGCTGGAGTCTTACAGCCAAAGACAGAGACAATGGCAAAATTATAGCTGGTCAAACCAGAACTCCTGTGACATTGTGTGCTCATTCATCCTCCTCTACTCAAACAAAACAAAATATGCATCCGCACAGGGCAGGGCAATTGATCCCAAATGAGCCGAAACAGACATTCAGAGCCTCCAGCTGACATACTCTTATCCATTTATTTTTTATCCTCAATTTTTGTTAAGGCTCTCCCCACTGTATTTTCATTTACTTCCACAGTAAAGAGTGTGTGGTCATGTGACTGTGTCTGTGACATAAAAGCAACATAGAGCAGACTAGAGAAAAGGTCTGTGTCTGTTGTTTGGACACTTTTTTAGGCTTTCCTGAAGAAAACTTAACACAAAAAGAAGTCTCATGTAAACACAGAAGAAAAATGGTTTACAAGTCAGCTTCTGTGATGGTGTGGGGATGCATAATTGTACACTGCACAGATATAATCTGACATATTTTGGTGGGCAGTATTGATTTTGAATAATACAGCTGGTTTTGTAATCCAGACTGTACCTTATAAAACACAGCAAGACAACACCAAACCACATGCTGCTTATATTACAACAGCATGGCTCTGTAGTAGAAGTGATCAGGTGTCGAACTGGCCTGCTCATTCAAGACATTTGGCTCACCAATTCACAAAAATATGACAGTGCAGACCCTGAACTCTTGAGCAGCTACACTTCACTTTCAAAACTTCATAGACTTCTTAGAGTGTTTTAGAAAAAGAGGTGATGTGCCACGATAGTGAACATCCCAACTGTCTCAACTGTTTTTTAAAACACATCCTTCAAAATCAGTTTCAAAATTTGTTCACTGTTTGCATTCTTCCTGAAGAGGCCGGTTGGATAACATTCATTTCTGTTTGTATTTCATTTTACAGAGCATCTTAATTTGGGGGAGGAATAGGGTATCACATCTTGTAATCTTATTATTAATATTGTTTTTTTTGTTCTAGTAAGAGTAGAGAAAAGTAACCCTCTTTTAACTGTTTCTATTTGAATAATTGTATCAAAAAGGCTCCTCGTTATTTTTTCAACAGACTGTAAACATAACTCTCTGCTTTTAGGGTTTTGAGGATGCTACTATCCTGATCTCAACTATCAGTCCAGAGCCTTAAGCCCAAAACATACAGGATCCATGTTGACCTGCGTGAAGCTGGCCTTCCCTGGTGTAATATTTACATAAAATATGACTTGGTATTGTCTTAATATCTAATTAACAGGTGGATGCATATTTCAGCAAACAGAAAAACTGCTGATATAAAGTTAGTATTGTACGTTTACAATACAACTTATGAATAAAAGTCTTTGATTCTAGTTGCTTGTTTACCTCTCGGTGATGATATATAGGCTAAAAACAGTGGGCTCAATTGCAACAGAACACCTGAAACACAATTAAGTTTAACCAATCATCATTGATTTGCGTTTTCTGCATAGAAATTAAGTCACACCATCAAGACTCATAAATGCATCAATGAGGCTTTACAGTATAACAATCATTCTAAGTGACAATACATATTTTACTGTGTTATACCTCAATGCAAAAATTCATATAGAGTGACTGAATCATCTTTACCATTAAGCATTATGTAAAGGCATTTGGACATGTGGTAAAATGCACCATGTGTCAGAAAAGCATGTCTCCTCTCAGGAGCTCAGACTAGCCTCTCTGACTGAAATGTGTGTTTTGAGTTTCTAAAACAAATGAGTTCAGTTTATTCCCCTCAGTAAGACAGCAGCATCACATCGGCTTGGTTTGGTTTAGTCACTCCATTTCTAAGAGAGCAGGATTTGCACAGAGTCAGCTAACAGATATGTTCTCATCACTCGACCAGATAGAAGGGAATTTCCCAGACCACCAGGATAAATGTTCCCTGCTTCTCCTCTGTGAGGGGCTGGCAAGACAGACACAACACAGCTCTCACAAAGTGGCCCTTGTCAGCAGTGATTTATGAGTTTCATTCCGGGGAAAATTAATTTAGCCTCATCAGTCCCCAGCCTGTTTTGATACTGCCGTCCATATTAGCACTTCTGGGGAACATCTATCATTCTGACTTGCCTGAAGCTCGAGCCAGCACGTGGCAGCAGCACCAGTCCCTGCTCAACTCGGGCCTCTTTACTGGAAAAGTGGTACAAGTGAAATAAGAGTTGCTTACTGTCACGGACAATTTGATGACTTCAGAGCTTATTTCCTCTCTGGCGGGCTTTTCTTTTGTGTGTACAACTCTTCTGAGAAAAGCTAACAGAGCATTGAGAACAGGATATTGTAGGCCTGTTTAAACAGAGTGTTGGAGTGACAGGATAAATTAAAAAGCAACAGGATTCAAAAATAGACAAGTTTAAACGTTTCTAATCTGTCGAAATAGAAGTCATGGTTAAACTCGTCATAAATAACCTCTTTGCAGAGAGTTATGCAATATATAAAATTTACCAGATAGAAGTTGAAACTTTCCTACAATCAAGTTAAAATCTTCAATACAAACCCAATATCATTGGAGAGGATAAGGACAGGTGGAGAAAGAAAGAGATGGACAGAGGAGAGAGTGATCGAGACAGATGAAGAAAGACAGTGATAGACAGAGACAAACAACAACAGTACCTTCAGATGTTTGCTCACAGTGACAGAGATAATAGAACAAGTATGTGAACTGTATTTCCAGGAACAGCATGATAATGATAACAAACTGATCAGAGTTTGATTTGTGGAACATTAAAGTCAACAGGTCTATAGTAATAACACAGCAGTGACAGCATTCATATGAATGAAGCTGAGGTCAATAATGGAGGTTGGAATTAGAACAATTGAAGCAGATTGAAAAAGTTCTACTATGAACAATAACTTTATGACAGTGGGAAAAATGGAGAGACTGATGCTCTTGTAGTTGAAGCAGCTGTAAAGCAGACAGGTCCTCAGCAGAAGGACGTCTGCAGCAGTGATCCAGAGGAACCTACAGGATGATAGAGCTCAGGGAAAGTGATTATGGTTTTAAAAGAGTTGTGAAATTAAATATAGTTGTATCACTTGGCGATGTGAATCGCTGTGAATCGATGTGAAGTTGTTTATTTGGCTTTTGAAAGCTTTGTTTACATCTGATGAATTTGAAAAGATTGTTGGTGGCTCTTTGGAGAAGATGGGGTTAACAGAGCCAGTGACATCTGATTCACATTATGTTTACTGTCCCACAGGAGGACTAGGAGTTCACAGAGAACACAAACAACACAGCAAAAATTTAAAAAGCCTTAAAATAGGATGCAAAAATTTTTTTGTATACAGTCTATAACAAAGTATTGAACAAAACAAAAAGCCAGTGCTCAAACTGAAATGGAAATTATCAACCAAGTAAGTTCAACATGAAGATGCAGTGTAGCATGGGTGACCTCAAGGCTGAAAGATAAATAAGCCCTGGAGTCTTCTAGTCTTCCTCACAGGTGACTTTTGTCAAATTGTCAATTTCTGCCATGTGAGTACAGACACAGGAAGTGAAAAGGACATTTCTTTCCAGCCCACAGTACAAAAATACAAATAAGAATATGCACAACTGGAACCATGGGCCATTCCAGGACTCTCCAATCCTTAGTTTTCAGTCCGTCCTTGGTGGATTTGCTGGTATGTTTAGGGTCATAGCTATGTTGCAGGGTCCACTTCTGCTTCAGTTTCAATTTAATTATTGATGGTCTCACATGGTCTTCACGTATCCTCTGATACCAGGTAGAATTCATGGTAGAGTCGATGATGGTGAGCTGGCCAGGTCCTGTTGCAGCATAGCATCCTCGAATCATGACACTTTCACCTCCATGCTACACAGTTGGTACGAGGTTCTTTTCCTGGAACGGAGTATTTTTTGTGCTCCAAACATGTCCTCTGCTCTGGTGTCCAAGTAATTAAATTTTACTCTCATCTGTCCAAAGAACATTAGTCCAGAAGTCCTGTTCTTTGTCCATGTTCTCTCTGGCAAACTATGGCCTTAATGCTCTTCTTAGAACACAAAGGCTTCCTCCTTGCACACCTCCTGTGAAAGTTTGTTCAGTCTCTCTCTGATTGTAGAGGCATGTACTTTCACATCAGCAGTTGCCAGTGCCTGCTCTAGGTCCTGTGATGAGATTCTGGGGTTTTTGGAGACTTCTTTAAGCATCTTGCAGTCTGCTTTTTGGGGTGAACTTGCTTGGATGGCCAGACCTGGACATGTTGGCAGTTGTTTTGAATGTCCTCCACCTGTACACTATTTTCCGGACAGTGGAATGGCTGATTTCAAAATATTTTGAGCTCTTTTCAAATCCCTTACCAGACTCAAACGCTGCCAAAGTACGCCAAACTGAGTGACTGAGGTTTAAATAGGGAAAGTCTCCTTTAAAATGCTGCGTGACAATGTTGTAATCGTGTGATCCTGATGTGATACACCTGTGTGTGATTTCAGCCAATTTAAGAGGGAAAAAATGTGGGGGTGTCCTAATTTATTCCTCAACAGAAATTGCAGTTTTATTTTATTACGTTTAAAGAAGGTTTTGACAATGTTTTCTTCAGTTTTACCTGTTTACTTATATTACTTGAATTTCTAATTAATGTTAAAATAGATATTAGATATCAATATAGTTAAATTTGTCATGTTTTCACAGGGTGTCCTAATTGTTTTCACATGACTGTATATTTATGTGTATGTATGTATATAACACTCATTCCTACTGTGTCTATGTATTAATATATATATATATATATGTGTGTGTGTGTGTGTGTGTGTGTGTGTGTGTGTGTGTGTGTGTGTGTGTGTGTATATATATATACATATATATATATGTATATGTGTGTGTGTGTGTATATATATATATATATTTATATATGTATATATATGTGTATATATATATATATATATATATACATATACATATACATATACATATATATATATATATATATATATATATATATATATATATATATACATATACATATACATATACATATAGATTTATATATGTATATATATATATACTCTCATACACATGCACATCTATACATGCACATGCATAGTTAGTCAAAGGTCAAATTCATGAGTGGATGATCTGGACCGTCCAGTTTAGCATCTTTGCTTTTAGGAGGTGATGTAAATGAAGAGAACAATCCGTTTATTGAAGTCAAACAGGGTTTTTTGTTCAAATACAACTTTATTACATGAATAAAACTAAACACAACATGATGATTGTGATGTAGGTTTAATCTTTCATATATCCTGAAGAGCTTGAACTCATCTCTGTCAATCCTCTCCAGGGGGACTGTGAGGACCACGCCACCCTGCTGTGCAGTCTCCTGCTGGGCTTTGGTCTAGATGCATATGTGTGCGTGGGAACTAAACACAAAGGCACTCCTCACACCTGGGTCTTGACCCGTGGAACTGATGGGAGCATCACTTTCTGGGAAAGTCTGACAGCACACAGGTCAGATCCTTTTTTAGTGATTTCATCCACCTGCTCCCCCCAGACCTTTTCATTATGAGTTTGGCTGCAGGACTGCGGCACAGATTTTTAAAGATCTGTTTTCATTTTAACAGAGAGAGTATTTAAATAAAGGTTGTCATATTTTCAAATGACTTCTCTGGTATTAAACCCTTCAAGTTTCTCAGAGTTGAGATGCACTGCATTTGTCTTTTATTTTTGTAAAACTTTGAGTTTTTCACAGCTGTGTATTTAGAAATCCCCTGAAAGCATTTCCATGAAATGTTGTTGCCATGGCCAGGGAACAGTTGATTGCACTTTGGTGATGATCCAGTTCCCAGATGATGAAGATAAATCATTTTTGTTCAATTTTCTATTTTTTTTTTAACCTTTCTTTAATTTTACAACACAAACTCACTTTTTTTCTCATAAATCCATTTATCAAAGCATGGAACAAGCATTTTATTGATTAATATGATATTGGAAAGGTATTCTGTTTACAGCTGTGGCAATAGTCTTCAACAAGTTTGGTAGCATGTTCATAATGACACAAATAAGTCTCAATGTTTCATATTTATTTTCAGATACCTGCACCAGGCCATAGACCCTGATGCCCCACCCTTGGCCCCCCAGCCCAAACCCTCCTCCCCCTACCGGACTGTAGGCTGTGTCTTTAACCACCACACCTTCCTGGCAAACTGTCAGCCATCAGACTCTGTGGTTCTCTGTGTGTTCGATTTCCAGGTGAGAGAGAGAGGTGTGTCCCAGCCATAATTTGACCCACATCGGATGGTGATAAAATGATGATCTGGGTTTGGTGGCAAAGTTACACTTCATTGTTCTTAGTGCAGAGAGAGTTTGATCACACTGTAAGTTCTCAGGCAGAGAGGAGAGGTAGTCTGAAGCAGAGAGCAGTGGGATTGTGACTGGATGTTTGTCAGTGCAAGGATCACACCCCAGGTTTTTTGGAAAAGAGATTTGCTGCACTTCCACATGTCAGAAGCTTCTGTCCAATCATGTTACCCGAAATCAAAGCATTAAAACTCCTGTCCACCTTTCTCCCCTCTCCTCACAGAATCAGTCTCGGTGGAAGGCAATGAGCACAGAGGCTCTGAAGTCTGTCTGTGCCCCAGGCTCCACCACCTCTCTGCCCCCTCTGCCTTCACTCGGTGCCCCATCTCTGGATGCTGCTGCTGCCAGTAACCAGCTGGAGCTGGAGATGCGCTTTCTGGTGTCAGAACAAAGGAAGGTAAAACAGTGCGGGACTTGCTATGGGTCCTTTGAAGGGTAATCTGGTTTGTTTGAAGAAGGGCTGTGTGAGAAATTTGTCAATAGTAAGTGTTTTACCCTCAGGGGATGTAGGTCGGCTTGTCCCTTTGTTAAGAAATGAGCAAGAAAACCAGACTGGAGGTCAGGCAGGTAGCTGTAGACAGGGTCAAAGCTACCAAGTAATGTTGCTAATTTTAGAGAGGTCTGACCCCAACATTGGTGATTGTTATCATGAAGTGTTTAAATGTCCAAAAAAAAAAAGAGAAATCGGTTTTTGGTCAGTCTGAAAAACGATAACATAAAAGACTCGATGACGGTATCAAAAGGACTCGAATCATTAAGGAGTCTTGATAATAAAAATAAACAAACCCGTCCCTAGACCTGTGTCTAAAACTAAATGAATTTCCTGACTGTAAAGCAGAACTCCCAAAAAAGGTTTGGCTGACATTTTAGGCGTTTGGATTGTTCTTCTCAAAATGAGCTGAATTCCATAGAAAAGTTGACCCCGTTTATAGGGGGTGTTAGCCTTGCTTCCAGACCACTTCTCCAGCCAGTTTCTCAACCAAGTCAAAAAGTGGGCTGGTATACTCTGGGTAATACACCTTTCACTGACAAGTACTTCCTCCAACCCCACTTAAAACAAAGACAAACTAGTCCCTCAGAGTTAAGGGTTTACCTCAGTGTGATGCTGCTAAGAGTTGCACATGTTCACAAACTTGGACAGGAGATGACTGAACGGTTTCTTTGTTGTTGAGGACCTGGAGCTGGCCACAGTGTGGGACGACCACCTGTCCTACCTGCTGTCCTCTGCGCTGTCAGCCTACGAGTTGGAGCGCTGCACTGGCGTCTCCTGTGGCAACGAGGAGTTCCAGGATGCAGTGAGGAGGGCGGTACCTGATGGACACACCTTCAAAGGCTTCCCCATTCATTTCCTGCATCGCAACGCACGCAGAGTGTTTGCCACCTGCCTCAGGTGAGACGATGGGCAGTGGTAAGAAAGCAGGAAACTGTCTTTTGTTTTTTTTTGAGGGACCTTGAATACATTATTTATCATGTGTTAAACGATAAGCTAGTACAAACTGCAGTGAATCAAAATCAGGGTACAACTACCCACCTGTCTTGGGGTCTGTAGATTTTGAGAGAGACAAATGTTTTGATCAGCATACAGGTACATCTGGACAAATGAGAATATCACAAAAATATTATTTTCATCAGTTTCTATGGAAGGCCATTCATGACCCAACTAAGCCCTTAGTTTAAAAACAAACACACTTCCCAGAATGTAGATATGTCAGTAGAATCTTTTTGTGATGATCTTAAGATTATAAATTTAAGATAAAGGTATTTTGTTTTCATGCACTATAAGATCTATTCATCAAATTAACAAATAAATAAGTATTTAAGGCTATGTGCAATCAGTAATTTTAGTTCAGGCCTTCCCTGATGGTGGCACAGTAAAATGTTGCCACAAATGACTCCTCCATGTCTGTCCAGCTATCTAATGTACATGGACATATCAGCAGGTCACATGTTTCACATGGATTTAAAATCAAGTCATGAAAACAAAAAATACATGAAGCTGTGCTGTAGGCTTTGGAATAAGACTGATATTTATGTCTGAAGAAAAATCTAACTGTTACTCTTTACATCCGAACAGAGTTAATATTAGACTCTGGACAGGGATAGCTCTGAAGGGCAGCTGTAAAAGATTTGATGACTGCAATGAAAACATTTCAAAATCTGCAAGAAAACATTTCCACAGCAATATATTTTTGAATATGCTGTAAAAAACATTAAACTCACTGCATTTTTTTTATGTACTGTGAAAGAAATTGAAGTTGCTACGTATTTTTATTTATTTTTTATTTTTTATTTGCTGAAAAAAAAAAATTTAATAAAGTGTTTATTTTTCCGTGCTGCAAAAAACATCACAGAAACATAAACAAACATTTCAGTTGCTGAGTATTTTTACCTGCTGCACCAAACATTTTAGAAACCAGACAGGGTCGGACTAAAGAGACCGGGTGTTTTTTCTATCTGCAAATGATATTAGCCACACTGACAATGTTGCCTGCAGTGTCTAAGGATGGTATTGGTTTGAAAAGAGTCTCATGAGCACAGGCCAATGTGGCTCTCTGTGCCTTTCTAACGCTTTTATGTTATAAGCATGATCAGGACGAGTTTGTTTTGCGGGTGGGAAACTTCAGTTTTTCTCGTTTTCCAGTCGAATCAGTAAAAACACCCAATAAGACACTTTCAAGTTAAAACTCAATGCTCCTCAGTCAAAAATTCCCATCACTCAAAAATGTAGGTATTTTAGGTACTGGGCTCGGGATTCTCTCTATGCTGCTTCTGTAAAATGTGGGTACTGGTCACGCTGTGTGGGGGCAGGTGGACTCTTCTCATCCTCCGCAGGAAGTACATCAATTGCTTTACCAGTGATGCAGTGTTCACAGGCTAGGTAAGGTCATCTGTGATGTGCACCCCCAGTTACTGAGTGCTGCTGACCACCCCCATGGCTGTGTTATTATTGAGAAGTGGAGCATGGCCAAGCGGGTTCTTCCTTAAGTCGACGGTGATTATTTTTAGATTTTGTGGATGGAAATAGGGTAAAGTAGACCCCAACTAAAGAAGAATGGTTTGACATAATTGAAGAAATCTACATCATGAAAAGACTGACACAATATCTGAGATTGCAAAAAACACAGATGGAGGACGAATGGGAGAAACTGACACTTTTTAGAAGTCAAAGCAGCGGCTAATATCAGGCTTGAATGATGAACAGGAAGTCATAAAAATGCTGATTGATTTAAAAACCAGGATTGATTGAATGCTGCTACCTCCACCCCTCTCTGTCTTTATGGTTTGATCCGTGCATGTACCTGTGAGCATTCATGAACTCACAGCTGTAAGGCTCCTTATTATTTCAATGAAAAACTGATTTTTTCTTTTGACTCTATTTTACACAGGTCTCCATTCTGTGAGGAGATTGTTTGTTGTCGTGGTGACCACGTGAGGCTTGCAGTCCGTGTTCGGGTGTTTGTCTACCCTGAGAATGCTTGTGCAGTATGGCTCATGTTTGCGTGTACATACCGTTCTGTGCTTTGACCAACAGAGCCCAAAAATCACCAGCTCATGTTTGACGGTGACCAAGGACAGTTTTTGTATCCCTCCAAAGTCATTTCAGGTCTTTTTGTGTCTGTAGATTTGTGTTTTTACAGTACAGGAGAACATCTAGACCCACACTGAGACTCTGAGATGATAAACTCTGTGAACTGTATACAGATGTTTGCTGTGTTTACTTTGCTTCTCATGCTTTTATTATCTAAACTCTTTATTTGTACAGACATAAAACACAGAGTTGTATTTATATATCTATTTTTGTTAATAAATCACGCTGTGATCATTTTACTGTTGGTATTTTCGAGGGCTCATTACACATTTTCCACCAAACTGCATAAGTGTTAAAAAGGGAAAATTCAAATTATAGGATGTATCATTTTAAATCAGGACTGTCAACTCTAAATCATTTTTAATTTCAAAATACAATCAAACATAATTTTAAAACATCATATCAGCTGATCAATATGCTGTCAGTTCATGAAAGTATCTTTGAATTTTACTTCCTGCTTTTTCAACAGTTTGTTTTGCCTAAAACTGATTTATAAAACTGGCCCCTAAAATGAGAGTGAAATGTTAAATGTAATTATTGAGAAAACCCACTGTAAATCTACCAGGAAGCTCTGAGTCTCACTTGAGAGTAATCCTTCACAGATGATGGGGCTTCAGTTTAGCTTATTTTGCTTGGGACTAAATCCAACAACATGCAACTGCTCTCAAAAAGACATAGAGCTCAATAAAGGAAAGTTTAAACAATTTGACCAATAATGATGTATTTTGTTTTCTGTTTGGAACAATTTGTTCTAACTCATGATCCCAAATTATAGATTTTTCTCCCAACAAAAGACAGATTTAAGACTTGTGCAATAAAGAGTACAATGGTGGAAAGTTTATAAGAGGAAACCAGAAGTCAAATTGTGAGCTGATCAAAGGAGAAGACTTTGATTTTTCACAAAGCCTTGTCATAAAGTTGTGGTTAATGGTGTATTATGCCTAAATCCAAAAGAAGAAACATCCTCTTTAAATTTTGGGTTTGTTAACATATAATAACTTTCACAACTTTACCTGGCTCTTAAAGTTCCTGAAGAACTCGATCTACGTATCATTTCAAAAAAAGTTATAATTTGTGCTACTGTATTCTTGTGAGGTATTATTGTCTGACTACTTACAGACACAAAATTCTGCTAATAGTTTTTATACAAAACCCAATTCCATTGAAGTTGGGAAATTGTGATAAATGTAAATAAAAACAGAATACAATGATTTGCAAATCCTTTTCAACCTATATTCAATTGAATACACTAAAAAGACAAGATATTTAATGTTCAAACTCATAAACTTTATTTTTTTTTTCTTCAAATATTAATTAACTCAGAATTTCATGGCTGCGACATGTTCCAAAGTAATTGGGACAGGGGCATGTTTACCACTGTGTTACATCACCTTTCTTTCCTTTTAACAACACTCAATGAACATTTTGGAACTGAGGAGACTAATTGTTGAAGCTTTGAAGGTGGAATTCTTTCCCATTCTTGCTTGATGTACAGCTTCAGTTGTTCAACAGTCTCCATTGTCATATTTTATGCTTCATAATGCGCCACACATTTTCAGTGGGAGACAGGTCTGGACAGCAGGCAGGCCAGTCGAGTACCGGCACTCTTTTACTATGAAACCACGCTGTCGTAACATTTGCAGACTATGGCTTGGCATTGTCCTGCTGAAATAAGCAGGGGCGTCCATGAAAAAGACGTTGCTTGGATGGCAGCATATGTTGCTCCAAAATCTGTATGTACCTTTTAGCATTAATGTTGCCTTCACAGATGTGTAAGTTACCCATGTCCTGGGCACTAATGCACCCCCATACCATCACAGATGCTGGCTTTTAAACTTTGCGTCGATAACAGTCTGGATGGTTCTTTCCATCTTTGGCCTGGAGGACACGACGTCCACTATTTCCAAAAACAATTTGAAATGTGGACTCGTCAGACCACAGAACACTTTTCCACTTTGCATCAGTCCATCTCAGATGAGCTTGGGCCCAGAGCGTTTCTGGATGTTGTTGATAAATGGCTTTCGCTTTGCATAGTAGAGTTTTACCTTGCACTTACAGATGTAGCGATGAACTGTATTTACTGACAGTGGTTTTCTGAAGTGTTCCTGAGCTCATGTGGTGATATCCTTTACACATTGATGTCGGTTTTTGATACAGTGCCGCCTGAAGGATCAAAGGTCACGGGCATTCAATGTTCGTTTCCGGCCATGCCGCTTACGTGCAGATTACGTTTCTCCAGATTCTCAGAACCTTTTGATGATATTATGGACTGTAGATGTTGAAATCCCTAAATTCCTTGCAATTGTACTTTGAGAAATGTTGTTCTTAAACTGTTTGACTATTTGCTTACACAGTTGTTCACAAAGTGGTGAACCTTGCCCCATCCTTGCTTGTGAATGACTGAGAATTTTTGGGGAAGCTGCTTTTATACCCAATCATGGCACCCACCTGTTCCCAATCAGTCTGCTCACCTGTGGGATGTTCTAAGTGATTGTTTGATGAGCATTCCTCAAATTTCTCAGTATTTTTTTTGCCACCTTTCTCAACTTCTTTGGCACATGTTGCAGCCGTCAAATTCTAAAGTTAATTATTATTTGCAAAAAGAAATAAAGTTTATGAGTTTGAACATTAAATATCTTTTCTTTTTAGTGTATTCAATTGAATATAGGCTGAAAAGGATTTGCAAATCATTGTATTCTGTTTTTATTTACGATTTCCACATCTTCCCAACTTCATTGGAATTGGGGTTTGTAAATGTATCATATAATAATCATAATGAAAATAATGACTATTCTTCTTCTTCTTCTTCTTGTTATTATTATCATTATTATTATTATTATTATTATTATTATTATTATTATTATTTGGGGATCAATGCTGGCTTCTTATCTTATCTTATCTTATCTTATCTTATAATTGTCTATATTAATTTCTTATTCAGAATTTTTCTGGTTTATTTAAACAAACAGGCACAAGGACAAGAGGACCTCATTGAAGTATGAGAATACATAAAAGTAAAATGACCAATGAGGCATAAGTGAGATATCACACCCAGTGCAAGGCTGACAGATGTCAGCAAAAATTAAAGGAAAACAAAAAGATCCTGAATAGAAAACAAAATACAAGACAAAAAAAAAGTACAAAAGAGAGAGAAAGAGGCAAATAATTAAATAACATTATTTGTCTGTCTCTTTCTTATTTATTTGTCGCTTTCTCAAGGTTTTTTTTACTTATTTATCTTATCTTACAGTTGTACTTTTAAATCAGATAATTCTCTGTGTCACTTGGCAACTGTACATCAAAACCCTTATGCTTTCACTGGGGTGCCACAAGGTTAAGCGCTTGGTCCACCTTTATTTGTTTTTTACTCGCTCCCTCGTAGTTCCATCATACAGAATTACAACATCTTCTACCTGCTGATGACACACAGTTAGGCGTTTCACTTCTACCTGAAAACCTCAGTCCAATCAGTAACCTGGTCGAATGCATAAGTGAAAACAGCCACTGGATATCCCGAGATTTTCTACAACTAATCAAGTAAAAAACTGATCAGAATTTTTCAAAGATGCTGTGGTTAGTTTTGCATCAGGTTTTGCATAACGCATTACGCTGGCTGCTTATATAACACTCAATAAACATTCCTGTATTATTCAAAGTCTTTGTAAGTGCATTTATGAGGCTTTATGAACGTGTTTATACATAGTGGGTTATTTCTGAAGGGTTTCTATAGAGTTACCCAGTAGCTACTGTTAAGAGGTATGATGTTTGTATTTGCAAACTTTTAACAATTATTTTATTATTATTATTTTTTTTTAATTGTTGAAGATGTGATTTAAAGTGTTGCAGCTCGTTATCAAACTACCATCAAGAAATTAACAAGTCAAAGCTGTTAAAGCTGACGGGAATGGTCCAACATAGCAGTAAATGGATTTGTAATGTCATATCTCAACACTAGATGGAGTGCTAACATAAATGTTGGGTCACAGGACGCATCAAGCACTCTTGGTTTCACTCAGGCCTGATTGTTTCATTGCAGCAGAGGTGAACTCCTGCAATTGGAAGACCTTTTAAAGGTCCACCTCATGTAGAGTGAGATAAATCAGTGATTATGTATGAGATTTGCAGTCACAACGATCATAGACAAGGCCCTCAGCTCCTGGGAAAACAAAATGAAATGATTTTATTCATGCTCTAAAAGCTGGATGGTATTCTTCTTTGTGTGCCACATTAAAGCCATTGTTGTGGTCTGAGAGCAGCTGGAAACCCAAAGGCAGGACACTGAGTTTTGACTGGAATGTGACTGACTGTTAAACTGCAGAGAGGGCAAAATGACAGCTGTCTGTTTGGATAAGTTATTGTGCTGTTGGTTAAAGCAGCTCTAAAGTTTCAGCCTGATTGAAGTGCTGTATTAATTAGCACACAGAGGGGCAGAGTGGTTTTTATCGAGTCTTTGTTTCCTGCGCTCTGTGCCGTACACTGCAGAGCTCTTTGGAGTTGTGGGGGAATCGTTGACACATCAGCCCAAACTTTGACAAGAAGCCTGTGAGGATGGCCAATTAATTTGATTTCCACAAGCTCATTTGCAATTCTGCATTTGCCCCAGAGTTGTTGAACAGGAGGATCAGGAGGGAGGCTGAAACAGAGAGCTAATGAATAATTCCTCCTTTTTTCTGAATGTCACACACATGCATGCGCGCCTCATTACTGTGTACCACTGCAAGAGTGTGCAGCAGAGGAAGAGTTTGGTGCTGGGAACTCAGGTATGTTTTCAGCCCATATTAAACTCTTGCACTCAGGTGTAATAGATTAATAGGTCCTGTGGGGTCAGAGACAGGCTGCTGCTTTCTAGCTAAACTGAGTGAAACAAAATATCAGTCACACCTCACGTCTTGACGCTGCTGCTGCTGACATGATGTGTTAGTACCAGGTGAGAATCTGAAATTAAACATTTCTGTAATCGCTGTTGAGGTGTGTAGAAGTGCCACCTTTGTACCTGCTGGTCGGGTAAAATTTTGAGCCCAAACAAAACTGTGAATGAATTCTGTGAAAGGATTTTGAGTCTGTATTTTGGTAATTAGTGATGCTAATAAACTAGATATAATTGGAATGAATCTGCAGGAGGAAATTACATTACATTTATACTCCCTGGTTTTCACACATCAGATCATCCTCCTCCACTGAGGTGACACAAGCTGCTAATGAGTGTTTCCCATCTGTTGATAATTCACCTGCAGTTCACAGGAATTACCAATAACTGCGACATCATTTGTTATAATGGTGTTGATTGGAAATGTATATTGTAGCTTGCAGCCATCTTTAGCGTATGACTTTGGTGTGTTTTGATATTATGCCTCAAAGTCAAAAAAGGACTTATAAAGTCATAATTTCAGCCAGGAGATAAACCTGTGATATGTTTATAATTGAGAAGAATAGCTGAGACACCTGGAAATGAACTCAAATTTCAGCCTTCTGGTTAGCAATGATTAAAAAAATGTTTCAATCAAAATTAAAATCAGGCTGTGCAGTATTTGCACGGTCTCATCAGAGGATACAACATTCACAATCAGCGTATAGTCAGACATTGGTTGGTTTATTCAAAGAGCAAACCTGCAGCACAGTAATGGAAGAAAAAAAGGCTGGTGTTTCAGATCTCACACACCAAAGCAAGCACATTCATGTTGAATTTTGACTATTTAATATTGTTCATATTTTTTCTGCATCATTGCCTTTGTTGGAAGGACAGCTGACCGTAACAGGAGCTGTGCAGAGTGGAGGGTAGAGGCACATATGCAGCAGAGTCATGGCTGGTAGATGAACCAGTGACTGCAGTGATGATAGTCTCTGTATATGAAGCAACAGAGTACCCACCAGGCCAAACTAGAGATCAATAGCAGCTAAGAGTTTGCAGCCATGCATGTGAAATTGCACAGAGGTATGGCTACATTAACAATTAAAGGTGCTATAGCAGGTAAATTCTTTCTATCAATGTGCTGGATTACATTTAGTACACAGCTTAGCCTCAACATGATGATTGTATAAAAAAGGTTTTTCTCTTCTTCCTTATGAAATCACATTTCCAGCTGACTGACAGTAAGAGCAGCAGACTCAGAGAGGCTGCAGACAGACAGACCATTTTTAAAATTGATAATCAGAATTATTTAGCCAACAGTAAAATACAGAAGTGAATTTTTGTCTATGTGAAGGATGCTTTTTCTATCTGTTTATTAGACATGGATTTACAGTAACATTAATGCAGCCTCGCACAACAACTCTCAGATGCACACTGCACACTGTTTTTAACAGGATGTTGTTTTTTACTGGGACACCTGCCCATGGAGGCTTTTGTAAATAATTTAGAAATGAGCTTATTCAAAGATATTAATCGATTTAAAAATATCAACCAGTCAAACCAAAGTACAGTGCTAACAGTGCTGGTTTTCCCCCGTGTTGCTCGAGTGGAAGAAAACACAGAGCTGTATCAGGCTGCTGCTTCCTCTCCTCACAGTCATGAGAGGAAGACTCCTCAAGGCCGGTCTCCTCGCTGCAGAGCCACCTCATTATTTTGTTGTCACCAAATGAACCTAATTCAATGTATGGGCCTTGGGCTCTGTTAGAGTTTGTCAAGTAAATGAGAAGACTAATGGCGCATCTCCTTATCAGTGGTGTTTTTCAATAGCTGTAATATATCTAGCGACAGACACTGATGTACCAGCTAATTACCGTTTTTCAGCCATTAAAAAGCAGAGCTTAGACGTCAAGATCTGCACTGATTTTTATTGTGCTTACAGTGTTTGTGTGTTTGTTGCTTTTTCCCACTTTTACCAACACAAGCGCAAATTAATGGAACATATTAAATGACAGAAATCATGTGAAAAACACGTCATAACCACATCTTCTTTGTCTTGCCTCCAGATTTGGTAATTTAGTAATTATCTAAAAAAGTGTGTTTAGATTTTTCAATCCTGGAGACACCCACACAGATGCTCTTATACAAATGACTTAAAGCTATCGTTAAAATACTTTTCACCTCTCACTTTTCCCTCTATCGGATTTTTATATTTCTCCAAATATCTCTCTGCAGATCGTGGCCTGATCTCCTGCCTCTCTTTCTCTTTTCTGTTTCTATTTCTGAAATGTAAAAATTTCTGCAGGGGGTAAAAAGCAGAGAGTGGGAGAGCGGCGGAGAGAGGAGTGCTGGGCATTGGAGAGAAATGTGTTGCATGGCCTGAAGCCTAACGGGTAATAAAGTCATTAATTCAGCTGATTAAGTTGGCCTTTGGGTTAAAGAAAAATCATATCCGTCTCCCTTTGAGATGTGACTGGGGAAGCACAGAAGAGGGAGAAGCCAGCTAATTAGTGCTGAAAACAGGAGGGGGGTGAGAGGGAGAAGGAGGTAAAGAGAGAAAGAGAGACAAAAAGAGAGAGAGAGAGAGAGAGAGAGAGAGTGTGTGTGTGCATGTGTTACGGGACAGTAGAGGGGGATGGGGGGGAGGGGGTTCAGATAGGTGTTTCAGCTGAACTACTAATGAGGCATGTTTGGGGTGAGGGAGTGACAAGCTCATCAAAACGCCCGCTTACCAGGCGAACCATTTCTCTCAAAGAGTCTGCCCGGCTACCTTTGAGCCTGACACTGCCACTTAATGATGTGAAACAAGATAGAGAGGGAGAAGTTCGGGTGAAATGTCAGTTTGCTCCCAGTTTAATGAGCTTGTTGTTGAATAGAGAAGAGGGGCGGGAGGAGAAAGCAACAGGAGCTGCCCTTCACTGCTCTGAGCAAAACATCATCTCTATGAATGCATTAATATGTGGAAATAAGACTAGGTGAGATAAGATATTCCTTTAATAGGGGAAATTCCACAATTACAGCAGCATAAATACAGACACAAAAAGAGAAACTAAAGGATAAAGAAATTTAGGATTAAAATATATATATATATATACATGAGTCTTATTTACTATATACACAGGTACAGAATATACATATAATATGATTTATTGCACACTGAGGTTTCTGTTGTGGAGTCTGCTCTGAGCAAAACACCACCTCTATGAATGCATTAATAGGTGTAAATACTGTTAACCACCACCTCTATGAATGCATTAATATGTGGATATACTGTAAAACACCACCTCTATAAATGCATTAATATGTGTAAATACTGGAAAACACCACCTTTATGAATGCATTAATGGGTTGCACTGTGAGATGATCTTAAACCAGATTCACTTACTAATGTTACAATCTTCCCTGTTATTCTCTGGTTGTCATTTCATATTTTGACTTCTCTTAATTATTGACAGCACCATTAGATTTAATCTACACTTTAAAGCTAAACAGAAGATTAGTCAACAAAAAGATCTGTCCTTAACTCATCAAAGTATTTTAAGGGTGGTGATCTACCTGAGGGGCAGAAGCCTTAAAGCTTTACATCTTTCCTACTAAAGACACATAGATAGGTGGAAAGATTTTTAGTGAATAAAAGGTTTGTCCAAAAAACATCTTGCATGGTAGTTTTTGTTCAATGTGAAGGAGCCGAGGGAGTTAAATGTACCACAAATCAGACATCTTTACCTAAACATTTTGCACAAACCTCTCTCCCTTTGCATGTGTTATAGACTTGAGTAGCTCACAGAAGTAAAATGCTCTCATCTAATTTGCCTTTTTTTTTGTTTTCAGAGCCAAAAATGTTCCTTTAACACACTCAAACCACCTGTAATTGCCAAGTGAGTCATGCAGAGATGAAGACAATACCCCAGATTTGAAGAAACCATCATGTCGTCTTGTTAGGAGCAACTCTGTTCCTCACTTCCCACATGCAGAATAATCTGGCTCAGTGTTAAAGGCTCGACTCCTGACAGCGGCTCACAGTGCCACCCTGAATCCCTGCTGCTGCTTGATGCACACAACAGAAAACAATCCAGAGGTGGATTGAAGTCATGCAGAGGTCAGCAGCTCCCTCGAGAGGGGATTGTGGATGATTTCTCTGACGTGGTGCTTTCCAGCACACAAGGGTTAAAAAAAACCCTGTATGTTATACCCATTCAGTGGCAGTATGGAAAATGTTAATACTGGATTGTTAAGTGTTGTATCTGTCTGGACAGCAATCCAAAACAGTATCATTATGTTTGTTTGTGTATGCGCAGTATTCTTATAGACATGAAAAAAGGGGGTCATTCACCAAGAGTCATTTTCACCTCCTTTATCTATCTGGAAATGTGCAACTGGTAACAAACCCCCTTTATTTTGATAGCAGTTTTTGGTAACATATGAACTCCCCTCTTGTGATGCATTATAAGTACATTTTAATGCATCTATTTATAATAGTCCTTATGAGTTTTAATGTACTAAAATATGACTTGTAGCTCTTTACGTAAGTGATCAGTAACGAAGCAGCAAACAGTCATATGGCAAATTTATGGTGGCTAATTTAAGTTTAAAGCTCCTGTGAGGAGCTTTTTGATATTTATAAAATAGACTGACATTCGTAATGATGCTTTTTTTGTGGATCACCAAAGCATACAAAAACAGGACTGATTGTTTATAACATGTAGTTTTTCATACCTAAAGTAGTGATGTGTCCTTCAGTGCCGAGGCTTCGAAGCGTGTGTCGAGTAATGAAGGGGGCGTTTCCGCGAAGCGCGTATCGAGGCTTGCTTCATGTAGGGGTGAAGCCAAAAATGATGACGTCCGAAGCCTCGCTACCCGGCTATACCACGTGACTGATTCAAGAAACGGTTCACGGGTTTGACGGATGATTTAACAGGCAGCGAAACGCAATGGAGTCCTGCCCCACTCACAATCCATAGACTCGAGACTTGTTGAAAAGTTGTTTTTAAATAAAAATAAATAAATATAAATGAAATGTTTATGTTTTATTTGTTGTCTCCGTAACAAAAGTACGAACAACAAACTAAGTAACACATTCACATTACAACCCTCTCGATAATTTATGTCCTCTTCCCCTTTTTGACACTGCAACTGTGTCTTAAAGACAAACACCATATTAATAACTTTATCATTTCTGTATGTTATCACAAACACACGGCATCACATCCATTCATTCATTGGATTCAAAGCTTCGCGCACCAAAGCCTCGGGGTGTCTTTGGTTTATCACTCTGCCTGTTTTACATTTATTGTCCACTTGATGGCGCAATAGAGTAAATGAAGCACGATCATGAAGCTTCGGCCCAGGAGGCGAGTAATTGGATGGAAAGCTTCAATGCTTCATGAGGCTTCATCTCGCCATCACTAACCTAAAGGTGTCACAAGGCGGGGATAGGTGTCTGCCAAGCAGCTGAGGAAACAGCCCTGATTTGATATTTTTTGTTTAAAATATTTACAATAAGTTATATGCTTGACGGAGGATGAGATGTTTTGATAGAGGAAACTTCTTAAGCATTTAAATGACAAAATAAGCAAAGACCACTCTGTCCACAGGGGGCGCCAAAACTCTGGACAAACACTGACAGCTCCTGAACTTTAGTGCCTTTTCCATTCTCTTATTTTACTCCCTATGTTTCACACCCGAGTGAAGTTGAGTTCAGTGACATCACCTTACATGCTCTGTGTTTACCGAGCATTGGGTCTTTAGTCACACTTCACTGCTATTTGGAGCTGCCAATATGCTAAGTTGCTCAGTGTAGCTTTAATGTCCTATAGCAGCAGACGCAGAAGGGCTTCCAGGGGTTAGCATCCTGTCTACTGCCTGGGTACATCTGGTCCCATGGCAAACACAGAAAGACTCCTTTGTCAGCCCCCACAAAGGCAGAGAAGGAGAGAGGAAAGAGAGAAAGAGAGACTCTGCTGGCCCTCTTTTAAAGCAATTCAAAGGACTCTCTCCTGGAGTCCATTAGAATAGCAGAGTGTCTTCTTCAGTGGCACAGAGGGAAAAACAAATGTGCACTGTGGCCACTGCCAAATAACCTTGGCTGCTGCTGAAATGTTGGTCAATCAAACGAGAGGGAGAGAGGTTGGAGGGTGGAGAAAGCGAGGGAGCAGGGGGAACAAATGGATGATGGGGGGAGGATACGTGAGGAAATTCAAGGAGGGCAGGGGCAAAGGTCAAAGAGAAAGGAGGTTAAGGGGTCCAACTTTCTTCAGCAGTTCAGCTCATTTCAAAAAAGGACAACCTGAACACGGGTGATGTTAAGAGAGTATGCTTTATTTCAACAACACGTAGTGCTTAAGTTTCCTCCATGAATAATATTGTTTTTGGGGAGGTCATTTCGACCAGTGGTTCCCAACCTTTTTTTGTACCAGGGACCAGTTTCATGCAGGAAACTTTTTCCAAGGACTGGGTAGGGGCGTGGAGGTTTCAATAACAAGAACCATAATCAGTATTTACATTTTATATTAGGCACTTTTCATTACACTTTACCATCAACTCACCAGAATGCAGAATTAACCCTTTCTCTCTCCAGTAAACTCTGTTTCTGGCTCATTTTTGCAAGGGCTAGCTTGTGTTGCTGATGCAGGAAAATGACGTGCCAAAGAGAGAAAGTGAGATGATGGTGAAAGTGGTGGTCTTTCAAAATAAGATACTGGGAGGACGGATGAAAAGAAAAAAAAATGTAATCACTGTTATTTTTTTTGCAGCGCGGTACTAATTGATCCACAGAGCCTGGGCCTGGTGGTTGGGGACTCCTGATTTAGCAGGATTTGGTTTTGGGGTGTTGCTACCTCAGATGATAACCTCTGTTCCTGTCACACAGGATAGAGGGGAAGTGATGTGAATTAGACACTTCTTAGTTGTAACTGATAAAAGTGAAGAGCTGTTAGCTGTGTACACAAAAGTGTAAAAGTTCTAATATACAGCAGGCACTGATCAGAATATCCTGCCCTGCTCCCTTTGGTCAGCGCGAGCTCTCAGTCAACGACAAAACATTTCCCTCACAGCTTATTTATTCAACAGACCACTACAGAGAAATCCTAAACCAAGCCTATGCTTTTGTCACTTGCAGATCAGAGCATGGAGTGAAGTGGTGAGAATTTCCACTCCTTGCTCCCAAGGATGTCCGCCTCCATCACTCCCCTCTCTAAGTCCCATCATGCTGCTCAGCCTTCTACCACCGCTCAGTGCTCAACAAAGACTGAGTCACGTTCTGCTACAAAAAATATGTGTATGCATATTTAAAATTGCCATGGGATGGGCATTTGGGATTTTTGGATGCTAATAAATTTGTTAAGTTTAAAATTACAAGCTTGTCGTGCCTTGACTTTTCTTAAATATATGCTCTGAATGTTTTCTGAAGCTCATAAGGTTTTCTAATGAAGCACTTAAGCTTTCTGAGCATGTAGTAAAAAAACCTCCGCTCCACGCTCTGTTCAAATCCACCCACTCTGTTCCCCACTCGATTGTGTTGTGCTCACATGCTCAGTTGTAGATGGTCACATGGGCAGGTGAAAATGGTTAAAAATCCAGTGTGGGCTGGATTAAGAATAGCCCTATGCTGAGCTCTAATGTGTAAACTCCGTCTCTAATACCAGACCACATTCTGAACAATATTGCTCTGTCGCTACTGTCACTTTATTTATACACTTAATGATTCACAAAAATCATTATGCTGGGAAGAAAAGCAGAACCTCAGGCTGTTTGGACTCTAATGCGCTCAGTCATGATGCCAAAATGGCTTCCTGTCAATGCTCGGTGACAGTGGATGCTGGCCAGAGCTCAAAAACATGCGCATAGCCTTGGTAACATCGCTTATCTGTTCCTAAAGTGAAGTTTCCAAACAAATTGGCTTTTAAAAAATACTAAAATAGGCCTAACTTTTGCTTGACCTAGCAAGAGGCAAGGACGATAAGACGCGCCTTTATCCTGGTGACCCACAACAACACAACCACCTATTGGACGAGCCCACCACGCCCCTAATTCTGGAGAACTTGTGCAGAACAAAAGTCTAACCAGCAGTGTAATGGGCTACTCATAGAAAAGCCCATCTCTAAATATGTTAAATTTTGCTACTGTAAAATGAAGCATTATAACATGGGTGTAAATGAGGTCTCATTGACTTTTGCAGTCAGCCTCAAGTGGACACTTCAGGAACTGCAGTTTCAACACTTTTGTTTGACTTCATTTCAACATAACCTCAAAAACCGGACAACTTCTTCAAGATGTTGGATGTTGTAAAGAGTGGATGGATGAAGTTGCTAGCACTGATCAGAGCTGTTGAAATGGGGGTAATAAAGGCCTTCCATAAACAAGGCCATGGTGTCCTCCACTTGCATGGATGTGCAGAGAATCTCAATGGAAGTGTGGCATGGGGCTGCTCACAGGTGACCGTGCAGTGAGGGGCAGGAGATGTGCCAACTTCAATAAAGGGTCAAACTGGTGAAGAAAAAAACCCCAGTCCTGTTTGCTGAGAGAGAAAGACACAGCAAGAAGAAAAAAGGTGGCTGTGGCCCAGAGGATCAATAGTTCCTCTGAAAGAAGCTCTAACAGGAGCTGGCATCAGAGGAACATCAGTACATTTGAACCTCTGAGAGACGGCCTAAAAGGATTGGCTGCACAACAAAGGAAATGATGGAGAAAGAAAGAGGGGACAAAGATGGAAAGATAAGGTGCATTTATGTCAAAAGAAATAAAAAAAGAATAAAGAGAAAAAGGCTGGAATTGTTGAGGAAAGTGAAATTATAAAGCAGTCTGCAGCATCCGCCTCCCCTCCTCTCGCCTGATCCCCCGCCTGTGGCAGAGGGGAAGAAATGAATAAAATAGCAGAAATGGATGAAAGCTTTTAAATAAATCTGTTACAGCAAAGTTGTTTTGCTCGGCCTGCTTTATATCCTGTTCGCAATCCCTGTACGAGTTTACCACGGTAATTAGGGATTTATATTTTCAGGGGAGTTTTAATGCCATTTCAAAGGAAGAATTAATTAACAGTCAGCTTTAGCATTTTTACACCAATTTCACACACCTTCAGTGACAGTAATTGCTTCAGGCTTAAATGAGAAATGTTCAAAGTACAATATCTTCTTCTATAATTAAAAAGGAATCTATTTTAGTGTTGGGGTATGCAAACAATCCCTGCTCTGTACATATATGGTGTTTATACTGTATGGTGGTGAAAGTGATGCCTGACACTTTACCTTTACAGAAGAACCTCATCCTTTAAATAAACCATTTCAGATTCATGAGATGAGACTGTCATGAAGTAAGATGCACCGAGGAACAGTGATATTCATGCAATCAAAAATGTCAGGAGCACAAAGTCACTCTTTGGACAGATGGGTGTATTCTATATGTTTGTAACTGAGGTTATTTTTGTTGTTTTTCCTCTCCTACAATGCCCTGACACAAGATTCAGGTTTTTAAATGATGAAATAGGATCCATTTGGTGCTTTGTTTCAATTGATTTATCAAAAATTGTGTTCATACTCTACAAAAACCCAGACCACTTACAACAAGACTCAGCGCTGAACTGCCAAGAGGGGACAGACACTGGAGAACACCCTTTTTTACATTTCATCATCTGAGTTTCACAGAGTCACTGTGTCAATGTACAGTTCACACACAGTAAAATGAACTAGTGAATATTCTTAGTCAATTTTAAAAGTATCTTGATTTAAGTTTATGGTCAAAAAAGTCACTCTAACTCTTGAGCCTTAATCGCTGACAATGTTTTGTTTTTTTTAATTATGCAATCTCTATTTATATAGCACAAATTCACATCAAATGTTTTCTCGTTTAAAAAGTTACAGTGGAGAGGAAGAACTTCCTTTAACAGGCAAATGCCTTCAGCAGAACCAGAGTCATGTTAGAGACTGAGCTGGAGAGAGGGAGGTGGAGAAAGAGAGAGATGGACAGAAACAAACAAACACAGTACTTACAGATGTTTGCTCACAGTGACAGAGATAATAGAACAAGTATGTGAACTGTATTTCCAGGAACAGCATGATAATGATAACAAACTGATCAGAGTTTGATTTATGGAACATTAAAGTCAACAGGTCTATAGTAATAACACAGCAGTGACAGCATTCATATGAATGAAGCTGAGGTCAATAATGGAGGTTGGAATCAGAACAATTGAAGCAGAGTGAAAAAGTTCTACTATAAACATTAGCTTTATGACAGTGAGAGAAATGGAGAGACTGATGCTCTTGTAGATGAAGCAGCTGTAAAGCAGAAGGACGTCTGCAGCAGTGATCCAGAGGAACCTACAGGGTGATGGAGCTCAGGGGTTCCCATAATACTAGCAACCCTAATTTTAGGATTTCGTTATAAAATGCTCTTGTTGTCATTTAGCAGAGTACAGCAGCATTTGACAAGGCTCACTCTAGAGAGCACGACATTCAGACATCCTCAGTTACAAACAACATGAATTTTTGAAGTAGAGAGAAAGCCTTGTGTAACTCCAGCTAGGAAAAGAAAGAAGTATTTCATTAAATAAATGTTGCACAATAAAAGTAGATTGTGCACCAGAAAATATAATATATTGAAACATAATTCACAAAGAAATCTCATTCAGAGGATTATCAAAATGGAAACTGCACTCATGAAATGACTGACTGTAGACTTGGAGGAGTGGGGGAGGTGACATATACATTAAAAACAAAGTCGGCCTGTTTTCACCCATGGGAGAGAAAACCTAGCTTATATGGTTCATCTGATGAGGAGCAAACTCATGCACCGCCTTCATGTTATTACAGCATTAAATTATGTAATGTTTTATCTACCATTGTAAATCCCAATTATTACAAAATAATGAGATTTGTTATCGTGGATCTACACTAAAGTCCAAACCTTGGTCTATCTTTGAGGTTATCATCTCTCTTCTCTTGGTCCTGTTGTTTGGAGACAAAAAAAGACGGCAGTTAATGGGACATTTTTTTCCTGATCACCCCAGAAGAATCCAATTACAGCAGTGTTTGGAGATCAGCCAGATTACAGTGTATCCAAGAGAAAACAATCAGAGCCTATCTGATTCTCAGCTTTAGCCCCAGACATGTCCCTGTAATGAAGTCTCTTATTTCTCCTCTTTCTCCTGATCTCTCTTCCCTTCTTTATCGCCTCATCTTCATCAGTCTCTCACCTTTTCTCTCATTTTCTCTCTCTGGTTTTCTCTCACTTCTTCCTCCCTAAGTGAGATTTAGTTTCTCCTTTTTTTAATTCCCAGTTTTCATCCTACACATTCCCCTCCTTTTTTCTCTCCTGTTTGCATTTTCTCTATTTTCCTTCGTTTACACAAAAATTCTCCCTCTCCATCTCCCCTCCATCTACAAGCCCAACTCGTAGTAGTTTTGCCTCTGGGACTACTGCAGCAGGCCTGAAGGTGGTGCACATACACAGAGAGCTGAGCGTGGCAGAGTGGGTGTTTTTTTTTTTTCTTTACCTCGGTAATGAAAATATCACAGGAGACCCGGTGGGTGGCGATGACCTTTGGAGAGCGCTGCATTTTCGCCTCGCTTGCTTGCTCTTTCGTAAAATGCCCGGCCACCCGTCTCACCCACCTCCTTCCTACGCCTCTGGGCGATGTGTGTGAGAAACTGCATTACACTGAGAGCTTGTAGATCCATACTCTGTTTAAATAATTTATCCTAAAATGAAAAGAGGAGCAGGAGGGAGAGCAATGTTGTGCAAAGACTGATGACAATAAAGATGGATGAGAGTAAACCTACTTATTGCAGATAAAAACGATCATAAACTTTGATAAAGTCCCAATAATCTCATGAAACACAACTTTATTTCACTATATAATTTATAGGATGATAAAATGCTTTAGCTCCATCAGTAAAAATAACAACAAAAGCCTTTATTTTACTTCCTACTATTTACTATTTTTCATCCTCTTTTCAATCAAGAGCTCTGCAGAGTTCAGTGTGAAATCACAGCTGCAACTTGGAAACATATCATCACATCATTTCTGACAGCTGCTCCATAATCTGTGAACAGCATTATTGTCACCATTGTGTTCAAATGTCAGCTTGTCTCAAAATAAAGCAGCAGGTTCTGTCAGCTGGTCTACAGGTGATCAATGTCTGCACAGTTCAGGTACGTCACTGAGGTGAAAAAAATGTTACGGATCCAGAAAGGTCTGTGAGTGGGACTTTACTCACTGACAGTGTCACTGCGCTACAGAGCAGGTTTAAAGGGTTTGACAACTAACTGATCATTTTTGTACAGATTTATGCATTAAACACAAAACCTAAATCCTGCAGGAACATTAGTGCGATCGTAGACCAGGGTGTGTTAGTTACAGGCAGTAAATAGACTTTATTGAAGATATCACAGGAGCACATTTAGAGAGGAGCTGATCTATGAGAAAATGGAAAAATTAAACTGATCAAGTGAAATATAAAAGAATTCCCAACAAAGACAGTAAGTGAATACAATGAATTATGGCAAACTATTTTTAATCTCAATGACAATCATCCTGCAAAAACTAGAGCAGCAATTTATCATCTAATCTGCTCATTATCCTCATGATTTACTAACAAAGACCTTTTTTTATATAAACACAAAAATATATACAAATGTTTAATTTTGGGGAATGTGGAGCAAATCAATCTTTTGCTTTCCTGTAAAAGATGCAGATTTACTCATGTCATCATTATTGTGATTTATTTTGTGGTTTCCTGACCAACAAATCTACTTTGACATTATTTTTATGTAAAAGCACATAACAATACAGACAGAGAAGAGGAGTGGAGAGAACGAACCACAAAGACAAAAGCAACAGCAAATATAAAATATGTGAGAACAGAGTGGAGGTGGTCTGAGGTACTGTAGGTATCGTCTAAGAGATTTTAAAAGTTTTATTTTTTGTTGGTCTAAATGACAAAAAAATGTCATAAAAATCTCAGTTAAAGCTGCGGAGAACGAGGACAAACAGATAGTCACATCAAAATATCACCTCTCTTACCACACTCATGTAATTATTATCATGATTGTTATCATAATTACCTTTGTCACCCTTACCCTGACAAAACACAACCTTGAATTCAACAGCTTAATGAAATAATAAAAACTGTCATAACAGTTCATATTCAATCGGTTTGTTGTTCCTGCCATTTCTTTAGTGTTTGAGATAAATCACATCCATCCTCTTCAATCCAATTTGCCATAATCCTGTTATACACAATCTGTGTCTGCCAACCTCTGTGACCTGTGAGGATTGATCGCGGTATTGATGCCTAGCACTTCCTCTGCTGATCAATGTATCCCAATGTAGATCAGTGGGCTCTATCAGTGATAAAGGTCAGAGGTGGAGGATGGTCGTCAATAAGAGCTAAAAGAGACCCAAAAAAACAACATCTCTACTAAACAATATCCTCTCTTTTCACCTTCTATTTTTAAGTTTGTGTATGACATGAGAAAACAGCACAACAGTACTAAAGTCGTCGGGTCTTTGGTGTCAGACCTTGAAAAATGACAAAAGGGAAGAATCGGCAAAACAAAACTGAAGCATACACAGTCTTTTCTATAATCTCGGCACTCTGTCTTAAATCCCATCCTGCCTTCACAACACAACATCATGTGTGATGCAGCTTTATCCCTGGGTAGTTATTCTCCATTACTATGTAATGATATTCATGAGCTGGGCCCACCATACGGCTGTGTGAGTGTTGTATGTGTTTCATGCTATAGATCCAGCCAGCGTGTCCTCGGGGCCATTTGGCTGAGGCCTAATGACCGAAGCCCGGCTAATCCCCCCGAGGAACACACACACACACACACACACACACACACACACACACACACACACACACACACACACACACACACACACACACACACACACACACACCACTCTCCCCTTTGTAGAAGTGAGGTTCTGATGAGGCCTTTGAAGGAATGTCACACTGGTGTCTCACTGTATGTCGCCTTTGGCTCACCTGAACCCTGTCCTCACACACACACACACACACACACACACACACACACACACACACACACACACACACACACACACACACACACACACCTGCCCTGCAGACATATAAATAGAAATACACACAAACGGAGTGGTGAAAATGTCTTTCTGTATTTGCATCACACACACACACACACACACACACACACACACACACACACACACACACACACACACACACACACACACAGTGGGGCCCTCACAGTAGGGGCCGCAGTAATAGGCACCCTGCCATCTGGAGACCCTGTCCAGGGGGCCATAAACAATAGAGCCCACTCAATATGGCAGGAGACATCATCAGTGTACATTAATAAATATGTGTGTGTGTGTGTGTGTGTGTGTGAGTGCTGTCTATATAATAGGGGACGTCACCATCCTCTCCCCACATAAACCAATGTTTTCTCACCCCCTGCATTCCCCCTCAGGCTGTGAGGTGCTGCTGCTCTTAATAAGACCACAGATACAAACATGCTGAATAATGTAGAAACTCATTTATTCACTTCTTCAAAGATGGACCATGTGTGTATATATGAGTGTGTCTGTTTCTGTCTGTGTGTGTGAGTGTGAGCTGAACATTGGTTTCTTTTCTCAGTCCAAGTATGATAACTGTCTAACATGAATTCAGCTCTTTTGGTTTGTAGATTTGACAGAGTATACAATTTTGTATATTTTTGTTTTATCTCAGAGAATCAGGACCGCATTAAGAAAGGGAAGAATTCAGATTTGGGGGATTAAGTAATTATTTTATGAGAATGAAGTCTTAAAGGAATAAAGGCACAGTATTACAAGATTAAAGTCTTGATATTACTTGGATAAAGTGGTGGTATTATGAGGATTAAGTTGGATTGTAGTGACAGTAAAGCTGTGAGAAAAAAAGTGATAGTAGTGGCTGCTCATCCTGCACCAGAAGATTAATTCATGCAGCACAACAGCAGGGACAGGTCGGTCATTAAATGCAGTAATGTTATTATTTTGGCATAACAGCTTTATTCTTTCAACAAAACATGACAGCTTGAAGTCTTGAAGTTTTTCCTCTGCTGCTCCATTGTTCTGTCTGTTTCTGCTTTTATCAGTCTGTTATTTCTGTTTTTTTATGATATGGACCCACTCAAGAGTGATGCACTTGCAGCCATGGTAGCATCTAATTGGAACAAAAGAAGCCCACTGCAGAGGACCGTAGCTGAGGCGAGCCAGCTGCAGACTCAATCAGTTCTACATGGAGACACATGCAGCTATGCATCTCAGTGCTCGTCTAATACGTTCATATTTATCATGTTCTGTCATTTCAAAAATCCATATATCATTTTTATGTTTTCCTAAATATGAAAATACAGTTTTTTAGAGTTTTGCTCTTATCTAATCTCCTCTTTATTTCCTAAATGCGCCTCTCCACAATAAAATAACGTGGCTACGCCTGTTTTCTGTTCTTTCTTAACAGTGTCCCACAGAAACAGGAGCGTTTGTTTGTAATTTCAGAACCAGAGTGAAATCTTTTGGTGATTTTCTTTAAGGTGCAGCATACTAATAACCATTTATCCTTTGTCCCTGTTCCATATATGAAAAATAATTGTCATAACCGGATCCCCCCTTCCCCCAAGCCTTTTATGAAAATCAGATCTAGAGAGCGCCTAATTAGGCGTGATTCACGGTAAAGGGGAAAGAGAGGAATGTGAATAAATTGAGACCAGGAGAAGGAGAGAGGAGCGACAGACTGGTGATTAATGTGAAGGCTGTGATGCACGTCAGCCGGAGACAAATGAAAGGATGGGGAGAGATCGTCTTTGAAATAAAAGGAGGAAATCATGTTTCAACTCCAAATCTGACCACATCGCTCTGGTGACCCGACAGAGGAAAATATGATAGTAAATGTTCTGTATTCACTCTATCTGCAAGTGCTGTCAGTCTTTTCCACTGAAATAATAGTTTACATCTTGAAGAAAAAAAAAAAAAAAAAAAAAAACACTGTACGGGGATGATGTTAGTCCAGATAAGCAGATGTGTTTCTGCATTCAGACCAGGTCACACAGAGTGATCCTGCTTTTCTTTACAGGCCTGAAATATAGTCAGTCAACTCATTGAAAATCAAGAAAGTTCAAAAGATCTTTTCTAACTCTGAGTAAAATTCATTCAGCCTTTTAGAGGGTTACAACTGGAGGCAAAAGCACGGTGGAAACGAAACTGACCCTCAGAAAAAAATGCATGCTATGATGTCTGAGTTATGTGGATAATGAGTCACCTAAAGCATTCAGAAAAGAGCTGTAAAAATGTTTTAGTGTGATGATGAGCTGCCTGGGAGGAGCAGATGACCATGCTGACCATTGCTGCACCTCATGACTGTAAACACCGTGTGAGTATCAGAGTTTGCATGATTCCCAGCCTTGAATCCCTTTAACCAGCCCTGGTCTGATTTTTCAGTCATACAGTTTGCAGGCTGCAGAATCGACTGGCTGCACTCTTGGCTGGCTGAATGGCTGCAGCTCCTTTAGTAATCAGCAGAGCTCCTCCGGCTCGGCTGCGGCACTAATTGATGGAGGAAATGCAGGAGTCCTCTCCCCCTTCACTAATGGGAGTCTCTGTCTTTCTCTGTCTGATTCAGCTCATTATAAAAGAGAGAATGGGTAAAACGTTCTTGTAACAACGCAGGTATCTGAGCCTTTGTTTGCTCTGTATACTATCAGAAGGGAAAAATACAAAGGGGCGCTTCAGAAATAAAACTGAAATGATATTTGAGGGCAGGAATGGTTCACATTTATGTTTCCAACCCCTGTTAAGTAGTCGGGCTTCATCAGCAAGATTAGTTTGTCCTCTTTTTGAAAATTTAATGTCGCTCATATGGTTAATCTATTGTGTTACATTGCAATAAGTGATCAGACTGTTGTGGAGTTTGAAAAGTGTTTGTATTTTACATAATGATAGGTAGTGTATCAGGTTGAATGTGAAGTCTTATTCAGGTCAGTATGCTGTCTTTATGACACAAAATTTTCTTTTTGAGGTATTTTGAGTCTAATGAATGTAAACCAGCCATGTCAATATACTCAAGTTAAAGCCCCCCTTTTAGTTTAGAAAAAACTCAGTCTCTATGGGAGGTCACACCATGAGGTCATACCGTGCCCCGCCACATGACACGAGCTAGACTTTGAGTCAAACTTTTCTTGTTTTTCAGCTCATCTATTTTCTTTCTTCTGGCCATTTTATCTTTTTGAACAGAGTCGTCCAGAGTGACTCATTGCTTCTCTTCCCTTTCATTGTGCCAGGGTCACATTCACTTCTGCGTGTCCTGATTACCCACAATGCCTCTGTTTTCTCTGATCAGCAGCAGACTTCAGTGGCTTGCATTCGTTAGCAGTGCGTCTCCTCTGTCGTCAACTCCGGGGAGTGATCAGTGTTCCTTTTCTAGGTCACTGGTTATGCGATGCGCCGAGCCACTGGGAGCCACGCACATCCCCATTCTCCCTCTGCAGGAGAAGCCATCCACATCTCCAATTAAACCGCCCTCCGCCAGCTACACCCATCCGCCATCGGATCTGGAGCAGTCATCTCGCATTCAGACGTCTTCCCTCACACTCTGTACCCAGAGTCCCTGAAGAAGCTGGAGAGAGACAAGGAAAGATTGTTTCCTGATTGCCGACGAGAGGAAAAAGGGGGAAGGATTTTGAAATATTTAAGAGCGAAGCGGTCTCACTGGAACAAGGAGGTTTTGTTTTGTTTTATATTTGATGTTGGTAAACTTCAGAGCTACACAGGTCTTCCATTTAAATCACAGAGATGTCACAGTCAATGAGGATTCACTCTGACTCTCTGCATGACTTTTTCAAGACTCTTCACCTCAGGGGGATGTTTACATTGCATCTGCTCAGAAGTGAGAGGTCTCATTTATGCAGCAGGTTACAGCTGCAATCAGAGGATCAGGAACTTTAAAACCTCTGTCAAGACTTTCAGTGTTTATAAGACTTATTGTAGTCAGCCTGGCCCTGGCTATGTGCAGCTCAGTCTGCATTACATTTTATGGTTTGAGCCATTGCAATAATGGAGTAAAGCAACTTTTTGCTCATGCATATTAATTTTCACGAGTTATGGAAACACATCTTTTCATTGATGCAGGTCAATAAATGTAAAAGATGTCTGTTCCTCAGCATTTATTGGTCTCAGAGAGAGAGAGAGAGGAGGTGAAGGTGGCCATCTTTTTTATCTGTCTGTAAAAGATTGGATAAATGCAAAGAAATGCCAGTCTGAATGAATGTTTGGACATCCACTGGTCCATAAGTCTGTGGAGTGTTTGTTCGTCACAGCAGTGATGGATAATAAGTTAAGGGAGTTAAGCGAGTGTTGGAAAGTGTACCTTTTCTTTAACTGTGGTTTTAATTGTGTTGCACCAGAAATATTTAAAAAAAAATTAAATACATCTCTTTTATCACAACAATTTCCCAAGGCCTTGAAAACTGCAGTACTCAGCCCTTGTTTAAAAAAGCCTAATCTGGATGCTTTAGTAGTAAGTAACTAAAGACCCATATCAAACCTTGGGTTCCTGTCAAAGATCATTAAGAAAGTTATTTATCAACAAATTCACTCTTTCTTGACCTAAAACAATCTCTTCAATGCTTTCCAGTCTGGTTTTCAACCATACCACAGCACTGAAACTGCACTAAGTAAAGTGTTAAATGACATATGCCTTAATACTGATGCATCAAAAACTTCAGTATTGGTACTTCTGGATCTGAGTGCTGCATTCAACATAGTTGATCACAACATGTTGCTCAACAGACTGGAGAAGTGGGTTGGACTTTCTTGTACAGTGCTATATTGGCCCAAATCTTGTTTAGAAGATCGTAACTTTTTCATCTCACTAGGTAGTTGTGAATATAAGCGGATAAAGATGACTTGGGGTCCCCCAGGGCTCCATCCTCAGGCCACTTTTGTTCAATATTTATATGCTCCCACTGGCACAGATCATGGTGTATCCTAACATCTCATACCACACATGTGCCGATGACACAAGTCTATATCACAGTGTCACCATATGACTACAGTCCATTGCAGTCACTCATCACTGATCTATTGTATCCAACAAGTCAATCAGTGGATGGGCGAGAACTTTCTCCAGCTCAATGCAGAAAAGAAAGAAGTCATTGTATTTGGTCCCAAAAATGTGAGGCTTGAAGTCAGTGGCCAACTGAAAACCACTGACCAAGCCAGAAACCTGGGTGGGTTATGGACTCAGCCCTGAATTTTAACAGCCACATAAAGACTATCACTAAATCAGCCTATTTTCATCTCAAAAACATAGCACAAATTAAAGGATTTCTATCAAAGCAAGACATGGAAAAGCATGTTCATGCATTTATTCTTAACAGGTTAGATTATTGCAATGGTGTCTTAACAGGTCTCAGTAATTGAGAGGTCTTGAATAGCCCTGTGTCTGAATAGTGCTATAGAAATAAACTTGCCTTGTCTGTGGGTTTATGCTCTGCCTTGTTCAAGCTCCGAAATCCCCCAAAATATCTACAGTATAAAACACAATATGTCTGAGGTTTAAACAGTCCCTGTCCTGACTTTAGCCAATCAAAACACTAAACAGCTCACGATGCTTGTGCCACGGATTTTTCTGTTTGTGTGTAAATTTGGAAAATACCAGGCACTAAATACAAGTGCCCAATTTTATTCACCCATGATGGAAAAGTCATAATAAAGTGAGCAAACACCAACAGGATGAAGTAGTACTGGACCTATTCCAGAGAGTAAAACCCAACTCAGGAGGACACCATGGATGCAGGATCTGTGGGTCTACCTTCAGTTTATAAAAAAAAAAAAGATAAAAAACACAAAGCTGACAAAGAACGTCATTATAGTGCAGGTCAGCAGTCTTGTAAAACAAATCAATTATGATGTTATGACACCATACTTTGTGCCTACATTTTCAGGGTGTGTGAAAAGGTACTGTAAGAGGGCCATCAACGTCACTGTATATATTCTGTACTTTTATTACTTTAAATCAGATTACATATCTAGAGGAAGCTGTTAGCACACTGTCAGGCCCAGAGAAAGTTTAGAAACCAGAATGTAGACAGCCTGATTGTGGCATGGTGGAGTTAAATCTCAGCTCCTCAGTTCACCTCAGCTAACCTGCATGAACAGATGTCTCTCCTACGGACCAGATGTTGGAATGAGCCACTTTTTTTAAGTCCAAAAGTTTTATTTGTTTTGGAAAGGTGTCAGATGTTTCTTCAGCTTTATTCCCTCCAACTACCTGCGCTCCAATATGTCTGCTCAACACTGTTTGACAAAGCCTGAGGACTTCCTGCTGTCTGAGGAAAAGTTTCTGCTTTGAACTCACATTAAAGTCAGGCTGAGACACCTTGGTGTGTCGTTCTGATGAGCACAACACAATTCAATAGAGACACCTCTGTGTTAATGCCACTAAACTGCCTCAGGGTCACTGAACCTGTGTGCTCCTCTGACAAAGTCATTAATTCACCTCTTTTTAGGACATGTAGTGTCTGTTTTTTCACAGTCCGTGTTACTGCAGAAAAAAGCTGCAGCAGTGTCAGAGTTTTAACACACAGAGAGGTCTGATCTTGGCACGGTTTCCACAACAGACTCTGCCTTAGTCTGGCACTCCAAACAGAAATCATGACAGCCTCAGAGCGACATGGTTTTAGGCGTCAATTTTTGTAGATAAAACCATTCAGACCGTCAATGTCATCTCAACCAAAACCTCAGAAAAAACTTCAACTAGGATTGTTTTTCTGTTTCAGCTGTTACTCACAGTGTTTTTTTTTTTTTTAATTAAAACCTTGTCTGTTTCTTTCTGTGGAGAGACCCCCTTCTTTCCACTCAAAGCTTTTATTCTGAAGGTGTGTCCATGACAGCTTTTTGATTAAAGACTTAACATTGTTCTTTACTTGAGCTTCAGGTGAAGTCCTGCAGGAAAAAAAGTTGTCAGAAATCATGTTCGCTGCAGGGAAGTTATAAGGTGGGGTAGGCAGGAGTCCGTTAAAGAAGCATCTTTTTTGTGGTGTCTATACAAAA
Organism: Xyrichtys novacula; assembly: GCA_962446985.1. NCBI lineage: Eukaryota > Metazoa > Chordata > Actinopteri > Labriformes > Labridae > Xyrichtys > Xyrichtys novacula. The sequence continues at coordinate 5,747,240 of OY660871.1, read as the reverse complement.
AAGCTTTTAACATAAGTCAATAGCTATGAGTTGTTGATGACATTTGAGGATATCACTATATCACTGTGTTCTGATATGTTTGTGTAGTCAACATTTTAAATTTTTTGGTTGGTTGGTTGTGAGGCGGACGCTGCTCCTTAGTGCTGATTGGTTGTGAGGAAGACGCTGCTCCCTCATGGTGTGAGGCTCGCTCCACACCCTCCAATAACGTGCACGAGCCCAAACAAAGTTAGCGTGCTACAATATCGGACAGCAGAAACCAACCAGAAAGTACGGAAAACACAAGCAATAAAATGAAGTAAATACCGGAGACTCTGGCGGAAAAACAGGCGCTTAAAACGGAGGTAGACCAGACAAGAGCTAAGAAGCCCGGTCAACATCACTATAAACAATGGGGAGGCTTCGGGATCTTACAGACCCTGGAACCTTTCTGCTGGACAGGTAAACCACTTTAACAAAGTAAGCCAAGTGTCTGTAACAGAAGTGTTTCTTGTCAAACGGGACCTGCTGAGTGTTGTAGCGCCGCTAAACTGTTTAGCTCGGGTCCTGGACTTTGTCACTTTATCCTAGTTGTAGAAGTCCTGCAAACATTGTGTTTGCTGGTAGTCTGTTGGCATCTACAGTAGCACCAATGCTTTTTATTTTCATGTTGACTGGGCCGCATTTGTAATTATCTGAAGTATTTATCTGTATTATATCTGAGTTTAATTGAAACAATACTAGCGAGCAGGAGAGTCTGTTTGTGGGCGGGGCTTGCTGGAGCAGAAAGGGAGGGGAGAGGAGGAGCTGAGGGGAAAACTGGTTGGGAGGGCTAGATTCAAGATTCAAGATTGCTTTATTTGTCATTCACTTTTCCATCTGCAAGCAGTGTCAGAAAAAATAAACGAAATTAGGTTTCTCCCAGTTTGAGACAAGAATTCATAAAAGAATAAAACAAACAGTGCAGAAAAACCTCTACTATATCTAAAACTGAATAATAAAACCTAAAACTAGTCGTTAAAAAAGTACCCCCAGTTCATATACTAAGGAGATTGGCGCTCAGAAATCTGATTGCCTGCGGAAAGAAAGTTACTAGTGTGGCTAGTGTTTACATTCAAGATTTCTCCCAAAACTGGCACTTCCTTAGATCCTGCCTACCCCACCTTTAGGTCAATTATGAAGTAACATCAGGCTACAGGGAATATTTCTTTTTTTGCAATCTCTCTCCACCTTTCCAGCCATCTCTACGCCCTCCTATCGGCTCAGCTGAAGACAGTGAGTGAAATAATCACCTGCTTTTAAACCCCAAACAGCTCATAACATCCAAAAGCATTCCTGATATCTAGTATTGTGCATGAGTGCATCAAAATGAATGCATTCATATTTTGGTTAACGGTGACTGAGCATCTCATTTTGCAATTCATGAACAGAGTCAGTGAATGGTCACTCACTTTCTGGGAGGATCTGAGAGGTACAGAAAGTAGCTGAAAATTAACGAGCACTGTGTGTTACTGCAATGACTGGTGCCTGCCAACCTCAGGCATCCGACAGACATACTAAGGGGAGCCGAGAAAGACACAGTGGATCCCAGTGGGCCGAAACTGTTGGGGTTCAGAGAGGATCAGCTTCTTTGAGACCGGAGAATGATTCACTTCTGCATTTGTTTGTTCAGCGTTTCCTAAACTTCAGCCCTTTTATTTTAGAGGATGCAAAAACTATCACACCCACATCCTCAGTTATGGAGCAGATTGTTGTTTTTGTTTTTAGATTAGATACCAGAACCATCAAATGATTGTTGTTTTTAAGTTTTCAATACTCAGATTTTTTAATGTTTAAATGGTCAAACTCGCAGAAATTGAATTGTTTGGGTTTATAAGGTCTATGATTTCATGGCAGAGTCTGATTAAACATTTGTTTACATCCAACGGCCACTCACTTTGAGTGACTGTGAACTTGTTCATTATTTGGGACATGAACTCCATTCAAAATTCAAATAAATGAACCGTGACCATGAAATAGCTTGTTTTGATTTTTTTAAACTGAGCTTTGAGCAAGCTTACTTAGGCAGATATCAATAAAAGCATAAATAATGGTAAAGGTCTGTTATTAAGATGAAATAACAATGAAATTGCAAACAATTGTGTCTAGTCTCCCAGACTCCTTTGTATACACTAAAACGGGTGTAGTTGTTCATACTGTGTTTGCTTAAACTTCTCAATCTTCAAGAGGGTTAAAAAAAAAAAGAAATTCATCTTCAGCCACCATCATGGCTGTATTTTAAATATCTCACTGTGGTGTCAATTTTTCTCATTTTTCACAGCACTGTAGACCTTTAAAGAAAAGCTGCACAGGACAACATGTAATAACTGCAGCTTCTCTCCTATCAGAGAGGCTGCAGAGATGGAGGAGGACCATCGGGGGAATTCATTCCTCCATCTAACTAACCATCTTTCCGTCCAGCTCTATTGGGGGTGGCTGCCTTCACTAACAGCCTCTGAGGACATAGCAGGGGCTTCTCATCTAAATATTAATAATGCCTTCAGAGGTGCATCCTCGAATGGAGGGAAAAATAAGGAGAGACACGACAGAGTGGGAGAGCAGAATCTAATTAAAAAGACGGCTAATAACTTTGGCATTCTGTTGTCATCCTGATGTGACGGCTTTGCCCAGGAGGGCTGAGGGCAGGTCCGTAAAGGAGAACTGGAAAAATCAGGAGTGCCCCACATCACAGGCTGTATGGCCTGAAATTGAAAGCAATCTTGCATGGATAAACACTTTTAGTAAGCACAGCATCATATGAGCTCATTTTGTTTGGAGACAGGTAAAAAAACAACAACATTTGGTCCCAAAACAAGATAATGGGTTTTTTCCATTTGTGAGCTATGTGTTATGCTAATATGATCCGCTGTATCTGCCATTTACTTCAAGTGTTTGTCTTTTTATTTCTCAGTCTGTGTGTGTGTGTGTGTGTGTGTGTGTGTGTGTGTGTGTGTGTGTGTGTGTGTGTGTGTGTGTGTGTGTGAGTAGAGGTGAAAGTGAGTGTGTGTGCTTTTGTGTTGTGTGCGTGGGTTACGTGCCCAGTTTCAATCTTGTTTTTGGGCCATTGATAATTCCTCCATTTACTAACTGGAAAATAGCTAATTAAAACCCACTTCAGCTAACAGGCTGGCTGGGACAGCGCTAATGTCGCTCTGTGCTTATGCCTGCTTACCATTTCTGCTTGCATTCACCATAATCAGCGACTGTCTCCACCTCCCCGCACTGCACATAATGATGCAGAAGCACTGTAAGTACACACAGTAATCGGCAGCATTGTTGCAGTACACCATCATGCTTTGTCCTTCTCCATAATCACTGTGTTAGAACGTCTTCAGAATAGAAGGAAATGTGTTGACACCATGACACACTTTCTGCTTATTTTGACTTATTTTATGTGTAGAAATAAGATGAAACTGAGAGCTGCTGCAGACTTTTAGACTATTATTCAGACCTACAGTATATAAACTTGCTAAGGGCTCTACTTCTGTTGCTTGCCGGCGGTGTGGCGCAGGTGCGGCGTAAGTCAGGTCCTCTCTGCCGACAAGGTGTGCCCAAGCACGATTTGATATTTTGGTTAGCGGCGCAGCCCGGGTTAAGTATCCCCCCTCCCTAACTCAGCTCCTCCCAGCGGCGTAAGTTGTAGGAAGGGAGGAGAGAAGGCGTGGAGTGGATTTAACACAACCGAGACCTGTATTGACCAATAACATCAGCTCCTCTCCTCACCTTTAAATCCGCCACTGGCGAGGCAATTTTCGTGAAGTAGTCCAAGAGATCAAGAGATGGCTGAAGACAGCAATGCTACACGATGGTGACAGAAGGTAGCCCCTCAACAAGTGTCGCGGTAAGCGCTGCAGAGGGCGTCCTTCACACTCTCTCAAATAAGCACAGATGGATTTGGTGTGTGTAAGGTTGTATTCACTGGTAAGACAAACATCCTTTTCGACAAATAAAGACACTCACATAAAGTTGCATATATTTAAACCCCATGTGACAAAGGTGATTGTGTGCACAGATCACAACATAAACTCCAAAAATGGCATTAAAATCAGACCCTCCGGTGTATAAATGCGCTCATCAGATAAGATATAGATCAGAATATATCTGTAGATCTAAATGTATGTGCTGACTCAGATAGTTGCACTGAATATTGGTTGTTGTTGATAATTTATTGCACAGAAATATGCCTGACACTGTGGAAACCTGTTGGCGAGGAATCGGTGATGTATGTGCACTATACCACCGGTCTACCAAAATACCACTAGACCAGCTGCACTTGGCCTGCATTGAAAGCTGACCAAGTTTGAATCAGCGCGCTTACAGTGCACTTTTCACACTGCTGGTTAGCACGAAAATGTCACTGCGCCAGCTGATTCTGTCAACACCTCCCCCTACCGCGCCACCACGCCCAGCTTGGCGCACCTCGGATTGCCTCAGTCTATGAAAATAAAAAACTGGCTGTGCGCCGGGCTCTGCCAGACAAAAATACCATTCGGGGTGCACCACTGTGCCGCCGGCAGGCACGAAAATAGAGCCCTCAGTGTTATACTGATGTCTGTGTTCTGCATACAGACCAACATAGTCTTACTTCCAGGTAAAGGTTTGAAGTCCCTACAGCACGTGCAGCACAAGTATCACTGTTATTTGTGTTGTTATAAAAGACGTGGCTCTGTGAGATACTAATGTGACAAAAGTATGATGAGAATAAGTGAAAATAGGTGAGACAGAAGAACTGGAGTGTTGTGAATTCTTCCTTCTTCTCCATACACCATGCTGCAGTAGGGCGTCAATCTCAGAACAAAGATACCTTCAAGAATATTTCTCCACAAATCAGCCTCACCTCAAACCAAATCCTCCAGGTCCAGACTGTCACCAAGCTCTCTTTCGTGCTTTCTTGAATCAGGGTTACCAGCTTTGGTTTTTCCGGCTGGATTTTTCAAACATGTGCTTATTCACATGTATGCACTTATTTGAATCACTTTGTTGAATTTGTAGAACACGTATGGACAGAAAAAGGAAACTAATGTTTGAAATGTTTCTTTTTTTTGGGTGGTTGTACCTACATGGTGTTTGCCCCACATCAGGGATTGTAAAATAGCTTTATCTCAATCAACATCACTGTTACCAAGCAACCACATCAGCTACTGATATAGGCTACAGTAGCTATAGGAGTGGTGAAACAACATGGTCATTATTGATCTCACTGCTGCCCAAGAAAATAATGTGCATCTCTGCATCTCTGCACAGAAGAAAACAGGAAGTCAAAAAGGAGAAACAGGGATCTTTGTGTGTGTGTGTGTGTGTGTGTGTGTGTGTGTGTGTGTGTGTGTGTGTGTGTGTGTGTGTGTGTGTGTGTGTGTGTGTGTGTGTGTGTGTGTGAAGGCCATAGACTGTATTAAAATGGTTTCCATAAATTTTCTTCGACTATAATTCTTGTTATATCATGGCATGAAAATGATGACTCACAACTTACTTCAAAATATTTCCAAAAAAACACAAACGTTGCTCTGACGCTCGGTTGTACATTCACAGTCTGTTTCAAGGACAGCTAGCTTAAGGACTTATCAACACCAACACTTTCCATTCTTAAGCATGTGATTGGGCAACAACCCCAACAGCATCATCCATACTACCCCAAACACCTGTTCCCTTAGCTGAACAAAATAACTTGGACCAAGTCTTCGATTTACAAAATAAGTGTGAGAAGTGTGATTGGCAACACTCTTATTTTAATGTGTAAAAAAACATGTAGATGCTGCTTTGAACAAACTGGGTCCTCCCTAACCAGGGATTTTCTAAATCCATGGTGCCTCCTGGTGGATGTATGGTCTCCTGGACAGATTTTGTGACTACTTTCTCATTTATTTCTGATTTATATTCATTTGTTGTCATTCCCCACACAAAGATGCAGACGTGTCTGAATGAATATTACTGATGGTGAACATTTATCTTGAAGACGCTCATTTGAAACTGTAACCCTTTAATTACGAGAAACACATGATATATCAGTCTAAAAAATATGATACACAGCTTCTCAGCATTAATAATCTTCATCTGAATTAACCCTTTAGATTAAAAGTCCTTTTTTAAAAAGCACATCATGAACAGACATGCTGGTTTGAACAGTCAGGTATTGTTTTGTTTTCTGGAGCTTCCCTCTCGTTGTGCCTTGGCCCCTAGAGGCTGTGAGAGGAAATGCACAGTGCCGCGCTGCTTTGTTAATTAAAGCTGTCAATCAGGGACAGGATTAGATCCTCTTTTTTTCTGTTTTGTTTTTCTCTCTCTGGATCTGTTTGTGTCAGTCTGATCAAAGCTCTGATATAAAGGAGCCCAATTCTTCAAGTAAACAACTGGATTTTTCATGTCTTTTTAATGCAAGCTCCTTCAATGCTCAAACTTTGGCTGTGTTCAAAGTTTCTTCGTTTCTCTTTGTGTTTTTGTTGCTTCATCTTTTATTTATCTCTTTTCTCTCTGATGGTTCAGCCACAAGCAAAAACATTTGGGTTCATTACACCGTACTTGTAGCACAGAGGAATATTGTTTTTCTGTAATCTGAAATGCTGGAGATGAGGAAGTGATCTATGATTCATGAGACAATACTCTCTCCTTCCATCCCAAATTACCTCCAATCCAAATGAGGTTTGGAGCAGAAAACATCTCGTGTTGTGAAAAGAAAATATTAAAGTTTGATGTAGATGCCATACTGATGGACTGATCTCTATTATAACATGATTAATTTGGGTCATATCACAGATAAAGTCACTCATATATGAAAATATTCTTCTCTGCTTCAAGAAGCGCTCAGGTTTTATTTTCATGCAGTTATTCCTCCTCCACTGAGTGCTGAATTTTGGGACTTTGTTGGGAATACAGTTTCAACCTCCTGCTTTTGTACAGTCTTGACATGATAGTTAACACGGACCGACTCCACATTTATGGGTGTGTTTGTGTACATTTGTCTTTATTAGTTTCTTTGTGTGTGTGCTGGAACAGGTTTGTGTGTCTGTGAACATGTGTGCGAGAGATATGGAGACGCTGGTAGTGATATTAGAATGAGGAAAACTACATCTCCACACCACAGTGAGTCCTGCAGTGAGTGATTTTACAGCATAAACTGTAATAATAAAGGCACATATCTCAAAGCAATAACACGCACACTCAGTGTTGGGACCACAGCACCAGCACAAGTACACCTTTTTAATGAAAACAGTACTGCACTTTTGAGCTATAACTTGATACACTGTGCAGGATGGTAGTCAGTGTGCAGTAGGTGTTGGTATGAGGAGAGTGAATTGAGCTGCAGTGTCTTCAGATCCCCAGAGTCAGTCTGTCTGTCTGTCAGTCAGTCCTTCAGTGTGTCTGGTTAACGCCTTAGAAAACCCCAGAGAGCAGCTCAACATGGATGTTCGATGAGAGGAGAAGGGGAACTCAGCAGGTGAGAGTCTGTGTCTGCAAGTGGAGGAGCAAGAGAGCTAATCTCAGTCCATCCAATCAGCTTCTGTCACTGACAGGAGGAGTTTTAACCTCTGCTCAGTGCAGAGAGCAAAGCATGACAGAGCATCAGAGTGAATTATACATTATGAATGAAATACTTTTGAATCTCACTTTATTTTTTATTTTTTAAAAGAGAGAAATAAATAAATAAACAGCTGTTACAGTCTGTTGTATCAGGGGGTCAGCCCTGTGGGTCAGCCTGGTACATATGGAGTATGTAATGGAGAGGAGAGATCGTCTCATCTTCACTCAGAGAACCATGGTTACATACTGTAACCGAACATTATTCCCTTCTTTGAGTCTGTTATTGTGTTTAATAAATGAAAACAGGACAGCTTTGTTGGTGAAAGGCGACTTGTAGGCCTCTGTCTAAGCACCTTTTAGCAAGGCCCTGCCCTGATTATGAGATGGGGTAATTGGTAAATACATTTGTGTGAAAGAGCAGCCTGTGCCACCAGTATGCAAAATAGCATTTTTGGTTTTTAATCAATTTAAAATCAGTGAAAAAGGAAGAAGAAGAAGAAGTAGCTGACTGACTGACTGAGATAAAACTTCCAATTCCATCATGTTTTGAAGTGACTCATCTTTAAATTACTGCTGAGGTTTCCAGGATGGATGATCATATCAGACAAAGAGTGCTGACATTTGCAGGACTCCTGCTGGACATTCAGATTAGTCCAGCAGCTTGTTAAGAAATGTATGAAACAGCAGGCTGATTCAAATTGCTCTTTTAAATTCTGTGTCAAGAGAGACAGACAATGCATACACCTAAAGTCCCATGTGCTGTGTCAAATGACTACACTTAAGGCATTCTTTCAGTTTCCTGTTGAATGTAAGCGTTTGCAGCTCTGGTGGAGAGATAAGGATTGAGAAATGTCTGCAGAGGAGAATCTGTGATGAGGAGAGAAGGCCAGAGAAATGCCAACTCAGGCTTCTGTCTCGGAGAGTCTGATTGTTCAGCGAGACCCTTTTCAAAGAGTCTGCCAGGGCCGCTCTGAATGGATGCCAATTATCACGCCCAACAATGTTTCTCAACAATACTTTAACGATGCGCCGTTTGTTGAAAAGCCACTAAGCTCTCAGGAGTTAATTGGTTTTTAAAAAGCAATATAAAATCCCATCGCAATAATCAGTTCTCATGGACTCTTTTCTCTCTCCCATCAAACAAAGCTGCTAATTGTTTTAAGACTAACTGTGAGCGCTTCATCTGAAATTACCTTGAGTCCCGTCATAATATGCTCAGCTCGGCTGTTTGGCAGGAAAGATGGCAGACTGATTCAGTGAGTCTCTTCTTTTTATTTCTACTTAGTTTGATTGTTTGTACAGAGAAAGTTCAAGGTGGGGAATTTGGAGGATAACAGTCGTGGTAGCTGACAAAGTAGGGAGTGAAAAGGATTTGGGTTGGCAAGCGTAGAATAGTTTTTTAAAAAAGAGGCCCCTAAATTAAGGACAGTCTGCTGGACTTAGAAAAATAAATAAATAAATAAAAACAGTTATCTAGCTCAGTTTTTAAATCAACATCAGAGGAACAAATAAACTGGAGTTCAATTTGAATTATTTAGTTAAATTAGTGACCTTCGTGATGCTCGACAAAAATTATTTACCAAATATAGAAACATGTGACACCTAACATCAACTGTCTAAAGTTCAAACACTTAAGTCAAGTAGAAAAAGTTTTAAAGGTATTTATTCTTAACACATTTTAGCTGCTGCCCTGATTTTTAATTTACAACACTGGAAATCTTAAGGCCACAAATGTTACAAACATTTATTACATTAACACTGAAACATGGATTAAATTCATCATTTAGTATTTTCCCTGGACTGACTTTTTTTTTTTTTTTTTTTACCAAACACTGTAGACTGATATTCTGGTATGGAGGAGATTTTTCTACAACATCATTTGACTGTATATCTAATTTGAAAACATATTTAATGTCAGACCCTTAAACAGGGAAGGTTTTCATGTTTTGTTCTTTAATAATGACACCACTGACTTACTCCTGTCAGACTCTGAATGAAGAAGGCTCCAGCAAAACACAAAGTCAGATTATTATTATGATTATTATTAATAGTAACCCCCAAAGAAAGAACCCTTATGATAATATTACTGGCTGCACATAAAAAATAACCATAACTCTTAAATGTCTGAAATAAACCCAAGCTCCCTCTGATCACTGGGTAGACAGACATAATTTACCATTTGTCTATATTTGGTGAATAATAATACAAGCAACATCGACTTCCAACTGCAGAATTTACATAAAGCTAAATGGTGCACCTGCAGGCAAAAGTGCGAATGGCCAGGAGTTTGAAGGATTTGGAAAAGTTTGCATAGTTTGCCAATCAACTGTATGCTTCTGTGTCCTGTATTTTTTAATATGGTGTTTTAGTTTTAGTGATCTAACATCTTTTCTGCAATTCTTAACTGACTAATTGTCTGTTAATCTAGTTGCCCATTTGAAAAACAAGGTAAAGCAATTTATGTTTGAAATTATCTACTTATAGTTGCAATTTCTGAAACTCATTTGGATGAATCAACTGACGATAAAAAGGTATCTTTACAAGGTTATTATATATTTAGACTTGATAGAAACATATAGTGGGGAGGACTGGCCTTTTCTGTACAAGATTATGTTCCAGAAAGAATGTAGAAGCAATGTGGATTCAGGTTCACCTCCCACAAGGCCATTGATAGTATGTTGCTGCAATAGACCACCCAACTCTGATGCTCCTTATCTGAATAAAATCTGTACACGCTGTTTCTGACACAGACAGAGAGATCTGTTTTGTAGGAGATCTGAATATAGACAGGCCTTCAAAAAAAAATTGCCTTAAGAAGAGAAAGCTTAATGACACTGCCACTGTTAGAAACTTATCCAAATGATAAACCTACTAACTGGAATAAACACCAGCAAGTCAGATTTATCATCTTCGGCATTATATCAATATATTTGAAAAGCTATTGTCTGACTTAAAACGTATCAAACCTTTTGGTCATGATAAACTAGACAGTAGACCCTTGAGTTGTAGATGGTGTTTTATGTTACATTTCTAAGGAATTTATCCTCAAGTATGGAATGCTGCTAAGGTCACTCCTCTACCAAAAAACAGGAAAGAAGAATTTACAGGATGAAATAGCGGGCCAGTCCACAGTTTTACCAGTTTTATTAGGAAAATTAGTGGAAAAAATCATATTGAAGCAAATTATTTTTCTATTAATAGTATTCATTCAGACTTTTAACATACCTATAAAACCAGCTTCTCAATGTGCACAGCTCTCACATCATTGACAGATGACTGGCTAAAAGATGTTGACAGGAAATTATTAGTTGGAACAGTGTTGTTGGATTTTAGCGCTGCATTTGATATTATGGACCAAGGACTGCTACTTAAAAAACTGACCATTTATGATTTTAAACTCTCAGCTATTAACTGGATGAAAACATACCTTTTTAACCGACAGCAATGGGTCATGTTCAGTGTAAAAACATTAGACTGTAGCATTCCTCAGGGAATTTGCCTCGGACCTTTGTTATTTGTAATATTTGTAAATAATATACCATGTCTTTTTAAAGAATGCTTCAATTTCAATTTATGCAGATGATACTACAATATATGCTTCTGTCACAGACCTGAGCAGTTTACCTCAAGACAAGTTAATGCAGGTTTCTAACTGGGTCACTGAAATAAGATGAAACTTCATATTTCTAAAATCCAATGTCTTTTTGTTGGCTCAAATTATGCCCAGAGAAAGAAACACAATTTAAGTGTTTCTTTGTATAGAGTTAAGATTGGGAATTACAATAGATGACACACTTTCTTGGCCTACTCATTAATGATATTGTAACAAAAATGAGCAGGAGTATTTCAATCATAAGAAGGTGTGCATATTTTCTAACCAGCACAACAAAAGAGCAAGTCATACAGTCCCTTGTCTTGTCACGTCTCGGCTATTGCTCAGTAATCTAGTCAAATGCATCGAAACAAAACAAAAAAATAAAATCCAATATGGAGCTGCATGATTAGCTCTGCATTGCTCTATTAGTAACAACATTGAAAACATGCACAAACAATTGTCATGGATGAGAGTTGGTGGGAGACGTCTAGCTCTATTTTTGAAAAACATCTATGTCTCACGTAAGGCTACCAGTCTTTTTTCTAAGCTGTTGCTCCCTAGTAATAGTCACAACTATGGCACTAAACAAGCCGTGAGAGGGAATTTCACCTTGCTTAAACTTAAAACTGTGATGTACATGGCAATCACATCACAGTAGAGTAGGTTTAGAGAAAATACTTGGAAGAGCTGTAATGCAGACAGAGGTTGTAGTAGGGTTGTAGGTTGTGACTAATGTTTTAGACAGTTACTTGTTTTGTGTTTTGAGTTATGTATGGTAAATTTAGTTTATGCTTATATTTTGTTTAATTTCAGTTAAGTGTGCTGGGTGAGGTAATCATGACTATATGTTCTACCTTTGCTTACTTTTATGCCTGTTTCATTTTAAATGATCATTCTTTGTTATTGAGGAAAATAGTTGTCTTTTTCCTTTGTAGATGTGTGAATGTATATCTTATACTTGTCCTTGAATTTGTTTTGTTTTTTATAACGTTTTACTTTTGAATCTTTTAAATGCACTGTAATTTTTAAATGACCTCTGCAGGAAGAACAGTTACCACTGAGGCAGTGCCTAATGGGAATCTACAATCAACAATAAACAAACCTAAAAGAGGAACTGAAATTCTCACTAAGAGGGCAACGGGATAAATCTATGAATCTACGGTCCCAGACAAAGAGACGTTACATGTGATGAGCATATACGACTTTGAAAAGACATCCTCCAGCTTGTTCTCTTAATTATTAATTTCATTTCATTTTAATACTGAATCTAAAACAAAATGTATATTTACCTCGTGTTCATAACTCACCTGTGATATAAAGACATGTATGTTTTTTTCCATCACTCTTCATCACTGCACCGCTGTCTTGTTTGTATCTGCTAAAAGTCTGGTTCCCTGTATGTGCACACATACTTGGCCCATTAAGCTGATTCTATTTCTGATTCTGTTGTTTATTGGTTGGATTTTTCAAGATTAGAGGGATGAGTAAAAAGAGATGATACATCTGTATAACTACATATAATAACTATAATATAACTGAACTCTTTGGAGGTATTGTGCTTTGTTACTTTACTGATGAATGTAAATGTTTTATCTTTTTTAAATTTCTTTCCAGTTTTTCTTTGTACTTGTCTGCTTTGATTCCCATATGCAGTGTAGTTGAATCTTTGGGGGAAAAAACAAGCATGATAAATATTTTGTTTGTCATTTCTGAAAACCAACAAACACAAAATTTAAAACACAAAAGAAGTGCTAGAATCCTTTCAACTATTTGTCCTTATACTCCAGGATACTCTGTGCCAAGCTTCATACTGGGATGACTTCAATAATGGTCAATTATCATGCCAGAAACATTTTTCAAAAAAGATGTTTTTGGATCCCTGAGACCAAACAGCCCAGAGTCGCCATTTCTATCTGGAAACGGCCGACACTCTGAGCTACCTGGAAACACAGCAGAAAAAAGGTAGCTGCTGACATCCTGAGGGCTGGTCCAGGATCCTGGCTTAAATTTAGCTTAGGAAGGGAAACCCATTCTCAGGCGATTTTTATAGATACTATTCAGTTCAGATTTTGATCCCAAACATAATTTATACTTTAGTATTTCCTAGCTCAGAATGTGCCCTCTACCCTCTCATCAGTAAAAGTCCAAATGCATGACTCCTCTTACTTTTAATGTAGAGAAGTTCAGCTGGACTGATTTTATTATATAGTCTAAAAGACTGAAATACATCACTACAATTAATGAAAATTTCATGTTTAAATTTGAAAATATAACTCATATGGAGAAACGCCCAGGAGCTACTCCAGGCAGGTAACTTGAGCTGCTTTGTTTACACACTCAGATATCACTGTTGAATTTTAAGTTTTTGGTATTTTTGGTCAACCGTAAACCCAGAATCCACCTGCAGGCTCCATCTGGGGGATTTAAGATTTTCCCTCCTCACACTTCAGACTCGGAGTTTGTAAAATAAATCTGTGAGGAGTAGTGAGCTAGACGCATAATTTTCTGATGCTGCAACACAGTTCCGAATGTAAGTTGTCTTTAAATCAAAACCGGCATATTAAACAGTAGCAGACCCTCTCCTATGACCCATCCCTCAGTCCATTGTTGAAGCACATCAGAACAGTCTTATCACCAGCCATTGACCTTCTTAATAAGCCTTGTTCTTCCATACAGTCTCCGCCTGGTGTGAAAGCCCATTTCCACTTTAGGGTGAAGGAGGCTGCAGCAGTGATTGTGTTCCCTGACATGTGACATACGGGGGGTTAAAGGGATACAATAGTTCCATCATGTAAGGAAGTCACAGAGACTGCAGGAGAAATCAAAAGGAGAGAGGAGGGCCCGGCATTAATGCTCGGCACGTTCTTTATATTTCAGAGTCTGATCCTTTTTTCCCCGTCCTCTGTCCTTCAACAACAACAGAGCAATTACATCTCAGGTGATAATAAAAGCCCTTGCAGGAAGCCAGGCGCCCATTGTCAGGGGAAGGTGGCTTTGCTTTTTTTATATCACCATTCAGTCGGTTATAAATGTCATCTAAAAGACATCCTCATTTCAAATGTAATGAATAAACATGATTTCCTGCAGTAAAACACACAAGGTTCAGATTTGCATCCATTTCTCATTTATAACAGAAAAAAAACCTTCAATTAAACTCCAACTGCAACATTAAAGAGTAGAATCTAATGCATGTGTTAGCTTGAATATTAAAATGTAATATTGTAATGTGAAATCACTTCTTTTCCTCTTCAAAAGACACAGTAGGACCTATCATTCCCAGCCTGTGGTCCTTCAAATCAATGCGTCAGATATGAGCAGAATTAGCGCTGGATCAGACTGAATTTAGCTTGATGAAAAGGCGTCTTGTGCCGCCGCCACAGGAGCCCTGATGTGTGGAGGAGGAGGGGGAGAGAAACAATAGAAAATGCATAATGCTCAGAACAGTGGGATCCCTGCTCCCTCTCCACCTGGGACTCTGTGTGGAGGATCCCCTCTGACCACAGCCCAATTAAATCCTGCACACACACACACGCACTTACACAAGACACACACACACATCTCCACATGGAGTGACCTGCTTCCATCATGAATATGGATGTGTTGAAGGAATGCAAATAGAGAGACGGAGAGAGGGAGAGAGAGAGAGACGAAAAGTCAGACAGTCAGCAGCACAACAAAGAGGTGGTAGGAAATGAGAACAAAGGATCAGCGCGGGTTGAAGCCGCACAGATGCCTTCACTTCCAGCTCTGCCACAGCCCAGATCAGAGAGGACATGTCTGGGTAAGAGCCGCCATAAATCACCAAATACTCCTGTTAGATTTGTACCCTCTAATATAGATGCTTTTGACATCATACTGCTAGTTTTAGTCTTTAGGTTTATATGTGTTTATCTGCTTCATCCACAACAATAAAAAACCATCAGGGCCATAAACTCACATCTCACTCAATCATCCCCCAGTGCCTCTGAATGTCTCGTCATTTAGCAAGGCAGGGCTGAGAGGAGGCAGAGCCGAAGATAAATGTGAGGGTAAATGAATCATTCTAATACGCTTTGTAAATATCTGCTTGCTCTCAAGAAGAGGATCCAGCAGTCACTCATTGGTGCGTAGACCCCATAAATTTTAGATGAAGCCGGGGAGACAGCTGCCCAGAGGACACTGGTGATCCCAGCATGAAAACACTGGAAATAGCTGTGAGAGAAGAGGCACCATTAGGGAGCTCTCTGGCCGGTTAAACAACTGGTTTGTAAAATGGGCTTTTGTGCAGGGATGATTTTAAAAAGCACTGGTTATTGTGAAATAAAACAGCCTCATTAAAGGGAGAAAAAATGCCCTGGAAGTCAGATTCCGTATGAGAAAGTGTGCAGGGCGATGCAACAGATTTTCCATGGTGCTTAAATAGAATAAGCAATAAAACGGATGGCTTCATAGATAGTGACATTTAATGCAGGAGAAGTGCCAAGCCAGACGTGGTGTACAGGGGTCTGCTTGTAAATAATTAATCTTTGCTCTTCATGTCTTCTTGTCAGTACAGACGAGGGGCTTGTATCCTGGCAACGCGCCATGGTTCCCACATGCTGCAGGGAGAGGGAGGCCCTCAGGGGGGAGACAATCTTCAACCTGCCTGCAGCAGCGAGCGTGCACACACATGCAAACACAGGCATGCATGTGTACACCAGAAATGAGACTGACTGGATGTTTGTACATTCTGAGAACATGCATATGTTAGTGTGCATCCTTTCTCACACACACACACACACACACACACACACACACACACACACACACACACACACACACACACACACACACACACACACACAGCAGAAGGGAAGACTTACCTCACCACACAACACCATATGCAAGGATTGGTGCATGCTTACTGTAGACACTGTAGACACTACGGGGTAGACAGACGGAGGCTCTCTGCACACACACTCACACACAGTCCTCTAGAGTCGGCCTATTAGCGCTGCCCTGATTGGTGCCTCAAACACCAGACAGGCTCACTGAAGGTCCTGATGTGCAATCCTTTCTGTCCAAAAAAGCCACAGAGGTCCAAACATGCCTGTGTGTGGGAATTTGATCTTAAACCCAGAATATTCTGCTTCAAGTGTTGGTGCAGGATGACACCGACATCAGAGGAAAGGATTTAGATGTCTTCTTTTTTCCTTAGATTAGCCAATAAGTTTGTCCTAATGTTTGATAAATTATTCACATTTTATTCTGTGACATCATTTAAAAAGGTCAGACATAAAGCAGTTCCTTGTTCCTATGATTTTATTGATGTCAATATTGGCGGAGTGTGATCATTTAGCACTCTAGTTGGAATAAAGAAAATGTGGGGAGTCCTCAGCTCAATGGCCCTTTTTTTCCAGACTAAATGAACAAACTAATGGCTTTATAATATCCACTGGCTTGTTCTTCTGACCATTAAAACAGCACAAACAATAAGGAGAAAACAACTGTGAATTATTTCTGAACATTTATTTAAGTATCTGCCCAGTCATTAGTGCAATCCAGTCTGTTTTTCTCCACACTGAAGCATTTTAACTTTTATTTTTTGTCTCTTAAAATCTTATATATTTGGTGGGTTACTTATCCAGTCTTGTTAAACTCCCCTGTATCCAAACGTAACAGTCTGGTTATGTGTATAGAAGGCCACCACTTGCAGCTGACAGTAATTCAAGTTTTCTTAGGAGCTGTATTGGGTCATGAGTTAACTTTTGCTTATCTCTGCTTTTGTTGTCATGAACCTCAGAGAAAACTGTCATGGCTGCTGTAAAACAGATCCAAATATCAGTCTGCACAGTTTTCTCTCTTTCATCCTCATATGCGTTACATCTCTCTCAGGTCCCTTATTCTTCCACACATCTGCACATATGTCCTCATGAGCATTTTGTGTTGCATGTTTACTTGTGGTCTCCTATTTCTCTGTCTGTATAGAGGTGATTGGTTTTTAGCAGTGTGTCATTCATTTATTCTATTTATTAGTACGATTGTGGATGCAGCTGAGCTGGTGCAGTGCCTGAGAATAAGACAGATGTCCCCAAGGGGACGATAAACGGTTGCATATTGTATCATATCGTATTGTTCTTATCTTATCATTTTGTTTCGTATTGAATTGTATCGTATATCTTTGCAAAAAAAAAAAAAGTCAGACAGAACAACTGCAGATACAGCGGACACATCTGTTCATGAGTGGATATATGCTCTGAGTGGAAGAATGTTCACCTTTTACACGCTTTTAATGGAATTTTTCCATCCCAGAGAAATATGTGGCCAAATGCTTCTCGGTGTCCACTGTTTACTCAATGACTTTCTTTCCTTTTTCACTGTTGGAGTAGCTCACAGTTGGTCTATTAGAGTGTTTTCATCAAAAGCAGAAAGACAGCTGCTCTGGGTCTCTCTCTGTCATAATAGCCAGTATTTTTCCCTTAATCAAATGTTCACTCTGACCATGAACATTTTGGTTCACTGAAAGTGATTAATGTTGGTCTTTCACCTCCTACAGATATGGTTTGATCTTTACTCTAGTCAGAGGTGGCTTGTATAAGGTTGGTGGGCTAACAAATGCATTAGACCAGTGGTTCTTAACCTTGTTTGAGGTACCGAACCCACCAGTTTCATATGCACATTCACCGAACCCTTCTTTAGTGAGGGTTCAGAAATTGTTTATATCCGACAAACGATTTCTGCCGACTTTGCAGAGTCAACTGCAGAATTAACGGCGTTCTGAATGAACGGGGCTTTGAAAAGTCCCGCAGCATGTGTTAGACGTCACCACTACACATCGACCAATCAGGGGCTGCCTTTCCCTGTTGTCCGGGTAACAGTGGAAACACAGTCTCTGATTGGCCCGGTTATTTTCTGATCAGGAATACACGCTCTCTATGGGCCGAAATCCAGACTGTGGTGGGAAGGAACATCAAGTGATTGACGCAACAGGATGGCCCAGCCAGGCTACCGTGGCGGAGGCTCCACCGAACCCCTGAGACCGACTCACCGAACCCCTAGGGTTCGATAGAACCCTGGTTAAGAACCACTGTTTTAGACATATACAGTAAATACTCATCTTGCTGGAAAAGCAGCGTTGCGTGTGCATATTACGACAACACCACAGAGAAGTCTTGATGTTGAAAATCTGCCTTTACCTGTCCCCCTCTCTCTTTGTTGACAGCATATGCTATTTCCTTAATAAGTTTTGCTGTAGTCATGCTCTCTAATTTGGTGAGATGAATTATTTTAATGCACAATTCCTGTATACAACAAAGCACCTTCACAATGCCAACATGGGAAGTAGAGAACAGAAAACTAAGCCAGTCGTTTCTCAGTTTCTCACTTTTGTGTAGTTTAAACACTGTCAAGATGATGAGTCTCTTGACCAGAATGTTAATGATTCATCTCATTCACATCATTTTCACAAATGTCTACAACGGCTCACTTTCCTTCCCGCTCTTCATTTATATCATCATCATTTAGCCCAAAAGATCAGCAAACCAAGGGGGCGTGCCATGACACCTGTCCCTCAGTCACTCTGCAGAAGTGGATGGTGAAGGATGTGGAGGACATCTCCACCTGTGCGTCTATATGGACTGTATTTTGACAGAACTTGGTTGAGGGTGGATATGCAGGGCAGGGTGATGTTTTTCAATTGAAGAAGGGCACATCCAAATCATACCCCACTTGGCTGCAATGGGACAAAAATGAATACAGAAGGGATAACATCAACTCAACAGAAAAATGTTGATTAAGAAACCAAGTGAGAGGAAGTGTCATGTCTAAACCTTAGAAACATGTTGGTGTTTATCTGCTTTCTGAAGGGCAATAGAAATAATGCAGGTTTGATCAGTCTACTGCAGTGGCTTCACTTCCAAAATCAAGAAGCTCCATTTACTTTATGTATTAAGACAAATGTCTTAATACATTTAACAGTGCAGCAAACCCAGCAGAAGTAAGACTTCTCTGCATCTGCATGTGCAGCTAATTCATATCACACAATACAAGGGTTAAAAAAACAAAAAACAATGAAGGACACTCCCCTGCAGAGGCTGCATCACGTCTGAATTCAAAGATGAGGTGTGTTTGCTCTCAGCTTTGGCAGCACAGCTCTCTGCTCATCACTGCAGCAGCACATCGATCAAACCCATTTATAGGTTAACATGCTTTTTTACAAATTCACGATGAATGTGAAGCTATATTTAAATCCTCTACTATTTACTAATGTGTTTGCTATTTCTATGCTGAATGTTTATTGGAGCACCGTGGGCTCTTGAGTAATGCAATATCAATCCTCTCTGTATGTGTTCGACATATTGCAGAATTGACAATAAAGCTAATTTGAACCTTGAACCTACCTTGAAGTTTGTACCCACCCTCACGTGATACAAAGAAGGTTCTGCTGATACCTAAGCACAGTCGTTGGTGACTTTTAATTTTGCCTTCATTGTGAATAATCACCACTAAGGCCAGCTATTTTGTACATTAATGCCATAATGAGCCTGGAAATTGGGCACATTAGTGCATGACTGCTAAAAGCCCATGACACCCATTTTTCATCCCATTTGCCAGAAGTGCATTCTGCCAGTTTGGAGGACTATCAGTTCAGCAGTTCTAGGAAAAATTCTGCATAGCAATTTCAGAGCAATTTCAGGGAGATTTTCTGAGAAGTCATGGCACATTTTCTTATTTTCTCTTCAGTCTCCTCCTAAACCGCAGCACTGACAAAAGGCTGCAAACTGTGGTGTACACACACACACACACACACACACACACACACACACTGAAAGGGGGAGAAAAAGAAACTATCAAGCTGACATGAGCAAAAAAAAAAAACGGAAAAAACAAGAAACCTTGTTTGTGCAGATTGATTGTGTAGAGACGTATTTGGCTAATGGAATTACATGTATGTGCTGGCCTCTCTCTCTGATGGCAGAGTCCCCTCTCTCTTGTCCAGTGTGTATGTGTGTATATGTTTGTGTGTGTTTGCCTGCAGGCTGCTGCAGAGCTGACGAAGGCCTTCCCTCTCTGGTGGGTCAGGCTAATTATTATTCTAATGGCCTCTCAGTCAGATGCAAATAGCTCTAATGGCGAAAGCCCGAGCTGGAGGAGGGAGGGGAGCAGGGGGGTAGATGGAAGTGCACAAAATTAGATTTGCATTTTTGTAAGAGAAATATGCGAGAGTTTGCGTGGAGGGGGGTATTTTGACGCCGTGTGTGTGTGTGTGTGTGTGTGTGTGAAGAGAGAGAGAGGGAGTAATGGTTGAATGATCAGATTTTCCTTTATTATAAAATCTTTGATTTAGCAACTGTATATATATATATATATATATATATATAGATAGATAGATAGATAGATATATGGATTAATGTATGAAAATCTGTTTTTTTTTTACAAAGACAAATCCTCAAATTTTCCTCTTTTATTTCCTCATAATGCAGCTTTATGAAATGCGGTCTCATCCACCATCACCTACTACCTCCTTACAATGCTTACAAGCAATGTCAAAACTGTGTCAGTACTGCAGCTGCTTTCAAGTAGCAGTAAAAATGCATTTCTTTTATACATACCAACCCCTTTTACTTATTTTTTTAAAAAGGGGGTCCTACTCTTGACCCATCAGTGAAGGTCTACTAATTTCTAAACCCACCCACCTTGCACCCCTTTAGACTCAATGTTCAATATCTCTACCCAGCATTACATTTTAAAACTTTGCACCCAAATAAAAGTATCATGGCTCAAGGATAAAGGGGGCAATAAACAGCAGAATGTGTACTTTTTAAAAATCAAATTACACAAATAAAAAAAAAAAAAACACAAACCAAACGGATGAGACATTTCTATGAGTAAAAATAAAGTCGGCTGATAACCAAAGCTCATATCATCTGACAGCTCAGGCACTTCCCTCTCCCTGCATGAGTGTACTTTTCTCACTGCTGTAGCCTGCAAACTCCCTGTAATGATGGGTTTGATGGTAATATGTCATATGTATAGTCACTGATGCCAGCTCTGGATCTTTGCTGATGCTCTCCCTGCCTCAGACTCTGGTATTCCACGTTTACATGAGGATCTTTATACTTGGGCTGTCACAGAAAATATTTGGACTGATGTTTTAAATTTTACTCAAACTTTGGTCAGAATTTTTTACCTACTTGTTTTAAAAAGAAAATCTAAAAGATATATTCTGTTGTTGCAGAGCAAATATTATGAATTATAAATCCACTCACATTTAAGTGAAGTATCCACCATCCAGCAGTCGTGTTGTACTCGGTGTTGAAGAATTCAACCTTGCCCGGCTCTTAAAGACCAGAATGTCACATCAACAGTGCAGACCAAGGCCGCTCCGGGACAAATAGATGGAGATTGCATTGTTTCCATGCCCTCTCATTCCCTCATCATTTGAAAGCTCTTGGACCCTCCATGCAGCTGAGACATTTTAATTCTCCAAGGCTGTGTGGGTGCCAGTACATTGTCAATGTCAGGCAGAATTGTGTTATAAAGTGAGATCAGTGCTGAGGAAACTAAGGGTTTGGCCGTCATCTTAATAAGATGGCAATGAAAGAAGAGAGTATGCAGAAAATCACACGTGGATCCAGAGTTCAACTGTGGGGGCATTTCATCAGAGGGACTTTGTTTTTAATGATTTGATTCAAGGTTGTTGGGGAAAAAAAGGGGCTTTTAATCCAAGAGCACATGAAGAGCTGGATTTCTGCCGGGAATGTGCGGAGAAAAAAAACAAAGACGGGATCTTGAATGATCATGAAGAATAAAAGAGAGACTGTTGGCAGTCCAGCATCTGTAAAAATCCTCTCAGTTTTTTGGAAAACTTTCAAAAGGTGCAGATTTTATAACCTGCAATTAAAGAGTCACAGAATGAATGGAAGTCAGAAGTAGGTGTTTTTTTTCCCTCAAAAATAAAGAGAAAAGTGAGTCTGGGATTCGTTATAATCACTGCAGCCCTCAGTGTAAAAATTATCTTTAAAGTAAAGGAGTCATTTAATGGAGTATGTTTTCTACATTAGCGTTTATCACAATGAAACGAGGGCAGATCAACTCGGCTCTTTTCAACCTAACATTATTTTCCTGCTTCAATCAAGACTGGATTTCAATGACTACGGGAATGCATCCTGATCAGTCCTTAGAGCGTCTTTGAAGTAAGCACTCATGTTCACCTCTGTGCTAAATGTGATTCCCAGCAGATTCCCAGTAACCATGGTGAGAGGGAGGATGGGAAACAGCATTCCTCCAGGAAGCGAGATGAGGAGCTCACAGAGGGACGATTGTTTACTCAAGTAAAGGCCCGACACAGAAAGAGACGGAGCTCTGAAAAGAGGGTGGAAGAGTAAAGGATGTAAGGATGGGTTGAGAACAGAGAGAGAAAAAAAGGAGAGACACGTTATGTGATGGGAAGAATGATAGTGTGTGTGTGATCCTGGAAGTGAAAACACGAAAAGCACATTTGAGTTAGTGAATATCAGAGCAGCCAGTGTTGGTTTCACATCAAGTTCACTCACAGCTTGCCATCCTTAAGTAAAAAGCATATCTCCCTCTGCCAGCTCCTCACCATTGAACCCTCTGTGGCAGAATTCAAGTCCCCAGGCTGTGACAGCTGTGGGCCCTGAAGTGGCGTTTCCCAGAGAGCCGGCCAAACATTCCTCCCTGCTTTGTGTCTTACAATGAGCACAATAACTTCAGCAACAGCACGGCACTCAGCCCATGAGAGGAAGAGGAGAAGTGGTGGCTTGTTTTCTGAGAGTGTCAATTATCTGCCCGGCTATATAGCTCACTCCGCTTTCCCTTTCTTCCTCCACTCTTCTCTTTCTTGCTTTGACGGCACTGCCTCACGTCTGAGAAACATTATAAGGTTTGAAATAAAACACTTTCCACTTTGTCATGAGCTTGGCAGCGCTGCCCACGCATTGTGTAGGAGCTTAATTTCCATCCACTCTCTTCTTAAGTGCAGCTCAATTCATCAGGAGAGGATGTTAAGGCTCGCGTCGAGAGTTGAAAGAATACAACGAAATGAGTGCTGACAAAGACGGTCGCTGCAACAACATAACCTGCTCCAGGAGAAGAAAGAGGCTTCAACTCTTCCTCACTGTTTGCTGCTGTGACTGGGTGTTAGCCTGCACGCTCACACAGATCCTGTTCTCTCACTTTAGATCACATATCAAAACCAAAACACATTTAATCCTCCTCTGTCAGGCTCTCAAACATCACATCATCCTGTATGAGCATCACACCAACACACACATATGCACTAAACACACACTTCAGCACACACTGACATCTCATTAATGTAGAGAAGCCTGTTTTCTTGTTTCATATCATCGCTCCTCTCTGTTCGAGCGACCTCCTCTCATGACCCTCACATCTCCGCTCGGATATTTAGGCCTCACCTCATAAAAACAACTTGGCCTTTTGTTCGGAATCCGCTCTTTATACCTGCAGCGTGCTAATTTGTCTCCGGGTAACAGGGCTTTTAGAAAGCACGAGGCAGAGCACCAGGCAATTTATTAGTCTAATTTAAAATGTCTGTCAGCAAAACGCTACGGGAGGCGGTAACTGGCTCCATGATGACAGCGCTGTGAATGGAGGATGTCATGTTATAAAGTGGATACATACAGCCCTGTTTATTATGCAGGGTTTAAGACTCTGACCTGTGGTAGGGGGGCTGGTGGAGATGTAAAAACACACACAAGCATCCTCTGAGTGGACTGATCACTGGAGACTCATCTATTACCTGACCTGAACTCCAATTGTTCCCCTGCACATTTGCTTTATTTCTGTGTGCATGTGCGCTCATAGGCATCATGGGAGTCTGAGTGTCTTTTGCTTTTTCATCCATTATTTTATGTTCACACCTAACAGACATATCGATTCAAATTATAATGTTAGTTTGGGGATATGTAATTTCTGCCAGCTCAGTGCCTACACCCAGATTCTCTGTCTCGCTGGAGCTGCACGAGTGCTGCATGCATCCCATTATTGTCCAAGCATACATGCATGCATGAACACCATCAGATGACATATTCTGAGGCAGGACACCAGGTATGCGGTGAGAGGATGATTATCATTTTCTCAGTTTCACTCTCACATGACATGTCAGGAAGAGTCAGTCTGTGTTGTCACAGTTTAGCGTTGCCCTGCATGCTCTATCATCGATACACTGTGCTGGTAATGTCACAAAAAGAATCAGCAGCTCATGGATGGCAGATACTGTGAGAGCCTCGAAAAGGACAGACAGTAACTCTGGTTAATTAAAAGCCAAAACACAGAAATAAGATAGTAAAGTGAGCCATGAGTTAATTAATAACATTGTTGAATTAAAAGAGCATTTCTGACATTGGTCATTTTAAATGATCAGGACAGATTTGAAATAAAAACAAATATTTCACAGTGAAAACAAAAATATTAAGACATGCTTATTGAATATTGATGTTGTATTTATCAGAGAGACTGAAATCCCAGTCAGGTAGGCCTCTATATTGATAGTGTCTTTGTTTTCTAAAACTTCTGATAAATAATAATACTCTCATTGCGGCAGTAGTTTGACTGTTACATTAACTGTATACAGGTGTATAAATCAATCACTGTTTTTTTTTACCTGCAGATAGCATGAGACAGTGAACAAAGAGAGCAGGATAACAATAAAAGATGAAGAATAACATTTTTTGGTCCAAGCACTTTTTTTGTAAAAATTTTGCAGGTGTTTGTTTTTGAAAGGAGGAAATAGATGTGAATGGTGTCAATCCTATAAATGGAGGGAATTAAGACGCAAGCCAAAAATGATGTTATTAAAGTATTTGTAAGTAAAGTTTAAGAAACTTAGGTAAGAAAGTAGCTACAGACAAGCTAAAGTCTATCATGCTGTCAGTGAGACAGTTTTGGTTGTCTTGTGGTTTGTTCACTGTACAGTGCCAGTATCTTTTTGACTGTTACTAGTTCAGCACCTCAACCCTCGACTGAGAGCTGGTATTACTGTGGATCTAAGTGTAGGCAGACATGCTGCCAGAGGAAGTGCACTCTGTGTAGTTCTTCTCTTTATCATTGAGAAGGAGAGGTTTTCCATCTGTATCATCAGCGATAACAATGACACTCAAAATGGCTCAAATAAAGGATATACATGCATTATGATTAACCGTCATGTATCAGTATTTTAACTACCCTAAGTCAAAAGTTTACTTTGAATATACATTTTAGTGTTTCTCTGAGAGTGTCACAACAGGTGTATAATATTTAAAGTCCCACTCTCATTGTCTTTTTTGTTTATTTGTTTTTTGTTTGTTTTACTATTAAAAGTGTTCTCTGTGTCTCACGTAACACGCTTGTTCCGCAATTGTCCTCTGTATTTCTCAGAGTCTGGCTTGCAGTGCTGGGCCTTGGGGGCGGAGCTTGGATTTGTGACATAGGAAATCTCACAGTGTCTGAAGCTGCCTTTGGTAAATCTGAGCCCCTGTCCCTTCAACTCCTCTGCATATTCCTGGTGTTCAACACCACCAACGTCCTCCAGCAATAACTTAGCTCTTGGCAGCAAATCCACTCTGTCAGAAACAGTCTACACAGTCTTCCTGTATCACCTTTCCAACACTCACCTTAAATTTATGGAGCCTTTTATTTCTCTCTTTGTCTGGCTGGCCTGCCTCTGACCTGACTCTGCTTTGAGCTCCTGTGTCAGAGTAAGAATATAATCACCCTTGCTGACATAAAGAGGGTAAAATTGCTGTGTTATAATAGAAACACTGATCAGAGTCTTTTCTGCATGCCACCATATTTATTTACAAAACAGTATACAGCCTTTTTTTCCTGACAGCATGAGGACAAGCTGATGAGGGAGAAAAGCAGCTATAAACTTTAGTTAGACTCCTCTTCCTCACCACGTATCCAGCACCCAGCTTTGGCAGCTGTGGAGTAATATACCTCATCACAACAGAATACATGTGCACCAGTATACAGGACGCAGCCAACCTTTAAGATGACAAAAAGTATTATAAGTGCATCTTCTGCACAGATAATAACAGAAATTTTTCAACAAACAGTAAAAAGCAAACTAACATTATCATGCTATAAAGAAGTGGACACTACATTTCTATGCTTATAAGGAAATGAAATATAACTCACAGTCAGTTGGAGGCCTGGTTTCTGCAGCATTGTGTGCTCAATGTGTCTCTTTCCATCCTTTGTCCTCACTCTGCTCTGCATTTTAAACTTGCTCAAGGATACGTGAATGCTGGATGGTTGTCCTGCATGGGCATCTGTGCTGGAGTATCTGGCCAGGAGTGTGAGTGCATTGCAGTGTGTGTGTGTGTGTGTGTGTGTGTGTGTGTGTGTGTGTGTGTGTGTGTGTGTGTGTGTGTGTGTGTGTGTGTGTTTAGGTTCACTGTAAACCTGCGTGTATCTCTCTCTCTTCAGCTGGTGGGTGGCAGGGCTGAGCAGGACCAGCTGGCCAGCTGTACAGGGCACCACGGTGCCCTGTGACCCCCTGCTAGTGGGGGAGCCGAGGCAACAGTGGCACGGCCATAAATCCACGGACACAGAGCATGTGGAGGTATTCAGGAGGCAGACACATCACCTGCCGCCTGCCGGCACGCTGCCTCCCTTGCTGCCCTCCTCCACCACAGCGTCTTTGCTCTCTGTCAAGAGCAAATTGTTCCCATGGAAATAGGGAGAAACATGTTTTTTTTCTTTTTTTTCAGGAATGGAGAGTTAAAACAATAGAGTTCAGATTTTTGGAGTCAGACACAGTTTCAAGGCCGGTTTCAACACATTTTTGCTTCATGCACACATCTCAGTCTAACACAGTCTAACAACGGTGAACCCCTGAGAAATTACCATATTTGTCCCCTGCTGTGAAGTCTAAATGATAAAGGCAAAAATCATGAATCATGGGCCTATAATTCATAAGAATACAAAAATCAACATGAGAACAGAGGGAAAAATGAGCAAACACCCCCCATGGGTCACACTTCTATTTGTCAAAACTGTCACATCCAGATCCAGACTCTGCTGATTGGATTTTGATGAAACTTGGGATAATGATGCTCTTCACCACAGTATTCCAACATTTCACAAATCATCATTATTTCTGACACCTCTGACTGGATTTTAGAAGAACAACTTATCCCACCATTTCATTCAAGTCAAAGCAAAATGACAAAATCACTCTTTAAGAACACGCATGTTAAACACACAGAGGCTGAAGTTGTGATAAAAACAAATGTCACTACGTTTTACGATAAACTGACAGACGACCAAACAACTGCAGCTTCCACATTCAAGGAAGATCAAACACTTAGTGCCTGAATGTCAGCTGCCCCGTTCATTACATGACATTTCAGAGAGCACTCCTGAATGACTTGTCTAATTCTGGTATTTGGAGGAGTAAACAAACCCAGCGAGTGTAATTATGAACTTAATTAACTGAAAGGCTTGAATTAAAAGACAGGGATTGAATAATTGGAGACAGGGAGCTCCTCCTCCCAATTGATACCTAATCAGTACACAGACAAGAGCAGTGCTGTCCTTTTTTTGGACATTTAAACATCATGTATTCATTAGCATCAGTTCTTTTTTTGGTTTTATTCTTAGGGTGTCTTCCCACCTTAAAGTCTGAACCAATGTCTATGTTTTTGTTACATGGTTTACATTTGGTTGGATCTGTTTAGGTTTCACACAGTCATTATTGCAAACGGACTAACAGACTTTACATCGCAAACCTACATGAGACTGTCACCAACTACGTGCTTTGTGTGTCACTGTAGTTTACATTGATTGGTCAATAGGCTGGTGGGCATCTGACGTCAACACATTGAAAAGTGCGGGTCTTGAATGGTGTAAACATGGATGAAATCGTCATTCCCACCATCGTACCATTTTTGTTTTTTTTTACCTCCAACAGTGACAGGTTGAAGAGCTGTACATGAGGACGGTCCGGAGAAGTCTCGTGAATTTGATCATAAGTCAACAACTTTGTCGTCATCAACAGGAAAGGAAAAGAAAGTATGCAATCCTGTGAGTCATTGCAACACCGGCTCGGGAGAAAAGTCTGTGTAGTAAAACTCTTGAAAAGATAAGCTGTCATTAGCGAGGTCTCACTTTATCCACAATATCATAAAATTTTCTGTTATCGGAAAATCTCCATTCAACATAATAACAAATACTTCAACTCCTGTCTTTGGTATGAAGGTCCGAACCTTTCTAATAATGCTTTCACACTAGGCATGAATCAGACCATGGTTCAGTTTGGTCCGGACCGAAACCACCTCTTTTGGTCGGACCAAGATCAGGCTGTTTGGTCTGGACCAAGGTCCTCGGGAGGCTTCACAGCTATTATTTTGGTCAGACTAAACAGACAAGTCTGTAAGTCTGGACCAAACGACATAGGTGTGAAAGCCCCCTTAGCCCTGTAAAACCCAAAAATAGAAAAACGCAAAAAAAAAAAAAATTTTTTCAACCATTCAGATGTTGTTGTAGGAGACCTTTGGGGGTGAAAATTGAGTGTTTTCAAAAAATGTATGTTTTAGTAAGTTTTTACAGAAATGTTGTAATATTGCAACGTTGGGCTTAATGGGGAGCAGAATCTTCTGTATTTCCACTCATTGTCTGAACAGCAATACAGGACTAAGGATTCATTTGCAGGATTTTGCTGTTCCCAAACCAGTATACACTCACCAGCCACTTTATTAGGTACACCTGTCCAACTGCTCGTTAACACTTAATTTCTAATCAGCCAATCACATGACGGCAACTTAGTGCATTTAGGCATGTAGACATGGTCAAGACAATCTCCTGCAGTTCAAACCGAGCATCAGTATGGGGAAGAAAGGTGATTTGAGTGACTTTGAACGTGGCATGGTTGTTGGTGCCAGAAGGGCTGGTCTGAGTATTTCATAAACTGCTGATCTACTGGGATTTTCACGCACAACCATCTCTAGGGTTTACAGAGAATGGTCCGAAAAAGAAAAAATATCCAGTGAGCGGCAGTTCTGTGGGCGGAAATGCCTTGTTGATGCCAGAGGTCAGAGGAGAATGGCCAGACTGGTTCGAGCTGATAGAAAGGCAACAGTGACTCAAATAACCACCCGTTACAACCAAGGTAGGCAGAAGAGCATCTCTGAACGCACAGTACGTCAAACTTTGAGGCAGATGGGCTACAGCAGCAGAAGACCACGCCGGGTGCCACTCCTTTCAGCTAAGAACAGGAAACTGAGGCTACAATTTGCACAAGCTCATCGAAATTGGACAATAGAAGATTGGAAAAACGTTGCCTGGTCTGATGAGTCTCGATTTCTGCTGCGACATTCGGATGGTAGGGTCAGAATTTGGCGTCAACAACATGAAAGCATGGATCCATCCTGCCTTGTATCAACAGTTCAGGCTGGTGGTGGTGGTGTCATGGTGTGGGGAATATTTTCTTGGCACTCTTTGGGCCCCTTGGTACCAATTGAGCATCGTTGCAACGCCACAGCCTACCTGAGTATTGTTGCTGACCATGTCCATCCCTTTATGACCACAATGTACCCAACTTCTGATGGCTACTTTCAGCAGGATAATGCGCCATGTCATAAAGCTGGAATCATCTCAGACTGGTTTCTTGAACATGACAATGAGTTCACTGTACTCAAATGGCCTCCACAGTCACCAAATCTCAATCCAATAGAGCATCTTTGGGATGTGGTGGAACGGGAGATTCGCATCATGGATGTGCAGCCGACAAATCTGCGGCAACTGTGTGATGCCATCATGTCAATATGGACCAAGCTCTCTGAGGAATGCTTCCAGCACCTTGTTGAATCTATGCCACGAAGAATTGAGGCAGTTCTGAAGGCAAAAGGGGGTCCAACCCGTTACTAGCATGGTGTACCTAATAAAGTAGCCGGTGAGTGTATATCATGAATAATAAGCTCAGTCATGTTGTTATAAAGAGTAATTTATTCCAACAAGAACTTTGACATTAATTTACATTATTTACATTATAAGCAGTTCTTGTCCTCTGAAAAACAGAGGCGGATATCCAACCCAGTCTCACAGCATCACACTTGTTTTGGGTATGAGCCTTTACTGCAATGTCTGCAGCGTCCTCTCTTCGTCTTCAGTGGAAAACGTCGAGTGAAGTCTGTGTGCACATCCACATTTATTTGCAGTGATCATCCTTGTAGCAGTTCCTGGCATCGCTATCTGATTCTTCGTCACTTGCATCAGTGTTGTTGAAATCCATGTCCACATCACTCTCTCCGTTTTGGACTATGGCAATTACATCCTGCACACTGTACCGAGGGTCTCTCCCTGCTGGTGGCATTCTGAAATGGAAAAAACAAAATTGAAATAAATGTATATACAAACAACACACATGCTTACTAGATTCTAGATGGCCAACAGGAAAGATGGGTTGGTGGGGAGACTGATTTCATTATGAAGTGTTTACACATTGCACTGAAGCAGCCTGTTCACACATTTCACTGGTCACACAATACTGACCTATTGGAGACTGTGATTATCATCGTAATGGGAATGCATGTAGTCTCCAGCTTACAACCACACCTTATATCCATGAACATTAACACCTGTTCCAGAACCATGCCACAAATGCACCAGGAACATCCCTGCTTTGACTATGAATTGCTAGGAACATTTTCTTATCAATGAGGCTAAAACACTGTGTTTATTAACCTAACAGGATTGCATGTAGCCTCCAGTTTACAACCACACCTACATCCATGAACATTAACACCTGTTCCAGAACAATGCCTCAAATGCACCAGGAGCATCCCCCACTTCTGCTTTGACTAAGAATGTACAGGAGCATTTTCTTATCAATAGAGACTAAGACAAAGGGCGGACATGCACAAACATAATTTTTTTGTTAGAAAGTCCTGCATTCTGTGATAAGGAGAAAATACTGAGTGTTGAAGGTGGTTAGAAATCATTATAAGTAAATGAAATGTTTAGATACAGCAATATATCTTAATATATAGTTACTAATACAATAAAATATGTAATCCAATATAAGGCTAAGGCTAGAAAGTGTAAATCATGTGTAGTTTAAAGTTATATTGTGAAAATTTCAACTAAAGTTCCTCTCAAGACATTCCTCTCAAAAACAGGGCTGTTTTGGCTACCACTTTGACCCATCGTTGTAATATTGCAACAATTATAAAACAAGCTCTAAATAAAATGTAGGGCATATTTTCCACAATTACTACATATGTTCATGTTCTACACATTGAAATAAACACAAAAAAAATATTCAAAGCATTTTACTTACTTGAATCAGATGAATCCAGTCCAGTAAATCGAAGGGATGTTGCTTGATCAAAAAAATAGAGGTTGTGTGACTTCTTCACTTGAGGGCGGGCTTTATATACAAATGTTGGATCCAATCGCATTATGAAAACAAACAGTAGGACCCAATGATCATGTTAATGTGGTTGAACTAGAAAAAAAAATAGAGGTTTTCTGTGGATAACCAAAAATGTTGTAATTCTGCAACACTGGGTCTTACAGGGCTAATTAGGCACACTTGTCGCCTACAACAGCAGTGATAGTGTTTGTATTGCTGAAGATTAGTTGAATAAGAAGAGGAGATTGAAAAAGTTGTGTAAATAACATTAGCTTTGTGACAGTAATCGAAATGGAGAGGCCAATGCTTGTAGTTAAGGCAGACAGGTCCTCAGCAACAGGATGATCCAGAGGAACCTAGACTGTCAGGAACAGTCTCCACAGTCCTACTGTATCACCTTTCTAGCACTCACCTAAAATTTATAGAGCCTTTTATTTCTCTCTCAGTCTGGTTGGCCTGCCTTTGACCTGACTCCGCTTTGAGCTCCTGTGTCAGAGTAAGAATATAATGACTCCGGCTGACCTGGAGAGGGTAGATCTGCTGTGTTATAAAAGGAACCTATGGCATGAAAGAGCTCATGGACTTTTAGAAAAGACTGTGTATTAGTGACTCTAATGGGATATGAGGATTCAAAGTTAATGACACAGACGGATAGAAGGAGAGAAAGGTGCTCATTCTGCCAGTAGTCCCAGGAGTCTGGACCTGAAGCAGCATACCTAAGAGCTGGTCCAGACCTGAACCATGTCTAACTATAGGTTTCATCAAAGATGAGCCTTAAAGGTAGAAAGGGTGCCTGACCCAATGGACCTGGACTGGTAGATGATTCTGGAGGAGAGAGGCCTGATAACTGAAAGCTTTTCCACCCAGAACTCTTTGCGAAACTTCAGCAGACCTGCATGTTGGGATCTCATTGTTATGATAGAAAGAGACGAAAGACGAGAGGAGAATGAAAGGGTTTTACTCACTTCTGATAGGTGGACTTGAAGTCTACATGACAGTCACAGCCCATTTTACTGACAATGACTGGGAACTGTATTCATTGGAACATGCTACAGACTAGATGCATTGGGGGTCCGAATCCCCCAGTGCATCATTTGGGGGATCTTCTCTACCAGCAGTACTTGGAAACCGCTGGTCAAAACCGGACATTACGTATGATACAGTTTTCAGCAGGTGAGCCAAGCATACTTGAACCCAAGCACTCATCTCAGTTGGACTGGTTGCTCTAATGTACACTCTATCCATACCACTGTCATAGCATACGTCACACACACACAGTTTTACCTCAAGTTTAGGTACAGGCTGATCCCATAAGGCTTTCTTATTTCGTATTAGTTAGCAGGTTTCTGGAGACACACACACACACACACACACACACACACACACACACACACACACACACACACACACACACACACACACACACACCAATATCCAGATGCAGGAAGGCACTGCAGCACCTAAGTCAACAGAGTGGGTGACAGGGAGACGGACTATTGCCCACTTGCTCAGAGTCATTCAGTCTAGACTCCAGATGTTGGCAAAAAATAAACCAGCACACCCACCTACACACCCACCTACTCACTCACACACACACACACACACACACACACACACACACACACACACACACACACACCAATGCGCACATACACACATATACGCACACACACATATACGCACGTTGAATATAGTGAGAAGCCTCAGTAGAGCCTGTCTTCATGAGGCAGCATCCCTACCAGATGTCACTGAGTGTTGATAGACTCTTACCTCTGCTGGAGACCAGTGTGTGTGGGAGTGTTTGTATTTGTCTGCATATGTGTGTGGGGCACAGCATTTTTGTGCAGCCACATACATGTGTGCATGTTTGCCTATTTAAATGTGTGTGCGTGTGTGTGTGTGTGAGAGTACAGTAATGCCGAGCCTCGGAGCAGCTTGAGAACAGTAGCACCACACAGCAGGAGCTGGTGCAGACAGGGCTGCTCTGTTTGACGAGGCGCTAAATGTTTGTTGTTCTTTTGAATGTCTAATTTGTTGCCATAACATATGCACATCTTCAACTGCTGACAGATGATTATGTGCAACTGTGGAAGACTGTGTTCTGTCATTATGAAGCCTGCAAACTGCAAATATTCTCAACTTGCAGAAGCGACACACAGCAGGAGTCTATGAACTGACTGACAGTGATTGATTGATCAGCAGCTGGTTTGACTCCAAGAGGTACATGTCAGAGTGTTGTCACTGAGAGGCACCGACACATAACAGCCAGTGTTTTCATTTGTCATGTATAATGGTCATTACTTGTCTTTAGTCTTCTGTAGTTTTTGATGGTGAGGTGTCATATTCCAACTGTTGCAGACTCCTGTATAAACAGAAAACTGATCATTACTGATGATGATAGAGCAGGTCAGCCGATGGCTCACATATAATGCTGTCTGTGTCTGTGTTTCTTTGTGTTTTTTTCAACATAATGTGAAATCTGTTGCTCTGTCCTTGGTTGCCCTTCCTCACTTTGGCTGATTGTGTTTATTTTCCATAGTTTCCATAAATATTGAGATAACATTATAATTGCAAAAAATTGTATGGCTACGACAATTGTGAGGTAAAAATCTGATAGAAATACTTGTGTCGTATTTCCTGTTTCATGTGCCTACATGACAAACTGAAGCAGGGAGAGCAGCAGCAAAGGCCCCTGGTGGTACAGAACAGAGTAAAGGCTAGAACATACAAGATGTGTATTTGGAGCGTGGCAGCAGCATCGCGCATCACGCAGCAAATGGGTTGCCACTCCAATCAATGCAACAAAGCATACAGGACGCATATCAGCTCTGTCGTAGCATCGTATTGAGAGCAGCACTGCTAAAGATATGCGGCAAGTCTATTTTTGCTGCTCTATGCTTCCAATGCGCTTTAATCCACACAGAGAAGATTGTTCCAGACAGGAAGTCAAGCACGTAAAACGTGCATGTCATCTGGTATTTCAAAATAAAACACCATATGCAGACTCCTGACTGTGTATCAGTTTGTGTAGATGAGAAATACTTCCTGGTTATGGATTTATCAGTAACACAGAACGATCCGATGGTCAATCCCTTAACCATGTGGACCCCAACAGGACTTTTAACTGCTAACTCTGTCTGAAGGTAACAGCACAGCATAAAGAAACATAGGTTACTATATTAAACACCAGTAAACCTGCAAAAACCGAAACTATAAAATCATGCTGCTTTTTCACATATAGTAGAGGCTCAACAGTCAATGAATTATATCCACATTAGCAGGAAATAGACCACAGAAAGGCAAAACAACCTGCTGTGAGAATGTTGTTTCCCCTATACTGAGCCCAGCTGACTGGGGCTGCACTACGCTGCTGCCATACTCCAAATACGCATCCTGTATGGGATACCCAATGCTGCTCTATGGAGCAAATACAGAACAGGTTCAATATGGATCCTGTATGTTTTTCGGCTTAAGTATCAGTCACAATACACATGACCCCAGTAAAATAAGATTCCACATTAAAGGAGGAGGTGGGCTGTAATGTGGTTTGCCTAGAAGGAAATGTGGGCCTGTCTGAACTAGCACTATTCTTTATCTTCGAAAGCTGGTTCTATGTCGTAAAAAGGTGATTTTCCTCAGCAAGCTTTTGGACATTGCTTGTTTATTATTGCTAACCCATCAGAGTGGTCCTCTCCTCATTGGTCACATTTAAAAGCACTGCGCTGTTATTGAGCTGAGAGAGAAGAGGCATCACCTGAGGATTCTTGTGTGGTGAAACCTGTGCTAACAGACCATATGTGTCAACCACTCTGCAAATATCACCCTTGAAATATTAAAGGGGAATAAATGTATTGTGGCACCAGGGAGTGTGTGGCTGCTCTTTAGGAACCCACTGTCCAAGGATTGCTTTAAAGACTCACTCTGATAAAAATCATGTTTTTCTACATGTTGTTGTGGCATTTTTCTATTGCTAAAGGATGTATAAAGTCAGCATATTTGAACAGTCGGAAATAAAAATAGTAGATATACAGTAATGCAATTGCTATCTTTGAGCTGCTGGATGACCAAAGGGCTGGTTTTATTTACAGAGGTAAGGTTATTAAGGTAAAGTTTTTCATTTGTTCTTCTGTGAATATCTTGCCATCTTGTTTTTATTTAATCGGCAGATCGTCTGGTTTTGCTCACAGTATTCACCTTTCCACAGATGGCCACATTTCTTCTGGCAACGCCGTAGTTCACCAGTGTGTTTATTTGCCTCCTCCACCAAGACCTCAAACTCCATGAATCCAAACTTCATTTTTCATTTACAGCCACTCTGCTCTCCCAAACTCTCCATGGCGTCAGCCACACAAAATCCTCATCAAATAGGGCAATCTGCACAGTTTTCATTTGTGAATGCTGTCATAGTAGATCACCTGCAACACACACACTAATAGCACATGCAATGTTTTAGTTTGCACACACAGTTTAGCTCTTGTTATGTGGGATCTTTGTAGATCAGGCCCTTAGCCTCTTTGGTATTTGGGATTTTTGGTATTTTCTGCACTTATTTTTGTTCCAAGAATTAAAGTGAAACTGCCTCTAAATAAGATTATGGAACAACTTGAAGCAGGAACGGTTGGTGTTTGTTGTGCAGCTTTGAATGACCCTGTATCAGACTTCCACTGACACTAACAGACCAAAGTGTCCGCATTTGGGAGGTGACTGATAACGGTGTCAACAAGAGATGGGAAGGATCACACCCGCATCTGCAGCCATGTTGACCTGACAACACACAGCCGACCTTACACACACACGCACGCACACAAATGTGCACACACACACACACACACACACACACACACACACACACACACACACACACACACACACACACACACACACACACACAAACAGTAGCAGGAGGTGTTGTTGTCTGTGCTCCACTACAGTCCATCTGTTGTCCAGTCAGGAGGTGAGTCCGAGGGGGGCTCAGAGGAAACTCTCCCAGTATCGCTCATGTTCACAGCAGGGGGTGGACTGTGTGTGATGGCTGGGAGGAAAGCCTGGCATCCAGACCTGAATCCTAACCTGGGCCTTTCTAACTTTGCCTAGTTGTGACTTTGACCTATTTCCTACTTTTCTGAACAGGTGGTATGAAACAGACATGTTCACCTGTGATGTGTTCAGACTTCTGACTCGACCCTGATCTCATTTTGTTTATTTATGGTTCAAAATTAATATTCAAACACACACACACACACACACACACACACACACACACACACACCCTCCCGCCAAGGCAGAACAAGCTGTCTGACCATCAGCGTCCACATTGGCTGTGACCTTTGACCTTCTCCGGGTCCAGTGTGCTTGTGAATGTTTATCAGGACGCTCCCCCCATGTGTGTCCCTTCTTAAATTATACTGAGCAGATGTTTGGGACTCCTGTCTGATAAAGTTAGTCTGATCCCATTGTGTGTCCTCATCTCTCCCATTGTTTAAACAGGGGCGTGATTGAACTGTCTGAGGTCTGTGACCTCAGTGGGGTGTCACTGCACAGTCCTTTGAGAAGCTCTCAAAGGATCACAAAAGCACTTGATCAGGCATTGAGCTCACATTCACTAGAAGAGCTCAGAAATCTGAGGAATCTGAGGAATCTGAGGAATGCATGGCCAGCTTGAAGGCTCCACATCACACCGAGGATCAAGAATTCAGTCCTCGCCCTTGTCTTTACAAAGAAAAAAATATGTATGACCATAATTTTGTCTTTTTCTGCTTTTAGTTCCAGAGAGTTGGTTTTGCTTGGAGTAAAAATGGGTGTGCTTAAAAAATATCAGGAAAACTTATAAAAGAGATGTTTTGGAGAGCATAAAAAGCATCAATAAACAGTAAAGAGAAATGTTGGTCTTGATAAAGTTTTGAAAATCTTCTCCTTCCTTAAAACCAGAAAGACGACAGCCCCAAAAGAAAAAGAGCATTCATTCATTTTCTTCATCTACACTTTTGGTTTCTGACCTGCTGTAAAAATAGTTTTTAAAGCTCATGTATGGACATTTTTGCATCAAAGAAATAGACTGTACTCCATCCATTTTTAATATCAAAGGGCTAAAGTTTGTCACAGGAGCTTTAAGAAAATGTGTATGCCTGTAGCCCCAAAGTATCTTTTATCTAGCCTGTATTTTCCCCTCGAGCATCATACTGGAATCTTAGACTTTGATGTGGACCTAACAGAGTTCTAAGTCAAAAAAGCAGATATATATTGGACTTTCACAATAACCCTTGTCTAATGTTCATGATCAGGAAAACATATCAAACACTTTGCTAACTATTCAGACAGAGTTGGTTTGACTGTGTCTCCACTGATGATAGGAGCTCATGAACAGCTACAATGTGAAACCCTCCACACTCTCAAGTCCTCCATGCTCTTTTGGTCTCCACCTTCATGTAACCATCATTAGCTCTTATCTACCTCCATATTATTGAGTGATCCCCCTTTAACTTTCTCCTTCCTCTCATGTTCTCCCCTCTTCCTCACCCAGACCTCCATACCCTCACCATCCCCTCTGCCTGCAGCCTCTCTGGGCTGTGTTGACACATCTCACCTTCCCACCTTGTCTCCTTCCCATTAACTTTGGAGCAGATGGCAGGGCCCTGCTCTCTCTGTGTGAGCTTGACTGACAGGGGCCGGCCATCAACCTCCATAGACAACCAGTCATATACCGCTCTGCTCCGTCCTGTCCTTTAACTCTCCTTTTCATGGCTGTCCTACAAACCTTCTCTTCTCTCATGGATTCAACATGGCCTTCAACCAAACAACCTTCTTTCATGCCCAGATATTTTAGCAAGGCAGAGGTGGGAGGTGCTGTCTCATCTTTGCTGTTCCTCTGACCTCTGTGAAAAAGCAAGATAAACTTCTTCTACCCACCCCATGTCTTTTTTATGGGTGACAGCTGTGGTGAGCAGGGGGAGTCTTCAGGTGCTTATGACAAACCAAACCCTCCATAAGGCTGTGGAAAGACTAAAGGACTCCATGTTAAACCCTCAGCATCAGAGCAGCATCCTATAACCATGGGTTCATCTTGGAAAAGGTACAGGATTTAAAAAAGCACCTCCTGTTTATGTCGTGGTCCGTGCAAATCACAGCTCTTG
This sequence comes from Xyrichtys novacula, assembly GCA_962446985.1. Taxonomy (NCBI): domain Eukaryota; kingdom Metazoa; phylum Chordata; class Actinopteri; order Labriformes; family Labridae; genus Xyrichtys; species Xyrichtys novacula. The sequence continues at coordinate 5,708,644 of OY660871.1, read as the reverse complement.
AGACATGCATGCTTTAGTGAATCTGAGGCCTTCACTGTAGGGACTTATTGTTTGCTGGGATTGATTTTCTTTCTCTGTGAAGAAGAGAAGTAGGTCTCTGTCCCTCTGAAGACATTAAAGTGGCAACATAAATAGAGTGGCAGGATGGAGAGGAAATGAGTGAGGATCCATCTTCAACGCACCACAGAGAAACAGCTGTTTCAGGTCACAGCTAAAGATAAGCCTCCTCAGTTCTCTCTTTCCCTCTCCCCTTCTCCGTCTCTCTCTCCAACATTTGACACTCCGCCTGACTGTCTTTAATCAGTCTTCTCCCGCCTCGATTTCACTCCTGCCCCGTCCCTCTCCCTCTGATCAGTGGCTCTGAAGGAAAAGTGCTCATTGTGCTCATCCTCTCTTAACCTTCACAGTCCCAGGATGCTTTGTTTAAACACAGCACAGATGGGACATGTTGATGACTAAGCTTAAAAAGTCCCGCTAAAATAAAAGATGTTCTCGACATCTGGGCATGGCTCCAGAATAATTCATGAACATGACCTTTAAATCAGCCGTTTTCCTGGAAGCTGCAGTGGTTATTACTGTAGGTAAAAGTGCTAAAGAACATGTACAGGTTTCCCATAGTGACTTGTTCAGTTTTTTCAGGTTTCTTGGTGTTTTTGCATCTATTTTAGAGGACAGAGTAGGAAACTGAAGAGAGAGCAGGGGCTGACATCGAGCAAAGAGCCAAAGGCTGGAGTTGAACCTGGACTGTGTACTGTAAGGACTAGTGTAGTGTTGTTCATGAATGTTTTGTTCAAAAGAATGGAACTTCTGAGTGAACGACGTGAATGGAATCACTCCTGACCTGATTCGTTCCTCTTTAGTTCAGTTGAGCTCAGCCGCGAGCACGGCGTGCCGGTCGGGAGTTGAACTGCCGCCTTTGACTATTTGGCAAACGACACGGCCAGTGAACGAGTGAATGAGTGGGCGGAGTCTTGTGATTTGCTCACAGTGAATGAATGACATGTATCAGTCAGACTGTGAACAGAACAAACGACTTGAGGCAGGCAGAGGAGGGAGGGTCATAGCATCGTTTACGAACTGCAGAGCACCGGTTCGTTCACTGAGGCTAAGGCTAAACATTATTAGACATTAAGCACATCTATAAACTTTCCTCTAAGAAGGATTTCATTTCAGCCGATTTAAAGCAATACGCTATATGATATCTATTTAGTCCTTTAGTATCAGTATCCTTGTTACAGCTGCGATGTTTATTTATTTTTAACCTCTCCACTTTTCCACAACATAGAAAATGTCGACTTGTGCTTGTTTAGCGGGCGTGCTGCTTGCTGCTGTGTTGTTTCCGCCGACAGCGACACACAAAGAGGTGAGTTTTTCAGGGCAGGGAAGTGATTCTTCCAACAGGACTTGGCGAATGAACAACATGTGTCACCCAGTGAACAATACTGTGACTACAGCAGCAGGGGAGTTCGTTCAATGAACGAACACCTGATCAGCGCAGCTGTGTCAACCACTCGTATACTGCACCCGGCAGGGCGGGGCACCAAAGCACTGACTGATTCGATGAATGAATTTTTTGAACGAATAATTTTAATAAAGGGATTCCAAAGATTCAGTACAGTCAAAAGAACTGCTCTTCCCATCACTATCAAGGACTACAGTCTCTTTATATGCAGAGCTCCATTTAACCAAAGCGACAAAGTGCGGCTTCATTATCTGTTTTGTAATTTACACTGTTAAGTGGTTTTAAAAGAAAACTATGGTGGCTGACAAGGGCCAAAGATCAAAAGTAGAAATGACACAACTTCATCAGTAAAATTCCCAAACAAATACAACAGTTGAGATGAACTGCAAAAAAGCCAAAACAACTGCAAGAACAGTAATAGTGCTGCAAACAGGCATGTCCAAAGTATTCCACAAAGGGCCAGCGTGGCTGCATGTTTTTCTTCCAACCAATCAAGAGCACGCAGTCTGACCAATCAGCTGTCTTTAGACTGAGATCGGCTGATGAAATGAATCAAGTCTGGTGTGCTGCTGCTTGGTTGGAAGAAAAACCTGCAGCCACACCGGCCCTTTGTGGAATAGTTTGGACATGCCTGAAAGCAAAAACACACAAATTCAGAAAGCAGCTGCGGAGAAAGATACAATGGCAGGGCTCCAGGCCTGTGGGGGCACTATAGACTGTATATAGAATAGACGCCGTCTGCCTCCTCGCTGGGTGAAGCCACTCCGAGAACAGCACCCTCTGTTGATGGGCTGCAGTATAGGTCATAAATCCCACCTCTGCCAGCAAAGCTTATGGGGCTGTGGACCAACTTTAGAAATTTATTACACAGAACATAATTTTTTCTCCCCCCTGCTTGTGATGTTGACATGGAGTTATTGTAAGATTGGTTTGTGCTCAAGTCCTCTTTTTTCTGTGCAGCTCCTTTTTCAAATGTTATTAGGGGGTTCATGTTTGCTATGATTGACACCTGATACAGCCTATGGGCGTTCAGGAATTGCGTAGTTCACCCGGGGGATACGCTGTTTGAGACGAATGTCATCACAACGATTCTCGGCGACTGCGCGGCCGAATGCGCGCATCACTACTGTGCAGCGCTGGTTTCAGAAAATGAAGAAAAATCACAGAAATACTGAGAGCTTTTTGGCTTCAAATCCGTATACAGGCGGTAGGCGGAACCAAGTTGTCCATAGTATATACAGTCTATGGGGGGCACTGAGTGACACAGCTTTTTTATTAATGAGACAGTGAAGAACAGGACGTGTTGACCTTCTTTAGATGAATGGGTTTAATATCAGTCATCAACAGGGATGCTGCACAATACACACCCAGATCTCCAGGTAGAACAAGAGAATTGAAAGGAAAAAAAAAAGTTCATATATAACAGTGTCTGTTCTCCTTCTCAGTAGCAAAGCTGTGTCACTCAGCGCACCCTCAGGCCTGAAGCATCTCTGTTGTATCGGTCTTTGCAGCTGCTTTCTGTGTTTCTAAGTTTCTGCTTTGTGTTGTACTTTTGCTGACTATGTATTTGTTTTGACCTTTTGGCAGCTCATCTCAACTGTTTGTTTTGGACTTTTGCACATGCTTTTAAAGTTTGCACTTATGAAGATTGTTCAAATATTTGCAGATAATTGACCCTTGCCAGCCACTGTAGAAAACTGCCAGTTAATTTCTCCATTTCTACATAACATATAGCTGTTATAGCGGAGATCTTTGCAGGTGAAGCTGGGAGTTCAAGGGCTTGGACCTGAACAGCAACATGTCAACATTTAACAGCCTTTCACAGAAAGAAATCACACTTTTCAAGAAGCTGGTTTACAAAGGAGGCTTAGCTAACACCATGAAGTGGTGCTAAAGTTTTATTTTGCTCCTTCTGCCTCTTCTTCAGCATTTATTTTGACCAGTTTAAAACATGGGAACAAGAACAGGTTCAAATAGAAATGCAATGTGCATACAGTTCAACAGATACAGATAATTTCAAGTATGCTGGTGCAAAAATGCACCTGCTGCCATTGTAACACCTAATCTTTTATTTTCTTTACCCATTGTTTAATTCTTTCAATCAATTTTTTAAAATATTTTGATCATATTGACATTGTGCATACTGTCTAGCCTGATGATCATACGATGATGATGTGACATGAGGATAGCCCTTTGACAGAGACGCTAAAAAGAAGCCTCTCTCTCTCTCTCTCTCTCTCTCTCTCTCACACACACACACACACACACACACACACACACACACATTGCACGTAAAGATATCACTTGCATGAGGGAAATCATGAGCTGTCCTCATCCTTTTTTTTTCACTATTTGACAAAGAAGCTGTATTTTTTTCCTGCTGTTTGTAGAATTTCTGTTGTTTGGACTGAAATTTGAGCCAAAATGCTGATACTGTCAATGTAATTAATATCCACACTGGGTATTAATCATAGGATCAAATAGCATTCTGTTGGCTGTTTCCTGGAAGCTTTGGTTACTGACCTGACTTTCACTTATCAGTTGATCTGCTTTCATTTAATGCCTTATAGCTAGTTTATGGTGTGGGTTAATGTACCACTGGCTGGTGTCCTGATTCATCCTGTTTGCTGTCTTTCCTGACAACAACTTTTCTTTCACCTTAAGTTTAACCATTAGAGAACATAACGTTGGAGTTCAGATACACTAGATGTGCTTATATCTCCTCTTGCTGCATTGAATCCCTCCTCTCTACCAGATAACAGTGTGTGTGTGTTTGTGTGCTGCATTACACTGTAGAGGCTGCAGACAGCTTTTTTCAATGTGCATGTGTGTATGTGTGCACACATACGCTATATATGTGCAAGTGTATGCGTGTTGACCCCTTGTGTGCAGACCCCAGACAGCTTATTCACGGCAGACAGATAGCAGCAGAATTCTTATCTAGCTTACCTCCTCTGATAGTGTATTGATGGGCCAATCTTCCTCAGTCTGCTGCATTCAGGAACAAAGGGGCTGATAAGTGTGGTAGGAGAGTGCAGAGGACTACAGGGGATTTAAAGCAGGAAAAAATATCCTTTTCACTTGCTGCATTTGTGTTGTAAACGGCTGGAGATTTAAAATAACAGCTCAGCTTCGGGCTGAACCCTGTGGCTGTAAAGTTATGACAGAGAAAGAGAAAGAAAGTACAAAGAAGATGATTTGAAGCTGCTGTGTGGGTCACAGAGGGTCACATGCAGCGTGTCATCAAACAAAAGCAGAGAGAGAAAGAGGTGCGATGAAAGCTCATAAGTCTCTGCTTCATCTACAGATACAGCAGCTAAACACAGACGCTTTGCAGGACAGCTTCAAGGTCAGACTCATAAAACCGAATGGAAGATGACCTTACTGTTGAATTTCTGTTTTCTTCTGTCCAGTCTTTCCTGATGCAGTTTATTTCATTGTCAGTCCGGCTTATTGCCAGTTTCAATATGATAAATCAGCTGGTTTTCTTGTGTATCATATCAGATGTTTGGCCCATCTCACAGAGGTTTAGGGTAGACAGAAATAAAACATTAAGTCTGTGACACACATAGGTACAGTTTTATACCAAAGAGAAAAAACTTTTTTTTATTTTAAATCACATTCATATTCATGCACCACCAAATGATTAATAATGTGTAAAAATAAGCAAACAAGTGTCTTGATAAGTTTTACATCTTGATCCAAGAAACTTTCTGCATTAACTTCATTTCCACTCATCACAATCAATTAAGCTCTCACTTTTGAAGTATTACCTGCCTTACTGTCTTAAAAATCACACAGCTTTGGCAAACACTTGATTGGTAAGAATTGGCAATTTCTATCCCATAATATTTAATACCTAATTCTGTAAGGGGGGCAGTAATCTGAGTAAACAGTCTTAGTTATAATAATAATAATAATAATAATAATAATAATAATAATAATAATAATAATAATAACTTTATTTTTATAGCACTTTTAAAAACAGAGTTTTACAAAGTGCATTGACAAATATTCATAAAGCACATGGAAATAAAAAAAAAGCTCAGTTAAAACAAGGCCTCAGAATTGAAGGCCAATTTCACATGTCATAAGGAACCCAGACAATACAAGAACCATGCAACATAAAATGAGACCATGAGGACCAAAATAAAAAAATAAAATAGGTAAGAAAAAGAAAATGTGATAAAAAGAGGGGTTGAAAGCAGAAAATGGGATAGTAAATATAAAAAGATGATGTTTATAATGATAAGAAAATAATTAAAAAAATAATAATGATAATAATAGTAATGATAACATAGAATAACAAAAATGAGCAAAAGAAAAAACAATAAAATCAATCAAAGGTCTAAAAGGTTTATTAAGAAAAGATTAAAAGTATAAAAAAAGCTAAAGACAGTAAAGGTGAAGGAAGACAGAGGTAAAAAAGAGAAAAGACAAAAGACGGCATCACATAAAAGCCAGTCTGCAGAAGTGAGTTTTTAAGATTGACCTAAAAGAGTCAATCTTATTTACAATCTTAATTATCTTTAATAACAAACATATTCACAGTAGATAAATATTCTCATCGTAAAAAGACAAGAAGAAGAGATTTCTTTGTCATTTAACGCCACTTTCACAAAGATTAGGTGAAATCAGCACCAATATAAGAGGTCTCACTCAGTCCACAGGGGGCACCAAAGTCGTCACAGACAGAAAGTTCCTCACAGGAGCTTTAACGCCTGACCACCCTCTTCCAGATGGAGTTGTCTCGTGCTGTTAGGATTCTATTCTGCTGAAATGCTGGTGAACTATTCATTAGCCTGCACTTGTAACATCATAGTTTAGAAAGATTTGAGTGTTTTATATAGGAGTTTGAGAAGCAAATTGAGGACATCAGTTAACAACATTTGAACCACTATCTTCCAACAATACTGACTCATTGGATCAAACGGATGGTTTGGAGCAGCTATGGCTTCCTATATGATTGATTGAGGATTGACTGATTTCTCTCTCGTCTGTTTCTGCACCTTCTGAGGAGCTGAACCATTGCTCAGTGGATTCTTGTGCCTTTTTTTTTATAAACACATAAAATAAGACCGACATGGAAAGGTCTCTCTCATCCATCCACCTGTGCAGGTTGTTATTAATTCAAATGATGTTGTTGTAAACTTTACCAAATGTTTAATGAGGATGTTTTCAGTGGGTGTTACAGTAAAGGGCTGACTGCTTGTTTAAAAGTTAACAAATCAAAACTTCTGCAGAGTAAGTCTTTAAATCCTCCCATTTTACCCCATGTTCAAATTATATAAAAAACAAAAAAATAAAAGACTCACTTTTCCCTCTAATGAAACCAGTATGCATAACTGCAAAGTGAATTACCACATTGATATGCCGGTCGTGTTTGAGTTTGGAAAAGTTTTTGTAATAAAACATTGGTCCATTAAAAGTTACTCCTCTCCATCCAACTCTGTAATTCAGCTTGATGGAGTTGAAAAGTTTCTCAGTCGACCTTGGTCTCCCTTCAGATTCAATCTGAGTCTCAGTGATTTGTGTGTGTGGGTGTTTACTGTATGTGCATGTGTGTGTGTTTCTCTCCTTGTCTGTGTGTGTGAAGTTGCCTATGCGCTGTATGCATATGTATAAATATATACTATGTGTCTGTGTACACCTGTGTGTGTGTGCGCACGCGTGCCTGTGTGTGTGAATTGAATGCAATAATTCTCAGACGTCTTATGATTAATTTATGTCTTACCTGCCTTTTTACTGAATTACTCGGCGGGCCCGTGGGGGTTTGTGCTGCACGCAATGCTGCAAATAACAGCTCAAATGAAAAAATGCAAATGATCAGGCTGGATCCAGCTTCAAATCCATAGGGACCCCTTATACACACACACACACACACAATCACCCATGAACACAGCAGCAAACTCTGCCTCACTCTCTCTCTCTCTCTCCATCCATCCGTTCTTTCTTTCTCCTCCTCTCTTTCTTGCTGTTGGGAGAGGAAGCCGGATGAATATCAGCAGGGGTCAGAGAAATGCTTGCAGTGGCATAATAAACAGAAGCCTTCACTCAAATTATGAGTGCTGTGCTTTCATACAAACACACACATAAAACCCACACATAGGCCAGAAGCAGCACACACTCACACCCACACGCACACAAAGGAATCCAATCAATCAGCAAAGTTGCCTTATCTCCTGCATATGAAAATGGAACTTCAGAAATTAGCTCATTTATTTTGGACAATTAGGGTTATTGAAGTGTGACAGTGAAAATTTAGTGTTCACTGAGGCATACGCTCGGCAACAATAGCAGGGAGCCAATTGAGTGCGAGAAGCATTTAAAGCTGTAGTATTTACTTATCAATGTAACCGGCGCTCTGTGTTGATCTCATTAAAACCTCTTCCTCTGTGCTCCTTTATTTAGACAGGACCGACGGAGAGGCAGAGAGGCAAAGAGGAGACGGGGGAGAAAGAGCAGACAGGGGCAGTCATCCCTGTCACATATGATATTATAGCCTGATCAAAACTCAGGCGAGGGAGAGAGAGACAGAGAGGTCTTAAAAGGAAGCCCTACCTGTGAAATAAAGACCTGAATAAGGAGGCGGTTCACTGCAGACTCCAACTGCCTCCTCTAATCTTAGAGTTGCGATATTTCCCCCTGCAGAGGTCTGAACTGCTTTGCAAGGGTTGAAGTCATCGAGCATAGAATAACAATTTACAAAAGGAACAGTGTAGGAAGTTGGGGGTGAGATTTGTGCAAATGTATACGCATAAACAACATGTGACAGAGTGTTTTAATAAGAGGCAATAATCTGATTATTACTGTGACTTTAAGTTAAAGGACTGGACTGTGTCAGAAGAAGGGAGGGAGTGGTGCCCACACAAATCCAGGTCTGGACCAGGGCACTGTGTATCAGGTTTTTAACTAAAAGAAATAAATGTGTTCTACTGCCAGAGGTCCAGCTCTGATGGGGTTCAGCTCTGATGAAGCCTCCTTTTAGCCTCCCTTCTGAGTGGAGGATCGGTTCAGTGAGCTATTGGTCTCTTCAATGCAAAATTAGAAATAAGAGAAATGTTTTGTGACCTTTATGCTTTAAATAAAACACCATTTTCATTCTCACCGTACAAAACACAATTTTTTTGTAATGGTATTGTATCTGTGCTGTGTCATTTTTAGTATCCTATAGCAGAATAAAATTGGTATAAATAGACGATCCTATTTATAAATATGTTTAAATGAGTGTGTAATAACCTCAATTTTGCTCTTTTTAATGAGCCTTTTCTATCCACTTATATGAGCAGGTCCCCTTCACCATCTAACATGTTTCTACAGTAGCACAGAACAGACAAACTTCGTAACATGCAGGTTTTTGTTTTTGGTGAGTAGCTGTGTAAAGAATGGGGGTGAAGAGAGAGGTTGCTAGTGTTTAGAAGAACAAGCTGAAGACCTACTTACCCTGAATCACAGGAGCTTTATCGCTAAAACTGTCGAGCACAGGACGCATGTAAGAATAAAATCTGACCTCTACATATCATTGATTTTACCATTTCTGTACCTTTAAATATTTGAATGAAAAAAATCAGTTATTAAAATAGATAGGGCACAAATTTGAATATCATTAAGACGGCACTTTTTTTCTGAATATTATTGGTGTGTTTTGTTTTTACATTATGCTTTCATTGAAGTAAAGCTCAGCCATATATTGTTTTCAGTGCAGAGTGATCCTTTTTTATTTTTTATTTTTTTATTGACAGGAAAATAATTTATAAAATAAAAGCTTCTCTTTCTTGATGTTGTTCTGCATCCACAATCCTTTTAAAACTCTTCAGTGAACCTTATTTTCTTTGCTGGTTATTGTCTTCGCCTCAGTCACACTCAGTGCTGACTGTCTCAGAACTGTTCATGAGCTGCAAAGACAAGATGAATTCACATATATTCCTCACACTTTCTCCAAGTTTTCTTCCACACTCCATCTCATTTAAAAGACATAATGATGATGTATGATTGTGTTGGGATTTGACTACCTCTCCGTTAACAGTGCTGATTCATCCCCTTTGTAACCTGAGCTGAAAGCAGGTATTCATTTTGTTTATGACGAGATGAAAAAGCCACACAGAGATAAATGATATTTGTAGGAGCAAACATGAATTCAAACAACTTTGAAAAAAAACAAAAAAAACTGTTGACAGAAACAAACACAGGGACATGCAGCAGCAGCAGCAGCAGTAGTGCTGCACATGGACGTGCACACTCCTCACCTGTAAAACAATGCTGCACACACCGCTAATAACCCCGTCTTATTAATATGCAGTGTTCTCCAGCACTTTAACGTGTACCAAAGAGGTCCAGGATTAAAATTTTAAATAAACTGCCGGCTTTTGCTCCACTTCCTTATGAAAGGCTGCATAATTCATCACAATCGACTGTGGCAGTTGATTTTAATCAGGCTCTTTTTGAAGAAAAGGGGGGTGGTAATAATCTGGAAAGAGCTGCTAACCCTCTTCAGGGAGACAAATAAGGAAACAGTGACAGAGGCCATCTATAAGGTGATAAATATTTAAGATGCAGTTTTAATAAGTAATACTCTCTACATAAAAGCAGTGTTTGTTATGGCCTCCCGGTTGTCATTACAAATTCAGATGCTGGTGTACTTTCTTTTTGTGCCATCAGCATCTCTTCAATATTAACACCTCTGCAGATGGATTTCTGATTGCCTGGCTAAATGTGTGTATCCCCTGCTTCTAAATTATTATTGCCATTATCATTATTAATGGCTTTTCTGTTTGCAGTCAATGCACATCCCTCGTTGTGAGCGTAGGAGACGTGGATACCTCAGTAACAGCAGATCCACTCCTGCCTTTATGATATCAGGTCTGCGCCTGAGACTCATCAGCGTTTTAGGTCAAGCTGTGGCTCTCCTCATGGAAATTTCTCTGAATCTCTGGAAACCACAGCATACACCTCTGTGCAATATGTTCTATAAGTCAATAGTAGAGGGCGACTGCAGCAGCACCAGGACTTCATTACTCTCAGCATATGCAGTGTGTGAGTGTGTGTTAGAGTGCAGATCTCAGGCAGCAGAGAGGATCAGGGTGTCCGACTACTGATCAGCTGATCAAATCAACCTCCCCCCTGCTCAGGAGAAAGACCAGAGCTGGGGCTAATGATGAGAGGAAACAGAAAGGAGTGTAGACCTGATGTGAACGTGACCACAGATAAGACAGTGTATTTCAATGACAGATGAAAAAGAGAGATTCAGGTGTTTGAGGTCTTAAAAATCTAAATTACCACAAAGACCGGATTCAGAAATATTTACTGCATTTTCTCTAACTGTGATCAAGTTCTCTGTCTAACAAAGATTTGTTAAAACCTCTGCTGGAAGGAGCTGATATATGAGAGAGTATTTTGCATTTCATTATATTTGACACTTTTTGTATGTAATATTGAAACTAGCCCCCCATAATGATTGGGGCATTACTTCATTTGCTGGTACGCATTAGTTGTATAGTATAATCGACTGCCAAATTTATTTAACATAAAATAATTTTGTCTGATACTGAACGTTTTGATGCACATGTCGTTCCCTCTGCTCGTCAGTCCAGAGTCGGATACATGCTGCATGGAGAGTGGTAAAGAGCCCTCCATCGCAGTAAGGAGCTCTTCTTAGCATGCCACTACAAGAGAGGACACTTTTCTCCGCTGCTCCGTTGAATCACACCCTCATAAACACACACACTCTGACAAACACAAACACTCACAGATGCACACAGCCTCCACCAGAATGAGCGAGTGAGGCTGGCAGCCAAAACAGGCTTGGCACAGGGCCTAATGATGCCCGGCATGCGTCTGCTCTCGACAACGGCAGGGTAACACCTGCCAACTTTTACTAAGGTGTAAATGTCTCTATTAGCGAAAGGCTGATCCCGTGTGTACAGCACTTGGATCAGAGGAGGGACCGCGGGCGCTCTGGTTGCTGTTCAGAACCTGGTAATCGCTGGGTCCAGTGGGCCTGTTCAGCACGCCGTCTCTTTTTCTGCTCTTGTATGCAATCTTTCACATTATAGAGGCGACGCGACAGAGCAGGTGAAAATATGAGTATGGAGCTCAGGATGAGATGGAAATTCAAACCTGCTGCTGGCTTGAGGCTTGTTGTTTCTGTGTGAGTGCTGCTTATTGACTAAACATGTGCTTTCAACAGCTTTGTTCATGTGCCCTTACAGCTCATAATCACTTTGACCTCATCCTGTCAAGATTGTTCGGTGTTTTCTGAATTTTCAGATCATGCTGCCGTAAAATGTCAGCGTCCTCTCCTAAACTCTGGTCCACTTTGCTTCAGCCGAGCCTGAAAGACAACAGACTGAAGGTAATATGGACCAAAGCTCCATGGGAAAAGGCTTTTTACCTGAAAACAAATAAACTCCCAGTGTTTTACAGTGCAGCTCTATTTATTTGATGAAGATTACTGCAGTGAACTGAGATGGCCGGCCCTCGCTATGATTTCCCTTACTCATTATTTTCTTTCCTATCTAAAAACTTCATGCTACATATGGATTTTTCTGCAGAGGCATGTTTTTCAGCTTAATCTGTCTTAAACCAGTGGTGTCATGTTACACAGGCTCTTAAATGCTCCAAATATTTCATACTTTCTCAATCTGAAAAGAAGAGCAGCGACTGTTTAAACAGGTCCTCCTGTGTTTGTTGTTATTAGTCCCTGTTTTTATTTCTCTGTGTGTCCAGGATCGGTTTACTTTCCTCCAATCATATCCCATCGTTTTATTGCAGCAGTTATTAGCATTCACATTCTGAACACCTCCCACCATATCATACCCACAGGACATATTGTAGGACAGAGTTTGGTACATTATGCATACTGCAGATACCATGTCACTGAATATGAATTAACATAATCCGAATAGGAAACAGAAGCTATTTGCATATTTTGGCAAAGCTGTTGTTCCATTTCATTATTCAACTTTGAAACCTATACCCCTCAGAGAGATGAATATGGATGCAACTGCACACACACTTCTATAATACAATTTGTAACGCCACAGGATTAAGTGGGGCCTCTTCACTTCAAGCGCAGTTACAATACGGCCTAATATGGGTATCAGGGATCTAATGAGGGTCAGTGTTTTTACTTACTTTTTTAGATGGTAGAATACATCACTTCTCCAATGACAGCACCTCCAACTAGTGAGACATGTGCAGTAACATTAGAGTTACGAGGAGATTATAGTTTTAATCTGCAAACCAGCTAGGAGAAAATCCTTGGCTTCCACCGCCTGAGCCAGTGAAATGCTGACATTCAGTTTGTAACTTTCTGTTGTAAAGAAAAGTACAGGATGTAGTACCATAAACTCCGACAGTAGGTTAGTACTTTGTCACTGTTCAGACCAACATAAATGATCAAAGATTTGTCAAATAGTTTTAAAAGAACATGTATGTTACCTTGAATGGCATAATCAAAAACTGAACCTTGTTATTTATTTTGTTTATAGTGAACTGAAGTTTACCTGCTCAATGTTTGACTGCTTGCCCCCAGAAACTAAGGCTTATGCAGTGTGAGAGATAATCTACCCTCTCTCTGATGCCCTAGTGTAATGTCAAAGTCAGAACAGAGCCCCTGGAGGGTTGCATTTCTGTGGTTGGTTAACTGTATTGAGCTTTTTATGAACAAGTTGGAATTTGATTTTATACCTAAAAAACCACCAGCAAAGCTGTAAACTTTGAGTCTAGTTCAATTACGTGCAGTAGTTTCTGCAGGTCTTATGAAAAGGAAACAGATTTTGACACAGGTACCATCTCTCTCCCTCTCCCAGAGCTGCTGTAAAAAGTTGTTCCTTTACAGTACAATGACCTTTAGAGGTGACAGACGGAGCTGCTGTCAGTCAGCTCATAGACGGGTGCTGAGTCGGGGCAGGCTGGGCTACGGTCAGGATGAGATGAACAGGTGTGAGTGGAGGGAGGGCCCTGCATGACTCTGTAACCTTGTTCATACACTGTGTCTGTGCATGAGTGTGGTTTTCTGCATTTATGCGTGTGCACGGAGAACACAGCACATCCAGTCCAGTGTGTTTACATGCTTTAGAAGCCGGAGTCAACTGTATGCACTGTTGAATTTAGGCAACAGTGTGTTGAGTGGTAATAGCTGATGGCATTAGATGAGGATATGCACACTTCATTTCTCTCTCTCTCTCGCTCTCTCTCTCTCTCTATCTATCTATCTATCTATCTCTCTCTCTCTCTCTCTCTCTCTCTCTCTCTGTGCATGCGTGTGTGTGTGTCTGAGGGTGTAACCCTGTTTATTTATCTGTGGTGCAATGTGAGAGGTGGGAATGTGGATATGAGTGTAGTTAGTGTTGGGTTACCTCCACTGAAACACAGCTGTGTGTCCATCAACACAGAACACAGTGAGGCCTGAGAAGAGGATGTGCTCTGTTGTTACAAGCTGAGGAGTTCTGGCAGAGCAGGGTGAGCTGGTTTTGTCACAACACACACACAGACAGAAAGTGGATCTACCTTTTCACTTTGACTGTGCCATCTATATTCTTTCATATTCTGGTTCCTAAATCGGTTGTGATGAAGAAATGTCAATAGTTGTACAAACACAATTTCAAATTAAAAGTGGTACACTGTCTAAAAAATAACATCATATCCTAGGAATTTTGAAACCCTTTAATCAGAAATGGTGCAAATACAACAGATAAAACGAAAAAAAAATAGTACTTAATGTTTTATAAAAAAATATAAACTCTTTAATTGACAACTAATTTTGGAGACGTTTGGACAGGGACAAAAAGACATTTCTGAAAATAAATTAAACAAATAAATAAAAATACCTGGAAGAACATCACACCACTAATTAGGTTAATTTTTCATGACCATCTGAAAGGTAGAGACAGAGAAGTTCAATGAAACCATTCTGTGAAGGACTGCATGAACAAAAAGTTGAACAACTCCAGAGCAGTGTTCCTCAGTGTAAAATTACAAAAGTTTTATTATTATCTACATAAAATACCACCATCATAAGACTCTGAGTCTCTGGGGAGATTTTTCTACAGACGGTAAAAAACCAAAAGCCTGTGCTGGACAGTCATGATCTTCAGGTGGTATTGCATTAAAAAAAGACATAACAGTGTGGGGCTGTAGTGGAAATCACTGCATGAGCTCAAAAACACTTCCAAGGATCCATTGACTGTGAACAACACAATCTACATTTCTAAATGTCTTTCTGAAGTACACAAGGGAGATGATGTATATTTCAGCAAAACAATGTCAAACCCCATTCTGTTAGTGTTACAACAGCATGGCTCTGTAGTAGAAGAGTCCTGGTAGTACTCTGCTCTGCCTGCAGTCCTGATTTATCATCCTCTATGAAAAAAAAAAAAAAAATTGTGCAAGTGTGTCACTTTTGACAACTGATATGTTGTCCTTGCACTGATTTCAGTTATAAATAGAAGTGAAGTGATTTGCAAAACATTTTTTTGTCAACACTTAACAAATTTTTAGTTGTAGGAAGTGCAAAAAATGGTTGAAATATTGGCAATAGTCATGGCTGAAGTTGCTGTAGTGGTTGGAGTATCCACAGTCTTTTCTTGAGTCCCTGAGCTCCATAACCCTGTAGGTTCCCCAGGATCACTGCTGCAGACATCCTGCTGTTCTGGACCTGTCAACAAGCATCAACATTTCAGAAAATACATTACAACAACTGGGTACTGGGACCAATTGAAACTCTTAACAAAAACATAATTAGGACATATCGGAAATAAATACTTTTACTTGAAATTAAGCAGCAGAAGGGTCAGTTGTAACCATAACAGGTAGATGCATTAAAGTCTGAGTATTTTTATTAATATTTTGTCTATGTTACAACTTTGAAGCCTGCAGACCTGAACATCTGAACAGTGTGCTCCAGGAACAGTTTGTGTCACGTCGTTAAAACAGTGCAAAAACACATGGACTTTCTTGCAGCAAGGTAGTAAAAATGTTCCTTATGAAGTGTTCACTGACTCAGGTGTTGGTCTTTCGATTAGAGTTTCTTAAAATCAGCTCAACCATGCGGTAGAGCTGACCTAGACCAGCGTCTCTTGTACCTGATCCAACCGTACTTCAGAGGAACAAAGTCCTCTTTTGAATGATCAATTACAACACGCATATTTATTTTCAGTCACTCTGTTGTGAGTGTGTGACAGCCACATGCCTTGGTATCAGTTGATCCTCGTGTCAACATAGCAAGGTGTCGCCTTAGTTTTCCTCTGTGCCTAATGTGACTAAAGGGTGAGACTGACTCATGTCTGACTGTCAAAAGACTTCACCTTCAGCAAATACTCTTGTTTTTAAGAGATGGGAAAACAGAGGAGTTTTCTTTTTAATGATCATTAAACATCACCTGTAAGTCTTTGTTCTCTGAGTAAACAAACCTCTCAGGAATGTGCAGAGTGCTGGCTTTGAAACATGACAGTCAAAGCAGTTTTCTTTTAAATGTGTGCTTAGCTACATTGTGCTCTTTGTGTTCTTTCCTCCTAGATGGACCTACACAACAGACCTGAGGTGTAACATTCAGTGGTGCAGAGAGTGCGCCGAATCTCGACCTGGTCAGCTTTCAGCGCAGGCAGAGCGCAGCTGGTCTAGCGGTATTTTGGTAGACCGGCAGTGTACGCAGTGCACCTCACAGGCAGGTTTCCACAGTGTCAGGCAAATTTCTGTACAATAAATAATCAACAACAATCAATATTAAGTGCAACCATCTGAGTCAGCACATACATTTAGATCTATATCGATATATTCTGATCTATATCTTATCTGATAAGCACATTTGGCACGCGCTTGAACACTCCACCTGACTGAATAAAGACAGCTGAAACAACATTCAATGAAAAATCCAATAAATACTTACAATGATGGTGTTAAAAAGATCCTAAATTTAACAGGTTAACCAAGGGTTAACTTTGCCTGAGAAAGCACGCACATACACATATTTCATCTGCATATTGATTAACTACAAACTTCAGTCTGCAGCCAATGACTCCATCAGGCACCTTGCGTGTTCAGGGCCTTGTGGACCAAATCTTAATAGGTGGATCCTGTGACTGCTCTGAACTTTAAAATGTCTTACCTCTGCATGTTGTGTTTTTTTCTTCTTTTTTTAGGGTTGGAGAGATGACTCTAATGCAACTATGAAATTTAAAGTGCTGAAAATAACAGTTTGAAATCTAATTTAGGCACCAGGGTACTGGACACTAGCTGGTTAGGCCAAAAATGCTTACTGCGATGGATTCTGTGCTTAAAACAAAAGCTCAGCAGCTGGTAAATAGTCTTCCTTTGCAAATAACACTGCAAAAGAGATTACAGAAAATTGGTTTTAAAGGAAATTGAGTCACAGAAATATTGGGTAAGCAGTGATTGTAGTCATATATTGTCTCTGCAGTCAAAACCAAGAGACCTGCTGGGCCTATCAGAAGACAGTTCAGTCTTTGATAAATACACACTGGCGCAGGAGGAATATTTCCTTATTAGAAATTCAGAATCCCTCCAGGAAGAATATTGGCCACGATAAATCATTTAGTGCGGTCGGCCGCCTTCACTAATACCGTCGAATCAGCAAAGCAGAGCCAAGTGTTATACGGCCATCAATTATTAACACATGCTAACAATATTAGCATTTTCTCCTGAGCTGCAAACAGACGCACTATGAAGGTGGATGGACGGGTGGAGATTGGAGTTGAGTCGAGTAGAATAAATACACAGACAGACAAAAAGACAGACAGACAGACTTCTCGTCTCTCCTGCCCTGCTCCCTTATCTCGCAGCCTAACTAACTAGGAGCAGGATGGGATCTGACAGATGGATTATGAGGTGATTATTTATGGAGACTTTTTAATTAAAAGAAAAACTGCTTATTAGGAATCCTCACTTCCCTCATTAATAGCAGGCAGAGGAAGAGACTGTGTTGTTGGAAGGTTGTTGGGGACCACTAATGAGATGGTGGATGGGGGATGGAGGAGGGATGGTGGATTCAGAGGTTTCACTTTGATAAAACATCATTTAGAGACTCATGAGGGTGTCTCAATCACTGATATGACACTGACACAGTCGAAGCCAACAGAGACGTCTGAAGGAGAACGGCCAGGCTTGAGAGATGAAGCTGAGGTGGAAGTGCTGTATACCCCACAGTGTCAGGTGAGTTGTCGTTGTTGATGATGTGTCATCATGTTGTTGTTCGTGATGCCTTTCATGAAGCCTACTATTGAGGTGACAAATAAGGCTGACTTAACCAACATGCAAGCACACTACATGAGCTTACCTTGACAGCCCCTTCAACTCAGGATGAGTAGTCTGAAAGCTAGGATCAGTCTTTACAGCATGGATGCTTGATGGGCTTCAGAAACTAATGGATGAGTCCATGTTTTTTACAGTCTATAATCTTAGTATGGAACTCATATTTAGAACAAAAGTCTAGCTGAGTCCCCCTCAGCTCATCATAATGTGTAAGTGACCTCAAATTTCATTATTTAATGGTGCAATGCAACTGTTGTTCAATGGTGCTAATAAATCAGACTTGTCTCCGGCAGCAGCACACAGCTGTTTGCATGGAAAAAGGCCGGAAAAATCATCTGATTAACAGTTCATTTGAAATACTACAGAAAACAAAGTTATCATAGTGAAACCCTAAAAGTCAGATACTTCCTAAGGGGGTTTGTGGAGACCAAACACAGGGCAGGACAGGGATGACATATGCTGGGAATTAATTCATTTGTTTTGCCCAGAAGCATATTTCTCAGTGAATGCTGATGTCATTTTTGAAACTGTTGCTTTACATGTGTAGACTATTAATTGTTTGACTCATCTAGTGTTATCTTGCTCTTACCATGTACCATGATATTCCTGCAGTCTCCAAAGAGTGCTGTTTTGCAGGAAAAGATATTTTGCATTTCCAAACATTTCTCATGTGTATACTGAGAATATAAAGTAATTTTTACAGGTGCCATATCAGGTGCCAAAGGTTTGTGAGTTTCAAAATATGTGTAAACTTCAAAGTTCTCACAAACAAGCGTGTGAGATGATTTCCTAACAGCGTGTAGTGAGGATTGCTTCTTTAAAATGTGCACAATAACACCTTTTCTGCATATATTTGAGGTTTGTATCCTGGGCTGCTAAATACTGGGAGGAGAAAAATCAAAGATGTTAATTTAACACAGGCTTTGCGATTTCTGAAGGATGGTTTCTGTTATTTTTGCACCTTTCAAAAGACCAGATACAGTGCTGGCCAGTGAGCATGACAGTGACCAGACAGCGGTAACACCTGTGCTGCCAAGGACACAGCTCACACATACACAACACGATAACCCATCTTAAAGGACTGCAGCTTGTGGATTTTGATTTGTCTTGATTTGGGATGATCTTAGTGGGGGTAGCCTGTTTTATTTGCTGAAGTTTCATTATGAGCAATGTTTGTCTCTTGTTCTCTTCATTTCATTTTTTTGACATTTACGTTCTCACTGGTACTCTCCCATATTGCTTTTCTTTTAGTTATAGTCAGATGTCTTTGCTTTCTCTATCACTGGTACCTGTAATTGGGCTGAATTTCATTTTGCACCTGCTGTCTGTCTACTTTCTGTCCAAACGCCTGACAGCTTTAAAGGGATATTCTGGTGTAAAAGTAACTTAGGGTCAAACACACCATAACACTGAGTTAGCCCCCCCCCCTCGAGAGATTAATGTTGCCGACTGCTTGCTTCTGTAGTTATACCAACTTTAGTAACGACCGCACAGTAGCAATACACAGCGGTCTACGTCTCTATGCGAAAACCTCAACCATAAAGCCACTCTATAGCCACAAATAATGCTCAGAACAGCACCTAACTTCATCAACAGTACATATAGGGTCCCAGCCATAGTACTAGCCATCAAACGTCTTTTAGCTTTGGCTGATTTCTTTAGTAAAGAGACCAAACAAAACTCCCCAACTCTCTTATATGTACTGATAATGAAGTTAGGTGCTGTTCTGAGCATTATTTGTGGCTACAGAGTGGCGTTTTGGTTGAGGTTGGCCCGTGGAGACGTAGACCACTGTGTATTGCTGTCGTGTGGTCGTTACTAAAGTTGGTATAGCTAGAGAGGCAAGCAGTCAGCAACATCCATCTCTCGAGGGGGTGTCTAACAAGGTGTTATGGTGTGTTTGACCCTAACTTAATTTTACATCGGAATATCCCTTTCATGAGTTAAACACACAAATTCTTCATTCAAACACCACCACCTCCACAGTCCTTACACCTGACATCATAAGTGAGATTCTTTTTAGTGTAACACCAACAAAATGTACAATTTGATGGAATGAACATGCAATGAAGTACTTGCTTTGTGAAACCATATGTGTAGCTGCTGTTTCCCTTTCGGATTAGATGCAAGACTGGTTACAACATCCCAACCTGAGACAAACCCCTGGACTGAAGCTTCCACACTGTTGACTGGCCTGTATTCATTCCGCAGGCACTGTAGTTACTATCTTCAGTTTTGTGTCATTCACAAATCTATGGCTATTCACAGACTCCTCTGCAGAGTTTTGCCAGCCTGTATACTTAGCTGGTAGATGGTAACTTCTGTGATGTTTTATTTTACTCCAAAGTTTGCATTAATCTTGATTTGTCGGCTGAGCTGTCTGAGAATTATTTCTCAAGTAAAATGAGTCATTCAAAAGCACTGTGATGAGGTTATTTTTCATTATGGCAGGAAAGAACTGTAGCAGTATGAGTATGGACTGCCAAAGGGATTAAAATAATGATTGTAAAGTGCAAGTTTCTGACCTTATATGCAACTTTGTTATTGTGTTAATGGTAACAGACCTACTTCTACACATGTTATTAAGATAAATGTTGTTATCAAGCAAAATTTTACAGATTTATTCAACAGTCATACTCTTATAACCTGCAAGAGAAATAATAAAGAACATTTACTACGACTGTCAAATAAAGCTTGGTATTACCACGTCTTTTTTCGTATGTGCACTTGAAACAAACAGAAAAAAAACATTTGGGACAAGGTGAACCTCTAATAAAACAAAATCCTACACGTTATCATTTGCACCATAATCATCATCATCATCATCACAACGCTCAGCACCATGGTGATGAATCAGTCTGAGACAAACTCTGTCTGTGGAGAAAGCTCTCATGTGCATCACATCATTAAAGGAAAAAACTTACACTTTGAAAAATGACAAACCAGTGGAGCATGAAGCATGCATTGCCAAGCACCAATCACTGTTTCCTCCCTCAGCCCCTGCAGAAAACCTCCACACAGCTCACATCAGCTCAGATCCACCTCATCTGAGAGTGAGCAGCCCCACTCATGAACCAGCAGCAGCAGAGAGAGGACTCAGTCTGGCTGCTGTCCAGGGAGGCTTAGACTGCTGGGGTGTCCACCTAATGCTGTAAACGCTGCTGTTTTAAATAAAGTGTTTG
Organism: Xyrichtys novacula; assembly: GCA_962446985.1. Taxonomy (NCBI): domain Eukaryota; kingdom Metazoa; phylum Chordata; class Actinopteri; order Labriformes; family Labridae; genus Xyrichtys; species Xyrichtys novacula. The sequence goes on along the minus strand of OY660871.1, from coordinate 5,687,731 downwards.
AGTTTGAATGCAATTGTTGTGACTTGAATTAGGAAAGTCTCCCACGCCGGTCAGACGAGCTCTAGAAAACACCACCATGCCCTGAAGGGGGTGGGGGTGGGGTTGAGGTCAGAGCCCCCCGCCCCCCAACACACACACACACACACACACACACACACACACACACAGAGACACACACACACACACACACACACACACACACACACACACAGAGACACACACACACACACACACACACACACACACAGATGAGCCAGTTGCGAGCCCTGCTACTGGAACTCTCATATTGTTTAAGTCCAACAATGCAGCAGCTGGCACAAACAGGGAGCTATTTAACAGCCACCAATTGATGCTATGCCACCAGGTGCTACTGTGTGCCTTTCCCATCCTCATTTTATGCATCAGCAGAATTTGGTTTGCCTGTATTTTCATAGCTTCAATGCTGGAAAACACAATGGGGTTGGGGTTACTTTCATTTCATAAATGCTGATATGACCCTGGATTCCTGGAGGTGGCATAAAAAGTGTGATACTTAACTTCACTCAGCACAGACAGATAGAGAGATACCCCATATCCTGCTGTGCTCTCTGAGCACACAGTCAAACCTGCTGCTCTGTGTGTGTATGCATGTGTTTTACATGCCTATGTGTGCTCACAGATGCAGATACCGCTGGGTCTCTACATCTGTGAGAGTGTGTTTCCCAGCATTTCTCAGTATCTGTGTGGGTTGTAAGTACCAGAAATAACACACTTCCATGGGACCTTTTAAATGGACACCATCTGTCTTTATCAGGGGAGGCTTAGGGAAAAATAATGCTACGGCTCAGATGCTTTCACCAGCAGCGGCTCTCCAAAATGAACTGGCATCATTATTCTGTAAAAGAAGGAGAAAGAAAGAAAACCTTCAAAACCTTCAACTAGAAAAATCACCTTGTTTTTCTGAGACAGGAGGAGGATGAAAAGCAGAAGGAATGAAATCTGACTGCTGAGTGCTTTTTAAGACAGTGATTCAGTGTCACATTTACTGTATTATAGAAAGTTGCAGCTTATATGACACAAAACATTTCTCACATGACTATGTCTTTTCATAGTGTCCCAATGCAAACAAATTCAAATGCAGACACATGGACACAAAGAGCAGCACCTGGGCAAACTGTGTGTCTGACTGAGCCGATATTCAGAGCTTATCAGTCATTGTAATGGCTCCTCTCTGCTGCACTGGATTTCACTGTCGACTCTTTTGTTTCCACGCAGGACACAACCAACAGGACTACAGCTACAACTGACACACCTGTGCCCCTGTGTGTGTGTGTGTGTGTGTGTGTGTGTGTGTGTGTGTGTGTGTATACCGACTGGCTGTCTGTAGATCTTTCTAGCTTTACTTTTGTTGCCGTTCATTAATCAGTTCTCTCTCTCTCTCTCTCTCGCTCTCTCTATCTTCCAGTCTGTCATTTACACTACATGTCTGACAGCTGTCAGGCTAGCTTTCTTCCCCTCTCTCCGTCTGAACCTCCGTGCCTTCCCTGTCAGGCACACTGAGACAGACGCAGACGTGATGTGATGGCCACACTGTCTGATAGGCCCCAGATCCTTCACGCTTTAACTGGCCTTGACTGAGGATGAGCCTCTAAACTGCCGGCTACAATAAAGGACACGTCCGAGAGAATAGGTTTGACCTGTGGGTCATCTCGCAGATTAAGCCTGCTGGAGACAGTGTTAGGTGACTGCAGTCTGTTCATACCTCAATAACATGCGGGCAGCCACACACACACACATGAAAACATCAGCTCACACAGCAGCTCTTACAGTTGTATTTGATCTCATCATTTATGGATTTGTGTGTGCACATGAGAGGGAGAAAAGGTCTTATTGCTGTGCATTAAAATTATGAATATATTTTTGTGTACCTGTGTACCTTTGCCGTGTGTCATGTGCAGTGAAAGCATCACACACAACACACACGCATGCATGCATGCACGCACACCAGAAGACACCCTTGGGTTTTCTCCTGACTTTAAGCCTCTCTAATCCTTGAAAAAGATTTGCAACAGTTTGACGTAATCCTTTTGCATTTCAACCCTCCTCACTCCCAAATGCCTCCTCTCTGCTCTGGCTTTGCCAGCAATGCACGTGTGATGGCTTGATGTAATTAGGGCCTTTCAAGAGTCTCCGACAATGAGCTGGTTTGTACATTTTTAACTCTGCATGATATAAGCAGATTAATGTGCTTGTTAGTGTGCTAAATGGCCCTTATTGTACAGTGACGAACAGGAATATTGGTTTTACAGAAGATTATTAATTAAAAAAAATAAAAAGAAAAAAACTCTTCTCCCTTTAAAGTGAGAATGTGTGAGGTAGGGGTATAAAGATTTTGTGTCGGTTGTTCTGAATCAGTTGTAATGTTAAAGACCTTAGTGGACCAGTCTGTTGTTTACCATCTACTATACGTCCTGGTTTCAAAGTTGTTGTTTTATCCTGTTATTTCTGCCAACTGTACTCAGCCTTTGTCATCTTGGCTGGTCAGGTTAGCTTATAGGGTGATGGGCGAGACTATTTACAGTCTCCACCTCTGAAGTTAAATCATTTATACTTAACATGAAGGAAGGAAATGTTATAAAAGTCTACGCATGTGTGTAGACTTTTATCATGAAAAGAGATCATGTACATTGGCTGCCAGACTAATTTCACCAAATGGATAATGTGCTGCATGGCCAGCATTAGCAAGCAGTTAAACAAGCCTAACCCCCAGTTTCAAAAACTATTTCAATTTGCTAAAGTTCTTGATTATGGCTACATCTGCAGCTTGTTTTATTGCTGCAGTTCATGACCTTACTGTGATATTTGGATTGTTTTTTTGTGGTTTAATGTTATATCCCACCATGCAGATGGCACCTCACTGAGTTTGACAGAAATGTAGATCTCTCTGGGCAGAAATTGAAACCTGGTTGGATGAAAGCAGCCTCCTGATTGAACAGAACTTCTTCATCCACCCAATAATCCTCATTTATGAAGAAACAATTTACAACAACTGTTATCGCAAGAGGCTTAACAATGAAAAGCTGGTCTAGACCAGACTCTATTTACAGAGACTCAATATAAAGATGGGATCAGACCCACCCCTATCCGGTCTTCATCTACATGAGTGAAACACTTAACATTTGGAGAGTTACAGTGGAGAGAAACAGTGACAGTACATTTAATATGCTGTTCGTGTGTAACTAAGATGATCATCTGTCCCATATTAGTCGTGACATCTTGTATTTTGGTCCAAACTGATTTTTTATCCCTATTGATACCACTTTGCTGTCATAACTAAATTGGTCTGATCCTACATCAGACCTGACACAGCCAAACATGCACAGATTTGCATCAGATTTATCCACTGTATCATAAAGGAAAAATCTTGTTGAATTAGAGTTTTGAGTTGGGATTTTATTCATGGGTAGTGTTGATTAGTTGGCTGGTGTGACAAAAATTTGGAAAAAATGGATATCAGAAATAACAAAAGATTGCAGCAACAATAGGAAAAGCAAAAATGATGAGGTGAGCAGACAGCAGGCGGCAGAGCTAGGGTTATTATTGTTAATGTAAACTAACAAAATGACGAAAACTAGAATTGAAAAAAACATTTCCGTTAACTGAAATGAATAAAAACTATAATTAAAAGAAAAAAATCCCAAACTATTAAAACCTTGTGCAGAGCTAAACACAGAGGGCTTGAACTACTAAGATCCCAAATAGCAAATGCTTAATGGTGTGTGCAAACTAAAAAATTGCATGTGCTATTAGTGGGCGTGTTGCGGGTGATGCGCAAGTGATAACAGGTGCAAAAGTGGTGCGGACCGCCCTCTCCGAACTACAACTTGGCGTGCACGGAGAGTTTGTGAGAGCAGAGTGGCTTTAAACGAAAAATGAAGTTTGAAGCCATGGAGTTGCACCTATCATTTTGAGAAACTGCATAAAAGGCAAGCAAGTCAAGTTTGTTTGTACAGCACCCTTCATACACAAGGCAATTCAAAGTGCTTTGCAGATACAAGAAAATATTTTAAAAAATCAAAAAAGGGATTAAAACAATTTAAAATTCATAAAACAAACAATACATTTTTTAATGTGTTCCGTGTTTGACCTTAACATTTATAAAAACCGTCAGATGCAGGAAAACGTAGTGTTACAAAGAGTCTTTTGATAGGAGATATAGCATGGATCATTTTTGTGACTGGCTCCAAATCAGTGAGCCAGTCACCCAGCAGCTCCCAAACAACAGTATTACTATCACTATTACTCTACTATTTTTTATTTCTGACTGTCCAAATATGTTGACATGCACACGGAAGACTCTCTCTCTCCATCGTCTATCATTCACTTCTACCTCTTTCTCCCCACAATGACCGTGCGTATTGCTGTGCCAGTTTGCACGTGCCTCTCAAACGTGCTAAATATAGACCCAAAACAGTGACCGCAATCTTTTTCCGGATTTGATAAATCACATTGCGGGTGTTAAATGATTCTATTTGCGTTCTGATGATCTACATACATTCTGCATATTCATGAAGGCAAACACGCTAAGTCGATTGCATGCTTTTTTATGCATCCTCAGTGCACCCGGTCAGTAGATCAGCTTTGCGTGCGCTATCAAGTTTGCACGTATTTTTGCACACTCAAACCTTAAGTAGATAAGGCCCAGAGAGTATGCTGCTACAGAGATACACAAGACGGCCAAGCTAGCAAGAAATGACAGCATTGACAGTGCACTTATGATACCCCAAAGATTTCTGACACAGTAAGAAATATCCATGAACTTGGTGAGTCATGCTTTTTTAAATTCTATTTAAATTTAAGATTAAATATTTACTTTGCTGTTTTTACTGTGAGGCTTTAACCACCCTGTCACTGATTTGAAGGTTTTTTGGGGTGATTCTCAGGGTGAAGTCCAGGAACTTTTACAAATGAATTGTCCAAAGTTATAGGAATTTTTTTTTTTTTACTGTGAAGATTTTATCTTGAACAGGATGACAGAATGTTGAACTCTTGGTCATGGCTTCATTCAGTCTCTGGTCAAAAAATGCTTAAAATCATCCTCAGATGGAGGTCCGTGGTGTGATTTTTTTGCCAAATGATGAGTCTTATGTGTGAAATAGAGAAGCTTATAATAATAGAATTACAAAAAAAAGGAAAACTACAGATTTGGTTGTTATTGTGGGATTTAAAGCTCTAGTGTAGTGTGTGGAAGTAAGTATAAATATCATTTCTGAATAACAGTTGTAATACTGATGTGTGCACCTCTCACTTAAAAACTCACAGTGTTGCTCTACAGGACTGTGAGCAGCTGAGCTTGATGTTAATTAAAGCTCAGATGAGTGTTTTCATCAGCTTTTAGTGTCAGTTGAATGGGGTGTCATGTCAGTTGTGGCATGTTGCGTCCCACCTGAAAAAGCTCTTTTCATGAAGCATCAGAAAAGGAGACAACTGTAAAAACTGGTCACCCCCTCCTCCACAACCCACGCCACCCAGAGAAAACAAGTCTCTGACACTATCATCGATGTGCGGCAACACAAAAACAAACATGATTGTGTCATATGTGTTGTCACGTCAGTAAGGTGACTGTGGAGAGAGTCATTTTTGTGTTAAAGAATAATGATGAGCCTTTAAAGAACCAGCATTTCAATTTAATCTAAACCTCTGCCAACACTAGACACACTGGCGAGAATAAAGGAGCCGTCAAACCTGCTCAGATGACGGTGATGATTGTTCTCACTGCTCTGTGTCGTATTTACACTTTCTGTGGATGACACTCTGTCTCCACCGACACCTTCACGACAGCACTGTCGCAGAACATCTCCTGCCCTGTCATCACAGATACCTCCTTTTTGCTACCAGTGAAAAGGATGATCTTTATTATAATTTTGGAAATGTGCAAAGTGTATATGACAAACAGCAAAAAAAAAAAAAAAGAAAAAAGAGAGAAAAAGACGCGAAAGAAGGCCCTGCTGCTCTTTGTTTTTACATTTTCATGCTGGATATATTAGGACTGTCTCAAAAAGGTTTTTTGCTTTTGAAAAATTTCCATCTCTGACATTCTGACATCAAACCCCTGTTGTCTGCCTTTCTTTGAAAACAAAGTTTTTTTTTGGTTTTTTTTTCAGCCTGAATTTTTTAGTGTGTATCTTTCTCTCCTGGTTTCAGGTTTGATGAGAGGATGATCGTGGAACAAGCATGTGCATTAGCGGATTGCAATGCTCGTAAAAAATTATTATTATATTAACTTTCATCATGTCCCCCAAGACATTAGTGTCCGAAAGCTGAATAGCTCATATGTTACCTGCTTCTTCTACTACACTGGCAATGTTATGCTGCAAACTAACTTGAGGAAAATTGTGCAGAGCAGTGCTGTCTCCACCCACAACTCAGAGGTGAATTGCTAGTCTAATGGAGCTCTGCAGAAGAAAAGCCCTTGAAAATGGCACAGGTAACGAAATTTTAGCTAAAAATTTCTAAAAACCACTGAGAACACTTTGAGTTGTAAGATAGTGAAGGGTCACCGCTCAATCTGGAGAGAAGGTGCAGGATTTGCAAAAACTTTAAAGTCAAAAAAGAGAAACAATCCGCACACTTCTGGTCTGTAGCAAAAAAGAAGGGCTTTATTTAAGCAAGCTTTCGGTCGGTTAGATCTTCATCAGGGCAGAGTGCAGGTTACAAACAGTGCTAGGGTTTTTTTAACACTTTGAGTAGTAAAAAAAAAAACGATCGGAGTGGAACTTTAAGGGGACCTGACAGCACAGGCTACACAGGCTACAGACTACACATAATACTGGCATGGCCAGTGGTGAGGAGAGGCAGTAAGGAGGGGAAGCACCTCCATCTTTCATTTCTTGGTGTGGTAAATGGTAAACATACAATAGGAGGTTTTTAGTCGCATGATCCTGACTTCGTGCGAGGACCAAATGGAGGGCAGGAAGCGACCGACTGCAATGGAGGAGATGTGCCGGTTTAGATGCGTGCCGGTATTTAGCCTCAGATGGAGTTTACCACCCGCTATGGGCTGCATTCCCAAACAACCCGACACCCCAGCGCGACGGGGGCCGCTACTGGCCTCACACCGTCCACGGGATTCAGCGCTGGGCTCTTCCCACTTCGCTTGCTGCTACTTAGGGAATCCTGGTTAGTTTCTTTTCCTCCACTTAGTAATATGCTTAAATTCAGCAGGTTGTCTCGTCTGATCAGAGGTTGTAGTCGGAGGGTGGGGGTCGGGGGGGTGTAGCAGGGCTAGGGGCCGAAAGGACCCCCCTTTTCCCCGTCCGCCCCCTCCGGAGCTCTGGGGTGCTCCCAGCGCGTCTGCCCTCTCTATACCCACCTCCCTACACAGTTTGACACGACTCAACTTCGGAATGAAAGAATTTAACCACGGGCTGAAAATGAGTCATTACCTTTGTCAAAGTGGTCACTGCACACACTGGCATTATCCGATGCAGCTCCTCCAGACCGTAGGCCAGTGGTTCTCAAGTCCAGTCCTCGAGGCCCACTGTCCTGCATGTTTTGGATGTTTCCCTGCTCCAACACACCTGATTCAAATGATCAGCTCGTTATCAAGCTCTGTAATGGCTTAATAACGAGCTGATCATTTGAATCAGGTGTGTTGGAGCAGGGAGACATCTAAAACATGCAGGACGGGGAGGCTCGAGGACTGGATTTGAGAACCACTGCCGTAGGTGGAGATTAAAAAGCCATTTTTTTCCGGCATTTTTCAGTCAGCTTCTTACATCTCTCCCCTTTGTGTAACACTACTTTGGGCACACGATAAAAGCTCTTGTTTTTTTCCCTGTTCGATCGATTCGAGCAGCCGTAAACGGAGCAAAAAATCGGCATGTTGCTGGTCTCTATTGCAGCAACTCACTTCCTGCCCTCCATCTGTATTGCGTGCGTACCGCGTAACACAGAAGTGACGTCCTCCGTGAAAACCTCCTATTGGCTCCTGTTTTTGATGTCTGGAGATGTGGGCTGTTGTTACTTCATGAGAACACTCAGTCTGACAAAGGACACGCTTAGACATTTTTCTGCATCAAGTAATTCCTGATCTCTGTGAAACAACACACAAAGTTATTGTGAACATATTGGCTAAAGCACAAAGCCATAAGCACAGAGAAATAAAAAGTGCAGCAGTTCAAACTCTGTGATGGTCACACAATCCCAATGGCTAGCAAATTCACAGACAACCCTATAATACCAGTGATGCGCAGCTGGACAGCCAGCTGGGAAGATCATTGGTTTGGTGTCACCCTTTCCTCCCTCCTTGATATGTACAACACCTGCCTCACCTGCAAAGCAGTCAACATTGTAAGGGACTATAGGCACCCCTTGCACAGCCTGTTCAGCCTCCTGCCTTCTAGGAAAAGGTACTAGAGCCTCCGGGCCTGCACTATGAACAGCTTCACCCAGCGGGCTGTCAGAAAGCTGAACTCTCTCCCCTCCCTGGCACCTCCCCTCTTTGCCCCCCAAAACACTGGACTTCCTCATTAGGTTTGCATTTGTGTCGGGTGCATGTGTATAGTGGTGTATATACAGTATATACAAAGGCCCAGTAGACACAAGGGTAGATACGGACCATAGACTGTATATACGGACAACTTTGTTCCGCCTTCCGCCAATATATGGATGTGAAGCTGAAAAGCTCTCGGTAATTCTGCGTTTTTTTTCTCCACTTCCTGAAACCAACATTGTGTAGAAGCGGTGTACGCACTTCACCACTTGCGCAGTAACATTGTTCGCCTTCGGCGGAAGAGTCGCCCAGAGTTGCTGTGATGTTGCTCAGCTCAAACGGAGTATCCCCCGGGTGAGCTATGCAATCTTCGTACACCCATAGGCTGTATCAAGTGTCAATCATAGAAAACATGAACCCCCTAATAACTTTTAAAAATGGAGCTTCACAGAAAAAAGAGGACTTGAGCACAAACCAGTCTTACTGTAACTACATGTCAACATCGCAACCAGGGCGGAGACAAATGTATATTCTGTGTAATTAATTTCTCAAGTTTGTCCACAGCCCCATAGGAATTGCTGAAGAAGGCGGGATTTATGACCTATACTGCAGCCCATCACCAGGATGTGCTGTTTTTGGAGTGGCTTCACCCAGCGAGGAGGCAGACGGCACCCATTCTATATACAGTCTATGATGTGGACACTAAATCCACTCTCCTACTGTAATATACTCTTTTTATTGTACTCTTTGTATCTTTAATTTTTCTCTGTATTTTATGCACCATGGACTGGTGAGAAACATCTTTTTTGATACTGTATGTACTCACATATGGCAGAAATTAACAATAAAAATCTTGCATCCTTATGTTTATTTACTTTGTGCCACACAGTACACTCGAAATGTGTGCAGCAAATACAAAGGTTTTTGTTTTAAAGGTACAATAAAGAATTCATTTTGTTATTATTCTTGTTCCAGTAAAATTTACACAAAAAACCTGGCTCATCAGAACTGAACTGAACCAAAAACTGTGATGTAACAGTCCAGACAGGTATTAAATGGTGGGCTTACTGTATTGTTGCGTCTCTGTGCTGAATGTGATTTGGTCCAGGTCTCTGTATATGACCTTGTGCACAGAATAATAAACACAGTCAGTGTTATGTTTATCATACTACGAATACATGGATGGATGAGACACATCATGGGGAGGTACAGCAATATCATACTGTTGTGCAGTCAATATTTTTTCTCCATAGAACCTCCCGTCTCTGCAGAATGACTGCTGCTGATTCTGAGTGCATGCAGCGTGGGCAACAGGCAGCCCATGAGGTAGAAAAACAGAGCCCATTCCAAGGTCTGCACTCATAAATCTCATAAATCACACACACACACACACACACACACACACACACACACACACACACACACACACACACACACAAGCATGCAGGCTGACACACACAGTCACACACCCTTTCTACTCAGAGAGTGCGTCTGCAGGTCGGAAGGTGATTACTCATCACAAAACAGTGGTTGGACAGCAGCAAAAGGAGGCTCTTTAACTGGTAAACTTTAATGCTGGCTCCACAGGAAGACCAGAGGGAAGAAAAAACAGACTCATGGTTCACTGTACAGGATGAAATCAGAAAGAGATGGTTAATTACAAGACGCACTGCAGAGTGATGAGAGTAAACAACACCTTAACTCCAGGAGATGTCTACTGGACTACTACGCTCTGCAAGCAGGTTAGTGTTTAGGCAGGTATGTATTAAGGCATACAAGAAATTACAGTAAATAATCATTATAAAAATATAGACAATAGTCACTGATTAAGAATGAACTGTTATCCTTACGTTATATCTATAACATATTTGTTGATAAAACAGTGAGATTAACTTTGTTACCCACCAAGTTTGGTTATAGACTCCTGTAGTCCTGTAGTTTTAAAGAAGACATCATCAAACATAACTAGCAGATTAACAACTCATAGCTTTAATGAAGCATTTGCACAAACTCTGTAAGAAAATGAAACCTTGATGAGACAGAATGTAGAAACGTTAGCGTCAATCTGTTATTTTAAATATAAGATAAATGCAGCTTTTCAAAATAACATGCAATGCTATCCCTTGGACATGCCGTAGTTGAACAGCAGTTACCTGCGTCCTCCTAGCCTGGCTGGGCCATCCTGTTGCGTGAGTCACTTGACGTTCCTTCCCACCACAGTCTGGACTTCGGCCCATAGGGAGCCCTGAAAGTGGGCGGAAGAACGTTCCTTGATAGACAGTTTACTGTAACCAATCACCGTAACCAAACATCTGACATCATCACAGTGCGCAATTGTGTTCCGTGCCGGGCTCTCAACCGTCAAGTAAACATTTGGTAATATTTCAACGTGTGCGAGCGTCTTCTTCTGCGGATATAAACGATTTCTGCCGACTTTGCAAAGTCAACTGCAGAATTAACGGCGTTCTGAATGAACGGCGCTTTGAAAAGTCCCGCAGCATCTATTAGACGTCGCCACTACACATGGACCAATCAGGGGCTGTCTTTCCCTGTTGTCCGGGTAACAGTGGAAACACGGTCTCTGATTGGCCCGGTTATTTTCTGATCGGGAATACACGCTCTCTATGGGCCGAAGTCCAGACTGTGGTGGGAAGGAACGTCAAGTGATTCACGCAACAGGATGGCTCAGCCAGGCTAGCGTCCTCCTGCTTCCTGCTGCAGCTATGACAAATACTTCACACAGTGCTTTTAAATAGCAGACTTCACCTAAAAGTGTGTGACAAACTGACTAGAAATATCAGTTAGATCTTAGCATACAGGTGCAGCTAATAATACTGATGTCAGGGAGCACAACACAAAAGCTGTTATTCAGTTTGCCACAGAATAAAAACTTGAAATATGTCTTGTGGTTTTAGACCATGATGGTGTAGCGCTGCAGTAAATTTTGAAATTAAACCTTAAAGTCAAGATCATGAAGTTATTTTATTGCACCATTTGATTCCAAAATCAAGAGACTAGCAGAATGTCTTGAAATCACTCATATAAACTCCAAGACTTTTGATTAGGAATTGGACCTAAAAAAATCAACAGGGATCTATCTGTCTATCTATCTATCTATCTATCTATCTATCTATCTATCTATCTATATATATATATATATATATATATATATATATATATATATATATATGTATATATATAAATATATATATACATATACACACACACGTGTGTGTGTATCAGCTGGTCTGTTGACATACTTCACAGAGAATCTCTGTGCTGATTGGCTATCATTTGAGTACAGATTTTTTGATCAGCAGTTGAAGTGGGTAGTAGGTTGAAGTGTCAGGAAATTATGTCATTTACACGTATAATCCAATCAGGTGCTGACAGACCAGATATGGCCCACCAAGAGACACCGCCCACTTCAGCTGCTTTACTAGTTGTTTTACATTCGAAAGTCTTTCCGGTGAAAGTAACTATATTAAGTGTGTATTTTCCTCATAGTACACCATTGTTTGCTTCTAATGTATTCTTTTATTATAATGAGGGGAAAGATTCCTTGAGTCCTTTAATGCTTTTCAACTCTGACCCAACATTATAACACATAATACCTTTCAAACTGAGAGTGTAAAACTACAGAGATTCACATTTTCAGAGTGTGTACAGAGATTTTTTTTTTATTGGGGAGACTTATGAACACAAAACAAACAAAGCTGCTGGAGTGAGTGGGAGAGTGTTTCTCCGTCATTGGCCTTGCTGGCGTCACCCGACAAGAACTTGCATGTCATCTGATAGTGCCAGTGTCACCTGATAAACCAATGATAAATCAATATAAAATATAAACTGTTGGTCTTCAGGGGCTTCTTGAGGTGCTTTCTCAGTCACATAAAACCGGTATTCTCCTCAAGCTCTCAGTATTTTTTTTACTTGGTGTTATATTTGGTGTTAGATTTCTGTTCTCACATGACAAACTCACAGTTATCTGTAATTCCTTGTTTATTAGACTGACTCATCTACAGCAAACTATTGTTAAGATATAAAACCTATAAAACCTCAGATTCCAAGGAGAGATCATGTAGAAGTTTTACCATTTAAACACTAAGCATTTAAAACATCCATCTGTTTTCATTCTTCACAGGACAACTTTTCTCTTGACATTATAGTTTTGTTTGTGTGTGTGTGTGTGTGTGTGTGTGTGTGTGTGTGTGTGTGTGTGTGTGTGTGTGTGTGTGTGTGTGTGTGTGTGTGTGTGTGTGTGTGTGGTCTGGTGTAATGATGTCTGCTTTACGACAGCAGCAGCAGCAGCTTCCTCATCTGTCTGTCTGCATGTATGGCCCATGCATCCTCATTAATGACCTATTTCATGGCACATTAATTTAGATGATTTTAGGGAACGCAACATTAGCACATCTCCCCGCTCATAACTCTTTCTCAGAGGGCAATATTTGGACATTTCATTTTCTGAAACTCACTTCATTCAGCACAACTTCCATCTTGTCTCGGATAAATTCAGCTATGCCGCTCATTTATTGAAAGGGATCATTTGCATGTAAGAGTTAGCAAACTCACAAGGAGACAACCATTTATTCATGTTTTTTCTTTTCTTCTGGTGCCACAGAGAGCTTGAGTCTCAGCCTGCAAAAGCACATCACACATATCAGAAGGATGAGGAGGCAGGTATTTAAAATATTTATTGAACTAGAATAAATTTTAGGTAGAATTCATGTAGATACAAGTGGTCTTTTACCTTTGCACCAGTCCAGTCCATGTCCTTGTCCATTTTCAGCTCATTTCAGTCTGTTACATCATGGGTGCCTTCATCTGATTTCGGTGTTTACCCTCTTTTTCTCTCAGTGCTGTTTCTTCTCTGCATGTTCAGCCCCTCTCTGGATACCTCTCTGTCTTCCTCCTTTTTGATGTATTGCCTCTATTTGCATCATTGCCCCTGATAAAAACTCAGATCCCAGGGCATCATATTTCACAGTACTGTGTATAAGCATCAGTGTTATTCTCTGCTTTGCTCTCTTTTATACCAAAAACATTGTCCCTGCTCTATTGTCTGCCTTTTATTTTTCCACATCTCCTTTCATCACGTGTGTCAATCCCTGCATGCTCTTACTCTCTCTCCCTCTCTTTTTCTCTCTCTGCAGTTTAACAGTGCTATAGCAGCTCTTCAGGCCTCTGCAGAAGAGAAATGTTTCTTTCATCTGTCAGCAGCAACTCTGGGTCCGTTTCACGTAGCAGGTTTAATGGAAACTCCGAGTTTGTTAACCCTGAAATCAGTGAAACTCTGAGTTTTCCGTTTCACAAAGGAGGGTTAGTTAAACCAGGGAGAGAGGGGTAACTCTAACCTGTTTCACAAAGAGAGGTAACTCAACCTCGCGGTCAGTTACCACAGTAACAGACTCCGTGAACCTAACCTGCTCGGGAGCAGGTTTAACTCAGTAAACCCAGAGTTTCAGGTGAGACATCGGCATTTTCTCATTTTGATCATGTTTTACATTGTCAAGTAAGTATTAAGTGGCAGTTTGATCCCTTAAAAAATGCTCTTTTCACACTCAAAAATGAATTTTACTCTCTTATTATGTTCCGTTAAATGATTAAGAATATTAAACTAACACAAAAACGGGTGGTGGTCCAGCAGCCCCACCTTTAACGGAGGCAGAGGAGCTGCCCCCCCAACCCCCCCCCCCCCCCCCCCCCCACAGACACACACGCACACCAGTCCGACGATCGCTGCTACGGGGTGGGGGTTTCGATCGTCGAGGGGGGGGGGGGCAGCTCCTCTGCCTCCGTTAAAGGTGGGGCTGCTGGGCCACCACCCGTTTTTCTGGCATCTGCCCTCTTTCTGTTTGCTGAGTGAAAGTCTAATATTGAGTGTAGTGTGTGTTAGTTTAATATATGTACATATACATACTGAGAGTTAGTTTAATATTCCTAATCATTTAACGGAACATCATATGAGAGTAAAATTCATTTTTGAGTGTGAAAAGAGCATTTTCTAAGGGATCAAACTGCCACTTAATACTTACTTGACAATGTAAAACATGATCAAAATGATTCAAGCAGTTTCCCTGCAACAGTCTGTCATTGTGATTGCACGAGACTAGATTTAAAGTTACGCATTGACGCGAGCAGCGATTTCCTCCCATGCCCTCTCCCTCTCCTTTGCAGCTGCTGCTGTATTGCACTTTCTTTTACAAACGTGCTGTAATTCGCTGTTGGCTTGCTGCTGCCCCCTCCTTCTCCCTGTTTCCATTGGTTGATCATTGAATCTGCGCTCCACAGATGCTGGCTGTTTATGTCTGGCGTGCACGTGCTTAACTCCAGGTCAAACTACTCGGAGTTGTTAAAACCGTCTCAAATCAGGTATTGTGAAACCGGAAACTCAGAGTTTCCTAACTCAGAGTAGATCAACTCAGAGTTAAGGATTTAACTCAGAGTTTGTTGAACCACCTACGTGAAACGGACCCTCTGTCAGCTGTCGGCACATCAAAACAACTACACAAACACACACACACAAACTGACTAGTTCATTGCCCACATTGACTCTTTGCTCAGCTTAAGGAGATCATGATGCCACAACTGACAAACTCAGAGCATTGTTTTAGTTTGGGGCCATGACTCTATCACTTTAACTCTGTGCTTGCTCTATTGTTTTCATATCACCGCTTTGTCTCAGGATTTGTAACAGAGGGCAGCAAAGCAGGAAGGGCTATGCGTATGTGTGTGTGTGTGTGTGTGTGTGTGTGCGTGCGTGCGTGCGTGTGTGTGTGTGTCCATCTCCCTTTTCAGACATGCACAAGGTCCCTGAAGTTTACCCACATCCCCCTGTAGGTGAGCAGACACAGCTGAGTTTTTCACTTCACCAAGAATTTTTCCTGGTTTATCCTGTAACAAGTGACACGTTACAGGATGAATATAATGCAGCTAAAGAGTATCTCTCTCTCTCTCTCTCTCTCTCTTGACCGCAATCTTCTCATGTGCAGTCACTGAAAACAGCACATCAGAAGATTTATGAACAGACAGGTCTTCTTTGGGGAAGGAAAAAACACAGACAATGAGATTTAAATTGAATTAAAACTCCTGGATAAGTTCAATTCAAGGATAAGGCCTTTTAAACTTTAATATGACAGTACAACAGCCCATCTTAAGTACTGCAGTATCTATTTGACGTCATGATCAGTTTCCCAAGACCCTTATGCCCCCCAGTCTGACAGGGGAGCTGTGAGGATATAAGTGTGAACATTACAGTTATACAAACCTGTGGGTGAGAGTGCATGTCTGAAAGGTCTCCTGGAGTATTCACTGTAAGTTCATGCAGCCCTTTACCAAGCGTATGCATGTACCTCCTGAATAATGCAACTGAAAGTAGAAGCAGCACAGACTGCAAGCCCTGTGATTGGTCAGTATGAACATCTTAGGGCAGTGGGTAAAGAGGTTAAGATGCCCCATGTACAGAGGCTATAGACCTGGAAACAGATTAGATTTTACTGCATGTTATTCCCCAGTCTCTCTCCCTCGCTCAGTTTCTTACACCCCCATTTTTTAAAACTGATTGTTATAAAAAAGCTATATTTCCTGCATTTTATTTCTGGCAGTGGAACTAGTAAACCTTTGTTGACAGGGAGCAGTCAAAGATCAGAGTGTTTGTCAGGTCAATAAACATTAAAGGTACTTTTTCTCTGTAGTTGGCAGTTTACCTCATAATACTTACCCTCAGGATGCACAATTGATATACCACATCAACACAAAGCACATATCACATGTGACGCTGTCCACAGGACAATCCAGCCTCCTGATCGCATCCATAAGGGCGGATCAGAGGAGGATTATGATGTAATTAGGAAGGTTATTTAATGTTTGCTGCCATTTGAGAAAGGAGGGCCTTCATAAAATCACAGGTTATAGCCGGTTTTTAATGAATGCATCACACACTAATAAAGCATGTACAGACACACATGCATTAACACTACAACCCAGGCAGGAGGCTTCCAATAAACCCTAAACGCAAACATTCAGCCTCGTGCCATTGTTTTTTATTAGACAATTTTGAATAATTAGCCAGGTTTATAAAGCCGGGAATATTGATGAATGTCAGCAGCTTTCATAAGGAGTCTGCTGTTGTTGTTGTTTTAATTATAGAGAGCTGTCATTCATTTGAGGATGTAGGATATACTGAGACACAGCCTAAAGTGAAAAATGAGCCTAAATCACTGAAGGAGGAGGTATTATCAATGAGTGAAAACAAGAGTGTCTGACTGTGTTCCGTCAGATGTCAGAACAGACATTTCAGGGCAAAAAGAAACACTGCTAAAACTGCCTTTTAAAACTTCCCACAGTAAACACTGGCAGTGTGTGTTTATTCAAACTGTAAAAGACAGGATGACCTAGAACCGACACCAGGGGTCCGTTTCACGTAGCAGGTTTAGTGGAAACTCCGAGTTTGTTAACCCTGAAATCAGGGTAACTCTGAGTTTTCCGTTTCACAAAGGAGGGTCAGTTAAACCAGGGAGAGAGGGGTAACTCTAACCTGTTTCACAAAGAGAGGTAACTCAACCTCGCGGTCAGTTACCGCAGTAACAGACTCCGTGAACCTAACCTGCTCGGGAGCAGGTTTAACTCAGTAAACCCAGAGTTTCAGGTGAGACATCGGCATTTTCTCATTTTGATCATGTTTTACATTGTCAACTAAGTATTAAGTGTCAGTTTGATCCCTTTAAAAAAGCTGTTTTCACACTCAAAACTGAATTTTACTCTCTTATTATGTTCCGTTAAATGATTAGGAATATTAAACTAACACAAAAACGGGTGGTGGTCCAGCAGCCCCACCTTTAACGGAGGCAGAGGAGCTGCCCCCCACCCCCCCCCCCCCCCCCCCGTTCGACGATCGCGGCCGGTCCGATCGCAAATCCCCCCCCACAGACACACACACACGCACGCACACCAGTCCGACGATCGCTGCTACGAGGTGGGGGTTTCGATCGTCGGGGGGGCTGCTGGGCCACCACCCGTTTTTTCTGGCATCTGCCCTCTTTCTGTTTGCTGAGTGAAAGTCTAATATTGAGTGTAGTGTGTGTTAGTTTAATATATGTACATATACATACTGAGAGTTAGTTTAATATTCCTAATCACTTAACGGAACATCATAAGAGAGTAAAATTCATTTTTTTGAGTGTGAAAAGAGCATTTTCTAAGGGATCAAACTGCCACTTAATACTTACTTGACAATGTAAAACATGATCAAAATGATTCAAGCAGTTTCCCTGCAACAGTCTGTCATTGTGATTGCACGAGACTAGATTTAAAGTTACGCATTGACGCGAGCAGCGATTTCCTCCCAAGCCCTCTCCCTCTCCTTTGCAGCTGCTGCTGTATTGCACTTTCTTTTACAAACGTGCTGTAATTCGCTGTTGGCTTGCTGCTGCCCCCTCCTTCTCCCTGTTTCCATTGGTTGATCATTGAATCTGCGCTCCACAGATGCTGGCTGTTTATGTCTGGCGTGCACGTGCTTAACTCCAGGTCAAACTACTCGGAGTTGTTAAAACCGTCTCAAATCAGGTATTGTGAAACCGGAAACTCAGAGTTTCCTTAACTCAGAGTAGATCAACTCAGAGTTAAGGATTTAACTCAGAGTTTGTTGAACCACCTACGTGAAACGGACCCCAGATCAAAGTTCCTCACTGTAGCTTTAAACTGTATGAACAATGAATACAGAATACTGTATGAATTGAATCAGCATAAAACATGAGGCGTTATTGATTATTTAACTGTATCTCCATCAGGAGAGACAAGTTAAAGCGTGAAAAGTTAAAATATAAGTGTCTTTGGAATTAGGAGATGTTTAAGCCAAGTAACAAAATTAACTCTTTGTTTCCACATGCTGCACTTTAAAGCATTTAAAAATCACAAAATAAAGAAGCTCACCCTTGAATCATTTTTGGTTTTTACAATTGTTGCTAAAAAACTTCAAAGAGGTTGGGTGCCAGTAAAATGGCTGGAACAAAGTGAGAGTTTGTCAATCCTCTATTGAATTATTATTATTATTATTATTATTATTATTGTTGTTGTTGTTGTTGTTGTTGTTGTTGTTGTTGTTGTTG
This sequence comes from Xyrichtys novacula, assembly GCA_962446985.1. Lineage (NCBI taxonomy): Eukaryota > Metazoa > Chordata > Actinopteri > Labriformes > Labridae > Xyrichtys > Xyrichtys novacula. The sequence goes on along the minus strand of OY660871.1, from coordinate 5,669,152 downwards.
TTATTGTTATTGTTGTTGTTAATATTATTATTATTATTATTATTATTATTATTATAGAGCTCTACAGGCTTTACTGGAGTTCTTTGTCACACAAGTAAACATCTTTTTGGGATTTTCATTCTTTTTGTGATCAGTTAACCTATTAAGACCTATTCATGTTTGACTGGCACTTTAAAACATGAAATAGATTGTTCTGTTTAAAACTTTTTCATTTATGTTCACTGTTGGAAAATCTAAATGTTGACAGGTGTGGACCTAGTATAAGAACAAACAGATTATTGTGCACATGTAAAATACTTTGAAACACATACAACAAATACATTTGTTTAAGATTATTTCTATAAATACTCAAAAACTTAAAACCTTGGATCAAGTGAACCAAGAAGAATAAATGTATGAAAATTAAAAAAAAAATCATTCTCATTTCCAGTAATTTTATAATAATAAAGGATAATTATTTCAGTATCATCTTGTGTGTCTCTAGAGTATAATGTCAGCTCTTATAGTCATGGGGGAAAATGCCAATTTTTAAAGTAGCATAGTTTGTAATGGTTTTCCACAAACATTATAATATTAGATTATGTTTCTGTTCACTCTGACTTTTACATCCATGTAGGAGCTCGTCCTCTCTTTCACGCATCTTACCCTGCTATGTTTCTACTGTCAGTCTTGAATCTGACTGCTTGACAACACTTTATATACTTATTTCGATGCACCGTACCTTTAAAATGAACAACAGCCTTGCCGACTGTGTTTTCACATCACTACCTACAAGGTATCTGCCTACTAAGGAAATGATTCCCCACACCAAAAACTTTTTTGGATATTGCACAGTATAACAGAGTATTATAGAGTATTGCACAGTGTATTATCAGTGTTACACTTCTAGATTATTGAAGTTTTAACTGGTTCACAGTCAAATTGTATATATGTTCACATCTCATAAACTTCCTCTGACTACATGTCGGGGTCTGAGGAACAGAAAAATCCCCCCAAAAATCTACTTCTCTACAAACATGTCTTTCCCCTTTAACTAGGCGATCAGCCTCTATCTGTCTCAAACCTGATGTAAGGTCACATCTCAGTCACCCAAAATGATCATCAGGACGCTTGCAGACTGAGGAGAGGTGGGAGGTGAGATGAGGGAGAGAAAGAGGCACCGAGGAGGATTTCTGTGTCACTTGTTCTCTTATTGCTCAATCAGCCTGTTATTCTGCCTGTCAGGACACATGTACATCTATATTGTGGAGTGTGTGTGTGTGTGTGTGTGTGTGTGTGTGTGTGTGTGTGTGTGTGTGTGTGTGTGTGTGTGTGTGTGTGAGCGTGCGTGCGTGCGCGTGCGTGTGTGTGTGTGTGTAATGCTGTCTCTGCTGAATCTGTTCTCCATCCTGAATGTCTGATTCTTTGGACTGTGAGAAGGCAGACGCTATTTTAACTGAATAAATCTAAAAGTGTTGATCATCCCAGAGGAAAAGACTCTTCTTCTCAATTTCTTTTGTGAGTATGTGTGTGTGTGCGTGTGTGTGTGCATGTGTGAGTTTGTAAGTGTTGGAGTTGGTAACAAGTGGAAGAATGCAATTAACTTACGCGGGCGTCTCTGGAGAGATGGCTGTACTTTGAGATTCTTTACCAACATAAATTAAAGGGAGCCAGCCCGAGGCAAAGTTAGACATTGACAGCCTCTTAGGCCTGACAACCTCCACAGCCTTACCATCATGCCACAGGAGGGCTGAGTGGACCAGTGTTTCTGCCAATCATGAAGACACTTTAATGTGCATGCATTTGCATACCTCCTGATTCGAACGTTCACAGCTCTGCACTGCTGGAAGTTTGAATAGCCCTTTAAATTTTGTGATCTTAAACCATCAATAACATCAGCTGTCACTTTAAAAAAACACAACATGCAAATGGGAACTTCTCCGTATGACACATAGATGTTTCAGAGACAATTAATGTGGGAAAAGCCTCCTTGGCAGTGAGTTTAATCTCATTAACTATAGTACACAACGTTTTTAAGCTTTGTAATTTGTCTGTGCATTCAGCCCGCTCTAGACAATATGCTGTCTATTTCAGCAGTAGGAGCACAACAAGCTGTTTAGGGGATCTACGGGGAAATGTGATGCTGCAATATGGTAAGGCTTACAGATAAGCCTCTCTCCATAACACAAAGTCAAACAAGAGAGAGTTGGTCCACAGCCTGCAGGCGTTCACTGGTGTTATTGACACAGAGCCCCCACCCTGCTCTCAGCCATATTTAGACAAGTTTTTACAGAAGGATGGCTCAGATGGGGCTTTTGCTCCAGAGTATATTAGGACGAGACTCGGTTTACTGGTATTGCTTCAGTTTTGACAGGGTGGCTCCCATCTCCTTCTATGGGCTGTAAGGCAACTGACATGGAAACAGGCATGGAGTCCATAAAAGATGAAAATATTTTCATAACTCGGAGGTTATAAAGATTGTATTCTTACATACCTACACTTATTACAGAGGTGTATCTCATGATAACCAACAAATCATGTTTTAAACTAGAAAATATTATTTAATAATAGAATTATATTAATATTATAGAATTATTTATCTAATTCTTATTCATGTTTTATATGGACTTTATTTGTTGAAACTTCTCACTAAACCTAACTTCAGCTGGATTTTTTTTTATGTCTTTATCCTCATGTCTTTTGACTGATATTCATTATTTAAACAGAAAAATAAGGAAACAAAAATAGACAATAAATAGCGGACAGGGACTGTAAACCATGACCTAATGTGACCCTGTCATACTCACCCACAGTGGGCTCTGTACAGGACATTTTTTTAATCTGGACAAAAATAGGGGTGGAAATAACCAGAACTAACTACTATCTACAGGTGAGCTGGGGTCTCTGAGAGCTCCACCCAGGGACAGAGATTCAGGCTGTTCCCATAAGTAGCCTATGACAGATCGAACAGCAAGGTGGGTGGATGATAGAAATGAACATGTTAACTGTTAATGTGAATGTTTAAGATTATGGATTAAAAGACATAAAGAACATTTGTTCAGTCCATGAAAACAAATACAGTTGGTGTGCTTACATGTTCTGTAGCAACACAGTGATATGACTGTAAGTGGTAAATAGAACCTGTTTTAAAATGCCTTTTCATCTTTTTTATCAATCCACTGAGCTAACCATGACCGTTTTTCTGCAGATTAAAGATGTATTAAGAAAACTGTATTCTTTCTTCATGAAAATGCCCAAATTATTCCAATAAAAGTTCTTCGAGCTCAAATACAGGGCAGTTTTTGAGGTTTCCTTTGGCCCCTGTGTGTTTGCCCTTCGAGGACAAACACTGGAGTTCCTCTGAAACTAAAGCTGGGCAAAAAATTTCATAAGTTTCCAAGTTTAACTCACAACGCAAGTTTCAAAGTAATGTAGCTAAGTATATTAGTCTGTGAAGTAAATTTCAAAGTGTTATGTACAATTTTTTTAATGTAATTCTATAAGTGTCCAACTCTTTGTCATTCAATGTTCCCAGAGATACTGATGCTTAGGAGTCGCCCCTCAGTGTGCTGCGCATCCTCATTATGTTTACACACACAGGTAAGACAAACTACAGATTTAGCTTGATTAGGGGATTTGACCAGACTGCTGACCTTGTCCCAGTTTACATGCCCTGGGCAAAAAGCTATCCACAGCAGCATGTCAACCTCTGCCAAAGTAGGTGGAGACATGCCCCCTTTCAGCTCATTACTATCAGGTCGTTGAGTTACATATCAAATCATTTGGCAAAACACATTAGCAAGAGGCTAATAGAATGTAGTTCAAACAGTGAAAACACTGTCACTTTTACAGCTCTCTACTGTTTTCTTTATCTTTTGTACGTTTTTACATCCGTCTTTGGTTGTTGAGGTTTCCTTTACTACCTGGCTTTCTAGCTACTCTTACACTTATGACTCAGAGCCAATGTTGTGCATGAAGGAGTAAAGATAAACACAATTATTGAACACGCTCATATTTTTATAAATGGTGAACGGTTTATAACTTATGAACAGGCACTTGAGCAGAGTTCACTCCTGGGGCAGTAAACTACGCTCACATTCAGAGAGGTGATGAGAGGAGCTAAGAGATGACGAGCTATGTGTTTTACGGCAGCAGGAGTCAGATCTACGGCACTCTCTCCATGCATTCAGTGTGGCTAATCCTGCTGACGGTACAAACAATATGGTTAGCAGGGCATGTGGGACCGGTGGATTTAAACATTTGCTGGAGTTTTATGGGGATAGGGATTAAAGGAATATTCAGGTGTAAAATTAAGTTCCTTATTACTCCATAATTCCCTTGAAATAATAATCATCATATTAATCATTTTGCACTGTAGACGCAGTAGTTCTTCTGCCTTAGCGTCTCAGTCTGATTGCATTTCCATGAAGAAATGATAATAAATGTTCTTCCGTGTGCTGCGAAACTCCGCTGCACTCGGTGATCGACTCATCAGGTCTCCCCCACAACCAAGCGGCTGCTGGAAAAGAGTGGGTGAGTTGTGTTTAGTCTCTTTGCTACAGAAATCAGGTAAAGCTAAAAAGATGTTTGGTGGCTATGGCTGTGACCCTATATGTACTGTTGATGAAGTTAGGTGCTTTTCTGAACATTATTTGTGGCTATAGAGTGGCTTTTTGGTTGAGGTGTGCGCGTGGAGATGTAGACTGCCGTGTTGGTATAACACAGCAGTCTACAAGCAGTTGGCAGCATTCATCTCTAGAGGGGGTGTCTAACTTGGAAATACGGTGTGTTTGACCATAACTTAATTTTACACTGGAAAATCCCTCTCAGTGCTTAGACTGACAATTACAGCCCATGAAAACTTTTTACGGCATGTTCAGTGAATTACCTTAATCAAGTTACAGTTCCTTCAACGATGTGCTTTGTCATTGCCATTTTTTTTCAATGTTTTTTTTTTTAATGTTAAAAAGCACAACTCTAGCTTTGCCTATATCCATGTAAGGTGGCAAATAAGTTTTAAAAATTTCTTAACATTTGTTGTAACTAAATCCGATACACTAAAATCATTGTTGGAAATGCAAAAATAAAACTAAAATAAAAATAATTTGAATGAGCTGACCCATTAAATAAAATCTAATCCAAGTATATCTCAACATGTAAACTATTATTAAAACAAGACGCAAGAATCTGCTTTTTTACCCGCTTCCATGATGGCATGTTTAGCTCTGTGCTGTAAAAGTCAGTGAAACTGCTGCCAAAAACACTTGTCACATCATTATCAATTACCAGGTTTTTTGAGGCTAAAAAGAAATGGTGCTAATCCAGATCAGACAGTGTCTGTGTGTAAATGATGCATGTGTTTCCCAAAAAAACAGAGACGGTATCAAAATTACCTAATCATCAAGGAATAAAATTTGGCAGCAGTATACACAGTGAGCATGGATGAGACTAATTTACTAAACATACCCTCCAGTCTCATAATTACATGTAATTTTACCGGCATAATTAACTAATTTAATTACTACTCCTCAAGAGCATCAATTATTGATATTACAGAGCATTCAGATGGCAGGCAGAGCTCTCGACGTGGCGTGCATTCAGAGGGTGGTAAACACATGCTGGCTCTCTGAGAGTCTTGGCCAGCTTCCTGGTAGTGCTTAGTGAAGGAGTGAGAGAGGCAGTCAGGCAGGCAGGCAGGCAGGCAGAGGGAGAGGCAGAGAGGAAGAACGGAAAGAGAGAGGGAGCCTCAGTGTGTGTGTGTGTGTGTGTGTGTGTGTGTGTGTGTGTGTGTGTGTGTGTGTGTGTGTGAGGGAGAGAGAGAGAGCGTGCCATCACGGCGGCCTGCACTCCTTCACACGCTTAATTGGAGCTCTGCGTCAGTCTCATGAGGAATTTCAGAGGTGGACAAATGAAGCTTTTTGCCCTAAGACAGCTGGGTGTCAACCCAGTCATGCTATCTTCCAGGCTGGAGTGTGTGAGTGAGGACAAATATTAGTTCTATAACCAGCCTCTATCGACCGCTAATATATTGTGTGTTATCATCATTTCATTCAGAGCAACCCCTCTCTGGAGCTCAGCTCTTCAAATTTGGGAGATTTACTGTTTAACTATTGTCCTTAATGGAAAAACAACCACTTGGCAACTTGGCTGCTTCATGAGTCGAATCAATCCAACGGGTACTATATGTAACTTTGATTTTAGTAATTTATTTTCCTCTGGTGCACTGCTATGATGGAGGGAAAATATTTAGATTTTAAGAATAAAGACATTGTACTGTATAAATGTTACAAGAATAAAGTCATGGGAAAGTCATCCTTTTGGTAAACAGTTGACCTGTTCCAAAGCCAGCTCAGTACTATGTTGAACTTTTTTAAAGTTGTGTTAAATGTAGTAAACATGTAGTTTTAGAAAGGTCACCCCTTTAATTCAGACAGAGAAGTTTTCAAGCCAGACAGGCTTTTAGCTGTCCAACAAACAGCTACAACCGACTAACCTGACAGTAGACTCAGCTCCTTATTCTGGCTACTTTTGTGTCTCTTACCTTTTATTAACCATAATAGATGAGTTGTAACAAAAAATTCATCAGTGGCTTGCACATCATAGATCTAATTAAGTGATTGCGATGCATGTTAAAGAGCCATATGTGTCTTGCACACCTAAATAGTCCAAAAACACACAAACTTTCTGATGAAATAGTGCTAAAAAACATTTAGCCCAATGACAAAGTAGACCTTGACCACTTTCAGATAACTGTGGCCTAGCTTGTATGCCGGTGAAAAAGGACCTTGTTATAAAACCAGTTCTTCTGGCAGTTTCAAGTTACAGGGTCTGAGCTGACCTGCACCCAGTGTGGCCAATACACCCACTAGTATGTAGTTCATACAATCCCACATCAGAATTACTGAAATGGCCCTTTAGCCAGACTGTAAACATGTAAAGTTGGACATGTCAGCATGATACTAAAAAGGGTTCCTTGGCTCTTACAGACAGCTTCAAATGGACACTTGAGGGGCTGCAGTTTATTTTACACTTTCACTCATAGATTTCGTTTCCAACTCCAGAGGATGCTGCAGAAGACTTGTAGAGATATGTCAGTCTTATGAAAGTCAGCTCTAAGTGTACGTAAGCAATATGAGCCAATTCCCATCAGTATCTGTTTCCTCTTCTTTTAATTTTTGTTATTTGATGTACAGATAAATAAAGAAGGGGATCCTTTCTACACACCGCTCAACCACAAGGACAAGCCCTCACTGGCAAGAGGGTGATGAAGATGTTCAGATGACTTGGGTTTGACGGTGCAGTCAAGGTATGTTTGTATTATCATGGAAAACATTTAACTCTGGGAATGATACAGTTCATTACAATAAAGATTACATGATTTAAAGCTCCTGTGAGGAACTTTTAGTTTGTGTCAATTTTGGCGCCTCCTGTGGACAAAGCTGTCTTTTGAGAAAATACCATCCTGATGAATTTTGACCGTTATGGGCTCTATTTTCATTCCTCGCCGTAGGCACGGCGTAAGTCAGTTCCGTCGCACCAACAAGGCGTGCCCAAACATATTTTGGTATTTTGGTGAGCGGCGCAGCCCAGCATAAGTTTCCCCCCTCCCTAACTCAGCTCCTCCCAGCGGCGTAAGTTGTAGAGAGGGAGGGGATGACGCGTGGAGTGGGTTTAACACAGCCGAGACCTGTTTTCACCAATCACATCAGCTGCTCTCCTCACCTTTAAATCTGCCACCGGTGAGACGTATTACAATTATCGTGAAGCAGTCAAAGAGATCAAGAGATGTCTGAAGACAGTAATGATACACTATTGCTAAGTCTTTACTATGCTTTAAAGTCCTCTCACAGAGTCCTGTCCGTTTGTCAAAGCTGTGAGTGTATTTTCAGAGTATATGCTTAGTTTACACAAAACACGCTGAGCGACTGACTGAGCTCCACTCTCTGGAGTGTTCAAAGTGTAAAAGCATTTTTATAGTATTACTGGCCCGTGTAGTGCTGCTTAGTCTCACCCTGTGTGTAACCGTCCATTATCACCCACTTTTAATCCATTAGTACTCTTTAAGACCTGCAGTGAACAGCTTTCAGGAGAAGTGCTTCCAAAAGCTCTAAACTGAGACATGGAGTGGTCACCTCTGGGTTAAAACTGAAAGAGAGGACAAATAACCGTGAGTTTTAGCAGCCTGTGTGTAATTGAAAAACACATTTCTAACGTGTATACACTGAAACTTTTACAAATGTGTTCACTGTATTATATGCAGACGTGGTCAACTAGCTTTAATAAATAGGCAAGTGATATCCTTGAGCTGTCTTGTTGTCTGAAGTCCCAGTTAGTGTGTGTGTGTGTGTGTGTGTGTGTGTGTGTATGTGTAATGTTTGTTTCTGTATCATGTTTTTTTTTTTTTTAATCTTTATTTAATTTATAGCTAAACTCACAGGGTGGTATTTTTTTGTCCGATATCTTATGATCTTCTTCTGACTCCTTTGTGGCTTTCAAACCTAGGTCGGGGAGTTTATCATAGTGTGAGTGAAGACCAAAAATACTGTATCACAGACGCAGTACAGACAGTCTGATTCGGGTTCAGGCTGGTCTCATGTGAGCTGGCCAGCTTGTACTTGAAGTGTTGAGGTGAGACACGCTGAGCTCTGGGGTGAAAATGAAGTGTCTGACATCATGATAAGTGTGTGTGTGTGTGTGTGTGTGTGTGTGTGTGTGTGTGTGTGTGTGTGTGTGTGTGTGTGTGTGTGTATCACCATTGATAGTGTGTAAAAGACAGAGTGATACACGTCAGAGGGAAAGTGTTTCTGCTGAGAGGATGTGCACATGGAGACTTGTGTGTCATTTGCACCTTACATGCCAAGTCACATGTACGTCTGACTGATCATGTTCTGTATGCACAACAATAAACTTCATACACTCATGTGTGTGTGTGTGTGTGCTGACATATGTGTTTGTGCTCTCACATATGACTATGAACGTGTGTGTGAGTGCCCTGAACATCTCCTCTGTGCTCCTCTCTAATTATATTCATAACAGCAATCTGAATGTGCAGGGCCCATGATGAATGTGCCACCCAAGTGTGACTTGCTCCTAATAGGATTCTGGGATACGCTGGCAGTCAACAACAGGGCCCCGAGTGGCAGACAACGCCCCACACTGTGGTGTCAAACATACACAATATTACACACACACACAAAATCTATGAACCTAAACTCCAAACAAAAGCACTCAATCAAGTCCATACATTTTGAAAAGATCCGACTGTAAGAGTATACTTTCTTCTCCGCAATCTCTGCTATAAAGCACTTAAACGAACATTACAGACACAACATAGAAATGTAAAATTTATAATACTGACAATTAACAAATTTAAGGTGAGTAAAGGGCTAAGTAACTACTGGTCATACATAAAATCAGGATGTCAGTGCAATCTGAGGCCATGTCTGTGCTCCACAAGGTTTCACCTCAAGTTGCATGAATAGATCTGCACCATTCCTCATAAACACTTACAGGAGTACAAGTACAAGTGGTAGAAATATCTGTGTTTCTTTAGCTTTACAGTGCATTGTTATGTTAACATGCAGTAGAACTGTTCTCAAACAGAACCAACCAAATATTACCCTGAATGCTGTAGATTTGCATAAGCGCAACACCCCTACACCTTGCCTCACTTAACTGTGTAGATTTGTAACTGTTGATGCACCCACAGTGTCAAGCAGGAGCCTGAAACTTGCTGAAGTTACATTTGGGTGGTATGGATCACATGCATCCATTCAGCTGAGTCCAAACAGGATAAGATTCAGGTCTCTACCTGAGTAAGTGCAATGATGATAGTAAAAGGAATGCTTCATGCTTGCTTTAAATTGCGACCTTACAGGACTGTAAACTATCACTGATCACTATTTATTGAGATTATGTCACAGAGATGTTGATTCATGAGGCTTGTTGATGTTGATTCTTTAGGCTTTAATTTTGTGGTATCCATCCACTGGTGATCTGTCACCTACAACAATTGCTAATCATTTATTTCCTTTTCTCTTAAGAAAGCTTTATCACTGGGTTTGATACTATATCATTTCACTCAACAGTATTTGTTTTCTCATAGTCAACACTGATGTTATATGAGTTTGATCTCTCTTAATTGCTTTCCTTTTTATCTCTATTCACAAAGACAAATTAAGTCACTCCACACCTTTATTTTGAAGGGAACTGAGATATACAGGTCAACCTATTTTAACTTGAAAAAGCAAGACAGCTGCTTTGTTTTTGTTCTCCATATCATGTTTTCATTTCAGAACTCTCCCTGGCTCTGCTTTTCACTTGGTTTTTATGTATTAGTTTGTTGGGACATATAATGACATTTGGGATCCTAATCATTTAAGGACCACTAATAACCTTTAATGAGATGTGTCTTTAGCATGAATAACACAATAAAATGTAAAGATTATGCTCTTATGGGGATTTATTATTTCTTTATTATGTACTTCTTAACTGGATCTAAAGTGAGCACAGTATCTTATTAAAATTGTTATATCGTGTTTACAGACAAAGTCATCTTCAAACTTATATTTTCTGTCAACTTTTATGTCTCAGGCTGTAAATCAAAACCCTCCACTCTGCAAGAGGGTCTTGCACACACAGCAGAGGTTTTAACCAATATAACCACCTGATCCTGCAACATCATGCCTCACATACAAACAGTGCCTTTTGAAAATATTGTTATAAATTTATTCTTGAAATGATGAAAATACCAAAGAAACCAGACTTACCGGACCTTAATCCCCATAATTCACTGTGATATTTATTCTGTCTGCTGCTCTCTGATCTGCTGTGAAACCTTTGTATTCTTGTATATTGCTATATTCATTACCATATTCATTACCATATTCCATTGTCCTTTTGTATAGGTTGTGTTCCATATCATTCTAATATAACATCTGTCCAATATTTTGTACTCTGTGCTTGATTAGCATAAGAAAGAGCTCTGTGTTTTCCTCCTTCAAGTTCAATTAGGAAGCAGCACATCCTCAGGTATTTGGAGGAGGGATCTGAGAACTGGAAGGATGTATGGGATAAGACATATAGTCAAAGGCCTTTCCTCTGGGATGCCATTACCATGGTGAGATGGCACAGAAGGGCCCCTGCTCACAAACATACTATTCCACATCCATCCGTCAAAATGTCAGCTTGGGTTCTTCTCTCGTCCTGCCTCTGAAGAAACTCAGAGTCCTGCAGCACTGACTCCTCCTGTATTAGAGCTTGGCAGCATATATGCTCCATATATCACACATAAACAACCTGTGACTGACATCAGAGCCATGGCTGTTCAACGTGTCAGCCATCATGGAAGGTCCCAGATGAGCTGTGGGAGTAAACACACACACACACACACACACACACACACACACACACACACACACACACACACACACATGCAGGCAGGGCACTGGGCAGCCTAACTGGCCCCCCAGGCCCCCAGCAGGTCCCTCAACAGGGCCTTGACAGGGCTGTGGCATTGATAGACCATCTGTAACTATGTCACGTTGGATTACAGTGAGCGGGAAAAAAACACAAAAGAGAAATTGGAGAAAAGGAAAGGAGGGAGGGAGGAAAAGAAAGAGGGAGGAGACAGAGGGATCAAACCCTGTCCTTTTTCAAGAGCCCCTCTCTCAGAGACAAGTCCTTATCCCGGTAGAAAGACTTAATCCCTAACATCCCCCCATCAACACACACATAAATTTACTCACCCCCCTCACCTTCCTCGTCATTCTCTTTCTGCTCCTGCTCCCCTCACTCTCTCTCCCTGCCTCTCTCTCTCTGCTGAGGGACAGTAGTGTCTCAGCTGTAAGGCTTTGTGTTCCTCCTGGGAACCTGCCTAAGAGATTGATCTGCACAACGTGAGGAGCACAAAGACCTTGGGGTTTACGCGCCACAGAGCCGGCCGTGTATGAAGATGTATCCAGCGTGGGAGTAGCCATACCTGTCTCATCACATCACTGCTAAACAGATAGATGAGGAGAGTAGAGGTGGTGAAGGGAACAGAAGAGGGGGCTGAGGTTGTATTGTTTTGATTTGCCATGAACTGAGCAGTGAGAAGAAAATAAGTCTGTGTGGTTTCATTCAAGGCTTGTGTAAAGGAGAATAGACACTCTCATCTTTGTCATCAGCTGCTTAAATAAGTTCAGCTTTTGGTTTTATGTTTGTTCAAGAACTTTACAGAAGGTGCAGATTCAGCATACGGCTCTGGATTTAGTTCTACAAGGACTACTGTCAAAGAATAGAGCTGATGCGATAGTTGCAGACAACAAGGCTTTAAATTTCATTTAGGGTCCAGGCTTGATCAGAGCTATTGTTGGTGTCACTGTCAGCTTTACCTTCAGTGCTGTGACAGACTGGCTTACAGATGGTTTTAACTGTCTGCAGAGCATTGTCAGGTATCAATCAATGGCAAACACATGGAAGTCTATTGGGTACAGGGCTACACCAACATACACTAGGGTACCATGCAAGTCCAACCCAAAATAATAACTTGGCTCGGTTCTGACTGAAACTGGACTTTAAAAATACATGTTCACACGTTTGTGCAGCTAAATTTCCACCAAACTGTATCCCTCAGATTTGGACAAGATAAGGATAACTCAGTTTAGGGTAATTTTCTCTTGCATATGAACACCGCAATCAGCCAAAAGATCGCCACACACCGGCGAATTAGCGAAGTGACGTTGTAAGCCTGTTACATAACAAAAAGAGAAAGAAGAATCAAAGTATCAGGGAGCATCCAATACTGACCTTGCGACAGGAGGTTAGGGAGCTCCACACAACGATCCAGGAGCACAAATTGCATCCTGAGAAATTCCAACAATACTTCTGAATGTCCCTCAGACAATTTCAAGAACTGGTCCATCAGCTGACTCCACGTTTGCAGAAGGAGAGAACAAATTACAGAGAGCCGATTGATCCAGGGCAACAGCTTGCTACACGCCTGAGGTAAGATTTATATTTAGCTATAGATTTATATAGCAGTTCGTCTGTGAATGTTCGCAAAATTAGCTAAAGGCCAACAACATCCCCAAAATTATTTCCTTGTAGGAAAAATCAAAATGTCCTGTAGCAGCCTTTTGCTGCCTTTTATTTTCAAGTCTTTCAGCTTATTATTATGATATTGTCTCCTAGTTGATCTACTGTGTCATACACCAGAACAAATGAGCAGAATGGTGAATGATAAAATCAGCTCCCTTTGTATGTATGACACATGTTACAGATTCTTCTATTTTATGTCCCTTTTCTTCTGTCGTGGTTTCCTTCAACACATTATTGCTGTTCAGATGCCAGGTCAAAGTTGTGTGTACTGGGGAGCATGTGCATTGCTGAAAGATTAATCCAGAAAAGCTGCAGAAAGAGCTTTAGAAAATAAATGCAACATGTTTTTCTTAAATTTTCATGTTTAATGTTGTTGTTTTTAGGCGCAAACTGTCTTATAAGCTTTGTCTTGCTGTTACAGACACTTCCTTTTACTTTTGAATTATTTTTTTCCTCTTTGTTGGCCTGTTGAAAAATGTTTTTACCAGAAATTACAATGGAATGCTCCAGGTAAAAAGTCAATACATCAGATTTTTTAAATTTATTTCATGATTACTGTTGTAATATTGTTTGGAAGCTTTGTTAATTTCAGGCTCAATTCATGCAACAAGGTCATTTGCAAGTTCTCAGTAAACATTGAACTAGTCCGGCCCTCCACTTGGACAAGTTTAATCAATTTTGTGCATTAAATTTTTGTCTAGGGGATTGAACTTGGAGTTTGGTGATGCAGCTTCTCTCTTAAAACTATAATACTGCACCCTTTTTATCCTTGAAATATACCCTGCTCCTGCAGCTCAGTGGAAATGTTTCTGACTGAGTTTCATGGAGCCGTTCTAACCCTTGACTTCTCACTATGAAGTTTTTAAGATACTTTTCCAGTTTTTTCAGCACACTTCTTCAAAAATATTGAATACAGCGCATGATTTGCACCTTGACCGTAGCACAGTACCTTGGCTCTAAATCTATGTGCTGTCTCACCAGTCTCTGTGCTGCAGCTCGCCCACACACTGTGGGCAAAATAATAAGCACCCTGAGGCCCTGCCAAGGCCTCTCAGCTGCTGTGATAGATGGCATTCCCTGTTTCTCTTTTCTTCTTGTTTCCGCTTTCACTCCACACTCACACACATACACACACACAGACACCAACGCAGGTACACAAACGTGATATGAGGCCCGCTGCATCAGTGAGATCCAGTCTCTTCTTCCTCCACTGTGCGCTGATGTATCTAAGAATCCCATTTTGCTCCTCTATTGTGTGAGCGCAGATACAGGCCCATCACTGAGTGCACAAGGTCAGCCAACACATCGGCACAAAGAGCCCTATCTCCTCCTCTCTGTCTGTGAGTGAAAGTGTGTGCTCACTCTCTATCTCTCTATCTCTCTCACACACACACACACACACACACACACACACACACACACACACACACACACACACACACACACACACACACAAACCGTCTCTGCAGTACTCTCTCTCTCTCTCTTATTCATTCATTCTACCGACCATGAGCCGACAGCTCTTTGAATGCCCTGACCTCAAACACCCTGAAATAGCCACAAAAGCCTCCCTGACTGACTGCAGAGTATCAGGCTTCTGAATCTGGACTCAGTGACTTCGAGCTTGTATGAGTCAGTTTGTGTGCGTCCAGAGCTGATCACATTCTCAGATTGGGATCTGGGAGGTTATGACAGGGGACAGTAACACCACGGAGGAAAACTTCACTGCATGTCCACCTCTTTTTCACATGATGCTTGAGGAACAGGTCACTTTTACAGTTTTCTTTTTCATGTTATACTGCTGCACTCTTTTGGCTCCAATACTACATGATACAATGATTTCAGGTTTATCTCATAAATCAAAAATACATACATGATACAATTCCTACATTAAAGTACATTTAGAGTTTTAACGACCATTATTCCTCCTTAAATTGACTCTGAACTAACTTCTTTTGACTAGTGTATAATAAATAAGTTTAAGTCTTAGTGAATATTTTGCTTCAACAATGTCATAGCCAAACTGAGACTGTAGCATGAACTTTCTTCCTCACTGACCTTTAATATAGGAACATGCACAATCAGCAGTGTTTCAGTCTCTGCCGTTCCTGTCAATAGATCAATATTGCATGTGCATTAAAAACTTTAGGACATAACAAGATCACAATGAATAAAGCTCTGCACTAATAAGGTGACATGGTGCACCTTGTGTTTGTCAGGTTTTGTAACGTTGCCTACAAAGGCTTTTAATCCATTTTAAGGAGAGAAAATATTCCTTTCCCCGCACTGTAAAGCATGTCATTCATCAACCTTGAACATCTGGATCTTTGATGGAGCTAGTTGCTTTTTCTTCAAATGGGTCTCCATCAGAGTTTATGGGAGGCTTTTTCTCTGCCTGCAAAATTTACCAGTAACTTTACAATAAAACACAAAAAAGGAACAGTACAATCCAACAAATCAAAGTAAGTTTTTTGGTGAGGTATTTATTTGATTATGTATTAATCTGCTGCAAAACAGAGCGAGCGAGATAGACTGTTACTATCTTGTTTTTTATTACCATCATTTTTGGACATACAGGGCGAAGAGACAATTTACTCTGTATTTTATTTGTTGTTATGATCCATATATCCACTGAGGTACATGCATTTAATTTCACTGTGTAACAAAGTGATACAGCTACATTTGCACCCGATATGATAATTTTTTAACAGAGACAGAAAAATGCTGCAGAAACCTTCGTTAGACAAAACTGCCAATGTCAATTTAAAATGTCTAAATATTATGAGAGGACCTCCATGTGTGCTGAAATATGGTCCTTGGTTTGGCTGAGAATTTTTACTTTACAAATCACAGACGGTCACAGGATTAAAAACACGTATGTCCTCTACAACTACAACAGATGATCAGAGGTCGGTACTTTTAGTCTTAATGTTTTCTGTCTTGAAACTAACTAAATCAATATTCAGAAGTCAGTGCTAAGGTTGTAGTAGTTTTCAAATCCGCAATGATTCACTCATTTAACAACTAAACGTTTGTAAAGTCTGGAGTTTTCACCTGAATTGTCCCTCCTGGTCTGCTGAACAAATACGAAGCAGTAAACTTTTTTTTACGTCAGACTTTCTTTCAGGCTCAGGCATTTTCAACAAGGGTGACCAATGCAAAAAGCAGAGCAGAGATCATCATGATCCCCCAATGACCAGCAGCACCTATATCATTATTACTGTCATCATGCAGTATAATCTCATCATTAATGATTACCCAAACTAAAGTCCACTTCTTTTGAGGAGTTGGATGTACTGCACTTAGCTGAGCTCTTAAATCAGATGTGCTTTTTGAACCTCTTCAGAAATATATTTAGCATCTCTGAGGAATGTGCCTCCACCCCCATTTTCAAATAGATCATGGCTGAGAATGCTCTTAGTATAGAAATCCCAAGTGAAGGAAGTCATGGCTGGCCTGGATCCTGAAACAGACATAAACAATCTACACTATGTGGGCCAACACTGGAGGAAAGTGATAGTGTGATGAGGAAGGGAGGAAGTCTAAAGATGTAATGGACTTTAACTACAGAGAGCTGGACACAAGCAGGAAAAAAAACACACACACACACACTAACAGTATCTGTGAGGTGTTAGAGTTTGGTGTTGTTCATCCGCAGAGATAAAGGTAGTCTACCCATATGGATTCTTGGCAGCAAACTGGGGCTGATATGGTTTTGTGTGTGTGTGTGTGTGTGTGTGTGTGTGTGTGTGTGTGTGTGTGTGTGTGTGTGTGTGTGTGCGTGCGTGCGTGCGTGCGTGCGTGCGTGCGTGCGCGCGCGTGCGTGTGCGTGTGCGTGTGTGTGAAAGCACTGCAGCATGCTACATAAATATTGTAGTGGGTTCTTAACCATCCTCTAGAGTCTCCTCTTGGCAACTGGAAGTGAATAATGCATTACGGAGATGCAGGAAAGATAGTGCTTTATTACAGTTTTGAAGTATAATATGAGTTGTTTGCCCCTGAAACTGTTCAGAGGGGGGGATGCTGCTATGTACTGTGAGCCTTTTTATAGGCCACTCTTTCTTTCTTCTTTTTTGATGCATATTTAATAACTCCAGTTATCTCACTCAAAGGAACATGTCAATAATATTTGAGTGCCCTGATCAGAACTAAGGCTGCTGTGTTTTGATCTAATGTTTTTCTGCTTTTGGTGTTTCCATAGTGATATAAATCATTTTCTTCAACCTAACAATGAATCAAATGAAGGGGAAAACAGAGCACTCTGTAGTTGCATAATTTGTTTTCCTTTCTCATCCTGTAAGATCAGACCCACTCCCATCCTCATCTTCAACCACATGAGTGAAATGCTGTCCAGCATTTATGAAGTTACAGTGGAGAGGAAGAACTTTTTTTAACAGGCAGAAACCTCCAGCAGAACTGGACTGGACTGAGACTGAACTGGGCTTAGAGAGTGGAGAGAAAGAGAGAGAGGGAGCGAGAGATGGACAGAGGAGAGAGGGAGTAGAATGTTAATGAGCCCATGGGTTATGTGGTACATGATATGTTTTCACTTCTCCATTGAAAGGGCAACTGGACTTACTTGAAGACATCCCTCCTCTCTTCCTCAATTCTGAAGTTAATGGAGCCAGGGTTTGGGTTTTTGATGTTTACCTGCTTTTGCAAATATTATTTGGTGTCTTGCTTGCTTGGTCCATGGTGCTGCTGATCGACTCCGCTGTTACCTTGAGGACTTGTTCAGGGTGTCAGCAGTAGCATCCTTCCCCTTGTGCGTTTATGCAGCTGCTGTGGGTGTACGGTATGTTACTGTATACCATGGAAATGTAACAGTTTCAAGAAGCTGTTGTTTTCTTTACCATATAACCTGAAGTTAAAAATTCAGTGTTAAAAACATTATGACACATTATTGATCATTTTTAGACTATAGAATTTAAAACTTTGGTATCATTAATTTTATTACAAGATATGAAAACATACAAAACATCCCTGAATTAGTTTTCCAAATCATGGCTGTGTGACAGGGTCGCAACTGTTTATTCAAGTTATGCATCTATATTTTATTCTCCCAGCTTTTATCTTTCATTTATTATGATAGGAAATCTGAATCCTCCTCTAAAGCACAGAGAGAGAGGGAGAGAGAGAGAGAGAGAGAGAGAGAGAGAGAGAGAGAGAGAGAGAGAGAGAGAGAGAGAGAGAGAGAGTATCACAACAGTTTCCTCTAAAAATCATTAGGGAAGAAAATAAGTGTTTGGAAAATGGAATAAAGAGTGCAGCCTTGTGACTTGCAGTTGACTAGGGGCGGTTCAGGAGATCCAGTACTGAGAGGCCTGACTCTCCCACTCTGCTCTTACTATGTGCAGGCACTTTCATCTGGTAAACAAATGTCTGAGATCTAAAGGCTGTCCCATAGTTGTTATGCTAACCCTGGAGAGCGAAGCCACTCCATTAGCATTTGGAGGAGCTAAATATTAGCTAAGAAAGAGAGTGCTCCTATTTAAAGGCATGAGAAAAAGTCTGCTGCCTTTGGTACCTAACCATCTGTGCTGGCTCCTCTCCCTGCACTGCAAACACGACTCCAGGAGCAGCCCAGAGCACAGGGCTCTAAA
This sequence comes from Xyrichtys novacula, assembly GCA_962446985.1. Lineage (NCBI taxonomy): Eukaryota > Metazoa > Chordata > Actinopteri > Labriformes > Labridae > Xyrichtys > Xyrichtys novacula. The sequence continues at coordinate 5,650,490 of OY660871.1, read as the reverse complement.
CATGCAGACTGTGAGTCCAGCCTCTGAAAATAAGCCTCTCTAACGCCACGTCTTTTAATTCAGGCCCTAGCGCTTCACTCCGTCCAAATAAAGCTGTTCGGATTCAAAACCATGGAGGCAATTTTCCATGACAAGTCCCTTCTGAAAATCACTGAGGTTCCTGTGTGTGTGGGTGTGTGGATGATTTCCTGAGGTAAACTACTGTGGTGGTGTGATAGCTGTTTAGCTTCTATAGGACATTCAAATAATCAGTGACTCCAAGTTTGGTTTTCATCTTCATTCCATTATAAGGTCTAAAACAGGATGCTGTGTGAAACTGCGGCTGATTCATCATTTTTTGATGCTAGTCAGGGGTATGAGTTGAATTTTAAAGCCCATATACCATGTTCATAGTGGTTTAGGTTTAATCCAGTTATCAGAAAGTGGCTGCATGGTCTCCCTGTTTTGTTATTACATGAAAAAACAAACTTCACATTGACTGACATTGTTTAATTTCCCATTTTTTGCTATTCTCCACTCATATTTTCATATCTATTAAAAGCAGTACCAACAGGGAATTTCAGTGAACTTGGCTCTTATGTTGAGAGACAAGCTTGAGGACTGGCATGGCAGCTAAGCCATCAACCTCTAAAGACATGCAGGGTCAACATTACCATTCTGAGGAATACTTTGCCGTCCAAAACCTCCAAATCTCACTGTCTACTCAAAGTTTTACAAACTATTTCAGCTTGACTTAACCCTAGCCATTTTCACTGAGAGGGATGAAGTCTGGTAGGCATAGCCAGGCCTGGAGTGGCTAATCAGGAGAACCAGAATGTTTCCCCATGGGCCAGGCTAGTTGGAGGGCTTCAATGGCTGTGAAAATAAATATATCATATAGGCTGCACCTGCTGTGGAGGCTGCAAGCAGCCTTCTCACTGGGCAGTGAAGTCCTCCTACAACCATACAAAAAATGTCATCCCCAGGCGTCAGACTGAGCAGCGTGGAGCCTGAACAAAAACTCACAAAATTATGAAAAGTAAAACTGGAAAAACCTTTACCAATGAGGTCTTACAAAACACGTAAAGTTTATTTACCTAATAAAAACCTGAAAATACCTAAAATAACTCAGAGAAAGTCTTTTGATTTGGTCTCTGACACCCTGGGGCAATGAGTTAAAGTTTGGTCAGACCTCTAAACACCAGAGGATGATTGCTTTTCTCTTCATTAGTCTTTATTATTAAGGGGACTTTACAAGAGCTTGCTTTAGGTGTTACTCTGAATTGTTTACGATGCTGAGACAACATTTCATTCAGCTGCTATTATTATTCTAAAGGATACTTCCACAGAGCATGCTGCCACTCTTCAAATATGATTATGTTCATGTTTTGCTGTGTTGGGATTGAAAATACAATTTAGGTGCATTTTCATCCTGACTGTTAAAGAGAATCCTCTCTTTTTCATGATCTGGATTGAGTTGACCTTTTATTAGTTTGTGTTGATGGCGGGACAAGAGAGGGATTGCCAATGGGTGATCCATATTGATCAAATTGGAGAGCAATCGTGCTCTACATGGACAAACATTCCTGTCAAGTTCTCAAACTCTTACCTGTGAGTTGAGTCTGTGGTACGCCGGGGTGTCCAGACATTTGAGACCAGGGTGTTCCCATCTTAGCACTGATACTGCTGAGGGGGTGTGAAATATATGAGCTCACCTACATATAAATAATGTTTATTATTGCAACTGTGTAGATAGACTAGCCATTAAAGTTTGTTTAAAATATCTTATATCTGACAAGGAAAAAAAAAAATAAGATCATGTTTTGATTTTTACCCACACCATGCTCAATATTTTGGGGTGTCTTACCTCTAACAATAATCTAGGGTCACAAAAAAATGAGACTTTCATTAAAACCAAGAATAACTGTAACAGAACGAAGCATTTCTCAAAAATAAAAAAACAAACTAAAATGTCTGCCTGAAGTCCAGATCAAAACTGAACTGAAACCTAAAAACTAAAAAGCACTTACGACCTTAATGTGGATAGAAGGTTATCTCGTGTTTCAAATAATGACAGAAAGGGGGAAAATGGAACCAGAAGACTAAGCTACAGTCTACACTTGTCTACACCTGTTCTATGTGAGAATTGCCCAGAAAAATATATCAGCTCTATAGAAATAATACTAATGACTCAATGGAGATAGAAGTGTTGGTTTGAAGTTTGCCACTTGCTACAGACTTCAGTTAAACTGATCCCCTGGTCCATCATAGTTATGAGAAAGAAATAATGAGGTTGTAAGCCATGTTGCGGAGAATAAAGCTCTGTCTCAGCCCTGTGTACCAGTAAGCTTAAATAATATATCTGCAGTGAAGGCTGTGGACTACGGTAGTCTGGTCTGAGTCCCACTCCAACATCCTGAGACAGGGAATTCATTTTTTTGATGTTATGTTGAAATCAACAATTTTATCAAGATCCATAAAGAGTTAATTAAATCACTGTTTTTATTTACGAATTTGTTTGTTTGTTTGTAGGACTTGCACATGATCTCACATCCAGGAACTTTAATGTAATCTCATTAAAGGAGAGAGGGTCCAGCAAGGTGGACTGTGTTGTTAGCTGGTCCATCAGTTTGTGTGGACTGTCCTGTTACTTGTCGTGTTAATGGAGTAATTAGATACCGAATTAACTGGAGTTTTTCTCAGAGCAGAGGGTCTTTAAGTGATTTCACGTACAGGATTCACACTGAGCCTGACACCCAGAGGGAGGTCAGAACTACTGCCTGCCCACCTCCAGCCCCTCGGTCATCCTACTACTGCTCATGCTGCTGAGCAGAAAGGCACACCTGTTGAACCTTCCCAGGGGTGTGGAGGTGGAAAGGGTATAAACACCCTGCAGCACAAAGAACACACACACACACACACACACACACACACACACACAAACACACAATTCTCAAGCATGAGAGGCAGCAACAGCAGCCGCCCACACTGCACACACCAGAGGTCAAGAAACCTTCATTGAGCCTCTATTGTTTCCACTGCATACCACAGCACCCCCAACCAAACATACACACACACACACACACACACACGCACACACACACACACGCACACGCACGCACACACACACACACGCACACACACACATTCACTTGTTTTTATAGAGTCCTAAATGAATGGTGAGGAGGAATCTTAATGAGAAAAAGTGAAGAAAACCAGCAGAGGGGAAACTCTTACTCACGAAACAAACAGATACTGAATCAACAGGAACTGATCAGGTGAGGGGCTCTGATTTTAGATCGATTATAGATAAAAAGAATAGATTAGTTATGACCATTTTAGTTATGAAGCACACAAGTCACAGCAAACATCAAGGATTCCGAACAAAATCATTTTATTACCAGCTGACTTTTCTGTATTTATTTTTTATAACTGGAGGTGAAGATCAGTGATTGGCTTAACGTTAAAACCTTATCAACAGGTTATGATCACAATACATGTAACTGATTTTATCTCCTGTATCATATGAAAGTCACAAGTTACATTCCTGGTTAAGTAAACTCTAAATTTTCTTGAGATTTTTTGTCACTTAACTGCCAATTAATAATAGACCTAACTCTTATATGCAGTGTGTTAATCACATGAATCCTTGTTGTGTTTTCAAACTGCGAGGTTATAAACATCAACCCAAACAGAAAACTGTTTCAAGAATAAGGTCCCTGCCTCCGGCTTCAAATAGCTAAAATGTTCATTACTTTTTGTTTTATATCTCACTCTGACTTTTTTTTTCCTATTTCAGTTTAGTATTGATTAGTTTTAATGAAAATGATGGTTTAAGTTAAGACTTTAGTAGTCAAATTGTTGGTTTTTGGGTTTTTTTGGGGTTCGGGACAGAACCCAACAAGACCTGAAAAAACGTTAAGAACACCACTCTGTTGAGCTGTTTGCCTTGTCAGAGGCAGGATTTCTATGAAAATAACAATACGGTGGTGTCACAACATAGGCACAGTACTAAATGTTTTTTATTAATGGTGTGTGGGCTCATGTACCTTATGGCACCCCTGCATATTTAATGCAGTAGTCTGACTGAAACAGGACTTCTAAAGACATGTAAACATGTCTGTGTTTCAGACAAACATACCTGGATAATGTGGTTGGGGATTGATTTTCTCCATCATGTATGTGAGGATACTGTTCTGCCTTGACATGTCCCTGTTTGTCAGCGTCCATCTAATTGCAAATCCATCCTGCTGCTTTGCTCAGCAGCAGATGGATCCCTACTGAACAGAGGGTTCTGTTGATTCAGAACAGATTCTGTTGATTCTGTTAACTCAGACAGCTACTTAGACACTTGTGTCCACATGGAGAGTGATGTAAATTTAGTGACACATTACTCACAGAAGAGGAAAGTAGTTGTTGGTTGAGGCAGGGTTTACGCTTTATCATCACTTTCTTATCCTTTTTATGCAACAAAGTTGAACTAATATGTGTACCACCAAGCTCTCAATGATGCTTTCAGTTCAGCTGCTGTGCTGCCTCCACTCTCCCCTCCATAAAACAAGTCAGAGTCACAAACACATCCAGTGAGAGCAGTCAGCATGTCATAGAGGCATGTGTATAAAGGGACATTTCATTTGTTCTTCTGAGCTTCTTACACAAGCACAAGTCATGAGATATTTGTTTGATCAGTACGGTTCATGCAGTTACTAAATGGAGGCCTGTTTGTCACACCTCAAGTCTCTGAAAGTGGTCTGGGTGACAAATCTGTTAGTGATTAGGCCCTTCTCCCCTGGAATCATCTACCAGTCCAGGTCCAGTGGTCAGTTACCCTCTCTACCTTCTCCAACCTCTATCCCTCTGTGTCATTAATTTTCATCATCGATCTTGTCCCATTGGAGTCACTAATACACCGTCTTTTCTGGAGTCCCTGAGCTCCATCATCCTGTAGGTTCCTCTGGATCACTGCTGAAGATGTCCCACTGCTGAGGACCTGTCTGCTTCACAGCTGCTTTGACTACAAGAGCATCAGTCTCACTAAAGATCGTGTTTATTTGCATCAGTCTTTCTACTTAATGCTGCAAAGATAATTTTGATTGCTTTGCATCAGTCTCTCCATTTCAAATGTTACATGCAGTCAGAGCTTTTTGATTGTTTCTGCTGCCCAGTAAGGCCTTGCTTTGTAACACATTATCTCCAACACTGATCATCCTAAAAGTTTGTATCAGTTTAATGAAATAAATAGAGGGAGAAGGAGGAGGATACTTCAGGATGACAATGATGAGCAGGAGCCTCTCCTTCCTTCTTCAGTCTGTTTTTCTCACTTACTACCTCCCTCCTTCACCCTATCCCCTCTCGCTCAATAACATTCCAGTCAGTGGTTTGCTGTTGGATCATAGAGATTCGAGGTCTTTGCCGGCGTCCGGGGTCGCCAACAAGAAAGACAAGGAGCAGATGGTGGTCTTTGTCATTCCCTCCTCTTTTCAGCCTTCTGGCAAGCCTCACCACATCTCTCTCCCTCTTTCTCTCACTTAACTAAAGCAGCATTGCAGCCATGTGAATGGGCCCCAATTGCTGCATTGCAAGCAGCCTTGTAGGTATGGACCACTGCAACCAGATGGTGAGATTATTTGAAGCAATTAATTCTTTGAGAGAATCAGTGGGAACATGTTTGCAGCAGAGATTTGGGGGCGCGTGGTTGAATGTGTTGAATGACATTCTTACCTAAAGTCCTCCCAGAAAAGTTCAGATGGAAAGGTGGGGGCCGGTGGTGGGAGGTTCAAGAGAAAACTGTGAAAAGTGGGGGTTTATCCAAGAGGGAAAAGGACATGCAAAGTATGAGGCCATGTATGGGAACTTCAAACTCAAAGAAAAAACAAGTTTGCAACGGAAGAATAAAATAAATATTTGCTGCCACAGAGAAATATTTTATCTGTAATAAATATGAAAATGAAAACTTCAACACATCATGAAATCTTACATATTAATTGATCTGCTGCCCAAACTGATCAACTAACATATCAATAATTCTCTTCATCCTTGCTGCCTTTTCAGGTCTGAAGTCTGTTGTTCTAAGCAGACGAGCACCGACATACGGGCTGTAATTCCTCAACACACAGATCATAGACCTCTAATGACCCTGCAGGTCACAGGGTCACGTCTCTCATTGACTCTGGTCCCTGGTGTCAGCATCAGCTCCTCTCCTGAAAACTCAACTTCCCTTCCAGAATCAGACACTTTCATTTCTCATTCACACTTGGATTAAAGATCCTCAGTGACTTCTCTGCCTACTATATGAATTATCAGGTCTACAAGACACCTTATAACAATGCTGTTTCACTCAAACCTATGCAGAGGTCTTCATGACTTACTTTCAGTTTTGAGGGATTGAACACACATAGTTCTTTTTTTGGGGGGAAAGAAAAACTCCTGGATGTCAAAGAAACACACAAGGTTACCTCACAGAGCGAGTGGAAGTGGATACATCTGAACAGTGTTTACAGCTGATATTGTCCATCCATCATCCATCTATCATCCATCCATCTAAAAAACAGTTGCTGTTGTTGTTGTTGTTGTTTAAAAAAAGAAAAAAAAAATGGATCTGTGGTCTCTCTTTATCAGGTGTGCTAATGTTGCAAGTGTGAAACATGAACCTTGCTAAAATACACTCAGCCTGGTCCAAACCCAAACAGCTGTATAACATCCTAAAGCTTTATCTGATATGAAGAAAAAACTGAATCATAAAGCTTTAAAACACAGAAGTTTGAGGTTTAACCATCCTTCAGAACAGCAGAGACACTTCGTGAGAGACACTGAGCTCACCTGAACAGACTACAGATCTAAAAAAAAAACCTAAGTCTTGTGTGCCACACATCCAAGGTTGGCTATAAATCTTTATTCACATTTTTAAGTCAAAGGGCATCCCCTGTTCTGCATTCGGAGCAATGGGCACTGGACCGGCACTGGTCTGTATCAGTATCTGTGGGCACCGTTGCCACAGTTTTGTCATGTTCAGGGCGGGGGTGAGACAGGCATGTGAGGGATAAGTGTCCTCATCTTCCCTCTTCCCTCACTTGGCCCCACAGCAAAAGGTAGTATCGTGACAAATTGACTTGAAGGAAACCAAATCTCACCTCTCTCATGTCTTTTCGGCTCAGGATAGTAACACACCACCTGTGCGCCTCACCACACCTTATTTCAGGACCAACACACCCATGAGGCACAAGTCTGTATGCTGTTTGCACAGTGTGGGCACTAAGCAAGGAAATGATGTCTGTGTTGGCTGGAAAACAGCAATGACTACTGCGGCACTGTGCACTATAAGGTGCTTTGTGATAGAGTTTATAAAGTCATACAGCTTCAGGATGATCCGCCGAGCAAGGTTGGGGGATAAAACTGTTGGTTATATTTATCAGAGAGTAAATGTCTTGACAATATAAGGAAATGGTAAAGTTTCTGTAAGAAGCTCACCCTAAAAAGAGGAGACTTTCAGTCCTGATGGTAGCAGTCAACATGGTAAGCAGTGCACAACAAGATGCAACAAAGGTACACCTGTTGTTGCTCTCACACACACAGCTCAAACATAAAGAAAACAGCACACAAGCACACAAAAATATCTGTCTGCACCTCCATGTGGTTTGGTCTCCGAGCAGTTTGGAGTACAAACAGGGCACAGAAAACCTGAGCGAACATCCAAACTGCTAGGTCAGGAGTGTTTGATGTAACCATGGTGGAAAAAAGGGAAGTGAAAGTTGCAGCTGGGGGACGTCTGAAAAACTCCCAGTGGTAATGGCGAGATAGCGATGAATAATACTTTTAGACTACACTGAACCGCATCTGGCCTAAATGAGTGTGGCCCAGAACACAGCTCCCACTTTTAGCACTTTAAATATGAGAATAGATCATGGCTACTAAACACAAAGCCCACAGGTGGACTAGTACTACTCGCTACACCTGTCTACAAATGGTCTCTGTGGAGTGTCCTTCGTTTTAATGCTATTCTTACTCTGAACCACATTTTCTAAAATGCCAAAAGACATGAATGTAAGAGCACCTGCCTCTGACTCTTCATTTAGATCTGTTACTTTTATATCTCTCCTGTTTTATTTACGTATGTTTGCAAGAAGGTGTGTATGCATGTGTGAGAGTGAGAGCGTGTGTTGATGGTTACTCAGGTTGCACAGAGTAAACAGTGAATGCACCTGTGTAAATGACACAGAGAGAGCTGTTGTGCTTAGTTGGGAGGCCATCAGGGAATAAGGCATGTTGTGCAAACTGTGTCACCTGGAGAGAATGAGAAAAAACTGGGCACCACCCATCACATCCACAGCTGAGCCACGACCACTTAGTGTTCAGAGGATACCAGCAGCTGTACCTTGCCTGATAGAGAGGACGAACTCACATATACAGTTTACAGTTTAGGATTGAGTTGGGACACCTGGGACAGAGCAATAGAAAATCAATTCACCTGTTGGTTTGATTCAAAATTTAGGGAAGGACTGATTATTTAGTTTCTAATTTGAAAACACAACCAGACTTTCACCCTGCACAGCTGCAGTAGTTCATGAGTCATGAGACAGGGTGCAGCTGAACTGGGTGAAAACATGTTCTGTCATAATTTCACTGGAACATGTGATGGTTTGAGGGGATAAAGGGGCATGTTGTCAGCATACCTGCCAACACTCCCATTTTTCCCGGGACTCTCCCGTATTTCAGACCTATCTCCCGCCCACCTCCGGTATTGTCATTTCTTCCTGGAATCTCCCGTAGTTTGCATGGTCCACGTTCATTCATGAATCGTATCACTATGTTTGTCCAAAGTTGACAGGTTTCCAGACAATCGAAGATAGTCCTGTGTTTCTGCTGAGCCTCACAGACACTGGATTGATACTTTCACTCTACAATTTGGGATGATTCAGGTCGGTTTAAACTGTAAACTATATCTAAGCAGTGTTTGTTGCTAAATGAACACTTCAATGAAAGGGAAACAAATGCGAGATATAATATTTACGTTGATAGTCTTGCACCGTCTCATCGATGCGTTCAGGGCAGCCTCAGATGAAAGAGTGCTGTATTGCACGCATAGATGTTCAGAGAGCCTTATACGAGAGAGCATGTAAAACATATGACGACTTTAACACTAATAATAGTGGACTAAATAAGTTCAAAGCATATTGTAGTTATTTTTTTTATTACCATTTGTTATTGTAAATTAAAAAGAAACAAAAAGTGTACAGTTTCACTTATACTTATTTGGATGAGCAATTTAATCATAAATACTCCAATAATTAGCTCATATTCACCATACAAGGTAACCCCAAAACTGCTCGGTGCATGCCACAAAAATTTCACGGATTTTTTAATCCAAATGTTGGCAGGTATGGTTGTGAGTCTACAAACCAAACAACTCTTACTTCTGTTGGAAGTAAAGATTAGCTGATTAGAAATTTAGCACTGGCCAATACCTGCGCTCAAAAGATTTGCCATCGAAATGATGATTCTGTCTGCAGACGTCCTCTTAAATCTAATCTAATCCTAGCTGACAGCACACTAACTGAAAACTACAGCCTGTTTTCATGTAAAGAGCAGTTCAATTGTTTCTGATATAAATATCAGCATAAACAAATGCGTCATAATTATTTATACACAGTAATCCAATAATTATAGATTTATCTCAAACCACAGACTGTATAATAAATGGAGTGTTGGTGACGTCAAAGAATATCTAACATACACACAAGACTGTTATCATTTTTCGTTCTCCTTTTACCATTTCATCTTTTACAGTGTTCCCATCATTTATTACAGTGTGCATAAAATCAGCTGATCCAAACAGTGCCCATCAAAAGTCCCATGTTACTTTTATATCAATTTTAATACAAAATACAAAGCAAGTCAGTCAGGAAGGAAGGTCTAATATCTGTTCATACTAACAGTGTGCTCATAAAATCAATATGGCAAAATATCGCCACGTAATCCCTGCCAATACCCGTATTGATGCATGTCATGGACACACTGTACAGCTGTGACAGCATTCTGAACAAAATGAAGCAAATAGATGGCAAATGGATCCCAAACACATGAAGCTGCACACATCTTAAGTCAGAAAAAACAGGACCTTGCCTTTAAAACTGGATGCTTTTGGAGCATTTGGGATGAAATATTGCTCTGTCTACAAATGACAAAACTCCGCCAGCGACAACACACAGGCCTGCCACACAGAGACAACAAATAGTGCCCACACCAACAGAACAGAACTTTCAATTGAACATTTCTCTCAACTTAACAGTAGACTGTTCTTATCAATGTGTTCAGGGTTCTGTACTTAGTGAAATGACGAAGGCCTGACTGTCTCCACACAACAAGCATGGGTAAAATTATTCACGCAAATGACTTACATGTAAAGTCAATGCAAAGACGCAATTAGACACTCGTACTAATCTGGCGGCCCGAATGGCGTGAATTAGGCGTGAGCTGAAAATGTCTCAACTTGACAATATTCTCAATATTTGCATCCCGATAACTGATCGGCACTGTGACGTATGAAAATAGACGGTTGTTCACTGGTTGAAATGTAGAAGGGTGGCCTTTATCCTCCTCGATAATAGCTCAAGTGTACCTGCCTGTCCATCAGCTCAGACCTCTGTGGGAGGTCTGAGCTGGAGGAACAAAAAATTGTTTTTACTCGGCTTTAAATATGTTTACTTGTGCTCTAAAATGTGAGTGTTGAATGAAGTGTTTAGGTTGTGTCTGATGCTTCTGCAGTCAGCCTCAAGTGGACACTCTGGGAATTGCAGTTTTCAACCCTACTGCATTGGCTTTATTTTTCAAGACTAGAAGTTTCTGCTCGACAAAAATGTGTAAGTAAATACTTACTTTTTCACTTGACATCTGGATTTTATGACAGCCACTGTCATATCTGGCTCCTGACTGGCCTTTTGCAGTTTGTGGGTTGTGTGTTTCAGATGCATTTTCATGGACCATTGTTCAATACTGCAACTACACCACGGGCCCTATTTTCGTGCTTCGCCAGTGACGTAGCGCATGTGGGGCGTAAGTCCGGTCCGCCGCCCCCACAAGGCGTTCCCAAGCACAATTTGGTATTTTGGTGAGCGGCGCAGCCTGGCGTAAGTATCCCCCCTCCCTAACTCAGCTCCTCCCAGCAGCGTAAGTCGTAGGTAGGGAGGAGAGAGGGCATGGAGTGGGTTTAACACAGCCGAGACCTGTATTGACCAATAACATCAGCTCCTCTCCTCGCCTTTAAATCCGCCACCGGTGAGGCGTATTTCAATTTTCGTGAAGTAGTCAAAGAGATCAAGAGATGTCTGAAGACAGCAAGGCCACACAATGGCGACAGAAGGCAGCTCCTCAACAAGTGTCGCTGTAAATGCTGCAGAGGGTGTCCTTCACTCTCTCTCATATAAGCACAGATGGATTTGGTGTGTATAATGTTGGACCCACTGGTAAGACAAACACCCTTTTCCACAAATAAAGACACATAAAGTTGCACATATTAGAACCTCATGTGACAAAGGTGGGTTGTGCGCAGAGATCACAACATAAATTCCAATAATGGCATTAAAATCGGAACCATTTGTGCTTAAATGACGCATCGCGCTCCGTGGCCTGGCTCTTTCTTTCATAGATGTTGGCGTATAAAATAAATTTGGCTCACAAAACTGAATATTATAATATCCGCATGTAGGCTTAAAGTAAATAACTCATCTGATCACTGAAACAAATCATCTGTTCAGCCGCCGCAGCAACAGCAGCAGGATGGGGAGAGTACAAAGAGACATGTCCAGGTCGAGCTGCGCGAGAAATAAGAGGAAGAGGAAGAAAGAAAAGGAGGGAGACGAATTACATATCTTGCTAACTTCATCATGTGTGTCTATTTACTAGATATAGTATAATTTAATTTAATGCAGTTTCAGCTGTGTTGATTCAGTTGAGTGTCCAAATGCATGCGCAAACGCACTCATCAGATCAGATATAGATCAGAATATATCTATATAGATCTAAATGTATGTGCTGACTCAGATTATTAGTTGTTGATGATTATTTATTGCACTGAAATGTGCCTGACACTGTGGAAACCTGCCAGTGAGGCATCAGTGACGTACGCCGATATGCCGCCGGTCTACCAAAATACCACTAGACCAGCTGCGCTCCGCCTGCGCTGAAAGCTGACCAGGTTTGAATCGGCGAGCTTTCAGCGCACTTTATACGCCACCGGCGAGCACGAAAATGTCACTGTGCCAGCTGATTCTGTCGACACCTCCCCCTGCCATGCCACCACGCCCAGCTTGGCCCAAACTGGCTGTACACCAGGCTCTGCCAGACGAAAATACCACTGCGCGGGGACCGCCACCCTTCGCCGCGTCCCCAGCGGACACAAAAATAGAGCCCCATATGTTACAACTGGTGTTCATTGCTGGGGGTTTTAAATGAAGTGAACCGTCCAGCATAGTTTAGGACATTACCTCTTTTTTTTTCTTGAAGTGTTGAGCCACCTCTGCCACTTGTGCAAGTTTCAAAATACAAGCCACATCTTGCAACTTCAGTTACATCCCTTTAGCACAGACATGTGAAAAGCAGATTCTACTTAGTTTATGGCCATCACAGAACAGTTAGGTAAAATACTTCCCATTCATGTCCTTACTGACTCAGCTTCCACCTGATCTCCAGGTGTGCCGTTTGTTGGCCAGAGCAGACCTGTGAGATATCAGCCTGATCCCTGTCCTCACACTGTGTAGCCACAACAAACAGAGCGCTTCACCTATCAGGTTTATCTAGTAATGAGTCTCTAGTTACTGAGCTCACTCCCTACTGGATGCAGCCATAAACCTTAAGGGAAGTAGGGAGTCAGAAGAGCCACAATTACAGAAGTACACACAGAGGAAGCTCCAGAAAGCAAACACAAAGACAGGAGGGCAATGAGATACTGTACATTCATGCTTCCTCCTTAGTTCAGACAAAACAAGCATACTGCAGGTGCTCAATGTCATGTAGCTCATCATTTTTTTACTCTCAAGCCACATAAAAAAGATTCTCCTAACTCTGTTTTTTCTATAAAACAAAACTTGAATTTTAATACAAAGTTGTAACCTGTTTTTTGGGGGGGCTTTTATAGTGAAAAGTTGTCTCACTCTTACCTGATAAAGGATTTCACCTGCTCAACAGTTTGGAGGTCATTATTTTATAATGTGCCAAATATTTTCAATGAGTGAGAAGTCCAGTCCAACACTCAGACTCTACAGTCCTGCTGTGATACCTGCAGAATGCAGTTCTCTATAGTATCGCTGAAATATATGGGGTCTGTACTTAAAGGGGGTCATCTGGATGGCAGCATTTGTTGTAATAAAATCTGTAATGTTCAGCGTGAATGATGACTTCCCATGTGTGCATTAATAATAAGAAAAAAAAGCTGGTGGAGATACCACACCACATACTTTGAATAAAATTGCTCATTTGTTTCATCAGATCACAGTTCATTCTCACCACAGTCCAGGTCAAAGGGGCTCTATCCCAGAGGAGTCATCTCTAGATCCTATTCACACATGGTTTCCTCTTTATTTCACACAGATTAAACCTTTATTTAGGGATGCATGTTGTCAACAGACAATGTTTTATTGAAAGGATTTTTACCTATGCAATAATTTTTACTAGAGAGCCATGTCTGTTTTCAATGGAGTGCCACCCATGGACTTGAAAATGACCACCTTGAATTGGTTGGCCTTATTCATGTACAACAGATGAAAATTATCAGACATTTTACTCATTATTCTGTCACTCACCTTTTCCTAGCTTTCCTTCTGACTAACTACAAATATCCTTTTTTTACTCGGTCATGTTTCTAACCTGTTACAAATTACTCAAAGTATTTGACATATATTTCTCTCTTAGCATTACACAGCTTTTAAGTGTTGCACAGCCATTTTTCTTGCTTTTTTCAACAAGTGGCTGGGATAAATTCAAAATTAGTTTACATTTTTCATAAAATGGAAAAAAAAATCTGCAGCATTGTCTTAACGTTATTTTCAACTAAAAACAGGGATTAAACTATCTGCAAACCATTAATATCTGTTTGTCCAAAGTTTCCTAGACATGAAGTTGTACTTGAACTAAATACCAGAAAGATGTTATTTTAAAACTGGCTACAATGAGTTTATCTCTGTATCTGATTAAAATCAGGTCTGGATGCTTGAGATTTTTTTTTTATGTTTCTGATACTGACATACTAGTAAAGTAGATCAAGAGTAGAGCTCCATTTCTTCGTCTTTTCCTCCTTCCATACAGTGGTGGCCGGTATATAAGGGCGCTGCGGGCGGAGCCCCGCCTGAGCTGCGTGAGCAAAAAGAGATGTCTGCTGTCTCCCTGAAAATTATTCTCAAAGTAAGGAAATGGCGCTATTATATTAATCATTCCATTAAATGTGTATGTCAGTCTGTTAGCGATCTCTCCAACCAGCGCCGGGGCGAACTCGTAACGTCTGTTGTCTCAAGCATGCTCAGATCACAGTTGTGCATTAGCTTTAAGGGTGCTACGGGCCAGTGCCCAAGCTTTCTGCTCCCTCAAGCATGCTCAGGTTACAGTTCTGCATTAAAAAGTTAGCTTATCCTAGCCACATAAAAAAATCCTTAAGGGGCGCCAGGGACGAGCGCCCCAGCGTCCCTAATTTGAATGACGTAAGCACATTCATAACTAGATTGGCCACAAACAGATGCATAGTTACAATGTGCGTCTGACGTAGCTAGCTGCTCTACTCGGAGCCGCTCCGCCCCTCACTCTGCACTTGGCTGCTAATGACAGAGGACGTGGGAATGACTACCGCGAACCCCCTTCAAGTAGGTCCCATTTGGGAGAAGAACTCTGCACGACTAACTAAAGCTGGAAGAGCTCGGTCCGGATCGACCAGACGTCGCCGCTCAGCAGGTGACCACCGAGAAGAGCAGACAATATAGGCGGACATTTTCAAGAGCAGGGTATAAGCCCAAAGCATGGCTAACCGTAAGTCTGATGAGTAAGGCTCTTTTCTGTTTCCCGTGTAAATTGATGGTGAAAAAAGAAATTACAAAGCTGGCAAAATATAATTTCGGCTTCTGAAACAGTCATGAGCAAAATCTGTTTGTAGAAAAGTGGAGTATACAAAGATTAAAACCTAATATAAACCAGACACGTATTATAGTGAGACATAAAAGCCAGACTGAAAAGAAAGCTAACAAACAAAGTTCATGCCACAATGTTAGAAATCAATCATTTTTAAGGCAGGATGAAAACATCCTGGAAAAGTCCTGGAAATAATAAAACTGTTCTGTATTTAAAGCAAATGTTTGTGTTGTTTTCCATGGTTGATCACTTTGATATGCAGCCTTATTTGTTATAAATGTGGGTCTGCTCTTTACTACATTTCATGCTACTGTCAGTTTCTATATCATAGGATAACATTGAATGTAGGTAGGCTGTGTGTCGGCTATAATGCCCTATTAATAAGTTGAAATACAGTATCCCCACCCCATTTGTCTTTGTAGGTCAACATCGTTTGTTTCCTTAATTATTTTCTTAGAAAGCACCAGAATGACTCATTTACCTTTTGAAAATAAAAAAAAAAGTCTCCTGGGGAAGGATACCCCCGGACCCCCCTACCGGGCTCTGTTTTCCAAACCTTCAGCCCCACCTATTATTTTTCTGACCAGCCGCCACTACTTCCATAGTGCCATGGTGTAATGTGACATCCCCCACCCGGACACGGAGGGTTCAGAGTTTAATGCATGTAAAAAAAACTGGATTTGTACTCAGGTAAAATACAGTTTTAAATCACTGTTTGAACAAAACAATTAGAGACATTTTTACTGTCTTGAATCACAAAAACGATCACACAGTAATTTTTGAGTTTGTTTACAGAGATGAAATGTTTGGTGGATGAAGGAAATACTTCTCCTTTGATAGGAAGTCCTCTCTTTAAACACCTTTAGCCCTCCACCATGAAGACCCAAACTTCAAAATCCAGACTCTGCACATTGTTTGTATTTATATCTTATTGATTTGGTGCCAAACGTGGTCAGCACCAGGGAGTCTTTGGGGTCGACTGTTTACTGTCAGACTGTTTTTCTCACAGACCTTGCCAATCATCTGCTTGTCATTGACAGGAGTTCACTCACCCTGTTGGTAGAGGACAGGCTCCCATCAAAGATTCATACCAGTGACCCCTTTGAAGTCGACCCTGAACCAAACATTGTTGCTCACATTACTGAGCTGAACAGTCACTTCCCATGGCAACAGAAACGAGATAGACAGAGAGGAAGAAAAGGAGAAAGAGAGGAGGAAAATACCCATTTAAAGCCATTTAAGCCTTTCAATATTCATGAAAAAAGAGACTGTGGCGGTTCCCACAAAGTTTGGGACATTAAACCTCCAAAGATGGACTGAGGTGGGTGTCTTCACAACCTAGACCTGAGGGCCCCCTTCTATGCATCCTGGATGCAAAACACTCTTCAGGCTGAACTGCAGCTGAGTGTAGCTTCCTTGTTGTCTTGGCAACCTGTGTAACAAGAAAAAGAAAGAAAGAAAGAAGAAAGCAGGAAAGGAGGAGAGAAGTTGGGTGTGAATGGATGAGCTCCCTGCGTGTGGCGCCGGACAGTCTACCCAGTGGGGCGACTCAAAAGGCTGCAGTGAGCGGGGATGCGGAGCGTGGACGCGTCCCCGAGAGCGAAGGAATGTGAGAGGTACAATAACACACCGCTGGAGGAAGAAATGGTAAGGAGGCTCCGCTAGAGTGGTCTGTCTCGGCCCCTTTAGGTCTACAGGACAGGTAGTAAGAAGAAAACGTTGGAAAACGCGCAATCAGAGATGTTAGTACGGAGCTCTGACGGCTCTTTCCACAAAATGAAGATTGATGAAGTTATGGAGCAAAAATACATTTCCTTAAAAAACAGACTTTAGTGAGTCCGAAAACAAGTTCAGCAGGTTTACCGCGCTCATTAAAACAGGATGGTGCCACATTTAAGAATGCTTTATTGGAACTAACGGATTTTAAATCCATCAGAACAAAGTAAAAACATTTTTATATTTTGATGTATTTTTATTTTATGAGGTTTTCATTTGGCCTGTCTGAATTCCTCTGTTTTGTAGAGAGGTATGCTGGGTAAACCGTGTGTGCAGGTGGTTCGGTTCGGGATCATCTGTCAGAGGGGATCGATACACGCGGGGCTGTGCGTAATTACGCATCAATAACGACGGCACTAAAGCTGTACTCCTCCGCTGATCAGCCCTGAGCGTGGTGTAAATAAAATACCTCCTCTGACTGGATCGATCTGAAAATCTACAGCACGGGCCTCTTATCCCACCGAAGAGAAAGATGCATGAGAGCTTTTTCTTTGTACAGCGATGGCAATGCGCTATTGACTGCTTTAAATCCTCCTCACCTCCTCTCTTTTTCTCTCACACACATACACACACCTATCCTACCAACAAGCAGCCCGCCGCGGCGCACACAGAATGGGACACGCCTTTTCTCGGCTCCGTTGTGGGGTCGGTGGGCAGCGGGCTGCTGGTGATTGACCAGCTTCTCTCCCTCGTCTGTCAGCCGATTGGCTTGGCGCCTCCCCTCTTCTCTATAAATGTAGGAAATCTATTCACTCCTTTCACACCGAGCCTACTGAAACAAGAGGAACTGTGAGGCTTCACGGGATGTGTTGACACACTTGAATTCCGCCTCTTGGTCTATCCTTTCCCCTCGCTCATTTACGGCGGTGTTAGAATAGCTTTAGCAGGGCTTATTACGTCGTAGTTTTATCTTTTATCCCGCTGCTATAGGGTAGTTATTTTTTCGTTGCCTATCTTAAGCTGTTGGTTACCTAAGATGAAGGCTGTTACTCCAGTCCGCCCCCAGGACTCCTCCTCCAGCAGCGGCGAGCTCTCCCTGCACTATCTGTCGAAGCAGAGCGTCAACATCGCCCGGTGCAGGATGGAAGAGGAGGACCTGTTCTGCCTGCAGTACGACATGAATGACTGCTACAGTCGGCTGAAGCGTCTGGTCCCAACCATTCCACAGGATAAGAAAGTCAGCAAAGTGGAGATTCTCCAGCATGTGATAGACTACATCCTGGACCTGCAGCTGGCCCTGGAGACGCACCCTTCTCTCCATAAACACCAACCACAGCGGACCGGGACCTGTCCTCCTACCTCCAACCCCAGCCGGACTCCGCTGACGGTGCTCAACATTGACCATCAGGTAAGTCTTATTCCTCCTATCCACAGCGGGACTTACCGGGGACCCCGGTTTACTGTAGCTCCCTGTGCCAGACTGCCGTCCGCCTCAGACTCAGACAAAGCGCGTCATGCCCGTTTTGTGTCATTGTCCTGTCCATGAGACAAAAATTATTTTAAATGTATTTTATATTACAGTCTTGAAAAATCATGCGCAAAAACGCGATTGTGTGGGATAGATTGCGCACTTGATTGCGGGCTTTATGATTTGCATGATAATGACAGTGTGTGTCAGAGGCCCACCTTATCCCGGGATTGGTGAAGTACCTCAGCCTGCAGACCACTTCACTGCGCACAATAAGGGCAATTTGAGATTCAATAGGGCAGCAGAGAATTTATTACAGCAGATAGTGATTT
This sequence comes from Xyrichtys novacula, assembly GCA_962446985.1. Taxonomy (NCBI): domain Eukaryota; kingdom Metazoa; phylum Chordata; class Actinopteri; order Labriformes; family Labridae; genus Xyrichtys; species Xyrichtys novacula. The sequence continues at coordinate 5,631,890 of OY660871.1, read as the reverse complement.
TCTGCTACTTTGCTGTATGTAAGCCTTTTGCTCTTTCTTTTATTCAGTCTCCCATTAAAGCTAAATCTCTTTCTTTTTCTTTTTGATGTAGAGGACGTCAATAGTGAAAAAGCCGGAGGACTCTATTTTATGCCGCTGAAATAGAAGCACTGCACTGGTAAGTTGACTGAAGTGATTTAGTTCTTCACTTTTTTGTGTTTGATTTTTATTCATTTCTTAAATGACAGATACACATGTGTCCAGTGGTGGTCAGTGAATAATCTCCTGTAACCTGATTGTTCAGCCTGTGAAGTGACAGTCAGAGTGTTTCAAGGATGCCTGTATATGTCAGAAAAAAATCATAATTGAGGAACACAAAATTGGCACTGACCTCAGAGGCAGCTGTGCTTTGCGCAATAACTGTCACTGTTGTAGCAATCTAGGAAGAAGTGAGGGTTCAAACCTCAGCTTACCCTCTCTTTCATTCTCACACTCCTTCCTCTGTCTGTCTCTCTCTGTCTGTCTGTCTCACACCACTTCACTCCTTCATTCAAGCTGCTGCTCTGGCTTTACCATCAGATTGAAACACGCCTGGAGCAGACTAAAAGCAGGCCTGTCACTGCTGTGTGTTAGAGTAGAAGTAGAAACTCATATAGTCTCTCTGTTAGTGTCTGCTGCCTCTCCTCAGCCTTGCCCAACAGCCTGAGGTGCTGTGTGGTTGTTGTTTGACCTGGTTTGTTTTGGGTTGTTGATCAAGCATGGCCTCTGTTTTGTCGGTGGCGCCAGTCAGTCTGGAGTTGTGCAGCTCACCCCCCTGCTGCTATTCATCCCCTCCACAGGTGTGCAGGCAGCACAGAGCCGCTCCAAAGCCAGCAAAGCTTCGCCAGGGACTCACACCGAACTGGAGGCACAATCACAAGGGGATTTCAAAACCGCTGGGAGGAATTCAACCCAAATAAAATCAGCACTCATATCTTTTTTTGTTTTATTGAATAAGGAATCCACATGTACACACAATTCCTCATTTTTAAGTTGAACTTAAATTCTTTTCATTTATGATTTTTTTTTTTTTTTTAAAGAGAGAAAACACGGACTCCCTTTGCTGTGGAGTTTTTTTGGACACCTGCCTGTCAACAGCTATGAAACCTGTTTGTGAATTGTGCTTAGTGAAAAACTACAAACAACTCCAGTTTAAAGCTTTACTAAACTGCGAAAATCATTGTACATTTTGGACATCTATTGTTTAAAATAGATGATTTGTGTTGAACAGGGACATCCTCCCTGGAACCTTAAAATGTTTGATACTGTACAAAAGAACAATTCTGATTCGAGACAATTACGATTGTACATATAGAGAGAGACACAAATGTTCTATGAAAGTATGTGAAAGGAAGACTTATATGCTTAAAATAGACTATTGTAATTTGAAGATATTTTTATTAAAACCTTTTTTTGTTGTTCTGTAAATATTGTGTTTCCACTTTGAAGTCTTTAGTGAATGACCGTGGTTATGCTCTGCCAATAATGTCCTCACATGATGATATCAGTCAACTCTTTGCAGTGTTTTGAACTAGTTTCATATGTAGCATGTCAGGCTCATTGCAGAGATATTGAATGTGCACTGAAGCAGCTCTCCCTGTGTACAGACTGTATGTGGTGGTGGAGTTTAACACTCGTTCTTTATGATTTGCCCTACTTCTTCTTCAATTGTTTTGTCCTCATGAACGGCATTGACCTGCCTGCAGCAGTAGGTGCTAGTCTGTTGTGGGGTGTTTTTTTTTTTTTTTTTAAAGGCCTCATTTGACTCTGTTACATTGCACTCATGTTGAAAAATCCCTCTGAGAGTTTCAGCACTTTTGACAGTGTTTACAGTGTAAAACCTGAATGAAAACACTTCAAGATCTAGCTGTGTTAAATTTGTGTGCTCAGAGCGCTCACTCCACAAGTTACTGATTGACACAGTGAAACCATTAAACTTTGGTTATGAATTGATGAAATTTGTGAACATTAACAGACTTCTTTTGAACAAAAGCGAAATGTACTTGAACGAGGAATGTCTTTAATCAAACATTGAATGATTTCCCAGATGAGTCAGCCACTGTTGTTAACCTAAAGGAGGGAGAAAGCCTTTATTTTTCACAACATTGAACACCGAATTTACCTCACCACCCTCCTGCCAGTGTGAGAGGGCACTTGTACATTAATGTCAGCCGCACTGTTGAACCTTACCTTCACTGGCTTGTGAGGAGTTGTCAAAAATAATTAAAGTTTCCAGGAAGAAATGTGTTGTCTCAAATTTTGTTTCAAGGGAAATCATTATTTTTTCCTTCAATGCCTCCATATAAGAGAGGAAGGATGTGGGGTAGCACAACCAGACGAGCTGAAACATAATACAGCATGTGAGCTTCATGGAAAGTAAAAGGGCGGATAAAGATATTAAAATGTTGCAGATGTCACCTAAGTCCATAAACCTGTTTTGCAGGATTTAGGGATCAGGCTTTTGTTTTGTGGGCTTTCATTAATTCCATTACACACATGCTTGTAGCTTCAGCAGGATTGTAGAAACACACATGGCAGCCATGGGTTCAGGAACAGGTGCTGTCCATTTAAAAAGCAAGCAGCCAAATTTTTTTCAACTCACACATGCAAATTCAAATCATATATTAATGCAGGACGGTCTTTTCTACATGAAGTGCAGATTTATCAGTGCAAAATGTCCCATAATACAACAAATACACAAAAATCTTTAACTTATAATTAATAATGGAGCTAAATCGTTTTTTCCAGCAATAATAATTTTGCTAAATAAAAAACTGATTATGTAAAATATATGAACAAACTCACTGGAACCATTGTGGGTTATTTCATTCATGTGAAAACTGGCTGCTGTAAGGTGTACAGTATGAGGAGTAAAAGTGCCAATAGAATTATTTGTATTTATGAATAATTAATTTATAATGAGGCCAGAAATAAATCCTTCACAGCATGGAGACAAAACATCACTTCATATATTTTGCTGAAGGTGATCAAAGCTGATGTTTTTGTCTGATGAGTAACAATAACCTTCCTTCACTACTGGAGTTTAAAAATAAAACGTTCACTTATAAAAACACAAATTCAAAAAGAGAAGGAATGAAGGTAAAACTTAACGAACTATTGCTGCGGTGTTTAACAAAAAATTATGACTACTGAATCATGTCAACAGAAATAACTCGGGTGCAAATCTGCAAAAAAGGCCTCCAAAGATTTTCAGGAGTCTGACTGAAATATTTCACATATGTTTTTTTTATTTCCATAAAGATGATCATTTAAGATGCTTTTTAAAAAATGCAATGCTGAATAACTAAAATCTAAATTCCCGAGGATCATTTTTAGAGGAGCTTTTCTAAAACAACTGAAACTTTATTTGAAAATACATCAGCTGGGATAAGATTTGCTGCCCTCCAATGACACATTTACCACCTCACACTTATCAGTCCCTCCTTTACTCCTTCTTTCCCACAGAGCTGCTCTTCCCTCCTCACAGACACGCTGGACCTTGTTTCGCTGTCCCCACATCAACCCACTAAATGTGGGTTAAGGTGTCTGTTTGTCACCAACAAGCCCAGCCACACTTTCCCTCTGGGTGTTACAGACACCTTTCAGGCACCCTGCTCCACCGTGGCCATCTGAGGATAAGTCTATGCGGCCACCTGTGTGTGTGTGTGTGTGTGTGTGTGTGTGTGTGTGTGTGTGTGTGTGTGTGTGTGTGTGTGTGTGTGTGTGTGTGTGTGTGTGTGTGTGTGTGTGTGTTTATAGTCCACAGTCACAGCCGGGCTTCTCTGCCCTTGACGAGCTCTGCCCTTGTGAAAATGTGTGACTGTGTGAGTGATACGAGGCAAATAAATAAAAACTGGGAAATGGAAAAAAAGAGTGTGTTTCGAGCTCAGGTGTTGGGCCTGACAGTCAGACCTTCCTGATATGATTAACCGTATTCTGGTTTTCAGAAAGAGGGACCCTGTGAGGACAGTTGAAACCAGCCCTCAGCAACGATGACTGCATGCCATGAGAGGACTGCCTGAAATTGTACTTTTTCAGTATTTGCAGAAAGAGAAAACCAGCTGACCCTTTGACTTAGTTAAACCTGCATCTCACTGTTGGCTCACTTTTTCAGCACACTGTTTTATTTATCATGAACATGCTGAAGCACTTAAGACGAGGAGCAAAACAAAAAACAAAACAAAACAAGAAAACACTTTAAACAATTAAGAAAAATGATGTATTTTTGATCCTTTCATGTCCTTGGCTTCAGTGAAACTTTTATGCGGTTTTATCTGAAAGAAACTTCAAGCTACACACAGCTCTCTTGATTTTTATGATGAGGTTACTCCTGTGTTAGTTTGTCCTGCTGCATCTTTACAGTGTATTTTTCTTACTATAAGGAGCATGTTTGCCTACATAGAAAGAAAGAAATCTGACATTTCTGGAAAAAAAACAATGGTGAGTCACGTGTGGTTTAGTTGGTGTGACATGTACACACTAATCTTACACCCTGTTAGATGATGTCTCATGGAGACAGCTTTTCCCTGAACAGGACAGGAGGCTTCTAATACAGCTCTGAGATCTGTAGGTCTAATTCTTCCTATTAGTCAGCAAGCTAACTGCTGCCATCCCAAGACACATCATTCATCTCAGCTCCTATTACACTTTGCTGCAGCCATATGTTGACTCACAATTCCCACTGTCTCACTATTATCTACCACAGTGGTGCCCCATCCTGTATCTCTCCAGCATTAGCGCTGCAGGATTTTCCAAATAATCCCTGTTGGGAGTCCAACAGCAGTGCAGCAGAAGGACAGAAACCGTGTGGGACTTGTGCAGAAGCTTGATCAGCTCCTTTTGCGTTTTTTAATCTTCCACAAAGCGGACTAACATTTAGGTTTAATTCTACCTGCAGCATCCCCTCCATCTGTGTGCTGTGCCTGCTACAAAGACTGTAGAAAAGCATGTCAGATATATTACTGTCCGATTTGGAGGCCTCAGTCTCCTGTGGTCAACTCTTTTTTTTTCACCTGAGGTCATGTGTCTTAGAGACCAGTCTCTAAGACACATGATTATGAGAACAGTCTTATCACAGCCAGGGACAGTCCAGACTGCTAATTGTTTGCACAGGTATGTCCATGTAAGTGTATTCATGCATGGCTCTTACCTTTGTGCATGCATCTCAATATTTTCATTTTTCTGTTGTGATATAAATCTTGCAGAGGATTGCAACCAAAACCCAAAATTACAGGAGGGATTAAGTGATCTGTGAATCTCACTTTTTCTGATTAAATTTTGCTCGCTCATTATCCACCACTCTACTGTCTCGTGCTTCAAGGTAAATCCTCTAACACTGATTGTACCGCAGAAAAAAAAATCTAATCAGGTTTTTTGTACTACAGCTCCATACAAATGAAACGCAGACAAATTTGTACACCACACCGTGACACAAACACATAAAACGAGGATGCTTGCCATCGTCTGTGCCTTGAATTAACCTTCTGCATATGTTAAACTGCAATAACAGGTTTGGCTGTCGTGTCTCGCCCCCCTCTCTCCCTGATTTAACTCCACATTACAGCGTTCCACGGGGGCCTATATCCCTACGTGTTAATCACTGCTCTTCCCGGCACACAGAGAAATATATGGCGGGTGCTTGCAGAGGAACAGTGGAGGACAAAAACGTGCTCGCTCTTGGACACTACTTGATTACAGACTAATTGGTCTAGAGTGATTAAATATCTCGTGCTTCTCACTAATTGCAGCTATTTAAAGCAGCTATTAGCTTAAAATGCCTGCCACCAACAGCCGTTTACTCATAAACAAAATGTGAGATGCAGCTCCGAACGGAAAACCAGACTTACAGACTCACGGCAGGTTTTGTTCTGCAGCTTCACATCACAAAACATCCGACACAAGTCTGGTTTTTGGGAGGCCAGGAAATTTTCCTTCAAACATTTTCAATTTATCATTTAAAAAAGATCTGCTAACGTTAAAAGCATCAGTCTTTTTCTGTTTGCAAGCAGCTGCAGATGTACATTTCTACTGACGCCCGATTAATCATAATTATAATTTCTACATTTGTATTACTGCTGATAATTGATGTGTAATTGCTTCTTCATTTGAGTGTGTCCTTGCATGTGTGAAAGAATTTAAATACATGAAAGCAAACAATATTTAACAATAATCCATAAGACAATCATTAGGTTTTACTTAGGAGCCTCGGTTGTATCTTTGCGCAGATACCCAAAGATGGAGAAGAAGGACGTCCTCACACACACTCTACATGCTCATGTGATGTGTGCCTGGAGCAGCCATCAAACAAAATCACTGAGGAGTTAATGTGTGTACACCCACCAGTTTAGCTACAGTCAGGGCGTCTTTGAGGGCAACAACAAGTAAGTGACAGGGGTGAACGAGACGAAGAAGGAGGCCGAGGTGCAGCAAGTGAGGAGGGACGGGAATAAAGAGGGAGAGAGATAGAAGAAAAGAGGAGGGAGGACTTGGCATCACCGGTGCCAACCACAGCTCCCGGGAGACGGGCGATGAATTACAGAAATGAGATCTCAGACAAATGCCAAGCTTTTCCAAAGAGCAGCGAGAATGGCTGCACCCCCTGGAGAACACAGTGATTAGAGAGGGGGAAGCAGGGGTCTGCCAAGCCCCTTAAAGGATCTCTGTTAGTCCCTGTTAGTCCATGTAGATGTGTGTGTGTGCGTGTTTGTGTGTGTGTAGGGGTGGCACTGGGACAACAGCCATGTCACAGAACATGACCCTGAGGTGCAGCCATCAGACAGCCAATATGGTGAGTTAAATACCGCTGCTGCATCCGAGCGGAAGGGCTCCAACTGCCTCCAATCAAACAGGTTTCTGTTCACCTAATGAGCTTAATTAATGAGGCTTAGTTTACACTCCGAAAGAGGGAACAATGGGCCTCATTTCCAGAAGAATACAGTTTCTCTTTAACAGACACATGGAGAGATCCTCAGCTGTTAAAAAACCGTGAGGGCAAAACCAATGAAAATACAGGACACCAGGAGAGGCTGACATTCATCAAAATTACACTATCTACGTTTAACTTCATCTGGACTAAGATGGGGAACATAAGCAGGTGATTTTTTTGGGTGTACTGGGTGTTGAGATGCACTGCAATCTCCTCTGGATTAAACATAATAGAGAGGTGTTTGTAAGTTTAGGGTACAAAAAGCTTCATTTGACTGTATGCACTTTGTATAGTGAAGGTAGCAGGAAGCAAAACACATCATGACCAGAGAGGTCACCACTCTGGGTGGACACATTTCCTGACCTGCACCATTAAAGCTGCTGAGCTCACAGTCAAGATAAAGAACATGGAGAGAGAGGAAAAATGTGATACACTACAAATAAATGTATAAACCACAGGTGATATCTATAAATGACAGAATAACAGAATTATTGTGATTTTGGTTGATGAATAAACAGAGTTCTCACCGCCTTTCTCTGACATGCTGTTGCACTGATGGTAATGCCTGCCATTATAAAACACCAGGGCTGATAGTGACTGTCTTTTTTAAAATATTCAAATCTTGATATCTTTTTACAAACAAATAGACTGTAATACTGCAAACTACCTGCACCAGCCCAATGAGAGACGATTCTGCACTTATAAAAACAGACTTTACAAAAACATTAAAGTTGGCTCCTCTGGGTTATTCACCAACTCAACATTTGAACTTCATTGATTGATATTTGAATTGTTTTCTTCCAGTAACTAACGATCTACTAGGAGTAGTAGCATAGTTTGAAGCCAGGACAGATAAAATATCAAAATGTAAGCATGAAAATGGTTTGCTGTGTCAGCTTTAAAGAGGAAGTGTCAGTAACAGGGCTGCTGATGTGGATGAATCAAAATTTGGTCATTATTAAAAATGGACAATAACATCTACACTTATTGTGTATACTCGTTCAGTTTATAAAGTTATACGTTAATGTATGTACCCTTGTCTTACATTAACTGTTTGACATATTTTGTTGGTTTATTTTCAACATTTCAGTTAATATCATAAAAATATAATTATTTTGATATTTTATGGCCAAAATAAGCGTCTCTAAGTTATGAACAGATGTACTATAACTCCACATCTTTTTGCAGGTCAGTGGTGACGTATCGAACTCCTTTACTGAAGCCCACCAGCAACAAAAACTGCCACAGGACATGACTGTCATTTTCTTTTCATAAATACATTTCTAAGTAATATACATGTTTTAGATATCCATCTTATGTGAGTAGACATCTTTAAAAAAAAAAATGTTAATAAATCAAATATAACTATCTTTGTCTTCAAACCAGTTTAATTCCTGCAGCAACTCACCAAATACAAAAACATGTACAGTATATCCTGCGTTCGAGGAGCCTGTTCTTATATGAGTCTAAAAGTCTTGTACTGTGTGAACAAAATCATGATTTAATTTGAATGTTTTAATAAAACCATCTAAACCGTCAAAAAGGGTGTGCCCCTGATAATGTGAGTGGACTTCTTTATACTGTAGAGATAAAACCAATAATGCTGAAATGATTATCCTCCATTCTTATCAAATATAAATTATTTCTGATATATGTATATATATACACACAGACACACATATATATATATATATATGTGTGTGTGTGTGTGTGTGTGTGTGTGTGTGTGTGTGTAAATTCTTTATCTTAACAGATTTGTTCTTTTTAATGCATTTATCTCATGTTGAAAGCTTTTAAACACTTGAAAAAATCCTTTTCAAACCAATTATTGGAAATTTGTTAATTAACAAACAAAAAAATAAAAAAACACAAATCATTTTCTTCTTACACTTGTTTTTATGTGTTTTTTTTTAATAAGGGACAGCTCTGTTGAAATATTCCTTTGTGAATTATGTTGTTGTTTCTTTCAATGTTTCTGCTCAGCTTCTGCCTCCTGCTTATTCAAACATGATTTTTTAAATGAAAGAGCAAATAGGGAGGTAAAATAAAGAATATGTTTAAAAGAGACTTGTTTAACATGACTCTGTGTTTTTAAAAATGCTGAGACAAATGTCCGTGCCAGACATGTGTACCTTCATTAGCACTGAAGCAGTAAACACACTATGATGATTGTTCAGGTGTGAGCTACCTGTCTGTAAATTACATCAGTGTTTTTCTTTTTTCAACTTTGAAGAAAAGTGGTGAGTTCAGATCTGTTTAATCAAGACTTTTAATTCTTATCTCATGAAACTTTTAACCAACCACCAACTCTTACACTGAACTACAGCTGTCAGTGACCCAGGTGTATGTTAGCTCTGCAGACCAAGGAGGAGCCAGTCCATCCAAACAACCAACACTTGATACATCTGTTCACCAGGGGGAGATTAAACAGGCTTGTTGTAAGGTATGCTGTTGAAGAAATGCTTCACCTTTTATCCACATACCTATGGAAAATGAATGTGTACATTGCAGAGTTGTGAAGCCAAAAGAAGTAATTATAAAGTTAGCTGTACATGTAACTAATTACCATTAAGGCCTTAATATCAGATGTTTTTTTCCCCCTAAAATCCATATGAAAGTACAATTTGTATGATACCATCCTTCACACTGTCATTACCCAGGATTATTATTGGGTGTAAAATATCAGCTCTAAAAACACAATTGTACTGCAAGTTTTTACTTTTTTTATTTATTTGTTTTTCTTTATGCCACATCATCTCAGCTCCTATTACACTTTGCTGCCGCCATATATTGACCCACAATTCCAACTGTCTCACTATTATCTACCACAGTGGTGCCCCACCATGCATCTCTCCAGCATTAGCCCTGCAGGACATTTATCATCTTCTGCCACATAGAGGTGCTCATTAATGATAAGAACTGTGAGGATTTCTGTAGATTTTAGAGAAAATAGTGGAAGGCTGACAGCTTGTTTTGGTCTGTTAACCAATGAGAGGCTGTATCTGTGATCATCTGACCTTCAATAGCCCAGTAGGATCATAGCAGCAAGTATAAGGCAGAAACACAAACTATAGAGCTGAGTTAAATGGAATACTCCTGATCAATTCATTCTAGTATATGTAGATCTGTGCTCCCTCAGTTCACCAATTCTTCACTGCTTCATTTACACACAGGATCATTTCTTGCTTATTTTAACTGAAACCACTTTAAACTGAAATTGTATTTTAAATTTTTTAAAACATCAACATATAAGATGAAAAAATTGTCTTGAAGAAGTCTTATCCTGACAATTAGCTCTCAAGGGGGTCATCTTATAATGAGGGTGGTCTTTTATTTTCGTCAGTTCGGTACTTTAACACGGCAGCCACAAAGTTAGTAACTGGGTTGTTTTTATACAGCAGCAGTAAATAATGACTGAAACTAGGGTTAGGCGGTACAAACAAAATCTTACATCACGGTATGAGTAATTTCCTACAACAGTAACGGTATATGTCATGGTATGTTTTTCCCCCCTGTAAATTCAATCAATGGCTTAAAAAATAACCATACCATCACGTTTGTTCATTTTCCTCTTTTATTTTTAAACTCAGATTTGTATACAAATGCAAACAAAATGCCAGACCAGTCTGGCTTCTGTCACTGCAAGTATGAATAAAAAAGAAGAAATCACACACAGCATCACACAAATGTGTATCTCAGTATATAAAAAGAAAAAAATGATTTTTTTTTTCTTTTTAAGTTTTTAAACTCAGCCTTGCTTCATTCAGTGAAATATTAATTCACACCAGCTTAACATTTTATGCTGGTGTTTCCACCTCCAGCAACAACAGCCACATGACACTCTTTGCATAGTATTGTTTTTTTAATCGTTGTTGAACTTTCTAAATTTGCAGAATCTCCAGACAACTGATGTTGTGTCCTTTTTGCCGAACAAGTTCCTCCTCCTCTTCCTCATGTTGGGTAGGTTGGGCTGCATCTGTTTGCTCGGTACTGCCACTACTCTCCACATCTGCCATGATGAGCACCACCAGTGAAGCTGTTTCTTTTTCATCTAAACTATGCCAAGCAGTCTGCTGGACACGCTGGGAAACACACCCAAACCTGACCAATCAAACGGAGCAAACAAACTCCACTGGAGGGGGGCTGGAGCCTATCCCAGCATCTTCGGGCAAAGGCAGGGGACACCCTGGACAAGTCGCCAGTTCATTGCAGGGCTGACATATAGAGACGAACAACCATCCATGCTCACATTCACACCTATGGCCAATTTGGAAGTGGCGAATTAACCTAACCCCACTTCGGCATGTTTTTGGGATGTGGGAGGAAACCGGAGTACCCAGAGTAAACCCATGCAAACACATGGAGAACATGCAAACTCCACACAGAAATGCCCTGACCCGTATTCGAACCCAGGACCTTCTTACTGTGAGGCGACAGTGCTAACCACTACACCACTGTGCTGCCCATTGGTTATGTTTCAGCATTGAAAATTCCAACGACACCCTTATTTTTGTGTGTTCTGGATCACAGTATCCAGAATTTTGTCTGGATCAGGATCAACCTTTGACACCTCATAAAACTCATTGAGATCCTTTTGTGTCATTTTTTACCAAAGACTCTGGCCGTTTTTATAGAGTTAAATGCAAAAATTTCAAAATTTGCCCCATCTCACAATGATAAAGAATCCTTCAAAACATTCCTGGATCCAGAAGGGATCCTCCTTGGGCTGAGACGCACCTCTGGTGAGAATTTCAGGTCAATCCGTCTGTAACTTTCTCCGTAAAGTTGCTAACAGACAAACAAACAAACAAACAAACAAACAAACAAACCAATGCTACCGAAAACATAACCTCCTTGGCAGAGGTAAAAAGAACGGTAAGAGTAAGAGGAAGAAAGAAAAGGAGGGAGACGAATTAAATATCTTGTTAACTTCATCATGTGTGTCTATTTACTAGATATTTTATTTAATTTAATGTGGTTTCAGCTGTGTTAATTTGGTAAGGCTGAGTGTCCAAACGCTTGCCAAATGCGCTCATCAGATCAGATATAGATCAGAATATATCTATAGATCTAAATGTGTGTGCTGACTCAGATTAATAGTTGTTGATTATTTATTGCACTGAAATGTGCCTGACACTGTGGAAACCTGTCTGTGAGGGATTGGTGACATATGCGCTCTACGCCGCCAGTCTACCAAAATACCACTAGACTACCTGGGCTCCGCCTGCGCTGAAAGCTGACCAGGTTTGAATCGGCGAGCTTTCAGCACACTTTATATGCCACCGGCGAGCATGAAAATGTCGCTGCGCCGGCTGATTCTGTCGACACCTCCCCCTACCGCGCCACCATGCCCAGGTTGGTGTGCCTCAGTCCACGAAAATACCAAACTGGCAGTGCACCAGGCTCTGCCAGACGAAAATACCACTGGGTCAACCACCCTCGCCGTGCCGCCAGCGGGCACAATAATAGAGCCCTATGTGTTAAAAATATTTAGAAATGGTCACAGGATAGATGGAAAAATGGACTGTAGACTGCATTAAATATGAGTTCACCTACTGACTCAACCTCAGGTCATAAATACTTGAAGCCTTTACATAATGAAAAAAAGCTAAATTATTAAAACAAATCATCTGATTTATTGTTAGAAGAAAAAGGGGACACCAAATCAAATAAATAACACTATTATTTATTAAAGTAGTCAGTAAATATGTTTAACTCTGCTCTAAAAACAGGCATTTTAAAATGAGTGTTATGTAATGGACACCTGAGAAACTGCAGTTATTTGCAGTTTGCACCAGCCTCATTTTTTTAGACAGACAGACAGACAGACAGACAGACAGATAGACTTTGAGCAACACATTATTATTCTGCTATTTGTTAATTTTTGACTCTCATCTCGGTGATCAGATAAAATCCTCTCAAAGTGGGAATACCAGGTCAAAATGGGGGTTTTATTTCAAAGACTGCCTGAGGGAAATCAGACCAAACAGAAATTACATCGGTGTCTGAGAAGACGAATGGAGACCTTGAGTAACTGCATTACTGCTATTATATTTGAAAATAGAAAAATTAATTCCACTGCAATGTAATGTTTCACTTTCTTACAGATTGTGCATTCAGCCTCAGACATTCCTTTGCTATGAATTTCATTATGAAAACATTCGTTCATATCCACAGTATTCCATATTTGTCTGATTCATAAGCCTGAAAGGAAGCCACTGAGATCTGACAGGACGCTCAGGGAGACCTGGTGTCATTTATATATTCTCTCCAGACATGGTTACAGCTTTATAAATATTACTGTATACAAAAACAAATGTATTCCCACAACAAGTTAAGGTATTGAGACACATATAATTACTTTTTTTAACTTTAATTAGAAATTTAAAAATCCATATTTCATGAATGTATCTGAGTAATTTTCCCAAGTATTAAACAACCTGTGTCCTGGGGTTTAAAGTTTCCCCATCCTATTTGTATGAATTTGCTAAATCAACCATAACTGGTCTGCAACTTGATGACATGAAATCCTGTTTCACCTTTTAGTTTGGAGAAAATTTCTTTTTAAGCGGATGACTTCTGGAGTGAAACTTATCCTGCTCAGTGAAGCCAACAGAAAGAAAGACCAATAAAACAATGTCATGTGACAGGCAGATTGGTGTGGCGTTAGCAGGGATGAGGACACTGCACAGGTATGCAGTGGTATAAAGGGAGCTGGAGCGGGACTGCTGCTCCTGTGATCCAACTCCAGATGGATGGATGGATGGATACAAACACCTAAACAAGTCCAGGTATGGACATAAAACCCTTCAAAATTAACCCTTTATTTGTCTTTGAAGAGTTTTGGAACAAAACTTTTGCCCAGTAGAGATGGTTTTTGTTATTATTTTCATGTCCTGTCCTTTGTTTTCTAATCAGCTTCCCAGCATCACATTCATGCTGTTCAGAATGTGACATGTCCAATTAGTCCGTTGGACATGTCACATTCTCCCTTGTCCCTCCAGTCACCCACTGGAAATGAACTATTTAAGCCTTCCTGTTGATCAGCCTGTGGAAGACGACAGTACCGGTCAATAACGTGTTTGTGTTCTGCTGATTCACTTGTGCACATGCTCCAGCTGGTCCTTCGTCCTCCCTCTTTCACAGTTCAGCAGTTGGCCTTTTCATTCTCTAAGGGTGTCGTAATATATAATGTATAAACAACAAAGATTTATTTTCAGGCACCTTCGGTCTTTATTGACAGGGCGAGGACAGAGCAGGGAACAGGGGAGAGAGCGGCATGCAGAAAAGACACCACAGGGTGGAGCTGAACCTGGTCCACCTGCGACCATGGGGTGCTACTAAACAGCTAGGCCTATCTGCAGCGCAGATAACTGAATTAAAAAAAAAAAAGAAATGGATATTGTGCTGAGAATAAGGATAGAGTAATACTGGGACTTGATACACCAGTTGCCACTCTTCATAAAGCGAAGGAAAGTCTAAGAAGTGTCAGACTGCTACCAAACTAGCTAAAACTCTGAGAGATGATTTACCACTTTTAAAGTGGAGGTTCAAGATTTACTGTGAATCCAAAAATAATGACAGAGCTTGTTTCTCTTCTGGTCTCTACAATGAAACTCTCTGACCATCCTTTGAACTGTTTTTATTCGCTTCTTCAACCTACAATGCACCAATAATAGCACACTGAAAATAAAAGCATAGTAGGACATTGCAGGACAAATACACACTGGAAAAACTCAAACCTCAGCAGGAGTTTTTGTCTCACTTTAAATAAAAATGTTGTATTGGGCTTAGTTGAAGTCCAAGTTACCTGAAAAATGTCTTTAAAATGTTATTTCTTTTATAGTGTCTCGAAATAGGACAGAAATGTTGCCTTATTCCACTGGGAAGGTTTTTTGTACTCATTACAAGCCATTAAGGACTTTTTTATAGTCTAATACCTTGAAATAAGATGTTTCTCCCGACTCAGTGGGTGAATTGCCCTTAAATTAAGCCTGGTGAGACTTTCAATCAGAAATATGGCCAGAATACAAGAATTTGGGTTTTTGATGTGTATCCACTCCAACAGGCCTCAGTTCATTGGAAACACAGAAGCATATTTCCCCTCACGGCTGTGTTTGTAAATGCCATTTTCTCTTTCATGTTTTCTGGTGCCCAGTGGTCCAAAATCTCTCTCAAGCGCAGTAGAAATTTGGCACAAACTGGATCAAAATGAAATGGCACAGCCTGCGCCCCTGATCCCTCCATATGTTTCCATATAGATATCAAGCCATCGATTAGGGGAATGCTGTCATCTAGTTGGCAGCGATTAGGCTGCTGGCTTTGGCACCCAGTCAACAACTAATTCACATGCTAATGTCTTCCAGATCAGGTCTCGCCCCCAAACTGGTTCCCCTTATTGACTTGATTCCCTGATTGGACAGATGGCCACCTTTCAATATCACAGACGTCTGTTTGTGTTTAGGCGCGAGGTACGGGGTTGTCAGGCGAGAGAAGGGGGGTTAGGGTTCCCAAGCTTATGAATAAACAACAACAATCATCATCTAGATAAACAACAACATTATCTGGCGTCTGAACCTTGACGACGATCCATTATGGCCATTACTGTCACATCATGTGCTACAGTCAGCTTTTAATTGCTCTTATTCGCTGCTGAGAATGGGGGAAAGTCAGACGCTGTATCAGTCGACGCTCTTAATTGATTTGTCCTCCTGCTTGCCAAGACCGCAGTCAATACAGTCGAGTGCACTGAAACCTATCAAAGCAAGGCGAGGACTGAAGGCACGAGCACTGAGGACAAAACAGCTGAGGCTTGCAGAGAGAAAGGGAAGAGGGAAACAGCATTTCTTTTACTCCCCACCCCCCTCCTCTTCTCTCCTCTCCTCTCCTCACATCCCTCCCTCCCTCACCTCCTGCTCCGCTCTCTCTCTCCCGCTCTCTCCTTCCATTTTCGTGCCTGGCAGCAATCTTTCTCTGGAGACCTTCTCTGCAGTTATGTGAGGAGAATGTCAGATCCATGTAGCTGAGAGTGTGTACATGTTCTTGTGTGTGTGTGTGTGTGTGTGTGTGTGTGTGTGTGTGTGTGTGTGTGTGTGTGTGTGTGTGTGTGTGTGTGTGTGTGATCCTGCCTGCACAGAAAAACGTCCCCTGGATTTGCTCATTAGCAAAACACAAGTGCGTATGGCTCCCAAGAACAATGCATTCTGGGTACTGCCACTGTCTTTCTTGGCTTTTTGAGTTTGTAAGCAGCTAATGAACAGATTCAGGCATGAACACAGGGCAACACACACTCGCTTACACACTCACACACACACACACACACACACACACACACACACACACACACACACACACACTGTTTCCTTTTAATGACCTGCACACAACACACAACCAACTAGGATTTGTTCAGAATTCAACAAACTTTCTGCACTTGAAACAACGGAGGGTCTGTTTTCTAATCTAACTAAAATAAATAAATAAAAATATTATAAAATTGGATTTGAACATTTTCCCCCAAAACTGCATATTTAATATTCAGCAGTAACACAAAGAGAGGTCTCCTGGTGGGATGAAAAGAGCATCTGGATTTGTGTGAAAAAAGACATTTTTCCTGGCAGAGTAATGACTGACTTTCAGTACCAACACAGTATTTCTTCTCACATGAGAAGATAAATCCTGATCCTTTCATAAAACAATATATTTTCAGTCAATAAAAAATCTCCTTAAGGTCCTTTCAATGTCCTGTCCATGCTTCCTTTAAACATTGTATTGACCCTCCTCAACACAGTTTGCTCAATGAAGAGCTCAAAACCTGTTTTTGTATTTCTAATGGGTGAAATCTGTGAGACCTGTTACCTGGATCATGTGTATCATGTGTAAGTTTACTTGATGAAAGTTTCATTTAAGTTAACATCATTTTTATTCTCATTGGTTTGTTATCTGTACTGAGTGAGGCTGCCTTCACATGGGTTTGTTTTCTGGATTCATAAGCGAAGACCGTATGAACGTCCCTCTTTTCTGGTGTTCACATCATCAGAAGTTCAGTGGTGATGGGCAGATGAAACCTTATGAAATTCTTTTAAAGTGAAGAAGATTCAAAGCTTCGATTCAGCAAACACATTAACAGCTAATGACAAACCCCTAAATGATGCTAATGAGTTTTGAAGCAGTGGTGACGCCACCAGTCATGTGACATTTCATCTATAAAACATGCTCTGAGACTTCAGTGTGAAGCTGTGCGGTTCATTAAAGTAACACAAGCTTTAGAGCTTCAGTGTCATACACCCATCTCCAAAATTCAATTTTCCTGAAAACTCTGTCACATGTTTGATAAGTTTCAGTATGAGCACATAAGAAACGGGAAAGCCCGTGGTGTCCAGTCTTCAGTGGGCAGTAAGTCCATACTTTAACATTCGTAGTCATTTGTTCCTGTAATTTAGTGTGTCATTCTAGCACAAAGACATACTCGTATTTTGGCATTTTTCACTTTGAAAACAAGGAGCTGAACAGTTGATGATTGGGCATACATGTTACTAATGACTGAAACCAGTGTTTCTGTTTGGTTACCACTTCAACACCAAGCGTGCCCTGTACACCACTGCACAACATGACTCCCAGGACTTTATGAGCTCCCAAAGACAGCTTTAGTTTTTCACCTCCATGATTTATTAGTCAATATTTAGATAAACTGTATACAGCGGTCAGGTTAAACTGCTCCCTTGCTCACCCCTCCCATGAGGAAGTAGCAGTATTTGAAGGCAAAACGCATGAAAACTATGAGCCTTCATTTGTTAGGGTTTTAAATTCTTTTGTGCACAACAACACAAGTTTTCTTTTGAATACAATATAATCCTGTGCTGCAATATGGACGGTCTCTAAGGAAAGGGGTCTGCTCCTTATGAGGGCACAAAAGTTTTATTCTTAATTAACCAAAATAAAATATACAGATTCCAACATAATTATTATGAATGAAACATCCCACTACTATAAAGTCTGGGCATTGAAGAATAGACTGTCAAGATGGAAGTGATATGCATCTTATTGCCAGAGTCTGAGTTTGCTCTAACATGAGACCCCCATAGAGGATGAGATTATTCGTTTCCTCAGGCAACCTCCAGGTTACTCACATGATCCAATTTATAAAAGAATTACTAAACAGCACAAAGAGTTTACACACAAAGATAGCCCAAGAGTGAGCCACCTTCTTCTATTCCTATCCTTGTCAAGAGTTGCAGAAATAGAGGTCATGTTTAAAACATTCAGACCATGTCTTGTATCCTATTATTTAAAAAGATGTGGTTCACTTTAAAGAAAAAAAAAGATGGTAAAAATTGACAGTCAAACCTGCCAGGACTGAAAACTACTGATTTGTTTTACTGCCAACTCCAAACACAAAATCAGTGGACTTGATTTGCAGCATGTTTGTGATTAGAGTTGTTAAAGAATTGAGTTTGTGTTTTCGGTGAGTTTTCAGGCTAACCTTTATAAAGGACAAGTGCTGAGTTTGTCTGAGATGTCCAACCCTGGTGCAGATCTGCACAGCCCAGCAGAGTGCCTCAGCAGCTGTACTCCCTGTGCCATTACTGAGGCAGTGATGCAGGCTTCAGTCTGCTTCTGATAAATACCTGAACAAAAACCTTTCAAATGAGAAGAATTTATTATTTAACTTCCATTTTACCAGACCAGGATGAGAGCTTGAAAACATTAAAAGCACCAAAGTCTAACATTTTCAGGAAAGAAGACTGATTTTTCCCGAAGAATTCATTATTTTCTGTGTGAAAGATGCAGTCATTAATATACCCGAAACAGAGATTAAAACTGAAAACCTGTTCTTTAATGCACTTCTGATGAAGGCGTTACATGTTGCATTTCAATCTAAGCATAAGCATGTGATGTGCATTTCTATAAACAAAAGAAAACAACGTACACCCAATCATACTGCAACTCTTCAAAACTAATCAAAGCATGGCCGGGGATGGAAAAAACACTGTAATCACCTCTGCAATAAAAGACTGTGAAATGAGAGGAACAGGTGCATAGGTGAACAAAGATAAATATAGCCCGGCTTGATGAAATAATTTCTCTGTCCTGGATAATAACTCATTATGTTAATCACGAGGCCTATTAATCATTTTCTCATTTGAACTGTCAGGATGTGATTGTCGTACGAGGAGATTGTGTAAAGTACAGTGAAATGATTCGCCTTTTGCCATTCATCAAAGTCAGGGGGGTGTAAAAAGAAATGTACATCAAGATGATTATTGATGCTGAAGCTGCTGCAATGTGTTTGTCCCCAACTATAACAATAAAAAGCAATCTCATATCTCAGGATGTAAAAGAGGAAAGAGTGATAATAAGCACATTTGCAGCAGTAAACCGCTCGAGCTGTTAGACCCTGATGGTGCCGTAATATAACAACACAACAGGAAACATACCAGCTATAGTCAGGAGAGTGTGTGTCTCAGCATACTGTATATGCAACCGTGTGTGTGTGGATGAGTGAGTGTGTGGCACAAGGCTCATATATTGTGATTGTCTCATTGTGAGAATGCCCTACTGGGGTGGCCAGCTGTTCCTGTGCCCATAAAAAGGAGGCAGGGATGTCTGGTGGGATGAAGGAAGCTGCAGAGACACATGGGGAGCCACACACACTTACTTTAGAGGAGCAGATGTAGGACACACACACAGGCACACACACCTGCGTGCACACACACACAAGGTACACAGCCAGCACACACTGTACTCCTGCATGTACACACAAACTCGCCAAAAACCTCACAAAACAAAGAAACTGAGCAACACACTCAGAGTCTGACACACACTCTCAAAGAGGAAAGTAATCACACAAAAAATGTATGCAAAGACAATCCTGCATTTGTATCTACCTGGATGTGGACGTGTGTTACACCACCTCACACTTATATTAAATTACGCACACACACAGCAGCACACACCAGCACAGAAGAAGCAGCAGCAGCAGCAGGCGAGGTGGTGGAGGCGTTATCGGTCCATATCTGTGCTTGGAGCCACAACAGTCTCCAAGGCTGCTATCAGCTCCCCCATTATCTCTGTCTGAGAGTATGTGGAGGAGGATGGGGAGGAGGACAACGACAAAGCACCCCCAGCCCCCATCAACTTGCTTCATAGCTCCTGTACACACACACACACACACACACACACACACACACACACACACACACACACACACACACACTCCTCCACCAACTCGT
This sequence comes from Xyrichtys novacula, assembly GCA_962446985.1. Classification (NCBI taxonomy): domain Eukaryota; kingdom Metazoa; phylum Chordata; class Actinopteri; order Labriformes; family Labridae; genus Xyrichtys; species Xyrichtys novacula. Next base: position 5,611,718 of record OY660871.1, on the reverse strand, counting down.
TAAGAGGGCGGAAATGAAATGTCTGTCCCCTAAGTCGCCCCACTGGCAGAGCTTTGCAGTTGTGGCACACGTTTGGTGACAACAACAAGCATACAACAATAAATCCACAGTATGTGTGTGTATGAGAGAGAGAGAGAGAGAGAGAGAGAGAGAGAAATATATATATAGAGAGAGAGATGTGCAGAGCAGGAGTGATAGACTAAGATAGAGGAAAGCAGTAAAGGGGTTGATGGGGGAGGAAAGTGAAGGAGCCACCCTCGGTGGCCACGCCCAGCCCAGGTCTCATTAACTAATGGTCTCCATGGACAGTGAAGGGCTGAGCAAGGACAGAGAATGGTAGGAGAGGTAGGAAAGAAGGTGAGATCCGTTTATTTGAGTTAAACTCTTTTACTCACTCTCTATCAGCAAACAGCCATCTGCAGCCACACCAGAGGTTGTAGTGATGCTTTTATTTTGAAGGTCTGTATCCTTAGTCCAAGCACACACTCACTTCAAGGTTACTAACTACAGAGGAGTGCAAGTCACCTGAAAAGATTTCACTTTTCATAGGATGGATTGTGTGTGACAGGGTTTGACGAGGGTCTAAAGATGAATCAAAGTGTTATGCAGCACTTTAGTTTTTGTGCAGCAATTTGCTTTTCTGCAAAGAAAGTTCCCGTTTAAGACACAAAAGACACACACACACACACACACACACACACACACACACACACACACACAAAAAAAAAAAAAAAAACAGGAATTACTCCAGCACCACTCCAAGGCAAACAATGAAGCCAGCCCAGTTTCTTAATATGTCTGTATTTTTTTGTTACCAAAATCTGATCAAGTGTAGGTATGTACAAAACTGTGAGGGCCAGGGATATAAAAAAAAATGTATGTGTAATGGTGGGCTGAAGTCTTTTTCCCTCTCACCATCAGAGGAAGTAACAATTTTAATCCCATTTCCACATTTTAGCAACTTGTAACGTTTCAAAATCAAATCTGTGTTTGAATATTTTTTTCAAAACTGGTTGAAATTTTAAGTTTTGCCTTGACTCTGATTATCAACTACAGTCACAAAATTTTAACCTTTTTTCTGTCATTTCTAAATTGAATGTTGACCTCTATCAATTCTCGACATTTCGACTTAATTTTCAGTGTATCAGGGAAAATAGCAAAAAAGACAATTCTTTTGTATGATACATAGAAAACATTTTTATAAATATTAAGAACAAAAAAGGTGTATTTATCTCTTCTTTTTCCATCTTTGTTTACTAACTCATAAGTCTCTGCCTAAAATCTGTTCTGAAACATCGGCTGTCATTTTGAGCCACTGGTCTTGTAATAAAAAGCAGTAGAGGAGGAAAGGGGGTTATTTTTATTTGAAAATGAACTATGATTCAAAACCAAGGGTAGATAAACAGGAAGGGGAAAAAATGTGGCCATGCCTCATAATATCAGTCTCACGTTATGAAAGAAGGCAGGTTAATGAGGAAGATGTTTGTAATTCCTCATACCTTTTACATCAATGTCTTTTTGTTTGAGTCATAGTTCACCTTCAATTACATAAAGCGTTCTGTGATTACTCATGAAAGTGACTATAACTTTTCCATATGAGGTTTAAAGGAGAGACTTTCGTATCTGTGGTCTTTATGAACTCTCCATTGTCGTGCTCTTGCGCTGCTTTTGTGCTGCTGACACGGCTGTCAGTGTTGACAGGGTATCGGCCACTATCGTCTGGGCTGTCCAGCCACTGGCGCCACACTCAGATGGGCTTCTGCACCATCTGAGGTCTGACATGGAGACACTCAGACAGGATCGTGGTGCAGCTGGAGGACAACTGCCTTGTGGGTATAGAAGTAGAATGTGTAGAGAGGTAACTTCTGTGCAAGGCTAAAACTCTCTTCTCTTTATGGTAACGAATCATTCAATACATCGTCAACTTTATTTAAATTATATTTCTTTGACACCATTAATCAAAGGTGTTGAGAGGTTGTTTCATGTCAAGCACCCATACAATAATGTGACGCTGAAACAGAAAGTTTATCCTTTATTTCTGACTCTCTGCTGTGGTCAAAGGTGCTAACAGCTGCTGATTTGCAGCCTGACGGGGCACAGGCCACTAAAATAGACCTGCTAAAGACAGAGAGAGGTGATAGACCCTGAAAGTATTACACAAACATCATAGTGAGAAAAGCAACAGCGGAGCTTGAAACAGTAAAGCTATAATTCACACAAAATGTTCAGAGAAATAATTTGTCATCTCTGTCAAAAGCAACTTGATCACAGCTGTGAGGGTCTAAAGGGGGAGGCTTCTTCAGAGAATTGCTTATCCACCGATACAGCAACCGAGTCTCTAATTTCACACACAAGGTTTTCTGGAAGTTAATGCAAACACAAGCATACAAATACACACACATAACCAACACACACTCCCTCTGTCTTTGTATTTCACACACACACATAAAGCCACACTGCAGGGACCATCTGACAAGGCCAAAGTGATGTTGGTTTCAGGGGACTGTAAGTCGGTCCCTCCACAGATGGGCCGGGGCCCTGCACCCTCTCCCTAATGCTCCATTCTGCAGCTGTGTGAGATTAGCTAGGTACCATCAATGCTAATTTGTGCTGATACAACCAAAACTTTTATTGAGAGGAGGAGAAAAAGGAGATAAAACCCTCACACACACACACACACACACACACACACACACACACACACTCCCGGTACAATGAAGAAGTCTCCTTGAATGTGCTGCAGAGGCTGCAACCAAGGTGGACTCTGCACAGGCACCAAGGTAGGTTTTTATGTATGATTATTAATGATTGTTAGTTTGACATTTAGGGGACCACTATGATGCCCTTTATGTCCCCCAAACAGGGACAGTGGACCAGCTGGGAAAACCTGGAGCATCGTAAGCTCACATGGAAGGATCTTTGGGAAATGGAAGGAAGCCAAATCAGCTTCATCATCAGAGCCACCTATGATGTTCTTCCCACACCCAAAAACCTAAACCAATGGTTTGGAGAAGATCCTTCTTGTGCACTCTGTCAAACACCTGCAACACTGAGTCACATCCTCACCGGCTGTAAAACCAGTCTGTCCCAAGGCCGCTACACCTGGAGACACAACCAGGTCCTAAGACAACTGGCGATCACTCTGGAAGGAAGGAGAACAACCATCAATGCCCTCCCTCCACCAATGCCTAGACGCCCAAACACCACCCCATTTGTAAGAGCAGGACAACCACCGGCAAAACCATCTGCAAGAGTGGAGGCAACCCTCCTAGACTCTGCCCGGGACTGGAGGATGCAGGTTGACCTAGACCAAAAACTCATCTTTCCGCCTGAGATCCTTCCAACTAGCCTCAGGCCGGACCTGGTCTTGTGGTCAACCACCCAGAAGGTTGCGTTCATCATTGAATTAACTGTACCGTGGGAGGCAGCAGTTGGTGAAGCATATGAGCGCAAACGACTGAAGTATGCGGACATAGCAGCCGAGGCAGAGAAGCGCGGCTGGAGGGCCCAGGTGCTTCCGGTGGAGGTTGGGTGCAGAGGCTTCGTTGCAACATCCACAACCAAGCTTCTGAAGAGATTGGGAGTACGAGGACAGGCCTTCCGACGAGCCATCAAATCAATATCAGAGGCTGCCGAACGAAGCAGCAGATGGCTCTGGATCAAGAGAAAGGACTCCACCTGGGCTGCAAAATGACCACCTAGGGGTAAAAGCAGAGGGGGGCACACCTGGGACGCCAGGTGTCGCCGTTGAGCCCCCTGGAGGTGTCGTGGGCCTATCAATGAAACACCAGTGAAGGGGGGTGCCCACCTGAAGACCCCAGTGAAGCTTTTACCCCCCCCCCCCCACTCAATTCCAAGTGCTGATATAAGGGATTGTAATAACTAGTCCTATGAGCTCAACTATGGCCTACACTGAGATGAGACAGCCACTCGAACACCCATACCATAAATATGTGGTTAAAGACAGCAGTTAAGACAGTGGTTAAATGACTCTTTTAAAGATGCCATCCAGAAACTCCTTGAAGGTCGGACAGGGAGTACAGGACTTAGTGCATCAGCAGAAACCTTGGTCAGGCATTGAAACTCATTCTTTCAAAGAGGTGACCCTTTCTGCCCTAAAAAGATAGAAAGATCTCACTGTTGTGCTTAACTAGAGGCTAGTTTATGTTCCTGTTTGTCTGCTGCATTGTTTTCTAGACAAACTCAAGTAAAAGAACAAGTCCAACCCCTTTCCAGGAGTTTGGTTACCATACCGAAAATGTCCGCGAACCAAGCTCCATCTAACGAGTACCACCTACACCATCTGCTGTGACACTGGTTCTTCTCACAAAAGAGTCACAGTTTAGGTCAGAGAGCTGGTCTGGCATGTTGTGGATCAGTATACCTGATGATCCATTACACTTTTAAATGGAAATAAGTAAAAGCCGAAAGGCTGGAAATGATGTTCTGTCTTTTGCGCTGCTGTTGGTAGTACAAAATGCTACTCAGTCTAAAGTTAAGGTGAACTTAACTACTCTCATTTCATGTTGTCCCAATTTATCCTGACTTAACTGATCTTATCTTTTAATATTTTATAATATTTTATAATATTTTACAGAACTTCTAAATTGAACTTCACTTGGAGGGGGTATCATGCTTATCCACATTTACAATAAAAACTGTAAAGTCACAAAGTTTGGTGTCCATACTACATGTATGCAAAGTTTTAAATCACAAGGTAAACATATGTTGTCATAATCTTTGACAATAGATGTAAACTGCTCCAATCACGGACAAATTGTCTGGTGTCTGGTAATGACATTTCTGCGCATGCGTCGGCGTTGTATGGCACCCAGCCATTTCTCTCTCCTGTGACCAACTTTTTAACCCATTTTAACCGGTTTTAAACAACTTTCAAGATTGCTTTTTAAGAGTTTGCTGGCTTTTAAGTTGAACTTTTACAGTGTATGGGTTTTTGTTTTATTTAACTTTATTTTATTTTGTTTTATCTGTCGTAGCAGAGAAAAAGAGTGCAGGTTCCCGCAAGCTGTTGTTTTTATTCAGTTTAATGTTCTAATCGCTTTTAACACTTGTTCCTTGAGCAAAGGATTATTTTTATCTTTTTGCTTTTACCGGACAAAAGGTTTTAGTCATCAGACCCTTGGATTTTATGCACTCTTGCTGAGTCAGCTACATGGCAACCATGGAGGCTATCGCCATAGACGCTTCCTTACCTGTTGAAGTTGGTAAACAACTTAAAAGAGTCCAGAAAAAGATCGCCGATCTTCTGGAGGACATTGGTCGACTCTCAGACGAGCTGCAGAGGAAGGACTCACTCCTGGCCACTTTTAAATCTCTGCTCCCGACGTTGTCCAGCTGGTTGGAGAGCACACAGACCAGCGAGCTGCCACAGCATAGCACTGCCACTGCACTGAGGGACACCATCGTCTGGGAGCCTTCCTCCTCCTCCTGTCAGCGGCCCTCCAGCTCTACTCCCAACAAAGGGACCCCCTGGTCTGAGGAAGTGGTCCGCAATCGGAAGAAGGCTTCTGCCGGGGCTCTGTGCAGGGTTTCCACCTCCGTCGGCATCCCCCTCTTCAACAAATATTCGGCTCTGTCCATGACTGGACCAGGGCCCTGCTGATCCCGAGGTCACCCCGAGAGATGCTGCGCCCCCGCTGACAGACACCACAGCCTTCCCTCCACTCATGGCTGCCTGTGCCCCACCGGATCGACGGGCCATCCAGCACCGTGCCGCTCGCCTCCGTCTCCCCGTCCCTCAGCCCAGCGGAGCGGCTCCTCAAGGACGTGGTGTGGTGGCATACTGGACGTCCTCATCCCCGGGCGCCTGACAGGGAGGACGGGTCCACTGTGCCAGCCACCCCCCTCAGGCAGCAGCATAACTGAGAAAATCCCAGGCGTCCTGAATTCACATCCACAGGTAAACAGGGTCGTCATACACGTGGGCACCAATGACACCTCCAGACAACAGTCCGAGCTTTTAAAGCGTGATTTCACACAGCTTTTTAACAAACATGAGCAAGCATCCCTCAGCTACTCTACCTGCATCCTGTGATTTTATTGTTCAACATTTTATCAACAAACTTGAAACCACACTCGACCTTGTAGCTCCACTGAGAACAAAAAAAGGTACTGCCTAAGCGCACACTGCCATGGAGAAATGAGGAAATCAAAAAACTAAAAAGAAATTGCAGGGTAGCTGAGCGGAGATGGAGGAAATATAAAATCACAATTAATCATCAAATATACTGCGAGCAACTGAAAATGTACAATAAAGCTCTCAGACACACAAGATCCACCTATTTTACCAACATAATCACAGATCATAAGTATAACCCAAAAATCCTCTTTGCTACAATTGATCTTTTAATCAACCCGGTTTTTAACAGATATCAAATCACTCCTTCAGACACACTTTGTGAAGGTTTTGCAGACCACTTCAGGGGTAAAATTGATTTTATACGATCCTCTGTTTTATCTAATCAAAACACTGTTTCTAATACAGTGGAAAATTCGTTTTTACCTGAGGAAACACTGGACAGTTTTGTCCTGGTTGATGCTGAGATGCTTGGTAGAGTTTTCTCCCAAGTAAAACCAACAACCTGCCTTTTAGACCCAATTCCCACATCACTTCATCACAAAAATTTTTTATGGATTCTTTGAAGGTGAGCTTTTAAATATAGTGAATTGTTCTCTTCAGATGGGCTCTTTCCCTGCTGCCCTTAAAACGGCAGTAGTGAGACCCCTTCTGAAGAAGAACAATTTGGATCCTAATGTTCTTAATAACTACAGACCAGTGTCCAACTTACTGTTTTTCAGCAAAATTTTAGAAAAACTCACACAAGCTTACAGTCCTTGTGCTACTGGATCTAAGCACTGCTTTTGACACAGTAGATCACACAATTTTTTTAAATAGACTAAGGCACCTTGTAGGCCTCTCTGGTACTGCCTTGGACAGGTTCATTGCCATGGAAATGCACCATTTTACTCTATTTACCTTTAGATATACATTGATGTTAACAGACCATTGATAAATATATGTCAGCAAAAGAAAATAAGGGCTTAGTTGCAGGGTCGAAAACATTTGCAAGAGTCACAACTTTAGTGCAAAAGCAAAAAAAACAAATCACAGTTGGATTATTTACTTCAACTTTTTGGCTTTTGAGAGTCTGCACACAAAAATCCTAATAAATCTCAACTGCGTTCAAACTACCACAAAAATGGCTAGAAAGAAGCAACTGAGTAAAGAAACAAAAGTACAGACTTGTACATGAAGAAAAGAAGGATACACAGAAAGAGAAATTGCAAAACGCCTAAAGGTGTTAAACAAAGGAGTCCACTACACTCTGAAGAGACTAGAGGAACCTGGACTTATGAGGATAGGAAAAGGCCTGGACGAAAGAGAGTTAATACAAAAGCAGAGGATAAACATATCATTGTCACCAGTAAGAGAGATCGGCAAAAGACAGCACCAAAAATAAGGAAGGAAATCAACAAGGCCGGAACCCATATCTCTGACAACTGTGAAAAGACATTTGAGAAAGGCTGGTCTGAAGGGTTGTGTATCTGCAAAAAAACACTACTTCATCCACAGAACAAGAAAAAGAGATATAAGTGGGCAAAAGCTCACAAAAATTTGACCTAATGATGACTAGAAACAAATTTGCACTGTTTGGTTCAAAACGCAGAGTCTATGTCCGCAGACAAACTGGTGAACATCTGAAAGCACCATGTGTTACACCCACAATTCAGCATGGAGGTGGTAGTTCCATGGTATGGGGATGTTTTGCAGGTGATGGAGTAGGAAATTTGTTTGAAGTAAAGGGTATCATGACGAAGGAACAGTACCACTCCATCCTCCAGCACCATGCTGATCCATCTGGACTCAGACTTGTGGCTCATAAGTTTGTTTTGCAGCAAGACAATGACCCTAAGCACTCTGCCAAGCTCTGTCAGGGTTACCTAGACAAAAAAGAAGAGGAAGGTGTTCTTCAAAAGATGGTTTGGCCCCCTCAGTCTGCAGACCTTTCTCTAATTGAGCATGTGCGGGATGAATTGGATCGATTGGTCAGAAAAACGCGTCCCACGAATCAGCAGTCCCTGGAACATACCTTAAAAAACTTGTGGAACGAATGCCTGGTTTATGCCAAGCTGTTGTTAAAGCCAGAGGAGGTTACTTTAAAGAAAGCAAAGTCTAAGCAAGAAAAACTCAAATACCTAATAATTACAGTCAGAATGTCTTCTGATAAGTTACTCTTTACAAAATAGTCATGTTTATTGTGTTGCAAATTATATATATGAAACTATGATCTTTTTTTGTACAAATCTGATCTTGCTTCCAAACTTTTGGCCTGTAGTGTACATATACAAATGTATGATATCTATGGGGGTAACGCTGCTAGATCTGCTTGCTCAACTGATTGACCACAATAGAGGGGGTGGGGCTTAAACATCGAGTGCTGCCCTCGTACGGCTTCCGGAAAGCCTCCGGAATGGTGGCCATGTGGAAGGGGGGCCTTAAAGAGACAGCAGATAAATCTTAGTGTGTCAGATGGAGGCTGATATGATGATATTTTAACACACCTGAGTGAGAAATGTAAGGCTTTTTTGATGTGAAAATCATGAAAAGCTATTACAGAGGTTTTAGAAAGGAAATATAGAGTCTGAAAATTGCATGATACCCCCTCTTAACTTTTCTTGTTATCTTACCTTTCTTGTTATCTTAACTGATCTGATCTTGTTTACCTAAACTTGACTCGACTGATCTTACCTTATAATGTCTACCTTCACTTTTTTTAATTGTACGTCAAAGTCTCTGCCTCAGGCTACGGGTACTTCCATAATTATTTCCCCTCTGTTTAAAAACACCCTCATAAGCAGTTCAGTCCTGCAGATGGGAATGAAGGGTCATCAGTCTATAGCCTCAAAAATCATAAAAGGACATATGTGTATGCTTATTAGGGTCTTCTTGAGTCTTTTTGTGTTGTTGTACAAAATTAAATAAGGAGTGATGGATTAAAAACCAACTATTTTTACATATTTATTTGCAAAATAATTAAAATAATGAAGATCAACTAGTTTATTTCTTACCATACAATTTAATCTAACAGTTTTAAAATGACATAAACAAACCAGAAGCCGGCCATCTGCGATTTATAGTACATGTGCAGCATATGTAAACAACAGCGAATGCCATATTGAGGAAATTATGTCAGCACTTTCTAAATCCCATTTCTAGCTGTCTCTGTGAATACAGACCGGAATTTAGAAAATTTCTTTAAATCTCCACTTTGGAAAGTGTTTTCTGTTTACGTGCTGACTGGAGCCAAACAGGTAGAGAAAAAAACTATATGTCTTTACATTTCTTCTGCTATGTATCGACAAAGTTTCTTCCACTTGTTAACTGGCACAAACTGCCAGACCTGTAAATCACATCACTCTCTCCCAGTCACAGAAGGGCACGACTAACCCTTATATGCAAGCTCTGGGTGACTACATTATCTAAAATATATACAACAGGCTCTATTTTCGTGCCTCGCCGGCGACGCGGCGCATGCGCGGCGTAAGTCAGGTCTGTCGCGCCGACAAGGTGTTCCCAAGCAGAATTTGGTATTTTGGTGAGTGGCGCAGCCCAGCGTAAGTATCCCCCCTCCCTAACTCAGCTACTCCCAGCGGCGTAAGTCGTAGCGAGGGAGGAGAGAAGGCGTGGAGTGGGTTTAACACAGCCGAGACCTGTATTGACCAATAACATCAGCTCCTCTCCTCGCCTTTAAATCCGCCACCGGCGAGGCGTATTCCAATTTTCGTGAAGTAGTCAAAGAGATCAAGAGATGGCTGAAGACAGTAATGCCACATGATGGCGACAGAAGGCAGCTCCTCAACAAGTGTCGCTGTAAACGTTGCAGCAGGCGTCCTTCACACTCTCTCATATGAGCACAGATGGATTTGGTGTGTGTAATGTTGAACCCACTGGTAAGACAAACACCCTTCTCCACAAATAAAGACACTCACATAAAGTTGCATATATTCAAAACTCACGTGACAAAAGTGGGTTGTGCGCACAGATCACACCATAAATTCCAAAAATGGCATTAAAATCAGAACTATCTGTGGGTAAATGATGCATCACGCTCCGTGGCCTGGCTCTTTCTTTCATAGATGTTGGCATATAAAATAAATTTGGCTCACAAAACTGAATATTATAATAATCGTATGTAGGCTTAAAGTAAATAACTCATCTGAGCACTGAAACAAATCATCTGTTCAGCCGCCGCAGCAGCAGCTGCAGCTGCAGCAGGATGGGGAGAGGACACGCAGACATGTCCAGGTCGAGCTGCGCGAGAAATAAGAGGAAGAGGAAGAACGAAAAGGAGGGAGACGAATTACATATCTTGTTAACTTCATCATGTGTGTTTATTTACTAGATGTTTAATTTAATTTAATGCGGTTCCAACTGTGTTGATTTAGTCAGGTTGTGTGGCCAAACGGGCTCATCAGATCAGATATAGATCAGAATATATCTATATAGATCTAAATGTATGTGCTGACTCAGATTAATAGTTGTTGATGATTATTTATTGCACTGAAATGTGCCTGAAACTGTGGAAACCTGCCGGTGAGGCATGAGTGACATACGCCAATACGCAGCCGGTCTACCAAAATACCACTAGACCAGCTATGCTCCGCCTGCGCTGAAAGCTGACCAGGTTTGAATCGGCGAGCTTTCAGCACACTTCATACGCCGGTGGCGAGCACAAACATGTCACTGCACCCTCTGATTCTGTCGACACCTCCCTCTGCCACGCCACCACGCCCAGCTTGGTGGATCTCGGTGCGCCTCAGTCCACGAAAACACCAAACTGGTTGTACACCGGGATTCGCCAGACGAAAATACAATTGCGCGGGTTTCGCCACCCTCCGCCGCCTCATCGGCGGACACGAAAATAGAGCCCAATGTCTCTCCACCTCTTTGCTCCTCTGATGACTAATGTACAGTGTGATGTTGTTAGCAGGAATAATGGGGAAATTTTTTATTCACTTTATGAAAAACTATTCATCATAACATAGTCAAACAAATCGGATTTCAGGCTGGATTATTGGCTGCTGGAGATTGATATTGTTTTCATAAAAAACTAATAAAGAGGCATAATGTGGATTTTTTGATTATGTTATCAGAGCTACAAACACAGTTAATAATAAAAGTGCACCCGTGCATTAGAAGTGAATCATCACACAGCCGAGATATTCTGGGGGTTTTATTGTAGAGGGACAACAAAATGGTCAAATAATGGCTCCTCGTGTTTACACTATTATAGGATGTTTAAGTTGATTGTAACCTACAGTTACATAAATTATAATTCCAACAATAATAATTATCATTAAAGTTCCTTTTAGTAATATTATCTTAATTTGCCAAAATATGGAGTTAGCAGCATGTGAGACTATCTACGAAATTACATGGTAACCCAATTAGCATGTGGCTAATAAAACACTTATTCTGATTATAAGTTATTCAGAAACAAATGAAAGAAAAGCTACTACAACTGTTTTAACATAAATTCAAAACACACAAAAAAAAACGTCTGTGATGGAAAATGAATAATTTAGGGCTGTTTTAGGGCTGTTGGGGTAACAGATTTTTACCTCATGACAATGACAATCATCGAAAGGAGCAACAGCTGCATGGTCTCAAGTTTAGGTATGACCCCCTAGTGTTGTTCTTTATGAAGTCTGGGAGTCAATCGGCTCCTGACACAACCCTGTAAAGAGTTACTCTAGGATTTACGCTCCACGGACTATCTTTTATTACAGTCAGATCATTGAAAAATAACATTAGCTTGGCTCTAAATGCACCAGTTTTGAACTGACTCCAACAACAACTCAGTAACAGAGCAGTGAGCCATTTAAGCCACTCAGCTTCTTCATGTTTGTGCAGTAAATGTGAAACACATTAACACACACACACACACACACACACACACACACACACACACAACTCTCTCTCTCTCTTTCTCTCTCTTTTGTCTGTCTCTGTATCTAATACAGCTCTGATGATGCCAAGTTGGCATCAGGGAGGCTCTCTGTGTTTGTCTAATGACTACCTGCTGCCTGGCACAATTACATATGGATTCTTCGGAGAGATCAGATTACCCACACAGCCAAATTTCCACTGCTGCTTTTCAGAAAGTTTTGCTTCATTTATCAAGCTCCATGTTACTTCTGAGGTCATTTTACTTCTTGACATGCTCCAACCCAGTAAAATTATAAGATATCATAATGTCAATTATCATTGCTACACTAAAGATACCTATATTTATGTCTGGAACACGACACCAAAAAGCACCCAGTTCTCTTCTGAAGTGTCTTGTTTCATCTTTAGATCAGTACCATAAAAAACTTTTAAAATCAAACAAGCAGATTACCAAAAAACTTCAGAAGAACTAGAGCATCATGTTAACAGAATATTACGTGACCAAACTACAGTGATGCACATGAGGGATTATAAAACAAAGAACTGGTCTGACAGAAACACAAGAGGTAACCTAGAGCGAGACAAAGTGGAGTCTTGTTTTTCATTATTATTTATTCATTTTTCAGTTCTTTGCCTGTTCAATCAAGTCTAATTATTTCAGTTGATTTAGTCCAAAAAGAAAAAAAAGTTGCAGCTTTCATGACTCTTTCTGTGGATGGCATCCTGTCCTGTAAACTAACCGCTCAGTTTGACCAGGGCTGTAAAGAAGACAGAATGGCAGCAGATGTGTGGTAAATCTCTGTATTGTCATGAAAACTATCCGATAGTACTTATTATTTCAAAGAATTCAAAAAGGCATGATCAGTTAGAGGGGATCGAGTCTTTTCAGCCTGCTGAAAGAATGAGCTCATGATAGAAAGCTATTTAGCTCAGTCACCAGAGAAATGACAGGATGTATTAAAAATGTACCATCTTGTGAGAATGTAGCTTTCTTTTCATTTCCCAGCTCTGCACAGCTTTAAATGATCTGTTCTCTGAAGTGAGGCTGGAAATAAGGAACAAGAACTGACATATTTAGATGCCTCTCTTTCTTTCTCTCTGCTTTCATCTCTCATAAACAACCCGTCCTCTCCCTCTTCATCTCTCCCTCACTCGCTCTTACATTTACTGTTGTGTCAATTACTGTCCCGGTGGTTTTCCCCCTCAGTCTGACACATCCACAGTGTGTGAGCATTCATCAGAGCTGTTTAACCCTCACATCCCCCCAACTGGAAAACAGCCAGGAAACGTCACAGAGGCAGCCAGTTGTCATCCCACTTCTCCCCGAACCCCTCCATCACCACCGAGCCCGTCAGACAGAGAGCAGGCCTTGTTGATGAGGAGAAATTCACTAATTGTTTGATTATACAGATCTTCATGATAATGAATCGCTACTCCACGGTTCGGGAACATGGTGTGCAGCCCGAATTACCACCCTAACACTCAAGCTGTGAAAGTTGATTACTCATTAGCGGGTGACTGAGTGGCACAAACAACCCGAGCCCCCTTTAAAATCCCCTCCTGTGTTTTTTACTGTATGTACTTGTAATTGGTGTACAGTTTACTGTGGCACAGGAGAATATCCTGTACCAACAAGGAGAGATTAAAACCCAATCTATACTGAGCGAGCAGCATGTTTCCACCTTGAAACAACACCACCTGAAAGTATAAAACACATTGTTTTCGAACTGTTGTTTTCAATACTTGGGTGTGCCTCGTTTTAACCTCAACAGTCTGTTACAAACAGGACTATCATGTACTCATGTAGGATAAAATAGTTGCCGCATAATCGGACTTTCTAAAGTTAATGAGTATTTTGTAATCAATGATGAGTAATTTGTAAACACCAGCCATGTGTTATTACCTAGTTTTGGACACTTAACAGGAGACAGGTGTGAAGATGAGAGAGATTCGGGTGATTAAGTTGATACAGTTAATGCCGATATTTACTTCGGATTGCTGCTGTGTGTGTGTGTGTGTGTGTGTGTGTGTGTGTGTGTGTGTGTGTGTGTGTGTGTGTGTGTGTGTGTGTGTGTGTGTGTTTGAGCGTGCATGTGTGTAATGTTGCTACTGCCTCCTCCTCCTCCGCTTCTCCTTCTCGCTTACATGGTCTCTTTCTGACCGGCTCTAAAGAATACGCCATCGGGTTGGCAGGATAGACCTCCACCACATCCATCTTAAATTTATCCTCCGACATCTTACCACTAAGCGATTGAGTCACGTACACTAATTACTATTTAACCACTCTGTTCCTGCACAACCGGTGACGTCACAAATGTAGTAAACTCAAGATGGCGCTGTGCGCATGTCGTAAATACACTCTTGAAAGCGGTTTTCCTATTGAACAGCTGATTTTTTTATACAAAAAAATATTTCAGACTCTCTCCTTATTGATTTTTTACCACGTGAGGATGCCAATGTGGTGTGTTTCATGTCCTCTTTAAATTTGCCACCGTTAAGGCATATTACAGTTTTCATGAAGTAGTCCGAGAGATCAAGAGGTGGCTGAAGACAGCAATGCCACACAATGGCGATGGCCCTCAACAAGTGTCACTGTAAGCACTGCAGGGCGTCCTCCACACTCTCTCAAATAAGCACAGAGGGATTTGGTGTGTGTAAGGTTGTACCTTCTGGTAAGACAAGCATCCTTTTCAACAAATAAAGACACTCACATCAAGTTGCATATATTAAAACCAAATGTGACAAAGGTGGGTTGAGCACACAGATCACAGCATAAACAAATTCCAATAATGGCGTAAAATCAGAACCACCTGTGTGTAAAGGACGCATCACGCTCTGTGGCCTGGCTCTTTTTTTTTCATTTATGTTGGCATATAAAATTAATTTGGCTCACACAAGTGAATATTATCATATTCGTAATGTAGGCCTAACTCCTGATTGAATATGAAAACATCAGATAAACAGGTTATTGTGAATTAAAGTTTCTTTTTTTAAGTAAATAACTCATCTGATCACTGAAATAAATGATATTTTTAGCCTTGCCGCAGCAGCAGGACAGGTTAGAGGACACAGAGATGTGTCTGATTCCAGCTGCGCGAGAAATAAGAGGAAGAGGGAGAGAAAAAAAGGGGGGAGACAAATTAAATATCTTGTTAACTTCATCATGTGTGACTTAACTGGATATTTAATTTAATGCAGTTTCAGCTGTGTTATTTCAGTCAGGTGGAGTGTCCAAATGCGTGCCAAACGTGCTCATCAGATAAGATGTAGATCAGAATATATCAATATATATATAAATGTATGCGCTGACTCAGATAGTTGTACTGAATATTGGTTGTTGTTGATTATTTATTTCACTTAAATGTGCCTGAAACTGTGGAAACCTGCTGGGGAGGCATCAGTGATGTATGCGCACTACGCTGCCGGTCTACTAAAATACTACTTGATCAGCTGCGCCCCGCCTGTGCTGAGAGCTGACCCGGTTTGAGCTTTCAGCGCACTTTCTACGCCGCCAGCAAGCACAAAAATTACACTGCGCCAGCTGATTCTGTCGACACCTCCCCCTACCGTGCCACCACGCCCAGCTTGGCACACCTCACTGGGGCGCCGGGCTCCGCCAGACGAAAATACCACTGTGCGGGCTGTGCCATCCTACGAGAAAAAATTATCATCCTACGAGATAAAATATGAAAAATACTGTTTATGTGCTGAAATCAATAAAATCAATAAAGACAATCAGACAATCAATAAAACAACAGTAACAACAATGACTGAAACTTGTTTGGAAAGGTTAGTATCTCAGAAATGTTTGTTTGTCATGTTTTTATTTTTTATTTTTTTCTGGGTTGTGTTTGGGTTGCTGCATTTTCTGCATGGTATACAGAACAGCTATGCTTTCATTTTAAAGCACAAGCTATTTCCTGCAGATCACAAGTAGGGGATCGAAAGGAAAACAATTATCAGAATAGTCTGAAGTTTAAATATTTGCTCAATAAGTAACTTATAGAGGCAAAAGCTCTGACGTTGTTTTTAAATTCCCAATACATCTTTGAGAGTCAGTTTTTAATTGTGATAGCCATCTCTTATCGAGGGCTGCTACAGGTAGCTTGTTCTACTGTTTCTTTTTTTGTCATTCATTCATTTTATAACTTCTGACAGCCACTATAAAGGTCCACTACAAACTCACAGTATTACTTAATGCTTAATTTAGTCACAGAATCAGTTTTTATTTTTTCAATACTGCTATATTGGGACAGCCTTTGTATACACAACATTTTTTTGTTTTTAAAAATTATGAAGTTTAGTGTGATACCTGTGACTCTTACTGTGACAGTCAATGTGTTTTAAAGATTGTCTAACCAATCAATCAATTTTTTTATGTAGCTCCAAATAACAACAATCATTATCTCAAGACCCTTTCCAAAACAGGACATCTAGACCAAACTCCTTATTTAAAGTATTACAAAGACCCAACTTCAAGATGGGAAAAGATTGAATCCCATGTAGAAATAGGACCCACTCTTAACCCCTCTTGAACCAACATAAGTGAAGCACTTTGCTGTATTTAGCTAATTATGGTGGCAAGGAAAAACCTCCTTTTAACAGGCAGAAACCTTGAGCAGAACCAAACTCATGTTAGCTACCTGCCACCACTGGGGTGGGGGAGAGATGGGATAGTTGGAGATTTACATGAAAAAAGATTTCTATATTTTTAAAACCAAACCTTTATTACCCGTCCGTCTCATGTCGCAAAAATTCAAATAAAAAACTCCAACAGCAAAAAACAGGACATTATCAACCGAGATAAGATGACAAAGGAAAAAGCTCAAAACCTCAGGACCAGTGAATTTTCCTGGACTGTACACAAACCCCATTTACAGCCCAGGTCCCAACAAAAACCTCAGTTTGGACTGTAAACCTGTAAAAACTGAAATCCAACCTAAGCCGAGCTGCCAGCATCCCTGTGAACATCTGCACCATGTCCTGTGACCCCTGACCTCCCACCCTGTTCTTCCTTGTCTTCCAAGTGACCTGTTTGGCTTAGCCTGAGATGTAAATTATGAGGGTTTTAGCTGCCTTCTTGTGCACAGAAGAGCATGGCCCATAGAAAGAAAAGTGCTCCCCTAACTCCTGAAACCAGCCCCGCAGCAGCCTGAACAAAGGGCCCATCCTGGGACACTGGACAAAGAGATGGTGTAACGTCTCAGTGTCAGAGCAGAAGGCACAGCTGTCCCCCATGCTAGGATCGAGCTGTGCCAGATACCTGTTTGTAGCTATAGCCCCATGTACAACCCTTCACTGGAGGTCGCCCGTCTGTTTATCAACGGGAGGTTTGTACAGGGACCGCCAACAACCTACTGGGGAAGAGCCCCTGCCAAAAAACTCAGTCTAAGTTGACACCTTCAACTCGGCCAGGGAGTGCAGGCCTGCCACCTTCACATCGATGTACAATATGTACTCATGCTGCTCTTCCCACTGGTCCAAAACAGTCCGGTCCTTCACAAAACCTCTAAAGACCTCTGGGAGGGACACACAGACCTCTGCCACCAGCTTGGACAGCAGTCTGTGTGACCTGATGCTGAATCGCTCTGCCAAGTGAGGGATGGAGGTCTTTAAGAGATGACCCAATTTCACACAGCCGGCCTCCCTCAGTCTGATCCTGAGGCTGTCAGAGGACAGGACCCCAGAGGAGATAAAACTGTTCTGAAACAGAGGTTCCTTAAACGGCCACATGCCTGGTGTTACTGCAGGCTTCCACTGAAAAATAAAGACCTGTGCTGCTTGAACCATCGACTGATAAAAAGGTGTCAACCCAGATAAGTCCACTGAGCTAAGCTCAAGCAGAAACAGATGTTTGTCGTACCCAAGATGACCAGCCTTCCTCAGCAGCAAACAGGCTGTGTCCATCCACAGCAGACCAAAACTGTACAAAAGTCTCTGGGCCGACTGCAGCCTAAAAGCTGCAACCTGCGCCACAATGTTCACCAGGCCCTGTCCACCCTTATGTACTGGCAGGTGCAGCACAGCTGATCTCAGCCAATGGTGTCCTGACTGGAAGAACTCCACCGTCTTCTTCTGGACGGCTTCCACCAGGCCCCTTGGTGGCTGCAAGACCCTCAGCTTATGCCAAAGGGTCGAGGCAACCAAGTTATTGACAATCAGGACTCTTGCCCTGTAGGAAAGCTGAGGGTGCAGCCATTTCCACTTAGACAGTCGGGCGCACACTTTCTCCATCACACCCTCCCAGTTCTTCCTCTGAAACTGCTCATTTCCAAGAAACCCCCCCAGCACCTTCATGCCCTGCCTTCCCCAGCTTGGATTTCCCAGTAAAACCGACGCCCCTGATTCCCTTCACAGCCCCAACTGCAAAGCCTCACTTTTTCCCCAACTGACCCTTGCTGAGGCAGCCTTTCTGTAAAGATCCATGCATATAGAATAGAATAGAAGAATAGAATATTCCTTTATTGATCCCCCATGGGGGAAATTTGTTTTGTCACAGCAGCATCACAGACAGAGTGCAAAAAATGCAGTTATAAAAATAAAGAAATTAATATTAAGAACTTAAAATAATGTAATAAGAAAAAATTTAGAAAAAGAGAGAAGAAAAATAAAACTATCTACAATATACACAATTTAAATGCCAGAAAAAAGTGGTGGTGTGAGTCCAGTTTTATTACAGTTCGTTGTAAAGTCTTATTGCAGAGGGGAGGAATGACCTGCGGTAGCGCCCCGTCTTGCAAGGTGGGAGTCTAAGTCTGCTGCTGAAGGAGCTGCTTAAAGCCCCCACAGTCTGGTGCAGTGGGTGAGAGGGATTGTCCATGATGGATACAAGCTTTGTTAACATCCTCCTCTCACCCACCTCCTCCAGGGAGTCCAAGGAACAGTCCAGGACAGAATTGACCCTCCTGACCAGTCTGTTCAGTCTCTTCCTGTCCCTCTCGGTGCTCCCTGTCACCCTGCAGACCACTGCATAGAAAAGTGCAGATGCTACCACAGAGTCATAGAAAGTCCTGAGCAGAGTCCTGCACACTCCAAAGGACCTCAGTCTCCTCAGCAGGTGGAGACGACTTTGGCCCTTCTTGTACAGGATGTCTATGTTGGTTGACCAGTCCAGTTTATTGTTGAGGTGGACACCCAGGAATCTGTAGGACTCCACCATCTCGATGTCCAGACCCTGGATGTTCACTGGAACAGTCTGAAGTGACCTCCTCCTGCGGAAATCCACAACCATCTTCTTTGTCTTACTGGCGTTGAGCTGGAGGTGGTTTGTGCCACACCAGTTGACAAAGTCACTGATGACAGTCCTGTATTCCCGCTCATCCCCTGACGATACACATCTGACATTGGCTGTGAAAACTTCTGGAGGTGACAGCTCCCAGAGTTGTAGCTGAAGTCTGAGGTGTACAAGGTGAAGAGGAAGGGGGAGAGCACCGTCCCCTGTGGAGCCCCTGTGCTGCAGACCACCATGTCCGATACACAGTTCTGAAGCCTCACAAACTGTGGTCTGTCGGTGAGGTAGTCCACGGTCCATGCGGCTAGGTGACAGTCCACTCCCGCCCTCTCGAGCTTCCCCCTGAGCAGTGAAGGCTGGATGGTGTTGAAAGCACTGGAAAAGTCAAAAAACATGACCCTCACAGTGCTGCCGGTGTTCTCCAAGTGGGCCATGGACCTCTGCAGCAGGTAGATGACTGCGTCATCCACCCCGATGTTTGGCTGATACGCAAACTGCAGAGGATCCAGATGAGAGCTCACCAGGAGACGGAGGTCCCTCAGCACGATCCTCTCCAGAGTCTTCATCAGGTGAGAGGTGAGGGCCACAGGTCTGAAGTGGTTGGGCTCCCTGGGGTGTGCTATCTTGGGGACAGGAATCATGCAGGAAGTCTTCCACAGTGCTAGGACCCTCTCCAGACTCAGGCTCAAGCTGAAGATGTGCAGTAGCACCTCACAGAGCTGGTCTGCACAGTCCTTCAGGAGTCTGGAGCTGATGCCATCAGGACCCGTGGCTTTCCTTGGCTTGATCTTCCTCAACTCACTTCTCACCTGGTCAGCTGTTATGGAGAGGCTGTATCAATCAATCAGTCAATCAAATTTTATTTATATAGCGCCAATTCACAACAGTCGTCATCTCAAGATGCTTTTCAAAGAACAAGAGCAGGTCTAGACCACGCTCGTTGTTTGATGATCAAGAACCAACCTAAGATGGGTTTTGGCCCATCTCAACTAACATGAGTAGCAGTGGCAAGGAAAAACTTCCTTTTAACAGGCAGAAACCTTGGGCAGGACCAGCCTCATGTTAGACAGCCACCATGCCGCTGCTGGGTTGGGGAGGAATGTAGAGAGATGGAGAGAGAGAGAGGAGGGGAGAGGGGAGAGGGCAGGGGGAGAGAGAGAGAACAAGATAAGGGAAGGAGAGAGAGAATGAGTAAGGAGAGGGGGGGAGGGAGAGAGAGTAGAGAACGAGGGTGAGAGAGAGACAGCAGAAACAACAGCAACAACAACAACAGCTCATGTAATGGTGAAACAAAATGAGTTCAGTATATGTATTTATTCAGTATATGTGAGAGAAGACACATCGCCCTGGTTCTGAATAAGACATTGACATCATCAGCGTAGGCCAAAACCACCAGTGGGGGGCAGTGAATCAACCCTGGCAAACTAATCCCAGACAGTTTAGATCTCAATTTAGCCAGAAGTAGCTCAATGGCCAACAAGTACAGCTGGCCAGAGTGGACACCCCTGCCTAATGCCCCTCTGAACCTGCATTGGACAGCTTAGCCCCCCATCCACCTTGACCAAACAACAAGCTTCACTATACAACAAACTCAACAGTGGAAAAAAAAACCATCTCCAAACCCAAAAGCTGTTAAAGTGGAAAAAATGAAACCGTGATCAATTCGATCAAAAGCTTTCTCCTGATCTAAAGAAATAATGCCAGCATCCATATGATGTAATTTGCAAAAGTCCAGTTAGTCTCTCACAAGAAAAAGATTGTCTATGATGGTTCTGTCCAGTACACAGTATGACTGGTCCCTGTGGATTGTTATTCCCAATACATTCTTGAGTCTGTTTGCAAGCACTTTGGATAGGAGCTAGTAGTCAGTGAATAACAAAGCAACTGGTCTCCAGTTCTCCAGCAAAGCCAGGTCGCCTTTCTTAGGCAGCAGTGAGAGGACTGCATGCCTACACGATGTTGGTAATAAACCAGTCCAAGAGGCTTCTTGCAGCAACTCCCACAGGTCAGTTCCAAGATGCCTCCAGAAATGTTTATAAAAACCAGCCAGGAGTCCATCCAATCCAGGAGCTCCACCCAGGGCCATTAGTGCCGCTGTGAGCTCCTCCAGAGAGACCTCAGCATCCAGGAAGTCAGTTGTTGACAGAAAACCCTAATGTGAGCCTTTCCCACCTCCCATCATTGAATCAGTGACTCAAATTCCCTCTTCCTGTCCCTCCATGTTCCCCAAAACGTCTGAAAAGTCTTAAAGAAAACTTTGTCCTGTAGCAGCCTTACATTAAAGTGTCAGTAAGAGCTGCCTCTGGTGGTTGGTGAGATGTGAAAACCTACAGTGACTAGACGATGGTCAGTGAAACCTACTGGGTGAATGTGGCTGCTCAGATAGATAGATAGATATACTTTATTGATCCCAAACTGGGAAGTTCACATGTTACAGCGGCAAAAAATACAAAATAAAATTAAATATAAGAAGAAGTAAGTGAAATACAGACTAAAAATATTAAAAATACCAAGTATATACAATAAATCAAGACTAAATATACTAAACATCCTAAGAGAAAAAAGTGAGATATGAAGATCGTGGGTTATTGAAATGCGTAATAAATATGAAATGAGTAATAAATATGAAATGCGAAATATACAGATGGGATGATAAATAAACAGACAAATTAAGGTGCTCAGTAATGTGATTTGGTAGGAGTTTTAAAAAATGGACCAACAGCAGACAGATGTGAGTCCCTGTCTGACAGATGTGAGTTATTAAACAGTGCAATTGCTTGTGGCAGGAAAGATTTCCTGTATCTGTCCCTTTGACAATGGAGCTGCAACAGTCTGTTGGAGAAGGAGCTCTGCTGTCTGTCCAGAGTGAGGTGGAGAGGGTGGTCAGGGTTATCCATGATGGATAACAGTTTGGTCAGTGTCCTCCTCTCCACCACAGTGTCCTGTTTGCAGCCAATCACAGAGCCAGCCTTCCTGATCAGTTTGTTGAGTCTGTTGGTGTCACTGGCTCCGATGCTGCTCCCCCAACAAACCACGGCAAAGAAAAGTACACTGGCCACCACAGACTAGTAGAACATCTCCAACATCTTGCTGCACACGTTGAAGGATCTCAGCTTCCTCAGGAAGTAGAGTCTGCTCATCCCCTTCTTGTAGACAGCGTCGGTGTTGGATTTCCAGTCCAGTCTGTTGTTGAAATTGCCCATAGGTGTGAATGTGAGCATGGAAGGTTGTTCGTCTCTATATTTCAGCCCTGCGATGAACTGGCAATTTGTCCAGGGTGTCCCCTGCCTTCACCCGAAGATGCTGGGATAGGCTCCAGCACCCCGCGACCCCGGGAACAGGAATAAGTGGTAGAAAATGAAAATGGAAAGATAACCAATGAAGATACAAGGTTTGTACGCTTACAAATATTGCACAATAAATCATGCATTTATGTATCTAATATGAGCTTTGTTGTTTTAGGAACATTATGAACAGTGAACATACCAGTTTGAACACAAACAAAAGTTAATAAAAGACACGTAACAGTAAAAGTTTTGGTGTGAATCACAATATAAGGGGGGACATGAGCTGCTTGGCGAAGGTCTGTGCTCTCCGAGTGCTTTTCTAGTTATTTAAGCATTGGATTGAAAGATGAATTATATTGTTGTTTTGTTGTTCAAATTATTTAAAAATTTGCCCTAAGATCCCATTAGCTGCAGCTGTAGGACTGCTCTGTAATTGCACTGATATCACAGTGAAATCAGTCTATGTGCTCACAAGGATATCTCCACAATCATTCCAAAACAACTCCAACATTATTTAGAAATTTCTCCAAACTCTCCTCTAAATTGCACAAAAACTGTTCAGGGATTGCACTGAAATGGTTTAAATATGTCACTGACAAATTGCACTTTAATCACAGTGTATTCACTTAAAATTTACCCCACATTGCTCCACAAACACAGTTAAATCTGTCCAAAGTTGCATTTAAGTTTGTAAAGAAATAATTTATGCAGGAGAGTGAAATAGATCTAATGGGATTTTTTTAAACTGCTCTGGCTTTGCTCTGATATCCACCACAATCAGCCCATGGTCAATCCTTGTTTGCCCAACAATCATTGTTAAATTGCTCTGAATTTGTACTGGGACTCAACACAAATGATACATAATCTAATAAAATCTAAACATTGTTTTTTAAAATTACTCAAATTTTGCTCTGAAATCTTGCCGCAACTGGTCCATGGTCCATCCATTATGGTGCCAGAATTGCTATAAGATTTCTCCTCAATTGTACTGAAATCGCAGTGAAATTGTTCCATAACCATTTCAGGCTTACTCCAAAGAAGCACCACACTTGATCTAAATTTCCCCCAAATTACTATAAAATTGCATCACGTTTTTCCAAACTTGCTTTGAAATTCCACAGAAATCGATAAAGGATCGCTCTGAAATGGCTCCAAATCACTGAGAAATATCCGACAAATCACACTGAAATCTCGATGTTGCTCCAAAGTCCATCCTTGTTTGCCCAACAATCCTTGTGACATTGGTCTGAAATCTCCACAATGATTCCTCAAACGTTTTAAATTTTGTCCAAAATTGCAGGATAATTTGTACTGACATAAATTAAGCAGCAGACTTAAAGAGCTCCTTTTTTTCCATGGTCCATCCATTATTGTGCCAAAATTGCTGAAAAATTGCTCCTTAATTGTACTGAAATTCGCGGTGAAATTGTTCCATACTTACCAGGATTACTACAAAGTCGCACCATAATTGATCCAAATTTCCCAAAATTGCTCGTATATTGCATCAGGTTTTTCCAAACTTGCTATGAAATTGTGCAGAAATCGATAAAGGATTGCACTGAAATGGCTCTGAATCACTTAGAAATATCTGAGGTGTCACACTAAAATCTCATTGAAGTTCCTCCGGAGTCCATCCTTGTTTGCCCAACAATCCTTGAGAAATTGGTCTGAAATGGAACTGGACTCCTTACAAAATGCTTCATATATACATCAAAATCTCTCCACAATAATTCCACAAACGTTAGTTTTTCTTCAAACTTGCAGGATAATTTGTACAGACATAAATTAAGCAGCAGACTGAAATAGCTCTTCACGTTGTTTTTTAAAATCTCTCCAATTTTGCTCTGAAATCTTACCGTAATTGGTCCATGGTCCATCCATTATTGTGCCAAAATTGCTGAAAAATTGCTCCTTAATTGTTCTGAAATCACTTTGAAATTGTTACATACTTACCAGGATTACTACAAAGTCGTATCATAAATGATCTAAATTTCCCCAAAATTGCTCTAAAATTGCATCAGGTTTTTCCAAACTTGCTTTGAATTTGCGCAGAAATCGATAAAGGATCGCACTGAAATGGCTCCGAATTACTTAGAAATATCTGACGAATCACACTGAAATCTCATTGAAGTTGCTCCAAAGTCCATCCTTGTTTGCCCAACAATACATGTGAAATTGTTCTGAAATCTCTCCACAATGATTCCACAAATGTTACAAATTTTCTTCAAAATTGCAGGATAATTTGCACAGACATAAATTAAGCCGCAGACTTAAAATCTCTCCAATTTGGTTCTTAAATCTTACCGTAATTGGTCCATGGTCCATCCATTATTGTGCCAAAATTGATGAAAAATTGCTCCTTAATTGTACTGAAAGTGCATTGAAATATTTCCATACTTACCAGGATTACCACAAAGTCGCACCATAATTGATCTAAATTTCCCCAAAATTACTCTAAAATTGCATCCAAACTTGCTTTGAACATGTGCAGAAATTGATAAAGGATCGCACTGAAATGGCTCTGAATCGCTTAGAAAGATCTGACGAATCACACTGAAATCTCATTGAAGTTGCTCCAAAGTCCATGTTTGTTTGCCCAACAGTCATCAAATCAAATCAAATCTAGTCAAATTTTATCTATATAGCGCCACTTCACAACAGTTGTCACCTTAAGACGCTTGTCAAAGAACAAGAGCAGGTCTAGACCACGCTCGTCGTTTGATGATCAAGAACCAACCTAAGATGGGTTTTGGCCCATTTCAACTAACATGAGTAGCAGTGGCAAGGAAAAACTTCCTTTTAACAGGCAGAAACCTTGAGCAGGACCAGACTCATGGTAGACAGCCACCATGCCTCTGCTGGGTTGGGGAGGAATGTAGAGAGATGGAGTAAGAGAGAGAGAGAGAGAAAGAGACAGAGAGAGAGACAGACAGAGAGAGAGAGAGAAGAGAGGAGAGGGCAGGGGAAGAGAGAGAGAGTGCGTAAGGAGAGGGAGGGGGAGGGAGCGAGAGTAGAGAACGAGGGTGAGAGAAAGAGACAGGGGACAGCAGAAACAACAGCAACAACAAAAGCTCATATAATGGTGAAACAAAATGAGTTCAGCCTACAGGGTTAGGATATGAGTGATTAGCGACAATGTTAAATCAATTAGATGTGACCACAGTCAGCAGGCCCAATCCTAGTCAGCTCCAGTTTTATGCCATAAAACTGGATCCTTGTAAAATTGGTCTGAAAACTTCCACAATGATTCCAAAAAAGTTATAAATTTTGTCCAAAATTGCAGGATAATTTGTACAGACATAAATTAATAACTTTCCACTTCATTCACCATTTCGGTCATCATTTTTGTTCAAAACCTGTTCAGACTGTTGACTTCCAGATGTTTCTGAGCTCCTCGAGTTCAATGTCCAAAGACTTAAAATTTACAATAAAATCTCTCCACAATAATTCCACAAACGTTACGAATTTTCTCCAAAATTGCAGGATAATTTGTACAGACATAAATTAAGCATCAGACTGAAATAGCTCTTCATGTTGATTTTTTAAATCTCTCCAATTTTGCTCTGAAATCTTACCGTACCAAAGTGTACGGTAAGAGTGTGCCAAAATTGATGAAAATTGCTCCTTAATTGTACTGAAAGTGCATTGAAATTGTTCCATACTTACCAGGATTACTACAAAGTCGCACCATAATTGATCTAAATTTCCCCAAAATTACTCTAAAATTGCATCAGGTTTTTCCCAATTTGCTTTGAAATTGCGCAGAAATCGATAAAGGATCGCACTGAAATGGTTCCGAATCTTTAAGAAATATCTGACAAATCACACTGAAATCCAATTGAAGTTGCTCCAAAGTCCATCCTTGTTTGCCCAACAATCCTTGTGAAATTGGTCTGAAATCGCCACAATGATTCCACAAATGTTACGAATCTTCTCCAAAATTGCAGGATAATTTTTACCGATATAAATTAAGCCGCAGACTAAAATAGCTCTTCAAGTTGTTTTTTTTTAAATCTCTTCAATTTGGCCCTTAAATCTTATCGTAATTGGTCCATGGTCCATACATCATTGTGCCAAAATTGCTGAAAAATTGCTCCTTTATTGTCCTGAAATCGCTTTGAAATTGTTACATACTTACCAGGATTACTACAAAGTCGTATCATAAATGATCTAAATTTCCCCAAAATTGGTCTTAAATTGCATCAGGTTTTTCCAAACTTGCTTTGAACATGTGCAGAAATTGATAAAGGATTGCACTGAAATGGCTCTGAATCACTTGTTAATGGAACTGGGACCCCTCACAAAATGCTCCATATATACATTAAAATCTATCCACAATAATTCTGAAACCTTATGAATGTTTTCCACAATTGCAGGATAATTTGTACTAACATAAATTAAGCTGCAGACTGAAATAGCTCTTCACGTTGATTTTTAAATCTCTCCAATTTTGCTCTGAAATCTAACCGTAATTGGTCCATGGTCCATCCGTTATTGTGCCAAAATTGCTCAAAAATTGTGCCTTAATTGTACAGAAATCGCATTGAAATATTTCCATACTTACCAAGATTACTACAAAGTCGCACCATAATTGATCTAAATTTCCCAAAAATTGCTCTAAAATTGCATCAGGTTTTTCCAAACTTGCTTTGAACATGTGCAAAAATCGATAAAGGATCGCACTGAAATGGCTCTGAATCGCTTAGAAAGATCTGACGAATCACACTGAAATCCAATTGAAGTGCCTCCGAAGTCCATCCTTGTTTGCCCAACAATCCTTGTGAAATTGGTCTGAAATGGAACTGGGACTCCTCACAAAATGCTCCATATATACATTAAAATCTCTCCACAATGATTCCGAAACCTTATGAATTTTGTCCAAAATTGCAGGATAATTTGTACAGACATAAGTTAAGCCGCAGACTGAAATAGCTCTCAACATTGTTTTTTAAAATCTCTCCAATTTGGCTCTGAAAGCCTACCGTAATTGGTCCATGGTCCATCCATTATTGTGCCAAAATTGCTCCTTAATTGTACTGAAACCCATGAAATTGTTCCATACCTACCAGGATTACTACAAAGTCGCACCATAATTGATCTTAATTTCCCCAAAATTGCTCTAAAATTGCATCAGGTTTTTCCAAACTTGCATTGAACATGTGCAGAAATCGATAAAGGATCGCACTGAAATGGCTCCGAATCGCTTAGGAATTTCTGACGAATCACACTGAAATCCAATTGAAGTTCCTCCATAGTCCATCCTTGTTTGCCCAACAATCCTTGAGAAATTGGTCTGAAATGGAACTGGGACTCCTCACAAAACTCTCCATATTTACATTAAAGTCTCTCCACAATGATTCCACAAACATAACGAATTTTCTTCAAAATTGCAGGATAATTTGTACAGACATAAATTAAGCAGCAGTCTGAAATAGCTCTTCACGTTGTTTTTTAAAATCTCTCCAATTTGGTTCTTAAATCTTACCGTAATTGGTCCATGGTCCATCCAATATGTTGCTACAATTGCTGTGACATTGCGCCTTAATTGTACTGAAACCGCATTGAAATTGTTCCATACTTTCCAGGATTACTACAAAATTGCACCATAATTGATCAAAATTTCCCCAAAATTACTCTAAAATTGCATCAGGTTTTTCCAAACTTCTTTGAAATTGCGCTGAAATTCATAAAGAATCCAACTGAAATGGCTCTGAATCGCTTAGAAATATCCAACAAATCACACTGACGCTGTTCCTTAATTACACTAAAATCAAAGTGATATCAGTCCATATTCTCGCCTAAATCACTCCACAATCACCACACAATCGTTCTCCAAAACTGCTCCAAAGCTGCTCATAAAGTTTCCAAAAAATGTCCTCAAATGGCGCAGAAATTGATAAAAGATTGCTCTGGAATTGCACTTCATTAATTGCAAAATCACACTAAAACTGCTTTGGAACAGCTCTGAAATTGACCTGATATTGCTCTGAAACAACTCTGAACCTTTATGACATAATTTTGGAACTCTGTACGCACCCTGCACAGTGCTGTTTCATAGCTGTTTCCATGGCAACCAACTTCAAACGTTGCCTTTGCAATGCTAGTGACCATCATAAAGTCCCACAAAAGTGGACATACAAAATCAGGGAGAGTGAATTTAGAGTTAAAAGCAAGATTATTTTTTGAAGGAGGGGGTACACCAAGACAAATTTTGAAAATAAGACATTTAAAAAAATAAAAAAAAAGACAGGGGATGTGACAGGGATATACACCAGTTTAGTGAGTAGCACTGGGTTGCAGCAGGTGTATATGAATTCAAACCTTACTAAATTTAAATGTTAATCTGAATAGTAATGGAGTTTTAACTCCATTCACACCAGTTTGTAGGGCTAGTAAAGTCAGCTTAGGCCCAGGGACTGAAACTGTGAAATTTACACAGAAATCCAGTATTCCTTTTGATATCTCCCCAACTTCTGATTATACACTGATTCGGCGAAATGACCGGAAGTAGTACGGCCGCCATTACTGCGGTGTGCGCAAAGCGAACAAGAAGCAGTGCTGTAAGCAGCGAGCAGCGACACAAGCAACCCTGCACAACTATGTCAAGACAGTCTGGGAGGACGTGTGCCATCATCAGCTGTTACAACAACAGTAAAACACTACAGTTGTGGAAAAAGTCGGTATGTGAGACGCACACGCCGTTACTGAAAGAAGACTGTCTATATTGCTAAGAGCTGAGCTAATGTAACATCCATTCAGTTCTTAGTTGTGCGCGATCCCACGCCCCGCATTTAGATCTTGGCAGGCATGCATTTCACGGCATAGCTGATAGCCCACGAAACAAATATTTAATTCCTACATTATTTTTTAATCACGTAGGCTTATACGTAATGATTAATTGCCTGTTGGCTTGCGAGGGTCAGTACAAATGTAGCCTAGCCAGTGTTTACACACACATTTCCTCCTACTTCAGTATTTCACAATGAAATACTTCATACTTTTCATCTTATTAATTCCCAAATTAATATTGGTATTAATTTAAGATACCTTCATCACAGTGGCGATTGCTCTAAGACTGCAAGGGAAGCTCGGCTTCCCTTAAAATGTCACCCCCCCCAAAAAAGAAAAAGTGGTGAAATACGTACGGCTGTGTGTACATTTCATTAACTAAATACGCACTAGAAAGCCTTCATCTTTTGTTCAGACACTGTGATAAGAAGCTGATAATCACAGGTAACCGGCATAACTTCGTTCTCATTCATCCTCGCAGCGCCTCAGCGCTTCAAACAGTCGGACGCTGGGCTTCTGCTGACTTCAATGTGGAAGCTTAAAGTGGGTTGTTCCAGCAGCGAAACTAGACGCTCATTGGATAAATGCTGGGCTTTGTCCCGCCCAATGGAAGCTAAGCTTCACTGGAGTTCTATGGCGAGAGGGCGGTCCCGACTTTCTCCCGGACTCCAAGCTTCTGCATTCATGATTGGATGAGCTGTCTGAGGCGAAATCCTTTTTTGATTGACAGCTAAACAAGCGAATCAGCGATCTTGAAGAATAAAACATCTACCAGAGCATTTTCCAAGTCATTCATTCCGTTGTTCTTAACTGCTCCAGAGACTTTACCGATCCTCAGCGACTTTTGTCTTTGTTAAAAACGACTGCTGTTGTGTTTGGCGACTCTGTTCTGTTACATACTAATAAACAAATACAATTATGATGTAGGCCAGAAAAATGAGCTTCCCCTCCTTGAAAGACCAGCAGCCGCCACTGCTTCATCAGTAACTGGAGGCCATTCTCTGACATCATTAAACCAGGTGACTTTACTCATGCTGTCAATGATGCTCTCAGACACTATTTACTAGTGTAAGTTTATTTGTTGATAGCATGACAACTTCATGACGTCGCACACCGCAGCAATGGCGCCGCCACAAGATGGCGGTGTACACAAACCGCTCACCCCAATCGGTGTATAAGGGAATCAGGGATGTGCACATGATTATATAGGGCCAGGGGCTCAAAGCTGCAAAGCGTTGGGGGTTCTTTACATTCTTTAATATTGAAATTAATGTAAAGTTTAAAAACAAAGCACTAAAAGAAAGCTAATGACTTAGCTGTGTGTCCTGTGTAGGTGAAAGTGAAATGCAATTGCCATTTCTTTCGTGTCAACAGATTGTTGTCAACATGACATGAATCAAATTTAAATACAGATGGTAATTTTTTAAACACAGATTACCTTCAGTTTATATAAGATAAGATACAACAAGATAAGAAGACCTTTATGTATCCCTGAAGGAAAATTAAATTGTCTATCGTCTCATTTGTCATGTCTCAAAAAGTCATCTACTATTTACAGAAGAGTTGTAAAGTCTGATGGCTGTGGGTACAAAAGATCTGAATCTTTCAATCCTGCAGTGAAAAGAGGAGTCCACCCCAATTGGCCCTTTGGTCCATCAAGGTATTATAAATTGGATGATCCACGTTCTTTAGGATAGTCTCCACCTTCCTCAGCCTGCATCTCTCCACCACATCCTCCAGTGAGTTCAACTTGAATTCAACCACAGAGCCAGTTTTTTTCACCAGTTTGTTCAGACGTCTTGCATCTTTGTGATACTGCCTCCCCAGCAGACTGCAGCTTAGAACAGCACACTGTAGACATCACAGACTGATAAACCATCTGAAACATCTTACTACTAATGTCCATTGATCATAGTCTTCTCTGCCCCTTTTTGTAGATGAAGTCTATGTTCTTAGACCAGTCCAACTTGTATAACTTATATCCCCAGAGTGCTGAAATAACTATACATATATATATAAACTGTATTTCAGACCCAATAAGTCCATATCATACAAAATGATTATAAGGGCCAGAGTTGACGCTGCAAGCAGCAGGCAAGAGCCCTATTGAAATTTCAGGATTTATTTATTTATTTATAATTATTATTATTATTATAGTAGTAGTAGTAGTAACTTTAAAAGTGTAAACACACTCTGAAAGTCTCAAAACCTTATTAAATGTTGCAGGCAAGTCGGGCCCGGCTTTCATTTGCATCTTTTTCCATTCCCCCATGTGGGCCTTTATGAAAAAAAATGACTCACTCCTGCACCCTACAGTTTTTATGCTCGGGTAGTTTCCTGTATAACTTCCCGTCCACTGGTTTTACCTCCACCAGATTTTAGTCATTTGATGATGGTACAGCATAGGAACATTTGACATCAAACTTAAGTGCAGCTGAGATTTGTTCAGGACACACCTGATACGGTAATAGATAGGATAGAAAATCAACACCATATTTCATTTAACTGAGCCTGGGTGGTGCTATGAAATGTCTCAAAGGAAAACAGAGTTCTGTGATATTGCTATAGATATGCACAGCCACATTAAATTTGGCACACAGATCAGAAGGGGCGTCTTCTTGAGGGCTCCAATTTTAAAAATAATTTTAAAATGGAGATCCACCTCCTGTGTGTGACCCAAACATATGGAATCAAGACCACTAATGTTGGACCCCGAGACGAAGAAAAAAGCCTCTTGGACCCATGGGCCACGCCCAACTGGAAGTCGGCCATTTTTGTTTGAAAATTGGTATTTTGAGATTTTTGCCTATTTTTAAAGCTCTAAAAGCTATCATCTGCTAGGGATGAATAGAAAGCTAAAACTGCAGCCACAGGTAACCACAACAGTCTACTTTCAGACTGAGGTATAACTTTTTGCGATGAGGTTTAGTTTGGCAACAGTGCCCCCTCAAACACAAGTAGGACTTTTTGTAAGAGCCTACAAATTGCCTCCGTAAAAGCAAACCATTTACAGTTTTGATGTTATTTCTCATCCAGTCTTTAGGAGAGACCTTACGGAAGAATATATCACGGATAGACAGGGATTATATGCACACTCAGGGAAAAGAGTTTGAGACAGGTAGAGACTCATGAGTGATCAACAAAGAAAAAGTAGACTTGTCACACAGGGATTGACTCCTACAAAATAAAACAGGAAACGCTGAAAACTGAACCAAGAAACCAAACAATGAAAAACACAAGAAACCACACTGAAATAAAACTAAATTACAAAACAAGGAAAAAACTTACAAGAATCTATGATGACAATCAATGCTTGAGATACACACAAAATATAGCATTATAAAGAATAATTTTTATTTGAGTGAGATGAATGTGCTTAAATTAATACAGTTTTTTCAATATACAGTACTGTTAGTGAAACAATGTTTTTGGGATGTGGGAGGAAACCAGAGAACCTGGGGAAACCCATGTTATATACAAGTTCGGTTAACACACCTCTTTGCTATAAATATGGAGTATAAACCACTGAAGGCTGTGCAGTCCTAGCATGTCATGATGAGGAGAACATCTGGATAGTTTTCCCTCCAGAGGTTATCATCATCATGACTGGCCTGGATCCTGATAAAACCGGGTAATCTAAATTGCTTTAGGTTAGATACTTGCAAATCCAGTGGGCAATAATCTGTTAAGAGTTGAATTACTTCCCAAAGCATGCCTTGAAAGGCCTCGCAATGGCTTTTCCTACAGATCTGAAGAACCCAACAACTGGGTTTCTCTTTTGCACAGGGGTAGACCTGTATTTTCAGGGTGTCAATAATTATATTAGTTTTGGCCTTGTCCTACAATTCCATTACTCAAAGAAGCTCATCTTGAGAGCCAGACAGCCCATGGAGGTCTTCATGCAGAGTCTTACATATTAACTTAATGACATGACAGTTGGAGTTGACTGGACATCAGCGAGCTTGATCTTAGTCATGGCCTCCTCTCTCAAATTTTTAATGATCCTACCAAAATTTGACATGGAAAGTGATGTCTTGGTCTTTCCTCGGGTTTGGATCAATAATCCTGTTAGCAGCATAACAATCAACCTTTGCTTTTCCATTTCGAATTCTGACAGTTACATCAGAAATAGAGCTACATTTCTCTGTGAACGTTGCTGAAGTTCTGTCCCTGGTATTAGAATAATCTGAAGTGGCATATGGGGTAGTGTCAGTGTCCATGGTTTCACAGGATCCAACAGACATCACTCATGCCTCATTAATGTGTAATGAAGATTTACCCTCGTTTTCAACATCGGCCCTTATTTGGATCTATAGAATATGCTTCTAAATTTGGCATAGCCCACAACTCATCCTCATACTCATAATTTGGGAATCTGTTGTCATCAAGTGAATGTTGAAGAATCTCTGTCAATATTTGGAAGACTTGGCTGTTAAAAGTGGAATAGGCTACTACACATGCCCTTTTATCTAAGGTAGTATACAGTGGCTTCTTACTGCAATGTGTTGCTTTTAGTTCTGGCATAGAGCTGGCCTGGTTTGAACTGTTTCTCTGATGGCACATGTATTTCTCTTTTTGAAAGCACCAGAGTTTTAATTACTAGATTAATCATGGTATTAAGAAAGAGACACAGTTAAAAGGACAACAAAAAGAGGGGTTTTCTAGAAGGCTGGAATTCATAGCCATGTCTATTCTACTGTTGATACGTTTCGCCACCTCTCGTGCGACTAGATTTATGAGAATTCCCAAACTCTCATAGGCCCTCATTTATCAATCTTGCGCAGATCTGAGCGCAGGATTCATCCTACGATAGGACACACGTGAGATTTATGAAAGGGTTTGTATCTGACCAATCCCAGCGTACATATGATCGGGTCTTGGTAAATGCGGTGGCTGAAATCGATCATCATTAACGTGTTTACGCCCTTAAATATTCGTGGTTAAGAAGCCTCGCCCACTGAGGTCAAACATGAAAGAGGAGAAATATTAGAAAGATGCGAAACTTTTCTGAGCTGAAAGTAGATATCCTCACATCTGTGGTGGGTACTAAAAAGGATTTGCTATTTGGAAGCATCAAAACTGGAATAAAAGCAGTCCAGAAAACTCCTGTCCTGAGCAGGATTATGGTGGCGCAGAACAGCGCTGCCACGGAAGAGCGGACAGTTGCTGAAGTTTGAATAAATCATTAGTCAAGTCGCTCATGATGATAAATTATTATCTTATAAATGCCTCATATTTTTTATTGCCATGACATAGGGTATGTTGCTCCTATTATTGAAAGTATTTAGTTTTAATTTGTTGCATCTTTGTAATGTAGAGCAGACTGGAGAGTCTGACAGAGGCTGAACAAAAATAATTATTACCATCACTAAATTCACACATTTTTATGGATTTCTATTGGATTTTTATCACTGATTACATAGTAAGAGCACTTTCTAAACTTGTACTTTACATGTCAAAATCCATCGATAAAGTCCTATCTCCTCTGTGCAGCACCTTTGTGGAGTCTCTTCTCATTATTGTTCTCCGGGCATCAGTTTCTCACGTTGCACCGGCATAGCCGCCACTCCATTCGCCAGAGCAGCATTGTGCGAAACTGTACTGGCCCAGATGATGTCCCACACCCTTTCAGTAGTGTACAACAATGTCCCAGCTGCTGGGCCAAGACAGAGAAACCTGCCTTTTAGGAGTCAAACGCAATGCTCCACAGTGGCACATGTGCGCAATGTTAAAACAGTGCTCCAGCTCTGTGGAAGTGTTTCTGAGTAGAGTTATCGAACATGCCTATTCACTAAGGACATAACAAATTTATTTTATTTTATTTACATCTTAATCTTTAATGAAATCTGGCTGATTGTGCTTAATGACAGGTTTGAGGTTTGTTTATCAATTATTTTGAGACATTTGCTGCACCGAAGATCCACACTGACTCAAACTTGCGTACACGATGTCAGACCTGTCGTGAGATTTGGTTGTAGCGTACGCTCACGTGCAGATTGATAAATGCCGATTCTCACGTCAAAATTGTCGTACGCAAGGTGTACGCAAGTTTTCTGCCGTACGCAAGCTTGATAAATGAGGGCCATAGTGAGTGCGACTCACATTAAGCACAGAAGTGAAACTGTGTGGGAGGATTAATAAAAGGTTGTCAAAGACATCTGACTCAGCTATGCCAAAGAAACACTCCAAAGGCTCTACATGAGAAAATATCCTTCTTGCTTTCTGTTGCCAATCTGAGATGAGGGGCTGAGTGATTATCATGATATGCTGGTATGTTAAATTGACGTTGTGCTGACACAAATAATAAGTAGAAGAAGAATAATAAGTAGTAATAATAATGAATAAACAGTGTCAGTATCATCATGTTTGCAGATATAAACTCTGAGCAGCTGTTCAAGGTATTTTGAGCAACTCTTCTTCTCTTTTTTGATGGCATGTATTCACATATTTAGCTGCTTCTACAGCAGTGGCCTTTGTTCTCCCAAGAGATAAATATATATATATATATATTACTATAAACTTATATATAAACTTATATAAACTTTTCCTGGTCTGTGAGTTTGGTGAAGTTGGGTGTTATGTGTCTGAGTTTAGTGTATGTGTGTGTCCTGATGTGTGTGTATGTGTCACAGTGTAACAGGAAGTGTTGCTCTGTCTCCAGTTGTGTGTGAAGACAGAGTTGCTCCTCTCTGGGCAGCCAGGTCTGCCTGTGGCAGCCACTTTCTATGGCCAGGCTGTGGTTGCTGAGTCTGTATACAGTCAAGGTTCTCCTCAGTCTGGGGTCAGTTACTGAACTCAGGTAATCTGCCATCGAGAATTGTCTGTTTAGGGCAGGATAGCATTGACGTTTGCTTTGGGTTTGGGTTGTAGATATCCAATAGTTGATGTAAGAATAAGAAGAACTTTATTAATCCCCAAAGAGAAATTCAATAGTAGTCGTCTTCAATAGTAGTTGTCTTTTTGTTTTTCTATAATTTCATTGGGGGGCCGGATTGTGTGAGGGCGGTCTTGGTGTTCAGTGCTGATAGAGCTGAGCCTGTGGACCAGCTGACTGAGGTGACTCCTGTGTCTGCTCTCCTCTTGGTTCTGCAGGGCTTTGCAGTGGTAGAAGCTGGGGTTGCTGGCTTTGAGGTGATGGTAGAATTTGATTGCCCTTTTTTGGATCTGAATTAAAAGGGGAAATTGTCCTAATTCAGCTCTGCATCCATTATTGGGGATGTTTCTGAATGCTTTTAAAAATCTTTGTGTGCAGACATTTGATTGTGTGTTTGTCCCATTTCTCAAAGTCTTGATTTACAAGAGGACCCCACCCTTCACTACCATATGATATAATGGATTCAATTACAGACTGGAATATGTTGATCCAGATTCTGACCGGAATATCAACATGTGAAGATTTTTTAAAAGACCAGAAGGCTCTTCTGCTCTTGTCTTGCAGATCGTTAATGGCCAGATTGAAATTTCCTGTAGATGTGATTTTTAGTCCGAGGTATGTGTAGCTGTGTGTGTGTCGTATGTCTGTAGAGTCCAGGAGGAACCTGTGCTGGTCTTTCTGACACTTGAGTCGTTTCTGAAAGACCATGACTCTTGTCTTATCTGGGTTAACAGTAAGGGCCCAGGTCCGACAGAATTCTTGTAGATGATCTGATTGTTTTTGTAGAGCCTCTTTAGATGGCGTAAGCAGGATTAGATCGTCCGCAAAAAGTAAGAACTTTACTTGTGTGTCAGAGAGGGTGAGACCAGGGATGTCTGACTCTTCCACGTATTTGGCCAAATCATCAATATAGATATTGGAGAGGGTAGGGCTGAGACTGCAGCCCTGATTTACCCCTCTACTTTGGGGGAAGAAGTACAGGGGTAAAGGGTCTCTCTCTCTCTCTCTCTCTCTCTCTCTATCTATCTATCTATCTATCTATCTATCTATCTATCTATCTATCTCTCTCTCTCTCTCTCTCTCTCTCTCTCTCTCTCTCTCTCTCTCTCTCTCCCTCTCTCTCTCTGGCTGCTTTGTGACAGAGTGGAGCCGCAACGGACAGAGAAGTGGCATGCCCAACACACACACAACAACCTAGTATTACAAGAAAATGGGTACGGTAGAATACCATGGAGTTTTTGTACTGCCTTTTTTTTTTTTTACATCCCTTACAGTTATTTAAAAATGTTATGCACAACAACAACAACAAAAAACTTTTTAATACAAGGCAAAAAGGGCAGGGGCTCAAGCACCCCTAGGGCCTTATGTGTGCACGTGCCTGACCAGGATGTCCCCTCAGATCCCCTGGCCCCCTCTGTTAACTGTTTCTCAGAGAAGAACCAAAACACTCGTGATTTCAGTCATTACACTCCAAGACTTTGAAACGTAAACTTAAGACCTATCTGTTAAGTCTGGCTAAAAAGTAGAGATTTTATTAGCTATTTTATTTGCTATTTATAGATTTTAATGTTATTTTGTTGGTTCACTCTAAACTATTGTTATTTTTATCATTCAATTACTAAGTTTCGTTGCTAGCTTAGTGTTTCTATTTATATATTTAACTGCTTATCTTTGATGTTTTTCTTTTATGTTTTAACTTATTTTAATCTCTTAAAGTTTTAATTATATTTTACTGTATTTGGTGTGCATTTTTCCTTGCCTTTTTTCATTCAATTGTTCCATTTTCTTTCTTTTTCTCCATCTCTCTCCAAATAAATGAAACAGGCTTATAAATAAATGAAGTATTGCTGATTTATTTACCTCAGGTTTATCCCAACCTGTTGTGCCCTGTCCTCAAAGACTGAGCCCTCTGATCAATAATTTTACCCAACAATCTAAGAATGGCACAGTTTCTCTGGGGTACAGCTGACTGGCAGTAAGGAGGCCAATGAAAACAGTATACTCCGAGCACATTGGAATCAACAAGCAAGAGGAGAATGCTGACTTGAAAGCAGAGACTGTTTTGATTTATTTTGTTTGCAGTGTGATTTGTATGGTCTATTTATTATGAACAAATCTGGGTGCTGCAAAAGACAATGATTTTGATATTATGGTGACATCCATATGCTCAAGAGCAATGATTAAAAAAAAAAAAAAAGCACCATAATGGCCATCAAGCAAAAATATAGTTGTCTTACATTATGTGGATTGGTGTAAATCTATTTTCATTTTAGTGTATTTGTATATTTATGGTTTGTCATTAATGTTAGGAGAGGCTGATTAACAAAAAGATGGTCAAAGACAGCTGGAGACAAGAAAATAGAGTGTAAATGCAACAGACAACACATCATGGGTCTGTGTCTGTGTGTCTGTGTGCGTGTGTTAAGCATGTGTGTGTGTGCGCGCGTGTTCAGCATGTGTGTGTGTGTGTGTGTGTGTGTGTGTGTGTGTGTGTGTGTGTGTGTGTGTGTGTGTGTGTGTGTGACTGCCACAACAAGACAAAAGTTAATGAGGTTTGAAGGCTGCTGTTGCAGCAGCAGCCTCGTCTTTGTCTCTGTCCTCTGCCACCCTGCTTCCTGCCCGGGCCTTTATTAAAAGGATAATGCAGCAGGGTCTTTAAGTGTGCAGCTGCAGAGAGAAAGAGACAAGGGCGAGAGAGGGGAAGGGAGAAGTGGAGAAAGAGTGAGCGAAAAGGAGAGAGAGAGGGAGTTTTAGGTTGTAAGCAAAAAAACAGAGAAAAGGATAGTGTTAAATAAAGAGTGAGACTGAAAATAGAAAAAAAGGATCAAACATGGTGTGTGTAGTGATGGATGGAGTGTGAGGTGCTGGATGGATGGATGGATGGATGGATGGACAAAGGTTAAGTCTTAGATGATTGGGATGTCAGTGCAGAAGTGTTTGGATTTTGACTTGACTTAAAGTTATAGGTTTAATGTGACTCGTAACTGTGCAGCAGCTATATTTAGGCCTTTAACCCCTTCACTCATGGTGTCTGGACAGAAATCATTCGTATTCAAGTCTTTTAAATCCCCCACAGATTTATCTGTGATTACATATAAGTTTTATTTTTATTTATATTTGTAAGTTTATAATATTACATCATAAATTCAAAACAGTGAATGGGGGAATGGATAGAGTTCCTCAAAAAAAGGAAATAAATCCATTGTTTTATATAAGGTAAAGACTTTTTTTATTCCTGAGGGGAAAATCGTTATTATGGTGAACCAGTATTGTAGGGGAAAAAAGTCAACAAAAAGGGCATCAGTAATGAAGATGGCTCCATAATTGATTCGACAGTGGTATCAGTCTTTGTTTAACAGCTCTTGTAACAATAGCTTCATTCTTGTATCTCTGCGATATAAAAACAGTCACTAATTCCCATGTTATTGACAGAGCAGCAGCCCTATACTCAGAAACAGCACACCTCCTCTCTTGCCTGTGGATCTATCAGACACTTTTGTTCCTCTTCTTTGCTCTGGCCAATTAGTAACCTGTTAATTGGTGCAGGTGCACAACTGAATCCATAGGCATCATTATTTATTAAAACATTTCTGCAAACCTCCTGCTGGCTGAAATGAGGCCTCCTTTAGGCCAGTGGCAGGTCTCAGGTGTGGGTGTTGTGGTCTGTTAGTGTTGGTGAGTACATTGTAATTAGTCTGAGGCTCTAATAAGTGTCTCTCTTCTTTCTGTGTCCGCTTGCTCTCTTCCACCAGCTGCCTCTCTCCTCTGCCCCCTGCTTTGTCTCTCTCTCACCTCCTCCCTCTGTCATGTCTTTATCAGTTGATAAAAAACTGTTCTTGATTCCTCAGCTCTTCTCCTCCTCAGTTTTCTTGCAAACCCATCCTTTCCACAGAGGAGCAGTTATGCACGAGTGTAAGTGCACGGAGCAAAGGTAGCCAGAGCATCTGTCACCAGACAGCTGATGGACTCTTGGAGGTCTCACAATCTTCATCACTGTGCAGGGGCTGGTCTGTTGTCTGTTTGTTTGTTAAAAAAAATCTGTCTTGTGTGGACATTATGATTATTCACATAGTAAAGCAGAAATACTTATTTAATGGTTTTATGTCCAGATTTGAACCTGAATAAAGTGCTGAGCTAATTTTGTCTTTTTTCCCTTGTCTTCCATTCTACTCTTCCTCATTTTTTCCCTTTTCCCGCTTTTCTTCCTTCCTTCATTCCACCCTTTTTTCCTTCCTTCCTTTCTTAGTTACCTTATTTCCTTTTCTCTCCCTCCCATTATTTTTTCCTTATCCCTTATTTCTTCTCTCCTTTATTCCTCCTCTCTTTCTGCCATTCTCCCAGTCTCACCACCTCCAATTATTCTTTTTTCATCCTTCCTTCTCCCCTCCTTCCAAATATCCTTCTTTCTTTCATCCCTCTCATCCTTCCTATCATCCTTCGTCTCTTGCTTCTTTTTTCTTTCCTCTCTCCGTCATCTTTCTTTTCTCTTTCCTTAGTGGCTTTCTTTCTGCTTTTTCTGTTTCTTTATTTCTCTTTCCTTCTTTCCCTCATCTCTTGCTTTCTTTCTCTTTCTTCTCTCCTTCATCTTTCTTTTCTCTTTTTATCATCTTTATCTACCTTTTCTCTTTACCTTTATCTCATTCTTTCTCGTTTCTTCTTTCTTAATCTGTTTCTTTCTTAATCCTTCTTACCTTTATCTCTTCTTTCTCTTTACTTTTTCCCTTAATATCTTTCTTTTCTCTGTCCTTCTTCCCTTTATCTCTGTTCTCTTATGTCTTACTGTCATCTCTTTCTCTCTTTCTTTCTTTCTCTCTTCCTTACTTCATATCTTTCTTTTCTCTGTCCTACTGTAATTCTTTCCTTCTTATTCTCTTTCTTTTATCTTTCATTTCTTCCACATGTCTTTCCTTTATTCCTTTTTTCTCTTTCCTTGTTTCTTAATCCTTTTCTTACATTTCTCTTTCCTATATTTATCATTTTCTCTTTCCTTCTTTTCTTTATTTTCTTAACCCTGTCCTACTTTCCCCAAATTTTCCTTTTTCTCTCCTTCTTCCTTTTATCTTTCTCTTCTTTTTAACCACTCTTTAACCTCATTTCCTTCCTGTTTTTCTTAGTCCCCCAGTCCTTAACTTTTTATTCCTCTTTTTCCTCCCGTTTTCCCGTCTTTAAGACATTTCTTTCTTTCTTACTGTCCTTCCTTCCTTTCTTGCTTACTTTCTTCCTTTTTTCCACCCTTCCCAGCTCACCTTTTACCTTCTTTCTGCCTTCCTTAAATGTATTTATTCACTCATTCATTTATTCATTCCAATGTCTATTCAGTCACTTTTTTATGTATGTATGTTTTAAGTGTTAAAATGTAAAAAGGTTTTTTCGTGTGTAAATTTGTGTTCAAGTTCAGAAATGACAGAACTGAATGTAAATATTTGATGATTCAAGAAATGTGAATATATCATAGAAAGCCTGCTGCCTCTTTAGCGTGACATCCATCTTTGACATGTGGATACAGCAGTAAACTGATGGAGTGTGTCAACAGCAGCTGAGTGTATGAAGTAACATCTGCTTTATCAACCAGAACATCAACTTGTATATATATATATATATATATATACAAATATATCTAATGATTACCATACTGAAGGCTTTTCTTCTTCAAAGAAGGAAAAAGACACTGTTTCATGCAAAAAGATGACACATCATGAACCATTTGGAGAAAGTTGCTGAAAGAAGAACATAGTATCAGCTAAGACTTATAGAAAAGGTGGCTTTTTACCCCTGAGGTTCTCTTTTCTAAAGAGTAAGACTACGACTGTTGATCTGCTGAGCAAAAGATGAGTATGGTGTGTAAAAGCCTTCAAACTGTGCAGGAAGAAAAGTACTGAGCATTTGAATACTACACTTTATTTGACTCAGTACAAGAGATGCAGGTTCATGGCAAAAAAAATGATGATAATAATAAAATTGAGTAAACTTTAAAGATTTGGTAAAAAGAAGATAGTAGTCAGACAGTCAAAGACAGGCAGAGAAAGGTTGTGGATTTGGTGTTTTTCCTCTTCCTCCTGACAAATACCCACAGATTTAGTCAAGCAAGTTGGCAGTTCACTCAAGCACAGTAACAGCACAGTCAGTAAACCAGTTTCTGGTAGTTTTGGTGCTGTTGGCGGAGTCCAGGTTTTGCTGGAAAAGGAAATCTGGATCTCCATAAAGCTTCTCAGCAAATGAAACATGACTGGACACAGTAGACCTTGATATACAAATGAGATCAAAATTAGTTTTCACCTGGTAAACAGGACTTTTGACCACTGAGCAGCAGTCTGCTTTGATTCAGCTCAGGTGAAATATGTGTGTTTTTATCTCAGGGGTGATTTCAAGAGAATGTGACAGCTGTTGTCCATTTCCTGTGACACTACCTTAAGTTCTTGAATCTTCTTTGTTTGTCGATTTCTCCGGGCTGCTCTCATCCCTGTGTCTTGGTCTCCTTTTCCTCCATCACTTTTCTGTTCAGTCAGCTTTCCATGGACCTTCTGGGGGTGATCCTCCTCGTGGACGGGGTTGGAGGTCATCTTCCAGACAACTGTTGAGTCAGCAGTCGGTCAGCAGTCGTCCGATCGATTGTGGTTGTGTTTATTGTTACAGACTTGAAGATGACGTTTCTTATTTTGATTAAAAAATTGATAAAGATATATTTACGTCTTTTGAGCTGTAGCCGATAATCACTGAATTTAGATTTAAAATTGCTGGAAAGAATGAGTCAAGCACATGATTATTGTTCACTATCTGATGGAAAAAGTTTAACTTTCTCATAATATTCTCAGTTAAAGAGACTGCCCTGTATGTAATGCATGAAGTCATAAATGTGTTTTGTGTGGATGAGGTTTTAGATTAAGATGAGATGATTTTTGTGACTGAAATCCCTTCACAGGATCCATCCAGCACTTTAATTTAATCATCCTGTCTGAACAAACAGCCTGCTGGGTGCACAGCTCAGCTCTGCTGAGTAAAGACTGAGAGAAAAGTCTCATTTCTGAAGGGGAGCTAACTATTCCATATCACCGGTGGCACTTAGTGTGTTTCAAGTGTTACTACTTTCACTGCAAAAGAGGACCAAATCTCTCTAACACACAGGAAGCCTAAAGAAGAGCCTCTTCATGCCACTCCTCTGGATTCATTATCATGTTCTCTGCTTCTAGGTGTGTTGTGTGTGTTCTTGTTGTTGTGTTGCTGGGCACCATGCTCTGCTGTGTCGCACTGAGCAGCGTACACATCCCTCCTCTCTGCTGTGTTCCCTATCACTAATGCAACAGACATTAGCATAGTGTTTGATGTCGAGTTAGGAGACATTTAGAGGCTCTCTGTTTAACAACTGTGTCAAGTGTTTGCCACGTCTATTTACTTCTACAACAACATCAAACAATGCACACACAGGGCCACAATGACGGCCCGGCTGTGGAGGATGATGAGAGGAGGGAAAAGGAGGGAGGGAGATAAAGAGTGAGAGCAAAGAAAGAA
Source organism: Xyrichtys novacula (assembly GCA_962446985.1). Lineage (NCBI taxonomy): Eukaryota > Metazoa > Chordata > Actinopteri > Labriformes > Labridae > Xyrichtys > Xyrichtys novacula. The sequence continues at coordinate 5,568,060 of OY660871.1, read as the reverse complement.
GAGAAAGAAGGAGAGAAGAGCCCTCCATCTTCAGCATCCATCTCAGTGCTGGATGAAATGTGAGTGCTGAGTTTCTGCAGCACTGAGAGGAGAGGCTGGCGTTTGCTGCAACAGTAGAATACATGAAAAGACAGGAACAGAGAGGGAAAGCCAGCCCTTATTCTTCTGTTTAACAGTGTGTGAATGTTTGTAAATGTATTTAAATAGGTAGCTCTTCACTCTTCCCAGTGGTTCCCCTGTGACTCCAAAGAGAAAAACTTTCTGTTTTTCATCTATTTGTGCCAAAATACAGGCATAAAACTGCTTTACTGCCTGAGTGTGTGTCATCACCATGGAACAAGAAGAACAAAGGTTTAACAAAACAAGGTCTCACTATTTCCTGCCTCTAAGGGGAATAAATGCCTGCAGTCACCTTTATTGTAAGAATATTTTTTTCCAGTGCCAACATTTAATATCTTGTCATTGCACTAGTTTGAATAAAATGTAAGACAAAAATAATTACATAACCATTTAAATCTGTTTTATTACCATTTACAACTATTTTCAGAAACAGAGTTGTACCTATATTGTATTTAAAGCTCCTGTAAAGGACATTCTGGTTTGTGTGGAATTTGGCAACCCCTGTGGACAAAGCAGTCTTTGCTTATCTTGTCCTCTGCGTACTTAAGTAACTATTTTGAACAAAAATCCTCCTTCTGCTGACTTTTGACTGCCCAGTATATCATTTGTTGTGAATATCTTAATGGGAAAATTGTAAGATCTGCAGCTTCTGCAGCTGCTCGTACCTCTTGCATTGGTTGCATAAAAAATTGCACAAGAAATTTACCCCTTGCATAAAAAATTCAGATACAAAAATCATCAGTTTTGTTACCGATAATCCTGACTGCTTGTGCATATCATGAAAAGCATCAACATGAATCTTGATCTATTTTAAAAACATTATAAACACTTCTCAAAGAGGCTTTGATGTCTTTTTTAGATGACTGAATTTTAAGTATTTCAACAAATTCAATATGTTTGTCCAAAATTGAAGGGCTGGCAAAATTGTATTTCAATAGCAGCAGTGCATGTGTGTGCTTGGGTGAGCATTGTGTCTCTTTGCATGTTTCTTTTCTCCACTGTGAAAGATTCCTCTTAAGAGAGGAGGGAGATAAGAAGATCCAGAAAGAAAGGAGAGTGACAGAGTGAAATAAGAGGGAATGCTCTGTGGAAGGAGGGAGATAAGAGAGAAAAGGTAAACAGCAACACTTGTCACTAACGGCAACCCCTCAGATTGGAGAAAGTGGAACATAATGGAATCAGACCAGGTTAGGATGGGCTGAGGGTAAGATGTCAGTGGAGTGTTTGTAGAGGGATGCAGTGTTGATGTTACTCAACAAAGTTGAGACCAAAGTTAGATGAATTTATTAACAAGTGATCCATTGTTTAACTCCATGTAAATCATACAATACAAAAAGGTTTTAAGTAGTCATTGTATTCTGTATATATCTGTATATATAATAATATCTCATGAGTCTTTAGTTGGGATCTGTCATCTAAACAAACCCGGACTCACTGCTCACCATACTGACTCTGATTGGACTTTCAGTTTGTATACATGCACAGTTTAGTGGAGATGCAGTCATAACTCAATTAGCTGATATAACCAGACTACAGTCCCAGTTTTCATGCACTGGGCAAAAAAAAGAATTATTGACGGAGGCATGTCCATCTCTATGACAGTAGGTGGCGGTATACCTCTTTTCAGCTTGCTTCTAATAAGTTGTCTCCAAATTGACGCATTACGTGATAAAACAGTCAACAAAATGCCTAAGAAAGAGGTTAATAGAATGTACATGGAGACACTGTCACTCTGTCTGTTTGTTTGTAAAGTGTTATCCTTCTTTGTCTGTTAAGGTTTCGTTCACAACCTGCATTTCAACACATCCAGGCTAATAGACTTCCGGCTCAAAGCCCAGTGCATGAACACTGAAGCATGTTCAGAACACGTAGGCCAGTTTCAGTCTGATTGAGTCATATACATGACAGAGATATTAGTCAGAAAATAGTCGACTCTTGTCAGTTTTCATGTTATCTATTCTATTCTATTAACATTATTGTAGAATACAAAACACTTTCTATTATGAAATTCTGAAATGTGATTAAAAATCCTATTAATTGAAATTAAATACTGAAGTTCTGTCATCACAGGCAATGGAAAAAAATATCTGACAGCTTTTAATAAGATCAAAAATAATAAATGTGTATATTAGTTGCAGCTCTCTTCTGCTGCACAGGATTTTTTTAAGAATATTCATCTATTTTCATCCTACACGTCTGAAACTTATCCCTGCATTAAATATCTGTTCATTATCTTGACTCAATCTTGCCGATGTGTCCTGGTGTCCAGTTACTGTCGGTGTTTCTCTGTCTGGACTGTCAAGGACAAATGGTGGGAGACGGGAGGGTCAGCAGTTAGTAACAAACAGTAATCTGCGAGGCATCTCAGCTCCATTAGCCACTGCCTAAATGAGGCTCCAGTAACTCTGGCAACCAGCACTGAAAGAGATCATCACATGACAATGTTGATGAGAATGTTTTCTGAAATATTTGTATGTACTTTGTGTGTATGTTTGTGTAAGTGTGTGCTCCGGAGCATGGCCCCCTGTATCTCAGCTCCTGTATAACAATCCAGCAGAGGTGTGCAGCAGCCAGAGGCCTCTTTCCTTTGATATGAGGAGCATCCGAAAGGTCTTTGGCTGGGGGCTGATATATGTCAATCAGCTTTTTTTCCCGCTCTCTCACAGCAGCAGCGTCCTGTCCGTCTCTCTCACCTACAGCGAATCCCTCCCCACTGCTGATAACACTCCAAATAACAGGTGAGCGACTGCTGGCAGAAAGGAGATTGCCTGACCTTATTGTTTGCCTTCGCCTCCTCTTTGTTCTTCACAAATAAAGGGTTTTTTAATAAACTGAAAGGTCCTCCGACGTGGCCCATAGAGAAAATGAAAGGGGGCAGTGAGGTATGGTACAATGTGACGGGAAAAAAGAGCAGCTCATCAGAAAATAACAAAGGTGCAAGTTAAAGATAAGGCGCCTGTCAGAGATTAATCCAGGCCTGCTTGATTGTTTTCTTTAATACCAGACCTGCTACAGCAAGCGATAAGTTTGCTGAGTAATTTGGTTTTTTCCAGGGGACAGGCTGCAAGTGGGTGGCTGGGTACTCGAAATAATATTCAGGTGTGCTCCATAATTGATTTTTTTTTTCCACGCCTTAGTTCTCAAAAGAAAAATGAGATGAAACTCAAAACTGCTTTGACTTGCCTTTCTGTTCACCACACTCCCTCTCTCCCTTCTTTTCTCCCCCTTTTTTGCTCTTTTCTCCTCTCTTCTCTCTTCCCCCTTTGGATTAATAAACTGGCTTTGTTGAAGACAATAAAGGGAAGCAGAGTGTGCTTGAGGAAGCAGTTTTCTCTTCTTGCTACCAGCTCCATTGTGATGGTTTCTGAAAGAGGCATAGAGAGAGAGGGATAGGTGGCACTGCTGCAAACAGGCAGTGCAGTGTGTGTGTGTGTGTGTGTGTGTGTGTGTGTGTGTGTGTGTGTGTGTGTGTGTGTGTGTGTGTGTGTGTGTGTGTGTGTTTGTCATGTCCTGATGAGTCTGAGGAAAACGGATGCAGAAAACAATAGATTAAAATCTATTAGTTCACTAATGAAAACCACAGAAACAGTCACCCTATGTTAATTTGGTTGCAGAAATAAATTATGTAAATATGGTACGGCAGGGAAATTGACTTGAACAAAAATGCTGCCTAACTCATCTGAAAGGATTTTTTAATTTTCTGCTGCAATTACATCCTTTCCCTCTTATTTCTCTCCCCTCAGAGATCCTTCAGTGAAGTTTTCTGTACAGGGGATGCTTTCAGAGGCAGACTTTAGATTGGCTTCATTTTAAAAGACAGCAGACTCACAAGGCAATATATGCATGAGCTGTTTGCAGATTCTCCCAAATTATATGCTCATAACTCACATCCTCTTAAAGGTTAGGATAAACCTCAGTGAAAAATTTATGGCTAAACAAAGGATCCATCATAATCATTTTTAAACCTTTAAATGTCAGCAGCCCTGTGCCTTTTTATCTCTGTGTATTTAAATAAACAGTTGAATTTTACTTTGAAAGAGGGCCAGAAAAACACACACAGAAGGAAGGAGAGGTTTTTACATTTTTCCTCATTTCACCGTTTTGGTGCTAGAATTGATCCACCTCCATAAGTCCCTCATTTCTCTGCCTTTTTCCTCCCTCTCTCTTTCTCTCTTTTCCATCCAGGCACTTCTACAGAAGATGGCCTGCACTCTGGGGCTGTTTTCCAATTATGGTCCAACCTTTTCAGAGAAGGTCATTATAATTAGAGATCCATTTAGCTTTTCTGTGAAAAGCAGGAAATTATTTTTGTGATTGTGGTTCCTGGAAGAAGAGGAAAGAGAAAAAAAGCTGTAGTGCTGATCTCAAGTGGCTCTATTATTATGGTTGGGTGGACAGGTTGCATGCATTAATGGCTTCACTTTGGGGGTGTGGGGGGGGCTGTCCTTTTGCACATTACTAGTGCATGAATGGAAAAAGACATCTTGGAACAGCTCTCAAAATCAATACAAGGTCTTACAGTGTCTGTGTGTTCACCTTCGCTAAGTGGAAATAATGAGCGAAGGTAGACTTGGTTTGGAAAGTTCTGCAGTTATCATTGGAGGGAAAAATATTACAATACAGGAATCGCTTCAGCTCTTTGCTTTGTCTCACACTGCAGCAAATAATCTGTTAACTAACTCAGTACCATGGCCAGTACTGGAAAAAGTACACAGCTTGAGTCAAAGTACAGACAAGTACCCCAATTACATGATCTTATGAAGTGTTATCATATTGGCATTGGGTGCAGAATTGGTGAGTATACATATGGGACAAAGGAAGTGACCGTATCTGCTGCATAATATGCAATAATCAGCTGTAATTAATCATCACATCTGCTAATAGACATTTAAGATCAATATATGGGCACATATTTACTTTCATCTGTGAATGTATTTGCAACCATGACTGATGCTCATTGATTGGGACCATAGACTGTATATAGAATGGACGCCATCTGTCTCCTGGCTGGGTGAAGCCTTCACGAGAACAGCACCCTCTGGTGACAGGTTGCAGTCACCAGAGGGTGCTGCAACCAACATGGGTCATAAATCCTGCATCCTCCTGCCATCCTTATGGAGCTGTGGACAAACTTTAGACTAACACCCTGGTTGTGATGTTGACATGTAGTTACTGTAAGACTGGCTTGTGCTCTTTTCTATGACACTTGATACAGCCTTTGAGCGTACAAAGATTGCGCAGCTCACCTGGGGATACACTGTTTGAGCAGAGTGTCATCACAGCGACACTCCTTTTTATATACAGTATGATATATGCAATATATATATATATATATATATATATATTGGGGTAGCTACCCCAATATGTATTGGGCGGCTGGGGTAGCTCAGCAGGTAGAGCATCCAGTTCCCAATCGGGGGGTTGGGATTCGTATCCCGCATGAGACACATCTGTAAGGAGCGGAGTTCATATACCCGTGTGGGTCCTTAGGCAAGACCTTTAGCGCTATGGCCTACCTCATAAATATGAGTGTGTACCATTGAAAGCCATACCGGCTAAGACAGTACAGGTTGTAAAAGCAAAGCTCCTAAATGCATATATCAATTTAACCCAAGATCATGAGTCAAATTAACTCGAAGATTGGGTTAACTTGACCCCCTTAACTTGACCCTTAAAAAGAGTTATTGGGTCAACCCAAAATTTGGGTTAATTTGAATAACACAACATTCTGGGTCAAAATAACCCAGTAAGCAGTCGGTCCCTTTTCCACCCTGGTGCTGGGTTAAAAACAACCCCAACTTGAGTTGTTTTTAACTCAGGCGTTTTTAGAGTGCAGTGATTCATTTGGCCTATAGACACTTAAAAATACACTAAAACTACATACACAACAAAATAAGGCTCAAGTAAGACATGCAAAAGGGCACAGAAGTTTAGTGCCCACCAAGATTAACTTTTATTATTCCCCACTGAGTTGCCCTTTAATGTTGCCCTTTAGTACCATGTTTGTTTTTAGCTCTTAACTATACTTTACAATGATCTGTCCCAGAATACTACATGAATACTACATGCCTGAGTACAATTGTCTCTGTGTGTGTCAGTCAAACATTGTGTTGTTCTAAGCCTATGACTCATAAGGAGGAGTCTTGGGGAATAAAGCTCACAGCTCCTTCAAATAGGACCTGTCAGCATGTTAGATTTGAGCTGTCAAGCAAAAGAGAAGATGCTTTTTACTGGAGAGCTTCAGGAGCCTTTCTTGGCATGGAAAAAAAAAACAATGTTAACTATTGCGGGTGCTATGGAAAACTGTTCACCTCTTTAATTAAAACTCCCCCAGTCATGTCATAGTAACCACCATAAACAAGGCGCATCATACTTTTTATTCTAGTCAAGCCAGAGTAATCAACAAACTACCATTACATTTATGCAATAACTCACAGACTTCCTTTCTGCTCCAAACATTCACATTCATAAACGCAGGAGTGATGGGGCATCAAACCACATCACTTTATTATCTTAGATGGTTAGGTAACAGTCTCCTTTTTTAATGAACAGCACATCCACTTTGAGGAATCATTAGTGGCTGACACTGTGGCTAAGGTTGTCCTGATGTCTTAAAGGGATATTCCAGCACTTTTGAAGTGAGGTTCTATGAGCCACAGTTGAAGTTACTTAGCTAAGCCTTCACATAAAATATCCAACAGTGCCACTTGTTTCTCTATATTAATGAATAAGTGTGTCCTCTCACACATAGAAAGAGTTTATTGAGTCCCAGAGTGAGTTTAAGGTAAAAATTAAAAGAAAAATGGGCAGAATATTCACTTAGATCATGTGTCAGTAGTCAGATTAGGCGAATGAATTTCTGGCATGTTAGAAAGTGTGGTCCGCAGAGCTACAGGTCAACTGCCCAGCTAAAGAGCTTTTTCCTGAAAACACCTGAGCAAGTATGTCAGCATCATGGCAACATGCTGCATATACAGACATTTATAATAAGCTCCACATAGGGTCCCACACAGGTTATTCTCTGATTTCAACTTCAGGAGAATTTTATTGACAATCCTCAGAGCTCCATCTAGCTGTAACAAGGACAATGAGTTTACTGTCCACCTTGACACTTTTGCAATCACACAGTGTTTGCAGGGCACTAGGTGTCACATGAGTCAGTAACTATCCATACACCATGACCTACTTCCTGCATAGACTTTATAGCTTGTGAAAATAGAAAAAATAAATAAATAAAAGACCATGCAGGATGAAAAAAATACAAACCTTATTTTAAGAACTGCGGAGATTTTCTAATCCAGATGTGCAACTAAAAGTTTGCTTTTGATGTTGACTACTTTGCCGCTCACCTCATCTTAACTAAGTTCAATTTAAAACAAATGAAAAAGAGTTTCCCACACTGATTTACTGTTTCCACATTATACAACCCACAATAAAGGAATGTTAAACTCACATTGGTTCTGTTGACAGTGTATGCATGGTTTATGATGTCGTATTCACAAAATATATGAGAGCGGTGTTATGAACAAAGATCCTAATTAAGATTCCCTCAGCAGCCACACAGAGACAGAAATGGGGGTCTATGCAGCAAACAATCTAAACAACAGTATGTTTTTTCCTTTCTGTATTACACAAGCAGATGGCTTGGGACCAGCACTCCAAAGTGGTGGAAACCAACTAATTGGTTTGAGGGAAATCGATACGGTGCCTGCAGCAAGCCCCTCCTTTACCCTCACAGTCCATCAGTCCCGCTCTGCAATTACCCCATTGATTGGCCATTGCTAATTGCAGGTCTCATTATTGCAGGTTTCAGCCAGTCCCTATCACAGCAGCTGATATCAGGGGTTAACAGTGAGCAGAGACTGCAAACACCTAAAGCAGGAATGAGGGTACATATAGGAGGGCTCAGTGGACCTGGGTCTACACTGTGATATCTGTGCTGGATCCTTACAGTCAGATGTTTTATTCAGTTGTTGGTTAAAGCTCCAGAACAGGGTGAGGACAGAGCCATGTCAGTTTAATAACATCCGTTATGCCATGTTAATATCTCTGCATTAAATCTTACCTTTGAATGTCAGATCTGATCATTTATTCTTGACTTTATTTCTTAACATTTTTATTAAGCTGTTAAAACATGACATGTTTGGATCTCTGTAAGGAACATACAAAGACTCAGGGATGAGCAATATGTTTTCCTTTTTTAATTATATCTAGTAAACTGTTTCAAAAATGTGTTTGCTGACACCATTACTGATACAATTAACATGTTGGTATTTCTTCCATAGTTAGCTATTATTTCACTGGTGCACTGGTGAACTGGTGCATATGCTTATATTAGGGTCATAAACCATGAGTCAGTGCTTTTAGGATTGCTGGCTGCATTTGAAAGTGACCGTGCTGCTTCTGCTAAAACAAACTTCTGTTTTGGCGCCTTTTTTTCATTTGACAGAACTGCTGTTGAATAACCCCTTGCTTCTCTGTAGCCATATGAAATAAAATAAAAAACAGACTGTTTTTTTTCCAGTGTTGACAGAGAGAAAGCTGTGCAGACCACCAGCCTGAACCTTCAGCAGCAGAGTTCCTCTCACTTTTTCCACTTTCAAAATCTGCAATGCAAAGGTCCTTTATGAGGAAATCAGAGTGGCATCAGAGCAGCAATTACAGCGTTGTGTTCTTCAGTCTAATTTATCAAGTGCATGCAAATCAGATATTATAAAAGAGGCTGACTTAGAGAGGAAGTATTTTTTGACTCTTAAACTATGGCTATTCAAAGGACCGCAAAAACATGAACCTTGTCACACACTGAAGCTTTAATAAGAGATACACAGGAGTGGAGGTGTTTACTGTTCATCTGTGATTGACTGGTTTCCATCATATCAACACATAATATGTCAAATACTGTACACCAGAATAAAAAGCACTGGGGTTTAATAATAGCCTTTATACATTAATCAAAATTTTACTATAGTTGTATAGAAACAAGTGTGCAAATGCAAAATGTAATTTTTCATGCACAGTTGGTACCCATCTTCTTGTATTTTCCCCCACAGCCTCATGTGTTGTTTTGTCTGCCACATTAAATATTCATTAAGATCTGGAAGTTATTACAAAAGGATTATTGCCACAATGTGAAGTCCAGACTTCCACACTGAAGTCAAATACAGTACAAGCAGCATTAGCAAGACTTTCAAAGACTGTAAATCATCCGTTGAATAAATATGATTATGAAAAGTCTATTTATTAATTAATTAATTTATTTGTTTAAGATTTGTATTGTAATCAAGTTCCTATACTTGATCTGAAGAGGGTGTTTTAATGCTGTTGCTATTAGTGTTTAGTAGTTACGCTTGAAAAATTGAAACTAAATTGAAAATTAATCCAAATTTCCTGAGCGTCTGGACTGCATTTCCACATATGAAATATACCATGTACATATGAGGTGAAAATATTCACAGACAGACTCAATTTCATATTTGCAAATAAATATAAAGTTTTTCTTATCTTATTTGTGTGATCTTACAAATCTATAGATTCCATATTGTTGTGCGGCAGGCTTGTAGTGAGGACCCAGAAGCAGACACTGAGACAGAGCTCAACGTAAAACGAATTTAATGTCCAAAAACAGAAAGGGATAGATAAGGGAACAAAGGAAGTCCGGTTGGTTGGCTGGTAGGCTGGCTGTCGTGTGGGCTGGAGACACTGCAGGAGAAACCAGAGGAGACCGGAGTTAAAGGACATGCAAAGAGTCACAAGGAGTAAAGTTCTCAAAGTTATACCACGAGGTTTTGGCCAGGAGACGCGTCTTTACCGCTGGGCAGGGTAGACAATACTCAGGCGCTGAGACTGAGGGCTGCAGGCTTCTTAAAGTCCCTTGATTGGAGACGAGTAGCAGGTGTGTCGTCTCACTCAGCCTCAGCGCCGGGGGAGGGGAGGAAGCCCTGGAAAAGAGCACAGCCAGAACAGGCAGATAGGGAAAAACAAGAAGTCCAGCCAAAATAACACAGGATGAGGAGGCGTCTCACCACACATATATTTTCAAGATATATTAGTCAAAACATAATACTATTCAAATGAATTATATTGTTTGTTTTTTTTAACCTGCATTTATATATTAATAAAGTTAACATATATTTTTGACATACATTGATAGACAATATGATACCATTTCAGTATAGTTGCATTAACATCTACATGTCAACATCAAAATGTAAACCAGGTATTTTATATATTTTCTTCACCCACATCTTATTTCCTTGGAATCTATGTAAGTGATAGTGAAGTATTTGAGCCTAAAACAGGAACTCAGACACTCTTAGCTGATGAGCAAACGTGGTGTGTAAAAGCACAAAGGAAGACAAAATAAAGTGCGCAAGAAAATACGCCTACACACACACACACATAATGCAAAAGCACTTATTTAATCACACACTGAACTGGCTCAGTGTTTAGTAATGCACACGCACACACAGGTATGCACACAGACTCACACAAACAAGGTCTCTGATAGTCCTGTTCTCTCCCTCGGGTCTCTGTTAAAATTGACCTTCTCTGCCTTTCATCACAGAAAAATACCACCCTCAAAGAATAATAAGGCCGCCAGACACATTAATTAGAGAGCATCTATTTAGTTTAACATCTGAAAGAGACAGAGACAGAGGACGGGGGCAAATGGACGGGAAAGTATTAGCATGCAACATGAAATTAATTACACACATTTTTTTTTCATATGTTGAAACGGTCTCTCAGTAAAATGCAGTGTTTTCTTCTTTGTGGTCGTAGTAGTTTGTACTTCATGAGGTTTGCAAGACATTTTAAGCTAATCTGATATAATAAGGTGCCCATTTTTATTCTAAATACTTTCACAGTCAATGCTGCATGAATGATGCAACATGACAGTGATGGATTCACTCAGAGCACCCTCTCTGTGAAATCTCAGGTGTGCATATTTACCTGTATGCAGAGCTATCTTCAAACACATGTAGATATTTGCAGATATAATTGCCTTTGAGCAGCCGGCATGTCTGAATGTGTGTTTTTGGCTTTTCCTGCAGCTGCAGGAGCTGTTACATGCATGCTTGTGGATGTGTGTGACCCTCTATAAACAAGAGTCTGTACTCCATCTGGCAGTCAGATCAGTGAGAGGCAGTGTCTCAATCAGAGCAGCTGATCAGTGGTGTTTTCATGTCACGGCTCAGCTGCCCAGCAATCAGGACAACCAGGATCCCTGATCACACCGTCTCCTGCCAGACAACTGTCAACTCCTGTACCATTTGCTCTGCAGTTTATATGCAAGAAGTTTTGATAACTAGGGGGATTCAACAACAAAATACATGTAACAAAAATTGCAAGGTCTCTATACAGCAATTTAAACCTCTACCTCAGAGAATGAAAGTCTTTTTTCATGCACATTTATTCCTCCTATTTTTGTACAGCTGGTGACAGAGAGCTCAGAGACATAGACATGAGTCCTTCATTGATGGTCATGCTCTGTTTTAGTGCTGTATTTTTTTGTATTCCCTTTCTTTCTGACCCCCTCAGTGAGCTCTTACTCAGATGCCAAACTCACAGATTTTAAGACAGATCACAGAATTTGATACAGAGGGTTCCACGGTCACTGTGATGCTGAGTTTAAAGCCCTTTAATTAGACCTAAAGTTCTCCTAGTATCCACGGTACTGACAAGTTGTGCATGTGTGCATGTGTGTATTTATGTCTATCTGAGGCAGAGAGTAGCATGATGGTTACCAAGGTGACAGAAACATCTTTTCCCCTTCTTTTGCAGCAGGAAGCAGGAAAACGTCATCAACTCTGGATGAAACCCCAGAAAAAAAACGTGTAGCAACCTCCTTTTCCCTCTCTCTCTCTCTCTCTCTCTCTCTCTCTCTCTATCTCTCTATCTCTCTATCTCTCTCTCTCACACACACACACACACACACACACACACACACACACACACACACACACACACACACACACACAAACAAAAGCATACATGCACCACCCTTGTTTATGATGTGAGGCTGAATATCAACATTTCTTTGTAAGGGCCACAGCTCAGCTACACGTCTTTCAGTCCTCCAACAGCCATAAACTTAAACTTATCCCTCACCTCGTCTTTGGTTGTCTTCACCCCTCACCCCTCCCTTCACCCTCCTTCCTTCTTTTATTAGTTTCTTTCCTCTCACCCTTGGGAGTAACAGCAAATTCCCAAAAAGCCTCAACAACTAAACCAACATCAGGGAGAAGTTTAACAGCTAATTCGAGCCAGGTTTCCGATAAAATGAATAAAGAATTATCTGTTACATTGTGTTAATGGTGTGCTCTTTGCTAGTAAAGTCATAGATTTCATAATAATAATAACAACAATAATAACCTAGATTTATAGAATTCTTTTCAAAATCTCAATAAAAAAGTGCATTACAAGACAGGAAACAGATCAATGCATATGAACAAATATTTGTTTAGAGGGATCAACCCACCTGGATCATGAATCCAATTATATATTTGAACATAAAATCAGGAGATTTCAGGTTAGGTAAAATGAGGAAAAGCTCTCCTATAAAAGTCAGTATTAAGAGGAGACTGAAATGACTGCACTGAGTCAGCCGACCTTATATCTAATACAGGGCTTTAGAGAGATTCATCACTTCCTCAACAGAGAAATATATTAAAAAAACTTATTTTTAAGCTTTCTGCTCTGTTTTTTAATTCATTGATTGTTGAGTTATTGCTTTAGATTTCTTGAAATAAAAAAGATACTTGAGATTATAAAGTGGTATTTTAGGAGAGCTGTGGGGACTATTTGTTATAGTGTTTTAAATTTATTTGTTTTCTTAAGTTTGAAAAGAAAGAAAGAAAGAAAGAAAGAAAGAAAGAAAGAAAGAAAGAAAGAAAGAACAGGAAAGCTGTAGGTCACTCTTAGTAAGATTTTACTGTCTCGTTACAGGGACTAGTTCTTTAATCAACACAGAACCCCAAACCGCACTTGTCAATTTCATCATACACATAGTTTTTATCAGGTATATACAACAGTTTTTCTCTGTCCTCAGAGCTGAGGTTGGATCTGCGCCGAGGCTGTTGTTGCGAGGACTCAGTCCAGTGATCAGTCTACAAGCTGTAGGATCTGAACTATCACAGATCCTATACACAGTTTTCTGCTCCGCCCTCAACTTCCTCCGCTGATTCTGATTTCTTGTCCCTCAGTAAGTCCTCTTAATGAGTACTGACCACCAGAACCGGCTGTTTCAGAGAAGCGTGGCTCAAACAGTAAAGGCCCAAATACCTGGTTCAGTTAACTGTGTCACATATGTAGATCCATTACACAATCATATGTTGGGCAGCTATACTTTTTCAACTCCAGAGTGGTTCTGGAGGAGCAACAGATCTTACAGACACAAAGACTATCTTCATGTAGGTATTATTTTAAAAGATATATTTAGGGTTATTTCAGGTCAACTGCTTTAAATTCTTTTTGTCTGTGAGTTATTGGTAAATCAAAGTGTTATACTCAACGGTGTCAGGCTGAGTTAGAGACAGAGCATGAGGCACGGGCATGTGTTAATAATTTAACAGCGTATCGTCTCATATATGTGACTGAGAGGTAAAGTGATGCCGTTGAAATGAACTGTACTGTGAGCTCTTTGACATTTTCACTGATTTTCACGCTTTGAAAACATAGGCGCAGATATTTCTGAAGCAGAGACATGTTTGTGTCACTCCCACACAGACCTGATTACAGCTCCTGATGGAATTATCATATTGACAATGAGACCTTTGCATTATAATGCACAGTTTGTGTGTTTCTGATAGCTGAAGCACATAATGAAATACAACATGGGCATGATGCAGTCAGTAAATGTCAGGGCAATTTGACAGACAGGAGGAAGAAGCTGAGATAGACGCCTGACAAAATGAAAAATGAAATGGAAAAATGAGTGAAATGACACAGTGATTGTAATCTAGGGCTCCTGTTTTGAATGCATGTTTTACTGATAGCCGACTAAAAGTGATGTGTGGGGTCTCCACCCAGAGAGATTAAATTTGAACCTTTTTTTTTTCAGACAGAAAATGGAGGGTTAAAACGACATTCCCAAACCTTACCAGGCAGACTCGGGCATATTTAACACGCCGCTCTCTGGTTTGGACCTTTTCTTGGCTCTGTGCCTCATGAGTGTAATTTGGATGAGTGCAGCTCGCTTGCCTTTGGGCTCATTAACAACAATATAAACAGTAATTACTGTGATCGCCTAATTAATTCATTTAAAAATGCTGCACGGCGTAAAAGGCATGAGCAAATCTTTTCTGGAGATAACAATTTTACGGAATCATTGTTGACATAATTAGCAATTTCATGTTCCAAAATACAACAGAAATAATTAAAAACTTTTTTGGTCCACTGTCATACATTTACTCTTTTATTCTAATTATTATTCAGATTGCTCCGGCTTTTCTTTCTCTGTTCTCTAAGCCTGCTTTCTGTGAGTTATCCTTCTCTGATCCAGCCTCTGTCTGCACGGCAGCTCTGCAGCCTGATAAATGTAATCTTCCCCTCCGGACAGACTCTTTTGTTTTTGGGCCATTTTGATGCTTTTCTCTGATCACCAAGCTTTTCTTATTATAGAAACCACACTGCCATAGCCAGTGGATTTTATTGAGGTAAAGAACAGCCTTTGTGTCCCAGTTGTATAAATACTATCGCTTTAGTGACCAGTTAATTGTAATTAACAGCAGTTAAAATGAAGCTGGAAAGAAAAGTGATTTATTTCCCCCTATGCACCGAATCTTTACATTTCTGCTTTCTTGCCCATATCTTATGCTGATTTATTCCCAAAACAATGCTGCAATCAAGTCCATTTCTCAGAAGCACAGATATAATCTACGAGAAGAGAAGTTTTTCTTTTCTTTTTTTTTTTGTATAATTGAAGGAAGATAATAATGTGGATCTGTTCCCCGAAGCAGATCCACTTCATGTGTTTATCATATAGTAAAGATCAGATTTAAGTCAGAAAAATATGTTTTATTTTAAAAATCTGCTGTATGAAGGAAATCAGCTCTGAAATGGGGCAAATGTGGATGCATAAGAAGTGTGAGAACAATGTGAGGAGCATGTGACACATTGGTTTATGTTACAGGCGCAGTCCTCTGACCCTTCAGAACCCCAATTAGTTTTCTGCAGAATTTACTGCCACGCCTGGCATCACTTCTTGTTGATTACCTCTCTACTGATTAAAGTGAGAGGAGATTTATGGCTGTTGTATGGGTGGAGGTTCTTCGTCTGTCAAAATGGTGACAAATCTCTACATGATCCAGAGCACTGCCATTGATCTTTAAAAAGTGTCCGAGGTTCATTATTGTCATCCAGTATCTGGGCAGAGGTGGGGCGGGGGTGATAAACAGTTACCTATCCTAAAATGAAGAGCAAGATTTCTCTGCTATATAAGACCTTTATATTACATGCATAAGAATAAAAAACAATGTTTTCAGTATTTAATGACAATTTACCACTCACAAATGGACTGTTTCACTTCAGGTATTTTATAAATTAACAAAGAAGAGCTGATATTAAAAATATGAAGACAGCACAGAGATGGGATGGATTTCGAAGTATGAAATCATTTGATTTATTTATCAATCTTGTTCTTGGTACATCAACTGTCATGACATAAACTGTAATAGAGAATGGGGATAAGATGCTGCAGACCAAAGTACAGCACTTGATCGCCACCTGCTGGTGGCAGCTGCATGCTCTGCCTTTAAAGTGGGCTTTGAGAGCAATTTGGTATTGTCTTACATCAAAGGGACCTGGTGCACATAAGAAAACCAGAACACTCAAACACTGACTTTACAAAGCTTTCAATCACAACAGATTCTTTGATTTCTCACAAAGGTATAACACTGACACTGTTTTCAAAATTAGATATATATGTTTTTTTTTCATAGATTAAGTTTTACACGAGCAAAATAAAGACACAAAAAAACAATGACATGTTCAATGACAATTCAGTTAAAAAAACTTTATTTGTCCACAGCAGGCATTTGGAGGCACATAGAGCAGCAAGTAAACAGTGTAAACACTCTACCAACTGTTAACAATCAAGGAAAATAAACAATACCACAGATAAAAATATAAGAATGAATTGATATAAAAATGAAGGGAGAAATTAAAATACTGAAATACTCAGAAATCTGAGTACCAGGGATCAGCATGATGGATTCAAACTAGCATTGGGTAAGTTGCATAGAGATTTAGCAAATACAAATTAACCGGAGGTTGGTATATATAGGTACAAAAGACATTCAGACATGTGTAAGTAGGCAGGAAGAAGAGCACAAAGGTGGCCTTTCTCCTCTGAGTTCTGCAGGCCCTCTGAGTTCTGCAGGCTGGGCAGTGAAGCCAGCGGCCTGATGGGAGCCACTGAAACTTAGGCAACAACGTGTGTGAGGGGTCTTGTACAATGTGTCTTGCTAGTCTGCATGTGAGATGTTCATAGACAGTCAGCAGAGTTCTGGGAGGTAGAGCTCACAGCCCTCCTGCGACCCAGTTGAGTTGTGTGGGTGAGGAAACCTAGGAACCACAGGATGAGGTGGTCATCCAGGTGGAAGGAGGAGAGTTTGTTGGCCAGGATGTGAGGCTGGAAGGTGCTGAATGCCAAGGAGAAGTCAACAAAGAGGAGGTTTTAGGGCAGTCCAAGTGTTCGTGGAGGGTGTCTAAGATTTTTGCATTGTCTACACCCCTTCTTGTGCGGTATGCAAACTGAAGAGGATCCATCAGTCAGTTAGTTAAAAACCTTCAACTGATTTAAAACACCTTCACTGATTTAAGAAGACAACAGAAATTTCAGCACATGTGGGCAACTCTGTGAGGAAGAGAGAAAATACACTTCATTTAGACTGAGACAAGATTCAGAGTTTGATCCTGTGAGCTTGAAAATCCTCCTCCTCCTCCTCCTCCTCCTTATCATCATCATCATCATCATCATCATCATCATCATCATCATCATCATCATCATCATCTCTGGCTTTACTGTTTCACTGGTACAGAGATCTCCACAGGTAAAATCTTCAGAGGGGATGAATCCTGAGTCCAGATGAATGGAAACAGTCTGTTAGTGAAAATGTGTGTGAAGGTGTGTATGAGTGTATCAGAGTCAGGATCAGAGAATGACAGTTTTCCTCTGTCCCAGTCCAGATGGACTCTGACCCTCTGAGGATGTCCTTTGACTGACAGATCAGCACCTTCACCTGACGGGGTGTATGCTCTGTATTTATCATTCCAAAGCTCGAGTCTCCACAGTCTAGAGTGAAAGTCTTCCTTCCTGTCTGCAGACTCCTCAAACACAGCTACATCCCAGCCTGTGTTCTGCCCGACTTCCACGTCCCAGCTGTGAGTCCCTGAGTTGAAGCCCTCAGAACCCAGGACAGAGTAAGGGTAGCGAATCCTCTCTGGATTATTAGGAAGCAGCCGCCTCTTCTCTCTTCGTTTCACACAGGTCAGATCTTCAGACAGGATGAGTTCTGGACTAACAGTGTTCGGGTCCAGGATCACAGGACTGTAGGAGACAACATCCATCATTGTGTTCCAGATGTTGAAGCTCAGGTTGCCCAGGTGTTTGGCCACATCTATCAGCGCTCCTGAAGGCAGCTGGGGATTCTTCAGCAGGGGGCGCTGCTGGACTCTTTCCACTGCGGCCTTGTAGTTTTTCAGAAATGAGAGATCTGCAGCTCTCAGCTCCTCCTCTGTGGCTTTGACTGTGTCTGAAAGAGCTTCTATCTCTCTGCTCACAGCCTCCATCTGCTCCTTCATCATCTGACTCTTCTGCTCCTCTTCCTCCCTCAGAGCACAGATTCTGGCCTCTTCTTGCTCTTGTAGAAACTGGTGAAGCTTCGTAAACTGCTGCTTTATCTGCCTCTCTGTGTTTGCAGCCTGGGCCTTGATGTATTTCCCTGTTTTATCCCAGCTCTCTTTGATTTCAGTGAGACTCTTCAGTTTCTCCTGTAAAGGTTTCAGGATTTGCTGGAGCTGGTCCCTGAGATCTTGCACACCTTCATCGATGGGTCTAAATGAGTGGTTACTGTGTAGTTTAGAGTCTCTGCATATGAGACATGCTGGCTGCTGATGATCCAGGCAGAAGAGTCTGAGTTTCTCAGAGTGCAGACTGCAGAGACCCTCAGAGTCTGATGTTGCTCTCTGGTCTCTCTGCAGTAAGAAGTTCTCACACAGGTTCTTTAACACCAAGTTACAAGGAGGTTCATACTTAGGTTTCTTTTTACAGATCGGACACTTGGGGGCCCGTGTCTCTGTCCACCAGCTCCGCAGACAGGCTCTACAGAAGCTGTGGCTACATGACAGAATCACAGGATTTTTGAAGATGTCACGGCAGATAGAACAGCACAGATCCTCCTCCGAATAAGACGCCATTTTCCTCAGAGTGAGGCCAAACTCTGGACAAGCAGAAAGCTCCTGGTTTACTGTGACTTACTTTGACTATGACTCCTGTGTTTTCTGAAGCTCTGTTCACTCTGCAGTCAGCACCTGGTTAAAGTTTCAGTATTCCAGTATTGAGCTGTCATCTCGTCGTGAATGTCGTCTCTTTAGTGTCTAACAGTGAAGTGGATCAACCATCCGTGTGTGTGTGTCTGGAGAGAGAACAACTTGTTACTGGTGTGCCTGGTTGAGTTGTAATCAGGGTGAGGTTTTATTTCCCTGTTTATGATGTTAAAGTCCAAGAGTGGAGATGATCTCACCTTGAGGGTTTTGTATTGGTGTAAAAAAAAATGTTTTTTTTTTCCTTGGGAGGAGGGGGGTGTCTTATTTTTGACTTTAAATAGTGCTCACTGCTCATCACATGGACAGTTTGCTGTTCTATGGCCACCCATCAATCCAGCTCAATAACCAGGACTTAAGTTTAAGTTCAAATTTGGAAAAATGCATCCATTATCGTCTTATATTTGCTGAAAGGTAGTAAATTTGAAGATTGTGCCTTTGAACGGTGGAATATAAAATGGACTGTCTAGTCTTCTGACCACCCACAACACTTTTACATCACATGTCAAATTCCCACACTGATGGCAGAGGCCACATTCAGTTTCTGCCTCATCCCATTCATACACAAGTGGTTGCAGCCAGCAGGAGCAGGGAGCCACATCTGCCCTACACTTTCAAGGGGAATAGTAAAATTGTCACACTGTAGCACTTCCCAAAAGACTTTGAACCTTTGCAGTCTAAACTGTTTGTGAAATCCCTCCGTCCAATTTGCAGACTGTGACCCAGACCCAGACATCATTCTAGCCAACCCTGGAGCTGTCATCAAGAAGCTGATATTCTAACAAGCAAAGCTTTTCACATCGCTATGGTAGCGAGATTATCAGCCTGGTAAACTAATGCCTTCAACAAGCATCAAAAAGGTAGTAGGACTGGACTCAGGATTCTGAGGAGAACTGAGGAGCCAACAGAGATTCTGGCTTTCAGTGTAAGTGATTTACTTCTTACTGTTCCCCTGTGAGCAATGCTGAACCATCAGCATGTGCCTTAACACCAAGATAATCAATAAAAATGGCAATTACAAGAATCTCTATGAGTTTAAGTACAGTTAATGTGTTTAGCATTTACACCTGAACTGATTATAATACCAGTCTGCAGCAAAAACATCAAACACCCCCCACCCCCACCCCCACACTTTCCAAGCAAGTGAGGAGGCTGCCATGCTAAGCCTGAGAAGCACACAGAACCCTCAGCTTGGAGCATATTGTGAGGAGATAAGAGCAGGTTTTGTAAAAAAAAAAACTCAGTTCAGACCATCCAACTGAGGATGAATCATGGTTCATCCTCGACCATTTAGTCTGCCTCTAACAGGAAGAACTACATTGTGTTCCTTTGTTCTTCCTGTTGTATTGCGGCCTCAACCTGACTGTTACCGCTCTGCCTGGTCCTACTCTTGGTGCTTCTTTCCCTGGAGCTCTGCTGGGTTTCAAACAGCAATCTGTGGCCATCAGTGGGGGTGAACTAAAGAGTATGTTTGACCGGGTCAGACTTTTACCAGGGGATAAGACATTTCTGAGATTTGTATGGAGAGATGTGAGATGAGAAGATCCCCCCAGGGACCTCCCTTCCTTTGCAAGACCCCTGAAGCATGGCCAGAGCAGCCGTCCCCAGTAGTGGAGCCTGACCCATCAGAACACCTCAACCACACCACCACCTTTTCTGCCTTCTGTTGACTAGTATGCCTCCTGGAAATGTCTGATAAAAGCCCAGGAGCTGGAGCTTCATTATGCAGCTTCTCAAACTGCTGCCCCTTCTTCATATAATTGTCAGCGAGCAGAGAAGCTGATCTTCAAGCAAATACAAAGAGACAGTTTCCCAGAGGAGATCCACCACCTAAAGAAAGAAAAATCCATCCAGCATAGCACTTACCCTGGTTATTGAGCTGGATCCCTAAGACGGGACTAACCAAGCAGACCCACTCAAGACTAGCATCATTCATCTGATTGTCTAGAATCCTGCACACTTCAGCCACCAAACTGCTTTTACAAGATCATGATGCTCGCCTCTGCCATCCAGGACCTGAGCATGTTTATGCAGAGATGCAGAGTGCTTAAGGTTACTGCAAGGGTGAGAAGCAATCCACCAGATCCAGCACCTATGTCAAAAGTGTCTCGGATGGGAAGTTGCTAAAAATGGCCGACCTACCTGCAGCCCACCTGTGACTCTACAAGCCACCTTTCTACTCCTCTGGAGTAGATCGTTTTCGGCATTTCCAGATTAAGCTGGGCTGCTACACAGAAAAGAGGTGTCTCACATTCAAATGTCTCACCTCTCATGCAGTACACCTAAACTTCTTGCACAGCATAGATGTTTACTCCGGTCTTATAGCCCTCAGGAGGTTTAAATCTCACAGGGTTACCCCAGCATAGATCCTCTCATATCAGGGGACAAATGGTCAAAGGAAACACCAAGAAGCCTCCACCAATGTGAATCTGCGACTGCAGCAGCAACTGTCAGAGCAGAAAAAGCCTTTCATTTCAATCCTCCTTGGGTGGAGTGTGGTAACAGGAAATTCATTCTGTAAAATCACACTGTGATGGGAGTCTGTGTCTGAAGAGGTCAAGTTTTATCCAGAAGTATCTGCCTACATAACAATACTGCCAGAGGTGGCCGACTGCTCCAGAACCCCTGGCTGTGGTCTTGGTGGTAATTCTGGTAGATCCACAATTACACTGAGCTAATTGGCCCATTGGAGGGGTGATTAAAGTCTCTCAGACCATAGATGGTCATGTATGATTGGCAGATGTTCACATTAAGGGTTGAACCTACACCAGACTGTTGGCTCGACTTTTCCACCTTCTGTTCATCACTGATTCAGAGGAGGACATAGATTAACCAGTGTCTGGTGAAGAGAGTCCAACAGATGAGCCTCAACAAATCACTGGAACAATAAGGAGGCAGCTGTATAGACGGCTCCCATCCGTACCAGATTGATGATGTCATAACTCCACTCTATGGTCACATGGCAGGTCTACACACAGTATGGTGAACAGTTTCAGTGGTAATAGTGTTGCCTGTAGTTAATAGTTTTCTTCTTGAGTGTTGTTTATGCATGTCTATTACAAACCAACCACACACATACTCCATATGCATTTATATGTTTAAGAAGAAGAAACTGCTTCTTGTGTGTACTTACAACACCTCCTCACCAACACAGACCATCAAAGGCCAGCACGGTCACATCCAACAGGTACTCTTTTTATGTTTGTATGTTTGAATGCCTTTAGTTTTTTTTTTTTTTTTTGATCCAAATTAGTTCAATAAAACAAGAGAATAGAAACTGTAGACCTTCATATTCAACAATGATTCAGTAAAACCTAGTTTTTAGAATCAGAAACTAAACTGCGGTTAACATTCAATGTGATTCTTCTGTCTCCCAGTCAAGATGGGAAAATGCAGTTCAGTTCGTATGCTTTATTACAGGAAAACAAATGTGGGTTGCATTCCATTGAGAAAAAAGTCCACTGTGTGTGTGAATTCAAAAAGGATTAAACTTAGAATAACATTTTTCAAGTATTTTTTCTGTTCTGTTTTTCTGAATAAAAGAGATTATTATTTTGTTAATTCAGAAAAATATGCTAAAAAAAAATAGCCTTTCGGTGTCTCATAATAATCGTCTCGTTAATTCAAATACCCTGCTTTAAAACCTTACCTTCTACCACCAATAGATGAGGCTAGAGTCTTACTGACCGTGCGGCTAAAGAGCAGAAATAAAACAGAGCTCTCACTCTGCTCTCGTCGTGACCGCCATAGTCGTATCAGGTAATATAATTCATGCAAAGATGAGGGGTACAGATTAAAAACTTTAGTTTTTCTAAAAATAAATCAAAGTTCTTACACATTTTAAAAATGTGTTTCTTTCCACGGAAAAAAACAAGGATGTATTAAAACACGTTTATCAAAAACCGGAAGAGAGTGCGGTTTCTGCTGTCAGAGGAAACATCTGTATGATATTCAACCTTTGGAGTAATTCCACTAAGTGACTGACACTTGTTGGAGGTACATGTGTTCCTGTGTTGGCCAGCTGTATACAGAGTTACTGCTAGTTGATGAAAAGGTAACTGATAGTGAGATTTCTAACCCGGAGAGGTGTTGTTTCTCCCGTTTGAAGTAAGTGATTCGCGACCTCGATAGCTCTTATTTGCTTGTTTCCTGTTTTTGTTTTTTTTTTCAATTACACTCTACATAGAGCCGTGTGGAGTTATGGTAGACTCTGTTATGTGCACTGCATCTGTGTACGTGATGAAAATGTGAGCTCTTTAATGAGGAGTTCTTCCATGTACCAAAGTTTAAGAGGGCTACACTCGGGGCATTAAGTCATTGTAAAGCCTGTCGTTTGTACCATCATCCTTAACCGTGTAGTCTTAGCCTGCCATGCTAACTGAGCCTGCGAAGCAGATTCATACGTCTGTTTTGGTTCTTGTTTGAAACAAGCAGGGTTTAATGTCCAGTTGGCTGTCCATCCTCTGTTATTACAGCTGTAATATCTCATTTTCATCATGTGCTGAGCCTTAGTTTTCATCGTTGTAGAGAAAATGTCCATTTGCTGTGAACATTTCCGCAGGTGGTGCTGTTGGCGGAGAACTGAGCTTCACTTCTGCAGGACAGTGTTTGCTGTTTCCTGAACTGTGCGCAGAAGGTTGCAGGAGTTCAGCTTTACATGGTGGTACTTCACTAAAAACACAATAAGGAACTGCCAAAGGATAGCTTTACGGTCATTGACCGAACAGAGCAGACTCTTAGGAGAATTTATTGTGGCATAGTCCTTACTAAAGCTATTGTGAAGAGATGACAGCATGGTGAAATGAAAGAAGTCATTCCTGTTATTCATTAAATTCCAAAAACAAGGAAACAACTGCAGCTAGCTGTCAGGATATCACTCAAACCCATTCCTCAACCTCTATACTCATTCACACCACATTCCAGTATATCATAGTGTTGACGCTCTTGTTAGAGCAGACGGACTGGAGCTTTAAGTATGGACTTGGTCTGAATTATTAAGGAAGCAAACTTTAGAGATCAACATCAAGACTTGTAATCATGTTTTTTTCAATATTAGCCTTCTACAAGCAGACTGAGCCAACTGCTATTGACAGTAGCTGAGTAACATCCATAGTGCACTGAAGTAATGCTCAGTTTACCACTTCAGTCATTATCTTCATCTTTACACTTGTACTCACCCTGTATAGCTAACTGAAAGTGTGATTACACACATCAAAACCAAATTTAAATTATATTTGATATGCTGTTATATGGCATGAGAAAAATGTATTTTTAGTCAGAAAAAAGGTAACTGTGATATTGGGCTTGTAAGATATGACATTATTAATCAATCAGTCTCCGGATTTGGGAAAGGTGTAACATCTGATCAGAAGAGAGGTTGGAGGATGCAAATAAGTAAGAGAAAAGCAGTGACAGCCCTACCTGAATGTGCAAAGTATGTTTCTCATTTACTAGGCAGCCAGATGAGCTGACATCTGGGGCAGGTAGCACATGTAGGTAGTGTGTTCGGGGCTGAGCATGGAGAAGTCTCACTGTCAGTACTTGGTTTCAATGGAAGATAAGGTTGACTTGTATCATGCTGATTATGAGGAAGAAAGAGCGCAGGTTTCACACAGGTTAACTAGCCAAATGACCGAATGTTCCCCATTTCCTGCTTTTCCAGAAATGTACCTCATGATTTATCTCTAATAGCTTTGTTGGCTTGATTAACTGAGATCTGATGTCTCCATGGACCTTATGTATGACTTTAGTGTCAGAGCACACGTCTGTGCATCTGTTGTAGCTGCAGGTAATTAACACAGAGCCGTGCAGACCAGGCTGGACTTGACCACCTCTAACCAGCTTATTAAATCAAAATGCTGAGTAAACACCAATGAACTCCAGACAGCGTATCTAAGTGCAACAAGGTATGGAGAGGAAATAAGCATTACCATGCAGTAAACTGTGAATCACAGATAAATCAGTTAGTCTTGTACGATTATCTGCAGTGTCACTAAAAATATTCATACAATCTCCATGTAATGATTTAAACTGGTATGGCTGTGTTGTTGCATTGTCTGCTATTTTCACCTGTTTTGTAGACTTAACAATTTTACATATGGGTACAAACACAGTTGTTTAAGTACACTGCATATCTACACATCAGATACAGTGAGAGTTGAATCACTGGTTGTTTAGCCTGTCAGCTTATTAGCTGCACTGCAGTGAGATTACCTCATTAAAAACAGTATCTCTTTTGTCTTCCCACAGGTGCTACTGTTATTTTTTCAGATACAGTAATTTGTGAAAAAAAGGAGGACCCACCAAACAAGGACAGATCGAATAGTCTGGAAACGTTTGACTGGGCTGCAGACGTCCACACATTCCTCGGGTGAGTGACAGAATTACACCAATTAAATTGTTGGAGGCCTGCGTGTTTTATAGCCGGTTCATCACGATGAAATACTGTCTGTGAGGGAGTTTGAATATTTGAGGAGATTAGAGCTCAAACACTGTGAAAGATGATATCACCTCTGAGAGTGTCTGTTAAACTGGATAACAGTGATAAGGTCGTTGTTTTCCTGCTGCCAGCACACGTTTGCCATGGTGCAGTGCATCTGTTTGTCAAACTTTGGTTCACACTTTGGTTACAGCGATACACCCCTGTGATTTGCAAGTATGGGTGACATTTGTTTAATGTTAGCTATTTTAGGGTCTTGTTCCCCTCCCTGTGAGTGCTGTGATGAGTTTCAGCTCCTTGAGGCCCCGCCCAGGACAAACAGTTCAGAGGAAACAGGGATAAAGGGGCGCAAAAGCTCTTAGTTCACATGTTGATAGAAACGAGAGAAGCCTTTGCTGCTGGTCTTTAAACAGTCACACGCCTGCAAATCTACAACACAATATTAAAACTTGTTTTTTAGAAAACACCTTACCTCAGGTTCAGTTTTTTTATATTACATATACAAGTTATATTCTGTTGGTATGTGTTTATTGGCTGTGTGAGGCCTAATGTGTCCAGCCATGTCCCAGTGCAAGAATAGGTTCTGGTAGTTGGCTCTATTTTGGATCAGGCTCCAACTTTCAAAACATTTGAATGTGTGAGAATATAAAGCTGCCTAAATGCTCATCTCCTCCCATTTTGAAAGTGGCAGACAGCCATAAGTTTGCTCTGGCCTTTCACTTGAGTATACAGCACTTATCCTGCTCAGACCTGGGTGAATAAAAACATATTTCATGTTTAGTAGAATGGCAAACTTTTCGTTTGTGTCAATTTGTGTCAACACTTTGGACAAAGCAGTCTTTGTATATCTCATTCTTAAGACATTTTAGTAATGCCTTGAAAAAGAGGATCTCATCCTGCTGATGTTTTGAAGGTCAAATATGTTATTTAATGTGAATATTTTGTAAAATCAGGGCCCAGCTGACATCTACCCCCTCGAATTGAACCCGGCCTCTAAAACATCCTGTATTAGACTTAAGGGACTCTCATGTAACAGTGATGGAAACTAACCTGAAGGCAGTTTATAAAACTGCTGATTTACAACCAGAGTCGGAGATGATGGCGGAAACCAAGAGAAAGAGAGGGAAAGAGATGAAGTGAGAAAGACTCTCACTGTCAGGCCTCAAAATGACAATATTAAATGATTAGTCTTGTAACTGGTGATGATCTTGTTTCTTATTTGATGACATGAAAAGGCATCACTATGAATTTTAGTGTATTTCATAAAATAAAATATTTATGCCCATCATACCAACACTTAAATGTTACTGACCCTTCAACACATCAAACAGGCACAGACAGCTCTGTGATAACTCACAGGTCAGAAAATAGCAGCTGACCAATCCCAGGGCCAGGTGTCAGCGCTCAGTCATCCAAAAACCAACCAGCGACTTCACTGAGACCATGTCCATGATCAACCAGCTGGTTCAGACTAAAACATGAAATTTGAAATCTATTGGTATCTAAAGGAGTCGTTTTTCAGTTGTCACTTCGGATTTTGTTTGACATACTCACCAAAATAAGTTACCCAGTGGACTTCTTCGAAGAGCAACAGGCAGCAGCACATGGTGTTCCTTTGATCAAGCTGCTACAGTAGGTCATATGTGAAGTCTTGCACAGGCTGTTGACGATCCTGTCTGATCACAGCCTCTGGAGTCAACCAGGACAAAGATGTGGTGGAACAGCTGCATTTCTTTGTACTCTGAGGATTCAGTCAGAACTGCATGTGAACTCGTGCTTTAAAGTATCTCATGAAGGAAATGTCTTCACACTGGAATTTAAGTTGTTTATTTTACTGTCACAGCTGCGGGTACATTATGGACCGTATAGTTCCAACCTGTGTCTATATATTTCCTCATTATACAGCACCCTGGTGGCTTTGTGGTCTGAAAGCACATACTAAGTTACAGTGACACTGATGATCCAGGTCTGGCCTGTGTTTTATGGTCTCCTCTTAAGTTCTCTGAGCTGCTCCAGCTTTAATATTAAAGTGTGCTCTGAAGCGACACTTGTTTATACAGGCTTTTGGTATCTAGTTAGGTTTTTTTGTAGTGTGTTGTTAAGCGCTTTGGGTATCTTGAAAGGCACTATACAAATGTAAGATATTATTATTATTATTATTATTATAGTGATGCTGCTAAAAGGAGGTCATGCCAAATTAAAAAAATAAAACAAAAACAGAAAGATATGCCTGTAATTTGACTGATTTCACATTGTTGATATGAGAAGGGCCTCAGCAAGCTGCAATACAGCTAGGTCCCTGGTTTCAATGAGGAATGCCAGCTATTTTAACTATCCATCCTGGGAAACTGAAGGACAAATGTGGGAGCAGTTTCCCACACAGTGCCATGTATGATAAGGAAAAAGAGACAGAGAGGACCAAACACTGATAGTCTGCATGGAGGGAGAGTTTGCAGCATGGCATTTGATTGGGCGCAAATAAAGCACACACGGTTGGCTGTACTTTGAATCATTTTGAGTAAAAAGAAATATGAATGTAAATACTTTGGAAATTTGATGGAACAGTTGCTCCAACACACAATATAATTCCATCCATAACATGACAATAAAAGGACATACCAATTCATGTCCAAGACAAATAAACATTATAGAAAGAAAGGATAAATATGATAATAAGTACAAATATCATCGTAAATATGGCTCTAAATTCATTTATTCATACAGTAGTAACTCTGCTCTGAAACTGGAGTTCGAATTCACATATTTGGTTTCATTGTTTCAGCTTTAGACAGGAATCTTTGTGTGTTTGACGAGTTATTTTAGGGGATCTACACTCAGTCAGTGCTGTACCCTTCCCATCACTCCTCGATTGGTATGCCGAAATACCCACATCCCTCTGACCTCTCATTCAGAGAGGATGATTCATGTCAGCTGGATGTACCAGCTGGCTGTTATAGCTCAGCTGTGTGTGTGTGTGTGTGTGTGTGTGTGTGTGTGTGTGCGTGCGTGCGTGCGTGCGTGCGTGCGTGTGTGTGTCTGTCTGTCTGTCTGTCTGTCTGTCTGTCTGTCTGTCTGTCTTTCATGACTCCTCTTCAGTCTAGCAAAACTTTCTGCATGTATTAAGTGAGGAACTTAATTCTGATTTTTCCTACAATACACAATCTGAAAAGTATCTCAAACTAAAGGTCCACTTTACATCTTTAACATTATTTTTACAGAATCTTACTGTTTTCATCAACAAACAGGATGACTCAGTTCAATCATAGAGACCATCAAATAAAGTTTAGAAATAAGTAGGTCACGTGACTGAATATAAAGGGTTTTCCTGTTGTAATTAGTCCACAAAGAAGTCACCTGATTTAAAAAATGTCATGATTCAAAGAAGCCTCTCACCCATATCCAGTCCTGGGATTAATGTGACATGGGCCCCTTTACACACAGACACGGCTGGTCTGCAGCGAGGCTGCTGTTGGACTTTTGCCTCAGTGCTCATCTTTAACAGGTGAATATCAGGAGAATACATTCGATCACCCCTCATCTGTTTTTTTTTTTTTCTTTGTATTGTATACGTTTCTATCTTAGTACTATAACTCTGGTGGACTGGTACTGCTCTGTTTAGCTTTTCTGTAGCCCTGTTTGGACTTCTCTCTTCCTTCCTCAAATCCCCTCTTTTGGTACATCTCTCATTTTAATACCTGAGACAATTTTATTATTATTTTAATCCTTTAATCTCTCTCCTTTCATTTGCCCGCCACCTCATGCTCATTGCTGGAATATACTTTGATTTTTGCTTAAGTGGTCCAACAATCAAGGCGACTACTCTATCATGGTGGAAGACAAAACTAGGTTGCAGACATTTTTTTACCTAAAGGAAGGAGGCATGAGATAAAAAGGCAATGTTTCTAAATTATAGTTATAGTTATAGCATAAGCCTCTCCTACATGCTGGTGGCCCTGCCCCCAATAATCATCAGCCCAGCCCTCTAAAAGTTCTTCGCTGAGGTAGCGTTGGCCATTTTTTCCTCTCGCATACGTCATGTTGAATGTCGAAGCTACGACCCAACCGCTGCGTGGTTCTTGGCTGCACAAACAAAGACAGATGTCTATTTCTGCCTCCTTCGTCAGGAGATTTGAGGACCCAGTGGACCAAGTTAAAGATCTCGAGGTTCTGATTACCAAAGAGGAAATAATAAAGGCTAAACATCTTCATTCAGGTAAGGCCCCAGGTTTAGATGGACTTACTGCCGAGTTCTATAGGGCTTTCCTTGAAGAACCGGTTCCATTTTTGCTGGATATGTAATGAAGCCATAGCCTTGGGTAAACTGTCCCCATCATTCAGAAGCACTAATTTCTCTCATCCCAAAAGGAGGTAAAGATCCACTTGCCTGCAATATTACAGACCTACTAGTCTGAAATATTTTGATAGTAAAATCTTATCTAATCCTTGCAAATAGGCTAGATAAAGTCATAACATTTTTAATCCACCACGACCAGGTGGAGTTCATACGTTCCAGCTATCCTGCTCATAATGTAAGAGGTTCCCTTTCAGTCGATTCACTCGGTACAACACATATAGTATGGGATATCACGCCCCTGCGTGACCTGACTGAAGACACCTTTATTCACGCCTTTAAGGCAGATGATCTGTGGTGACGTCTGGGAGGCTCCGCCTGCACATATATACGTGTAACACCACAGTCATCCTTCAGTTCTTACGCTCTTCACCTCGCTGAGAACACCTACACCGAGTCGGGCTAACTAGCTGCTGCTAAATTAGCCTGGTCTTGTCTCTGGCTACTGCTTGATCGACTTTAGCTCAACTGCCCCTGTTGGTGTTAGCCTACGGCTACCCGCGGAGCGCTAATTTCGTTCAGCTTTTGAGTCTCGTTATGAGCTCTAAGCCCATGAAGGTGAAGGCGAAGTCTTCTGTTCGCCCCTGTCCTCAGGGGTGCGGCTTCTCCCTTCACGAGAAGGATCTTCACGAGGCTTGTCCCGTTTGCCTGGGGATTGTCCACGCCAGGAGGGCGTTGACTGAGCCCGAGTCGTGTGAGTCCTGTCACCGGCTTCGGAGCTCAACCCTGGGAAGGCGGGTCAAGTTTGTGGAGAAAATTCTTGGAAAAACCGCTGTTGCGCTGCACGACCCCCTCCTTTCCGAGTCCAGAGACCCGGCTTCGTCCGAGTCCGGTGGTGAGGACTTTCTGGTCGAAGGCTCAGTTGGAAGCTGGGCAGACCATGTGGAGTGTGCTGACGGGTCAGCTGGGTTTGAGCCGGGCCCCTCCGAGGGCGCTGGCCAGCCGCTATCCGGGCTAGCTTGTTACCAGGAGGACGATGACGTGCTGGACATCGGCCTGGACGTGCAGGGTTTTTCGGAAGATGAGCTGGAGCCGTTGTCTTCAGGTCAGTATGCCGCCGCTGCTGCGCCGGTTGATCTGGACGACACATCCTTCCTCTCACTGTACCGCCGTGCAGCTGAGAAACTGGAGGTAGAATGGCCCTCTCCTCCACCAGCTCAAAAACCGTCGCGGTTCACAGGGTTTTTTCTCCCACCCGAACCGACGACTGTTAAGAACAGTTTGCCTATGTTCCCGGATTTTGTCGCGGAACTAACCTCGACATGGAACAAGCCGCTGTCCACCCGCGCCACAGTGCCCGGTTGTGGACAGTTTCTGGATCTAGATGGAGCTGAAAAAGCTGGATTGGTGAACCCTCCGCCTATGGAGGCGTCCCTGGCAGCTTATCTGGCCCCGGCCCAGAATCACGGTGTCGGTGGCCCCATCACGCTCCCATCCAAGCACTGTAGATTTTCAGCGTCACAGCTGGATAAAATTTACAGGACACAGGCAAATACGGCTCGTGCACTGAGCTCCGTCACTATGCTTCAGACATATCAAGCTATGTGTCTGGCAGAACTCGGCTCGCGTATGCCTCCTGACAGTCCGCTTACTCCTCTCCTCAATGAAGCTAGGGTCGCCACAGATTACATCCTCCGTGTGTCCCGCTGTGCAGCGCTGTCTCTCGGTAGAGGCATGGCTTCCACGGTGGTGGCGCAGAGGCACCTGTGGCTGACTCTCTCCGACGTTCCGGAGAGGGACAGAGCGGTTTATCTGGACGAGCCTGTGTCGGCCAGCGGTTTGTTTGGGCAGTCCCTCGACGACATTCAAGCTAAGTTTGAGCTGAGGAAAAAACAAACCGAAGCTTTGAGAAGCATCATCCCCAGGCGTGATGCGAGGCCCAAACAACAGGGTTATCCGCACAAACCGGCACCAGCGCCTCCCCCTAAGAGGACTGCAGCGCCCGCCAGCTTGGGGCCCCAGCCGGTGAAGCGACATGTACCCGGTCAGAACCCACGCCCTTCGGCTTGGAACAAGGGTCCGCCACCGAGCTTCCGGAGGGACTCGGCGCCCAGGAAGAAGAAGCAGCAGTCATCCTAGCTTCGGGATCGACTCGAGAGGGCCAGCAGCACGGAGACACTGTCGCCCTTCATTTTCTGCCGCCAAAGAGGCCGCGTTTAAAGTTCGTTCAGGGGTCCGGTCCCGAGAGGCGCTGCACTC
Source organism: Xyrichtys novacula (assembly GCA_962446985.1). Taxonomy (NCBI): domain Eukaryota; kingdom Metazoa; phylum Chordata; class Actinopteri; order Labriformes; family Labridae; genus Xyrichtys; species Xyrichtys novacula. Next base: position 5,536,408 of record OY660871.1, on the reverse strand, counting down.
CCTTAACACAGTCTCCCAAGCACAACCCCCCTCACATACACATGCCCCAATAATGGCGCCTGTTGTTCACTGTGTGAATGTCACAAATGTACGTTCTTTGAATCAAATAAAGTTTTCGTTTTGTTCTCAAAACATCATGAATCAATCAAGTCTGGGCGAGAAAGTGTTGCCGTTCCCAGCCGGCACGCTAGGGGGCGACAACCCCTCCCCCACAGTACTGGAGGTCAGTCGACTGACTGTTCGTCTCTCTCGGTGGCGCGCATGCGCAGTCTCACCGTGGGTAGAGAGAACTGTTGCCATCGGCTATCGCTTACAGTTCAGGGTCCGGCCGCCTCGCTTTCACTCTGTAATACACACAGTTGTAGCAGAGGAAGCAGCAGCAGTGCTGAGGGAAGAAATAAACAACTTGTTGAACAAGAGAGCGATACGAGTTGTTCCCGCTTCGGAAACGAACAAAGGTTGGTACAGCCGCTATTTCGTTGTTCCGAAAAAAGGAGGAGGGCTCCGTCCTATCCTAGACTTGCGAGTGTTAAACAAATACCTACGAACCTACAGGTTCAAGATGCTAACACTCAGACAGCTACTGGGCGCGATCAGACCGGGAGATTGGTTTACAACTATCGATCTGACAGATGCTTACTTTCACGTAGCAATTCATCCGGACCACAGGCAGTTTCTAAGGTTTGCATTCGAGGGCATAGCCTACGAATACCTGGTGCTGCCGTTCGGCTTATCACTCGCCCCCCGAACATTCACCAAATGTGTCGAGGCGGCATTAGCTCCGCTACGGGAGAAAGGTGTTCGCATCTTAGCCTATCTGGACGATTGGGTGCTAATCGCGAGCTCCAGAGAGCGAGCAGCGGCTCAGCTGTCATTGACCCTATCGCACATCCAAACACTGGGCTTTTCAGTAAATTTACAGAAAAGTTCACTGACTCCGAGTCAACAGGTATCATTTCTCGGGCTGGAAATATGCTCCGTTTCAAGCCGAGCACGTCTGTCAGAACGCAGGGTGGCTGCGTTTCACCGCTGCCTTGCACAATTTCAGTTGGGACGCAAACTGTGTTTCCGGACGATTTTACAGCTGACAGGCATGATGGCATCTATGATCGCTGTAGTGCCGCTCGGACTGTTAAAAATGAGAGCGTTTCAACGCTGGACTCAGTCTCACCGGCTGTGCGCGCAGCGTCACCTCCAGAGGAGGCTGACGATAACTCAGTCTTGCATGTCGGCTCTTCTCCCGTGGAGAGAACCCGGTTTTCTACAACAGGGATCTCCGATAGGGAGGGTGTCTTTTCGCAAGGTGGTGTCCACAGACGCATCCCTGAGGGGTTGGGGGGCTCTGTGCGAGGGCGCAGCAGTGAGAGGTGTGTGGACGCCAGCACAATGCAAACTCCACATCAATTACCTGGAGCTACTAGCTACCCTTTTAGCTCTGAAGCACTTTCGTCCCGTTCTGACAGGCCATCATGTTCTGATCAGGACGGACAACACAACCGTGGTTTCTTACATAAACAAGCAGGGAGGGACACGCTCTCTTCCCCTGTTAAAACTGTCTCACTATCTGTTGCTATGGTGCAGTGTTCATTTTCTGTCCCTCAGAGCCACACATATTCCGGGTCACTTAAACCTTGGACCAGACCTTCTCTCCAGGGGGGTCCTCTTGTGAGAGAGTGGAGATTGCACCCACTAGTGGTGGCTCAGATATGGGACCGCTTCGGCAAGGCAGAAGTAGATCTTTTTGCCTCCAGAGCAAATACTCATTGCCCCCTGTTCTTTTCCATAACAGACTGCAATGCTCCCCTGGGGATGGATGCGCTAGCTCACCCATGGCCCAACACGCTGCTATATGCTTTTCCCCCAGTGGAAATGATTCTGCCCATTCTGGAGAGGGTGCGCCAGCAGGGGCTCTCCCTGATCCTGGTGGCTCCTCGCTGGCCGGCGAAGTCGTGGTACGCAGAGATAATCAGTCTGCTGGTAGCGAGGCCCTGGCAGCTCCCTTTTTGCAGGGACCTCCTCTCCCAGGCGGGAGGAGAGGTGATTCACCCGCGCCCAGAACTGTGGAAACTACATGCTTACCTGTTGAAAGGTCCAACTTAATGGCTCAGGGTCTGCCCCCAAATGTGGTGGCAACAATCCAGAGTGCAAGGGCATCATCTACTAGGGGCCTATATGCCTATAAATGGCGGGCGTTTGAGCAGTGGTGTCAGGACCGAAATGTACTCCCATTTCAGAGTTCTATTGTGGATGTTTTAACATTCCTTCAGGACCTGCTGGATAAGGGTCTCTCTTTCTCAACAATTAAGGTCTATTTGGCGGCTATATCTGCATGCCATGTTGGCTTTGATGGTGTGACGCCAGGCGCTCACCCTCTTGCTATGCGCTTCCTAAAGGGAGTCCGCAGGCTAAGACCTGTTCTTAAACCCAGTGTTCCCTCATGGGATTTAGGGTTGGTGCTTGAGGCTCTTGGTGGACCCCCATTTGAGCCTATTGAGTCAGCAGACATGAAATTTCTTTCATACAAGACTGCACTGCTACTTGCTTTGACGTCTGCAAAGCGAGTGGGCGACCTTCATGCTTTGTCTGTGCATCCCTCTTGTACCCAGTTCACTCCGGATGGATCTAAGGCTACATTGCGTCCAAACGCGGCGTATTTACCTAAGATTATCCCCACAGCCTATAGCTCTATGAGTTTTGAACTGCTGAGCTTCTGCCCCCCTCCATTTGCATCTGAGGAGCAGAGGAGGTTGCATTCCTTGTGCCCTGTGCGTGCACTACGCACTTACATAGACCGCACTCAGAGTGTGCGTTTATGTGACCAGTTGTTTGTCTGTTTTGCTAATCCAGCCAAGGGCAAGGCGCTGTCTAAGCAGCGGCTTTCCCACTGGATTGTGGAGGCTATCTCCTTAGCATACGGCAGCAGGGGTCTCCCGTTGCCCCAAGGTGTGAAGGCACATTCAACCAGGGGAATGGCGGCCTCTTGGGCCTTGTTTAAAGGGGTTTCTGTGAGTGATATCTGCACTGCAGCCAGTTGGTCATCACCGCACACTTTTGTTCGGTTTTACCGTTTGGATGTGACAGCACCTTCGGTGGCTCACGCTGTCCTTTCTGCTGGGTCTACAATGCACTAAAAGTTTTGGAGGTTTTGACTTCGGTTCGGTGGCTGCTCTGCGGGGCGTGTATATATGTCCCATACTATATGTGTTGTACCGAGTGAATCGACTGAAAGGGAACGAAATGTTATGAATATAACTTCTGTTCCCTGAAGGAGAGGAACGAGGTACAACACTGGGTTGCCCCGCTGCGCGGCAGAGCTCGGTGAAGAGCGGCTATCGAACTGAAGGATGACTGTGGTGTTACACGTATATATGTGCAGGCGGAGCCTCCCAGACGTCACCACAGATCATCTGCCTTAAAGGCGTGAATAAAGGTGTCTTCAGTCAGGTCACGCAGGGGCGTGATATCCCATACTATATGTGTTGTACCTCGTTCCTCTCCTTCAGGGAACAGAAGTTATATTCATAACATTTCGTTTCATGATATTTTTGCCGAAAAGGCTTTTGATAGGGTGGAGTGGCCCCTAAAGTCCTTTGACTGTGGTAATAACTTTATAAATTGGATCAACCTAATCTATTCCCAACCCAAAGCCTCTGTCCCCACAAACAGGTTTAACTCTCCCTTTTTTGGTCTCAGTAGGGGCATGAGACAGGGTTGTCTGCTCTCTCTACTTTTCACCCTTGCCCTTGCGCCATTGGCTGAGGCCATCCAGCCAGGACCTAGGCTTTAAAGGCATCCAGTCAGGCCAAAGATCCCTCAAGCTGTTGCTATATGCAGATGACATCCTCACGTCTGTGTTTTAACGGGAAAAAAATCCTTGCCATCCTTACTTAAAACATTTGACAACTTCTCAAAAATTGGTTATGGAGAGAAAATTTCTGGTAATGAATTGGAGGACCTCCACTGCTCCTGCACCATCTCTGTGGTTCATCCTATTAGCAAAACTAGCTGCTCCAGAAAAACTGTCCTTCAGGTTGATAAGCAGGGTGGAGCAGTACTAACAGAAGTGGGGATGTTGCCATGACTTCATAGAGAGGTGCTAATTTGAGTGATTGGGTTCCAGATGGTAAGGTTGACATAAAGAAATATAACTGAGATCTGTGGCTGTGTAGTACTCAGACTGTGTAGTACTCAGACTAATCTGTAGACTTAATCTGATCTACCATTACGTGTTCATTTGCTTTTTCCTCATCTTTTGTTTGTTTATTATTTTTGTATTGTTTAATTCTTGTTTCTGTGTTCGTTTGTTGTTGCTTTTTTATTTCATTAGTGCTATCATACATATTCATACATATCAAAATGAACACACAGGAATGATACCTTTTTTTCCCTATCATCCTGCAAAGCCATGTTTATATGTCTGTATTAATCACTATATCTAGATTGTTTAGTTGTAGGCTATTGTCATTGTTGTGTTTATGTGGGAATAATTATCATTGTTAAAAAAAAAAAAAACTTAAATAAATACAAATCATAAAAAAGGCAAAACAAGGAACAACGTGATCACACACACGTCATATCAACCCTCAGCTTTACATGCATGAGGCTGAATGTAAGAAAACACCAACCCTTCCTTGAAAGAGAGCTCTTCTTCATTGAAGGTTTTAGTGTTTGTATTCGTTTGACCAACCTTGAAGCACACATCTCGTGACCTCATCAGCTCCACTATGACACTCATCTCCAAGGCCAGACAGACAGTTGGCATCGGTAGCTGCAGGCTGTGTTGAGGGAGCAGAGAGGAGTTGCTAAGCTTCACTGACAGGCTTTGGTTTCACACCCTGGCTGGCTATGAGTACATTTGCATGCCCAGATTTAGCACAGGGCTTTCCCACTATGTGAGAATGCTGTGTTGGCTGGAGCGCCTGTCTCTGTCAGACAAGTGTGAAGTCCTGGGTATACAACTGACTTCAGAGGGATTTTTAAAGACCTGTACTGCGTGTTAGGTTAATCCTGTAGGTCAAAACTTGTGTTTTTTAAGCATTCACTGAGAGGCTTAACATTTGAATGAGTGCCTCTGGCAATGATAAGATGATACTCTGAGCATCAAAATTGTTCTTGATAAAAAATTACAAACAGGGTCCTGATGAAAAGCCACACACTGAGCGGCCTCAAAAACTGACACGCAAATCTATGACGTGTATCGCAACAAGGAAGACAAGTTTGAATGGACTGTAGGAGCGTGGCAGCAGCATAGTGCAGCCCCAGTCAGCTGGGATCAGTATAGAGGAAACAACATTCTCACAGCAGGTTGTTTTGCCTTTCTGTGGTCTATTTCCTGTTAGTTTGGATATAATTCAGTGACCGTTTAGCCTCTACTGTATATAAAAAAGCAACATGATTTTACAGTTTTGGTTTTTGCAGGTTTACTCGTGTTTAATAAAGTAAACTATGTTCGTTTATGCTGTGCTGTTACCTTCAGACAGAGTTAGCAGTTAAAAGTCCTGTTAGGGTCCACATGGATCAGGGATTAACTATCGGATTATTCTGTGTTACTGATAAATCCATAATCAGGAAGTATTTCTCATCTACACGAACTGATACACAGTCGGTAGTTTGCATATGGTGTTTTATTTTGAAATTAACTGGATGACATGTGCGGTGTCCGTGCTTGACATCCTGTCTAGAACGATCCTCTCTGTGTAGACTGACGCGTGTTGGAAGCATAGAGCAGTAAAAATGAGCTTGGCGTGTATCTTTAGCAGAGCCGCGCTTGGCATGCTTCTGATACGGTGTTGCGACAGAGCTGATCCTGTGTGCCGTCCAGTGTGCCGTCCAGTGTGCGATGCCACATTGAGTAGAATGGCAACCTATTTTGCTGCGCTTATGTAATGCGCTCAATACACATCCTGTATGTTTTAGCCTTAAGTCTTCATTTTTTTGTAAATTTTTCTTACTTTTGTGAAATTCATTTGCCAGTGGGTGTAAAATGTACAGTATTTGTTTTCATTGAGAAAAAAAAATACAAGAATCAGCCTTGTGTTGATTCATAATATATTTATAAATATGTATGTATGTGTATATATATATATATGTGTGTGTAAATATATATATATATATATATATATATATATATATATATATATATATATATATATATATATATATATATATATATATATATATATATATATGGGGGGGGGGGGGGCGTTGTAACCCTAACTCCATTGCCGCTCTAGAAGCTACTCTGTTACATTCATGTTACGTTACCCACGCTACTCGATATACAGACCGTGTATAGGCTTTAACGTTACCCTTCACATTAGTGGAAGAGGGTCCGACACGATTTGGTGCGCCGAAAATAACGTCAGAATAATAATTCGGAAATAACGTTGTGTGTTGTTGTGCTTACATAGTACGCCCCTTATATCATTAGGATCATTAATATCATTGATATTAATGATCATGTGAAATTTCAGTAGTGGCGCAAGTAATTTAGCAGCACCGCTGCTGAATGAATGTAGGGGAAACATTGCTGATACACAGGAGTCCGAGGTAGAACTATGTGAGATAAAAACTTATTTTTTTTTAGGTGTGGTGGCTTTTATTGAGCCGCGGCGGTGCGCCACGATCAATTGCATGTAGGGGAAAACCACTGGAGCATGCACAGAAGTCTTCTCTGAATTAATAATAAAGGACGCTGCAGGAGCTGGATTTGTCAACAGAGCTATCAATCAGTCACCTTTAAAATCAAAGAAACAGCTTTAAGTGAATCTTATCAGAAGAATACACCTAATTTAGAATTAAATATACTATCTGTAATGACAGACTACATTTGAAAATCATTTATTTGTCACGCGCTTTGATTTTAAAATTGATCATTTGGTAACATGGAGGACGCAGGTTTTATGAGCTCTACCACAGCCAGTCTGCAGGGGGAGCTCTAAATATTATGATGTCACATTCCTTTAACACTTGAGGTTTACATTTTGATGCACAGTCTGTACAAACTAAGTGAGGCTGTATTACAGGAAAGTGTACCACTACATGGAGTCAGATTATGTCTGTGACAGAGTCACATACTCCCGGAACAAATTACCATCACACATCAGAGACTGTGATAACAACTTAACCTTTAAAGTCCATAATTGGCGGATATTTGTGTCCTCCTCTGACACCTGTTTCAGGGGACTCTAACCCTTTACTTGAACAGAATATATCATGTAGGTCTGTTGTTTGTGATTAAATTAATGTGTCCTCTCTGTATGTTTGTAAGGTTTCTGTCTGTGTTGTTTTGTGAACTGGCTAGTTGTATTTCCTGTAGTTGTACCCTTGTTTTTTGTTTGTTTAAATACTTGCCTTCTTCTGTGGATGAAATGGAGCTATTGCACTAAATCCAATATATTTATATTTTAGCATTTGATTGATATTTTTTCTGATGTATGCTGTCCTAATTTAGCAACTTCATACATATGCAGTCAACCTTTTTTTGTCTTTATGTAATGTGCTTGTTTGCCACCCAGTGTGCGGCAGAGGAGAGGTAGTAAACCTCTTGGAGCAACCGTTACATTAGAGAGGACCGGTAATGAGTGGGCTGGAAACCGTGACAGCCGGTCTGCCGCAAGAAGGGGAGTGTGAGAGAAAGACTGAATAAGAGGAGGGGGTTAAATGTGGGATATGGTAGGAAAAAAAAACACGTTGCTGCGGCAGCCCAGTTTCACTAAGCAGATGAGCGAATGAGCAAGCAGGCACGTCTCGTCCAGACACCCACACTGCCTGGGCTGCTGTCCAAGGAGATTAGCAATATATTGTTACGTCTTTCTCTGTGTTTTATACCGGGAGCAAGTTTGTTTTTAAAACCTTGTGTGTGTGTGTGTGTGTGTGTGTGTGTGTGTGTGTGTGTGTGTGTGTGTGTGTGTGTGTCATGGAGAAAAATATTAGACCACCCTTGTTTTCTTCAATTTCTTGTTCATTTTAATGCCTGGTACAACTAAAAGTGCATTTGTTTGGACAAATTTAATGATAACAAAAATAGCTCATAAGAGTTTAATTTAAGAGCTGATATTGAGCTGTTTTCCATGGTTTTCTTGATAACCAAAATCACTTGAGTTCTTACATCAATAGCTACGGCATTGTTCTGCCAAAAACAAAGCTTTTAGTCGTTCCATGTTTTCTCTTCTGTCTGTTGGTCACATAATACACAAAGGAGTTAGTACTTGAGTGGATAACCACTGTTTTTGATGACTGCAGCCATAGGCGGTGCTCAGGCATGAGGAATGGGGAAACTACAGGACAAAAAAAGAAAAAAAAAAAGTAGTCTATACCCAAAGGCAGATACATATAATATTGATTAATATATCATCAAACTGCGATGCAGCAGAATGAGAACGATTTCTTTTATTCTGTACTTGTTTTTTTTTTTTTTTTTCCTTTTCTGGTGTAGCCTATAGTTATGAATCAATCAATGTTCTTACCTTAATGAATCAGCATCCTTCATGTGGCCTTTGTGTCATATTTCTCAACTATTTACTCAAGTTTAATCCTCTTAGTTATGTCACTCTCGATGTACAAAAGCCACAGAGATGACAGTCTATGCTGTGCCATATTTGTCTTCATCCAGTTGCGCACGACAGTTCCGTGTGTTTAATTATTCCTTCTTAATATTTCTTTAGTCCCTGTCCCCAACAGTAAAAGCCATCTGGTCACTAGCACTGCACAGAAACTGTCAACATGGAAAACAGAATATGGCATCTCCCTGCTTACTATACTCAAGCTATGAATACGTCTTAAAATACTATGAGGTAAAAGCTCTCGTCTGTTTACCAAAATCAGTTTTGGGGTACTCTGGTAAAATCGACTGCGCAGGACCGCTACCCTTTGTCCCAAAATCTGATGGGCACAGATGTCTGGAGGGAGGACAATGGCTGGAGGAGGGAGGCAGCAGGTGTCTGGAGGGCTGCAGTCGCTGTCTGGAGGTAGGCCGATGACTGGAGGGCTGTTGCTGGTATCCGGGGGGAGGTAGCCGGCGTGATGATGGAGGCCAGTGGCTGGAGGACCAGAGTGTGGAGAGAGGCCACAGGTGTCTGGAAGACAGGGGCCAGAGCCGGGAAGGCAGCAGCCGGTCGTGGACGCATCGTGATCGGCTACAGTGCTGCTTCAGCTCATAGCTTCCTTTTGAGTGGAATTTTTGGACTCTTATTTCCTTAAATTTTGCTGGTCTGTTGTTGGTGACTTAAATAGCAAGCAAGAAAAAGGCTAAGGTTAGCTTCTATGCTGCGTTGTAGCTACATCGTGTGTACGTAATGACGCAGGAAACCAATAAGATAAATTAAAAAAACATCAACGTAAATAATACCTTAAAAATTTGTTTTAATGTGTTTCTCACCTCTTTCTAAGATAGTATTAAAAACATTATTTTACTATTTTGTTTTATTTTTTGTGACAATTTAAAGCTTCCCCTAAAGTTTAACAGCTTGGCTCTCTGACAACATATCCATGCTGTTCAACTTTTGGCTCCAAGCCTGGCATGTGAACACTGGAGCATGCTTAAAATACTCAGGCCAGTTTCAGTTAAGCGTCCTTGTATACACAACAGAGAAAATCAACCCCCAACTTCATTATTTGGATATTTTAGTCTGACTATGAGAAATACTGTTAAGTGTGATTTTAGTCATAATGATGTGTTTCCATGTTTTTAAAATTCCTGTTTCAGTCAGACTAGGCAATAAGTCTGTTTTTTTGGTCGTATTCCTCCACTTTTTCATCTTTGTCTTCCCCTCATCACCAACGTCCTGCACTACCATACTCCTTTTCCACCAGTTTCAGGCTGTCCAGGGCTTTGTCTCTCTCTCTCTACATATATATATATGCTGGCCACTGTATTTATGTAATTACACTTTATTCCCCTAAACACATACCATGTTGTAGTAAATGTTCGATGACATTAGACATGCTCCTCCTTTATGTTAACAGTCTTTGCCCCACCTGTTGCCCTTAACTGCATGATAATCCTTCAAAATGAAGTTAAGCCAAACTCTTCACCACCATGACCCTCCTCTTTCTTCTTTACTGACATGTAATGTCACAGTTGAGTGTCACTTGGGCTTGTTACTGAAATATTCATGTTGCTGAGAGCTAGAAGAACCATGACTGCTTCCCATAATCAACTTATTATTGACATAGTATTTGCGTATCCTTATTTTGAGCACAATATCAAGATTTCATATTTGAAAAAGAAGAACATTCTCAATACAGGTAATTGCAACAGACATATTTTCATGTTAGAAGAATGTATATGCAACACCACAAGATAATCTGCCAACAATTGATTTTTTTTTCCCTGTGAGACGAGAGAAACAGATTTATGAGGCCAAAAAGAAGCTCTTTACTGTTAAACATGTTGAATCTACTGTATAATATAACTTTCTCTAAACAGACAGTTTTAGAGATGTTTGTTCAATTAAAAGGATTCTTTATCCTGATTAATGAAACAGGAAATGAGCCCTGAAGCTGGCTGCTAATGAAATGTTAATCCCTTGAATTACACAGTCCTCCTGCTCATTTGACACAGGTGTTTGATGTTTGAATGAATGCATGCACATAGAGATGTTTTTTGATCCCTGATCATTATGTCAGGGTTGAATGTTGTCCTGGTTTTTATACCTAAGTCTAGCCGCTTTTCCCTGTCTACCAACTGCAGAGGACAAGTTGCCATGGCATCGATGAAAAGCTTCAGGTCTTTCTCTTGTCACATTTTGTTCAAAGACAGACTGAGCTCTGTAACCCCTCCACTGCTCAGTCTGTCAGTGTGGACAGATCCACTGTGATTCTCTTTTGACCTGTGACTGAGACACTGTGTCTCTGCTGCAGAGCCGACCACCACAGGACAAACTGACACATCAGATAAAAGTAGACTCAGTGGTCATAATTGACAGATCTTTGGCAGGCTGAAATACAACAGTAGCTGCTTTTTTTCAATCTCCTTGTTTTTAGGCAGCTTGAATAGCTCACAGGATAATTGGATACCATCTTTTATCATAAAAGCTGGAAGCTGAATCTTGACATGGATCTGTTTGACAGTTAGACCATTTCCACTTTTGTTTTACCTCTTCTTTTTGGTTGTATCAGTGTTTGTTGTGTAGTGTAATGAGCCACATGTTACACTCCATATACGGCTGTAAAGCAGACCAGCATCTACGTCAGGAGTGTTTGTGCAGCTTCACCAATGGTGTGTGAAATATGCTCTGTGGTGTCTACACATGTACTTTATGTTAGAGGTAGCTGATGGGGAGGCTCTGTGATTCTTCTTTGACTGGTGGGAATGTACAAACTGCTGTGAACCAGGCTGAGTGATGCCCTTTGACCTGAAGGCATCAGTGGGTTACGGCATTTGTGGATAGTCATGGTATATCACTGTGCTTTTTCTCTTGAGTTCTGAGAGTGACATCATTCCAGAAAGATGGTTATTTTGTCACTAAAATGACCATCCTAATGTTTGCCTCTTAGTAACCCAGCACTTACAACTGTTATAAGAACGAAAATGTGCCTAAATTTATCTTCAAACAGCAAAATCTTCACACCGTGTTACTATTTCTGGACGGCCACAACACCTCATGTTTTCAGTCTGAGCTGTTAGAGGGGCCCCTCTCAAGGGGGTTTTCAAATGAAATGCATGAAGAGTAATCACAGATTTTAGTACTAGGTAATATTTCAGAGTGGCCAAACTGGTGGACTGACTTACTCACAGAGTGACATGGCTGTTTCCAGAGCCACGTGGCTAAAATAGCTAAAAACACAGATGATTGAGGAAGGGTCCTTGTGGAGGTAAAACTCACCTGCCTGCTGGCATCATATAAAAATCTGTGCCATTTTCTCAGTGAAGACTTCCATACTCCTGGTCTCTGGGCCCTTCACTGAGGGCTGCTCGATTGTGACTGACATTAATATCATCACCAATAAAAACAATAACCCATGATTTGATATCTGCATCACACTCACTAAACTAAAACCTCTTTAACACAATAAAGGAAGTCAGCAGTTCAGCCTTTCTTTAATGTTTACCAAAGCATGTCTGTGATTTAAAAATTCATCCAGGATTTAAAACGTCCAGGCTGCAGATTGAACAAATTATTTAGTCTTTTCAAGCTTTTACATAATTTCCTTTATAACCTCAAGACTTTTATTTTATTATGATTAAGAATTGTAGCAATCAAGACAACCCTGGATGTGAAACCCACACATTCCTTACAGGAAAGTTTCCTTATCTGGTCCTAGGAAACAGGATATAAATCTTTCCAGACGTGTTTGCCCTTTCAGGTTAAATAAGTGACCCAACCGGAGGTTGACTAAACCTCTGACTCTTCAGGATTGGTCAGTTCGGCGAACAGAGACAGAGTTTTTATTACCTTTCAAACTGACTCCATTTGCTGACCATCTAAATAAACATTAACCTTAACCCAGATCTCCCATTTGAGATTAAGCGTCTTAAAGTGTGTGAACATACGGACCCCAGGATAAGGGGGGACACTGACCTCCAGACCTCGGTCGTAAAACCCTGCTCGACCATACACTGATAAAGACTGCATTCCTTTGGTGAAAGAATACAAATGACTGATCATGACATCTTATGCATTCAGCAATGTACTAATCTGTCTAATCATGAAATTTGTGTTAAAATGAGATGTTTCCCGTTTTTCTATGTGCTACAGAAGCCAAGTTATCTTATCTGACAGAATAAATCCTTATTCTTTAGTTCTTTAGACCAACAGCTTTTCAGACTGTTTCATGAACTTTTAAGAGTTAAATTTATTGACTATGAATCCTAAGTTTACTCTAAGTAACAGAAATAGTTTAGAAATGTTTGGTTTATATTTTAGTTATTTATTTAGTATCTTAACCATTAGGTGGTTATAATGTCACTGAATAATCTGAATGTGAGTATTTAGAATCCATTATTAATCATGATGACGTTCATTCACATGTGTTTACTCTTTTGTTGTTCACAGTTTCTATGTGTTACTATCTGTTTCATTTCAGAGTAATTTAGCATGTTCAATGTGATACTTAAAACATAATGAGAATGTTTGATGTGATCCTACACTTCATTCATATGTGTTTAGTATCAAATTATTTATCATGAAACCAAGCATTCAATGATATTAATCATAGTGAGTGAGTATCAGATCTGACTCTTTTACCAGCCAAAAGAATAAGTTAGATCAAATAATCAGAGACCCGATGACCCCTCCTCTTTCTCCTCAGACACACCCAGTGTGAGAAGATAAAACCAGTGAAGTGGGGTTGCTCACTCGCTTATTCTCTCTTATCTCTCTTATGCTCCTCTTATTCCTCTTATGCTTCTGCTCTTCTGCTGACTCTCTTGTCCCCGGCTCTTATGCCCCTTCTCTTCTGTCCACACCCTTCTGTGGTGCGTTTCTTTGTTTTCTCTTAGAACTTTTTCTTAGTCTTCTAAGTTTTACGCCACGTGTTGATTCACGTTGATTTTTCTTTAACATCGTCTTAGTTCAAGTTTTGAAACTTCAACTTTTTGTGCACATAGCAATTCAAGATTAAGCCTTTGATTGATTTTTCTTTAATTTCGCGAAGCCATTTTTGAAAGTTTTCTCTGCTCTTCGAGCCTCGTTTTTCTGAGTTTTCTGCGTGATTTCAAAGTCACCTCCGAACGCAATCCAACAGGCCCAGGTCATCCTCTGTGCCAGAGTTTTTGAGTGAGACCAAAGAAGTACCCAAACGAGCATCCACAGGATCCACAGGCGCTGGCTTTGCTTCGGGCCCGAGTGCTGCAACTCCTGGCTCATCCTTCGGCTGACTTCAGTCGTCTTCTGAGCTGAACCGCTCGAACCGCCAGTAGCCCCGGACCTTCGGAACCTGCTCCATCTTCTTCAAGGACCAGTCTCACTTAAGTATGCAAACCTCCAGAGCTCCAGACAGGGCTGATGCTGTCTCACGCGTTCATAACTCAGATATCCACCTATTTCTGGTGATCTTAGATTCCTCCAAATCTACACCCGAGTTTATCTCGACACCAAAGTTAGTGTAGGTTAATATGTTAGCGCATATTCACTCACTATCATTAACTTTAGTGCTCCTAGCCTGACTCAGAATCTTTATTTATTCACCTATTATTATTTTATCTTCATTATCTTATCATCATTTATTGCATGTGTGTTGTACCATCATTTATCCTGTAATAAACAGATCATTATTTTTCTAAGTTCTGGTCTGTTAGTGTTCTTCCAGAAGTGGAGTCCCTGAAATTAGAATTTCGACTTAAGATATGAGACTGATCAATTAAGACTGATTAATTAAGACTGACTTGATGTTTGATTTCTGAATTAAACTTTTGTTTTCTTTATTTTCCCACCATTAAGGGTGGGTGGTGCCCCTTTCAACGAGTGCATAAATGTCATAATTTGAGATTATTAATCTTCAGACATTTATTATAAATTCCAATCGCCAAGTATTATTTTGGTGCGGCCTTGTGAGGCTCATTTCAAATCGCTACATATATTTTGGTGCCCCTGCGTGAGGCGTTTCAAACAAAACTTCTGGATACTAACAGACAACCTAAAACTTAGCCTTCCAAATTGATGAGAGAAACTTATTTCCAGGCTATTTTGACTTAATCACAATCAATGCTATGCTTGCTGAAGTTGCTTGACTAAGTTCTGATGTTTTCATGATCTATGCATAAAACCTTTATGCTCTGTGTTTCACACACTCTTGTACTACATGCCTGTAGTCTGTGTTTGAGCTGGACAGCGTGAAATGTTGTTCTGAGTAGCAGTGAGACTGACTCCTCTGCTCTGTCTAGACTGTCCAATATTTAAGTGCACGATTGTTGCGTCGCCGTACGCTTGTATTTAAGGCCTTTGGCTGAACCCAGTGTTCGCGATGCTCCGAGCTGTGGTTTCAAGCCCCTGAAGTCTCTGTAGTCTGCTACGAGGTTCTAGTAACTATATGGGATTCAGATTTCCTCCTTTCCCCTGACAGATTAGCTACTTGTCACAGGAAACCACTGTAACAGTGGGAGGTTGTTGTTTGAGTGAATTCAGACAAAATTTGTGATCACAAATCGCCGCATTTGTGATTTTTAAGTTTGCAGTTGAATCTGCTGTTGAGGGATTTGTCACTTTGATTCTTGTCTCTATAGTCTGCTATGAAGTTCTAGTAACTATATGGGATTTAGATTTCCTCCTTTCCCCTGACAGATAAGCTATCTGTCACAGGAAACCACTGTAACAGTGGGAGGTTGTTGTTTGAATGAATTCAGACAAAATCCGTGATCACGAATCGCCGCATTTGTGATCTTAAAGTCTGCAGTTGAATCTGCTGTTTAAGGATTTGTCACTTTGATTCTTGTTCCTGTAAATGATTCTATTGAACCAATCTGCCTGAGCAGATGGTGGAAAGTTCTATGTTTGAGGGTGCAGACGTAGCCTGCTGTGAAATGTTAACCCTTTGTTGTCAGTGGAGAGACTGACCTTTTGGCCTTAAGCAGATAAGGCCCTTCAAGGAGGCAGAGCCTAAAGGCCCCTTCCTTCAGACTTCCCAACACCACACAGCCACAAGAGGCTAGTTGGATGACTGTCTCCTCTTCTCTTCTTCTTCTCCACTAGTGTTGAGCTTGTGCAGTTCTCCCAACTCCATACTGCCCCACATGGTTGCTTTTGGTATTGAGCTAACACTGTTATCTGCCTGCAGTATCAGCCAGCTGTACTGCCTCTCTGTAGTCAGTGTGTATCACTCTACAGACATAATTCAAGTGATTGACTTGGTTGATGAAGTTTGATGTGCTTATTCTAAATCATTGATCACTGATTTTTGATTTTTATCTTTGTTATAAGAGCCTACATAATGCATTGATAAAGTAACTCCTTGAATCAATCACCTGATCTGTTGTTACTTATCACACCATTGAGCAGTTTTACTGTTCCCTATAATACATGAATGTATTAACCCTCCTCATAAGATTAATTAATTAATGCACAAATTAATTAATATTTGAAATTTATTTTAACACTCCAGATGGATTTGGTAGTTGAACCTTTGGATTCATTGCAATTTGTGAATTAATTTCAGAGTTAATTCCTTAAATTGACAATTTCATCGATTTTTCCAATTCATCCAACTGCACCAGGCAGTTTATTTAAGCTTTGCTGATCTCTGCAACACGGAGACAAATTGAACCCTTTATTCAATGGTTCTGTATCTGATGTTAAATTTAATTTAACATTATTTCACCTTGTTTTTCTTTCAATTTTCATTGAAATGAAGTTAACTTTATGTTATTTTTCTCTCCATTAGATATCTACTCAGATAGGCTCTTCCTCTTTATCAAGCACTGATAAATTAAGTCGATTAACCCACTTAATTTGATATTGTGCTTCTTCCTTTCAATTTAAGTCAACTCAAACTCATCAACCAACCAGCTGCACCTCTTTACCAAAACCAAACATGCCTAACACAAAAGAGTCCAGCCAGGGAGACCCCCTGAGGGACATACACACAGTGTTGGCAAACTTGACTAGTCAGCTGATACCTCAGTACATGACTAAGATTCAAAAGGCCAAACCCTCCAATCCGGAGGATGAAATGGCTGACCTACTGGAAACAGCCTTAACCACGGCACTTCGTGACAAAGAGCTCACTAGATGCATGTCTGTCGTGATGTCTTCTCAGCTTGAGTATAAAGACTACTTGCTGGAATGCGCTTTAGCAAAGATAAAGGCGCAAAAGGACGAAAACAGCGCACTGGAAAAGACGCTAGAGGAGACTAAGAAGTCTCTAAGTGTTTTAGAAAAACACAGTGCCAGATGTGAAGCGTCAAAGCTTCCCTCACTGATAAGTCATGAAGAAAATCTTGATCTCAAAGACAAGATGGAAAGACTTAATGAAACCCTTTACAAAAAGGAGAAAGAACTTGATGACACGAATAAGCAGCTTGCTAAGACCACAGAGGATCTGATACAGTCAGAATCCCTACTAGAGCAAGCAACAGAAGATGTAAAAACTTTGAAAGCACTGGTCAAAGTGCGTGCTGAAGCTCTTGAAGTTAAGGAGAAGCAAACTTCTACCCTACAGCACCAGCTCCAGATAGCTCAAAGACAGTTAATTCTTTGTCAAGAACGGCAAGAAAAGACAGACAAAGAACTTGAAGATGCCCAAAGAGAGTTACAATGCTCCCTCCAGTCAGGTCGAGCCCAAAGAGAACGCATGGAGCAAACGTTTCTTGAAGAAATGATAGGTGATCAGCCTCCTGAGAGAGCGCCATCACTTCCTTCCAAACCAACTCTTAAGTATTTCTCTCAGCATCATGACAGGACCCTGCTTGACCCTGAGAGGTCATCCTTAAAGCAACAGTCCTACTCTCCTCCTCATGATGGTTTCTTGCCATTTCCCTCAGACAGGGATCTTGACAAAATTGCTCGCAACATAGCACGCTTTGAACCTGAGCACCAAGCTGCTATTGACACCTGCACCTACTTGAAAGACATTGACTTTTACCTGAGGAAATTTCCAGGTGCAACCATTGATGACAAAATCTACCTTATTAAGGCAACGTCAAGTCGAGAGGTTAGCAGTTTCCTTGAACGACAGCCTTATCATGTCAGAAATAATTATGACTTGCTCTGCCAAGCATTAATTGAAGAGTTTTCTGATCATTTGACCCAGACAGGCCTCTCTGCTGCTCTGTCTATTAAACAAGGGAGATCAGAACCTCCCCAACAGTATTACAACCGCTTACGCGAAGCTTACTTTGGTTTCCGAAATGAACCAGAAATGGAGGAGGACTTGAACTTCAAAACGCTGTTCGTCCAGAACCTCCACCCTACCACCAGTCATCACCTTGGCGTCTTAGCTTGTCCAAACACTTTGACTAGCCAACAGCTTCGTGAACTTGCTGTAAAAGGTTTTGCCAAACAACGACAAACTTTGGCTAAGAAAGCAGAGCCCGTTACTCTCTTGGCTATGGAGACAAAATCACTGCCCGTGGAGCTGAACGAAGCTTCAGACTGTGTATTTTCAGGCTCCGATAAGCCTCCAAATGAGTGGTTAACCAGGCCTCCAAAACCTTTTCGACCTCAACACATTCACAAAGGTCAAAGTTACACACCAAGGCCCGGGTCTGACACAGACCAATGCCAGGTAAACTTTGAGACCAACTGTTGTTATTCAGACTCCCGTCACGGTGGGTTTTATCCCAGACAAAGGAAAAACCATCAACACCGCCAAAGGGGGGTGAATGACTGGCAGAATCAGAGTAAATCACACTCTCAGAAACGACGATCTTATTATCCACCTCAATCGGTTTCATCCACTTCGAAGGTGAATAAACATGACAACTCAGCTAACCACTGAGATTAACACTGCGGAGTCATGAAGGTGTGAGTCCTGCGAAAGCAGAAGTCACCCAGCCAAAGCTGAATGACTCCAATAAGCTATCCAAATGCTGTGGTGATACATTGATGACTGCAATCCCAGTTGCTGCTTTCTTTGTTAGCATTTGTCTCTCCTCTGTCAATATGGTCAGCTTGTCAGCTGTCAAATATCCCATGAACAGATTAAAAGCTGAAATTTCTGTTATTAAGACTCAGATTGACAAATTTCAGACTCAACAGCAGATAATTAGTCAAACCGATAAGAGCATCATCCCCAAGTTTAACAGACAAAGTTTAAGAGAAACTCTGTGCAGTAAACTTTTGATGTTTGTGATTCAGGTTGACTATGCTCATACACAGATGGTTAATATGTCTATAGCAGACATTTCTTTTCCACCTAAGTCTTAACCATTTTTGAAACTGAAATTGAACTTTCAGACTTCTCCAGCAAGCATGAAAAACAGCTATAGCTTTAGATCCAGTTAGCATTCAGACTAAAGAGTGCTTTTCTAAATCTCATTAATACTGAAAATTAGGAGATTTTCTTTCACATTAGTCTACCAATAGTTAACTGAGAAAAGTCTAACACCTAGACGATTTTATTTGATAGCTTAATGCATGCTTGATGTTATCTTAAAGCAGATACTAGTGATTCACATAGTGATAATGAGACGCATCAGTCCTATTTGCATACACCTGCTGCTGCTGCTGCTGCTTCATGGTTGTCTACTCGTCGTCCCGATGCTCCATGGACAGGACCACCGTGACGAAGGGGGGACTGTAGCAATCAAGACAACCCTGGATGTGAAACCCACACATTCCTTACAGGAAAGTTTCCTTATCTGGTCCTAGGAAACAGGATATAAATCTTTCCAGACGTGTTTGCCCTTTCAGGTTAAATAAGTGACCCAACCGGAGGTTGACTAAACCTCTGACTCTTCAGGATTGGTCAGTTCGGCGAACAGAGACAGAGTTTTTATTACCTTTCAAACTGACTCCATTTGCTGACCATCTAAATAAACATTAACCTTAACCCAGATCTCCCATTTGAGATTAAGCGTCTTAAAGTGTGTGAACATACGGACCCCAGGATAAGGGGGGACACTGACCTCCAGACCTCGGTCGTAAAACCCTGCTCGACCATACACTGATAAAGACTGCATTCCTTTGGTGAAAGAATACAAATGACTGATCATGACATCTTATGCATTCAGCAATGTACTAATCTGTCTAATCATGAAATTTGTGTTAAAATGAGATGTTTCCCGTTTTTCTATGTGCTACAGAAGCCAAGTTATCTTATCTGACAGAATAAATCCTTATTCTTTAGTTCTTTAGACCAACAGCTTTTCAGACTGTTTCATGAACTTTTAAGAGTTAAATTTATTGACTATGAATCCTAAGTTTACTCTAAGTAACAGAAATAGTTTAGAAATGTTTGGTTTATATTTTAGTTATTTATTTAGTATCTTAACCATTAGGTGGTTATAATGTCACTGAATAATCTGAATGTGAGTATTTAGAATCCATTATTAATCATGATGACGTTCATTCACATGTGTTTACTCTTTTGTTGTTCACAGTTTCTATGTGTTACTATCTGTTTCATTTCAGAGTAATTTAGCATGTTCAATGTGATACTTAAAACATAATGAGAATGTTTGATGTGATCCTACACTTCATTCATATGTGTTTAGTATCAAATTATTTATCATGAAACCAAGCATTCAATGATATTAATCATAGTGAGTGAGTATCAGATCTGACTCTTTTACCAGCCAAAAGAATAAGTTAGATCAAATAATCAGAGACCCGATGACCCCTCCTCTTTCTCCTCAGACACACCCAGTGTGAGAAGATAAAACCAGTGAAGTGGGGTTGCTCACTCGCTTATTCTCTCTTATCTCTCTTATGCTCCTCTTATTCCTCTTATGCTTCTGCTCTTCTGCTGACTCTCTTGTCCCCGGCTCTTATGCCCCTTCTCTTCTGTCCACACCCTTCTGTGGTGCGTTTCTTTGTTTTCTCTTAGAACTTTTTCTTAGTCTTCTAAGTTTTACGCCACGTGTTGATTCACGTTGATTTTTCTTTAACATCGTCTTAGTTCAAGTTTTGAAACTTCAACTTTTTGTGCACATAGCAATTCAAGATTAAGCCTTTGATTGATTTTTCTTTAATTTCGCGAAGCCATTTTTGAAAGTTTTCTCTGCTCTTCGAGCCTCGTTTTTCTGAGTTTTCTGCGTGATTTCAAAGTCACCTCCGAACGCAATCCAACAGGCCCAGGTCATCCTCTGTGCCAGAGTTTTTGAGTGAGACCAAAGAAGTACCCAAACGAGCATCCACAGGATCCACAGGCGCTGGCTTTGCTTCGGGCCCGAGTGCTGCAACTCCTGGCTCATCCTTCGGCTGACTTCAGTCGTCTTCTGAGCTGAACCGCTCGAACCGCCAGTAGCCCCGGACCTTCGGAACCTGCTCCATCTTCTTCAAGGACCAGTCTCACTTAAGTATGCAAACCTCCAGAGCTCCAGACAGGGCTGATGCTGTCTCACGCGTTCATAACTCAGATATCCACCTATTTCTGGTGATCTTAGATTCCTCCAAATCTACACCCGAGTTTATCTCGACACCAAAGTTAGTGTAGGTTAATATGTTAGCGCATATTCACTCACTATCATTAACTTTAGTGCTCCTAGCCTGACTCAGAATCTTTATTTATTCACCTATTATTATTTTATCTTCATTATCTTATCATCATTTATTGCATGTGTGTTGTACCATCATTTATCCTGTAATAAACAGATCATTATTTTTCTAAGTTCTGGTCTGTTAGTGTTCTTCCAGAAGTGGAGTCCCTGAAATTAGAATTTCGACTTAAGATATGAGACTGATCAATTAAGACTGATTAATTAAGACTGACTTGATGTTTGATTTCTGAATTAAACTTTTGTTTTCTTTATTTTCCCACCATTAAGGGTGGGTGGTGCCCCTTTCAACGAGTGCATAAATGTCATAATTTGAGATTATTAATCTTCAGACATTTATTATAAATTCCAATCGCCAAGTATTATTTTGGTGCGGCCTTGTGAGGCTCATTTCAAATCGCTACAGAATAGACTCCCCTTGTTTCCATTCAGTTCCAAAGTACAATTTACCAGAAGTAACTTCACTTCAGAATAACAGCCTAACAAACAAAATAAAAACATGCAATGAGGCAGCATCTGCTCCAACACAAAGAAGACATTTCAGTAACACAGCTAGTGATGTGAATAGCTCATAAACTTAAACATAACTAGAAAAAGATAATGTCATGATGTAAGTAAACTGTTTATTCATATTTTTATTATTTTAAATTTGTAATGTTTCTGAACCTATAAACTCCAACCTTTTTTCCTTTTCCAGTGTTGTTTTCGTCAACCATGACGTTGACGAAAATATTTTCGTCAACGTCATCGTCAACGAAAACAAAACTGCATGTGTGTGCGCGCCCGTGTGTGTGTGTGTCTGTGTGTTGGAGGAGCACAGCAGGCTGATGAGAGCTGTCAGAGCGGACTGAAGCTGCTCCTATATGTTTAGCGTTTAACTGACTGAGTTTTGCAACTCTGTTCGTCGTTTTCGTCTCGTCCCATCAACGTAAACGCACTTTCGTCTCATCACATTTTAGTCATCTCCGACTTATGTTTAGCTCGTCAACGTTACGTCTTTGTCGTGGAAGAAAAGGGAAATATTTTCGTCAACGAAAACAACCAGTGTTGTTCTCGTTGACGAAAATATTTCCCCTTTTTGACGCTGGCGTTGACGAAAATATTTGACGAAATATGACGAAAACAACACTGTCCTTTTCTCAAATTTTCTTACTGCATTGTTTTAAATGTAAATTTTGTTATAATTATTGAGATAATATCTTAAACCTGATGTTTTATGGCCCTGATCATCCAGAAGAGAAAAAATCTGATATTGGGACAACCCAAATTCAGGAGGTATGTGTCACTTTTCAGCCAAGCAGTCCTGAGCTCGTTCACACTCGCCTGAACTCATGATCACTACAGCCAGATAATGCTAGCTCCTCTTCCTGCTCTCTTCTCACATCTTCCTGCTCCTCTGCCTGCTCTCCTCCTGCCTATTCCTGCTTATCTCCCTCCTGCTCCTCTCCCTGCTTTCCTCTCTCATCCTCCTGCTCCTCTGCCTGTTCTCTTCTCTCCTCCTCCTGCTTCTCTTCCTGCCCTCCTATCTCTCTTTCTGCTCCTCTCCCTGCTCTCCTCTCTCCTCCTCCTGCACATGCTCTGCTGTTATAAAAGAGAGGCAGAGAGGGTGAGCTTCATTCAATCTATGATTCATCAGGACCAGCTTCACATTTTTGGGGGCAGATCCATGACATGTGTATGTACCCTTGTTAAAAGTCATTATGGAGTTTACCCATAATTCTTTGTTTTCAGCTACTGCAACACAAGTTAGCTTTTCCATCATCTTCCCTCCACAGGTATCCAGCTCAGAGACTGCTGCAGAGAAAAAAGTACTCAGTAAGAGCTGGTCATGTTGCTTGGTCGTGTTGCTTGGCATTTCAAAGGAATACCAAGAACTAAATGGTAATTATAAAGAAATGACTCAGATCAACAGTGGACTAGCATCCTCTATTCTTGAAAAGATTTAAACATCATTATTTGTCTTCATTCACGGCCTGTTGTCATGTCAGCAAGGAAGATTCAAGCTAGGTACCTGTCATGACGGTTCACAGTAAACTGATGGTTATCTCAGCATTCACACACACTTTTTACACAGTCAGATTCTGTGATATTTGGTCAGATGTAGATGTATCAGTGTTATTTAAAAGAATACACTCAGCGCTGTCTTTTTTATTGCTTGATTTATAACATAATTATCAACAAAGACTGGTTTTAGCATGCAGATAGAGCTCTGCTGGCCTTTACTTACGTTTAGTTTAAAGGCATTTGTTTTGACCAAAAATGAGCTAAAAGTTTTTTTTTCCATCTGTGTCTCCTACTCGATCTAAATATAGAGGACTCAAGGACCATGCCTAATTCCAGTGATTCCTGGTCTGTGAGGCTATTTTTCTGTGACAAGAGCAGCCATGATGTTTCCTGGCAGATGGGGAAAACTTGAATTCATATGACATCTGCTGCTTGGCATGTGTGCCGCTGCTGTTTGATGGAAATGGAGTGAAGATTGGTGTTTTAGTGTCTGCTGTGTGTATTGTAGTGAGAGGGCAAAGCCTGAAAACTGGAGTTTTACAGCTTCACTTTTTGCCAAGGAGAAAATGTTTGAAAATCCACAGGGACTGACAGGGGACTCAATCCAGACAGATCAACAGGCAGAATCAATCAAATGTTATCAAAGTAGGTAATATGAGCAAGAAAAAGGAATTCTCCATGTCAACCACAACAATTTCATTACATGTGTTATTCCCTTCACTGCTCTGCTGAGGCGGGTCTTTTAAGGTCAGCTGATCATAAATACAGCTTCTGATTGGTTGATGGACCAAAACAAAGATGGCAGTCCTCTATTAGCAACAACAGAAATCCCACTGTACTAAATTTAATCCAAAAATCATCTCAGATTATATTTGTTTGATAAGGGATTGGATTTGAACGCTCTCTGGTTTTCTCTGCTGTTTGGAAAAAACCCTGGATATCACAGAAACACAACTGTCAGTGCTCTCACCCAAATATAATAACTCTCACAAATCTGTTCATTGAAAGTCATTGGAGTATCGGGAAGAGTTGGTGCAGTACAGTTGACATAGTGATTTCCATGAACTCCAGTGACTATATGATACCCATGTAGATTGAGGACC
Source organism: Xyrichtys novacula (assembly GCA_962446985.1). Taxonomy (NCBI): domain Eukaryota; kingdom Metazoa; phylum Chordata; class Actinopteri; order Labriformes; family Labridae; genus Xyrichtys; species Xyrichtys novacula. The sequence goes on along the minus strand of OY660871.1, from coordinate 5,512,207 downwards.
AAAGGGGCCTGTTTTTTTCTTCAGGTTCAGTAAGACTAGATGGAAAATCTGTTCACATGTTAAACTAAATCTCTCACTGCATAACAACACAATCAATATTTCTGGACTCATGCAGACCATGTTTGTACCCAGCTAGCCAGCTTTATTTGTCATAGTTAATCTAGCTCCCCTCAGGTTACGGCTTGCGTGGTGAGGCTCTAGTTTGGTGTTGTAGGGTCTAACTGAGTGCACCATGCTGTTTTTTTATCTAGGGTTATATTTCACCATGATTTTGAGATGAACCAGAGGGGGTCAAGTGTGAGTTTCACATAGTTCACAGGCCCCAAAATCCCTCTAAATACAGGTCATTACAACATACACACTGTGCTGCATAAATCAGGGACAAATATGTGTCACTCTAAGTCTAAAGATGAACGGCCTGAGCATTGTTTCCTTTTTTATACACTCACACACTCTCAGACTAAGGGACAGCTGCAGCTCGTCTTGTAAAGAGACCCACTTCACAGAACAAGGGCCGGCTGCCTCACACACTCTCTCACTCCAGGTCACTTATCGTCAGTTCAATATCAAAACTTCCCAGAGAAGACGCCCAATTATATTCAAGCATTTTTTTTTTTTAAGAGGAATGTTTGATTATGAAACAAGTGAGAGCCATGAAACTGAACTTTTTAGTCACGGAGAAGAAACTTCATGTTCATTCTACTCTAATTCACAAGCATACAAGCACTAACAAGCTAACGACTGCTGGCCTAAAAAGTGAGAGACATCATTCTGAATCATAATAGAATAAAAGCTGAAGTCTTGACATTATAATGGAGGTTATATAAAAGCTTGAAAAGGCTGAATTATCTGTTCAATCTGCAGCCTGTGTGAGCCAGTGGACGGCAGATAATAATGTTAACCATGTACAAACTGGCCTCTGCTGCTGCTGCTGAGCTTGAACAGAAAAGTTCAGAACTTTTCAATTTGATTCAAAGTCGTAGAAATTCAGCATTGCACCTCTGACGTCAATCCTCTCTGGGTCTGTGTACACTCAGTATGTATGTATTCAATAGGTGTGTGTAGTGAGTGTCAGTAATAGTGAGCAGAGGGCGAGAGAGTGACTCATAGGAGAGGAGGTGATGTACCTTTTTCTGACTCCCATCGTGCTGCTTTCTGATAAGAGAGGTACTGACTGAGGCAGTGGGCTCTGGTTAATCCTGGTTCAGTGCATCGAGCCTGCATGCTGTTGGTTGTGGAGAACAATGAGCAGGACAGGTTGGTCATCCATCTCTTCTTCTGGCATCTGTTTACAGATCCTGAATCACCAAGACAGAGTGGGTTGTAATCTTGTTGAGTAATCCGAGATACTGGGCAGATTATATAACAATCCTTTCCCTTCCCAAGTTCTTCTTTCTTAGCATCCCACCTTCCCAGCTATAAATGAGATTAAGATTGATGAGAGTAAGTCCACAGACTTTTTGATGGGAAATCTGAACCATCAGAGGTTGAATTTTGTCTCTTTCTGTCTAGTCTGACCACTTAACGCTCTTTTACATCAAATGTCACAGTCACTGACGGCAGAGGCTGAAAGATATATATATATACAGTCCATCAGTTTTACAGCCAGCGGGTGTGGTCAAGTGTCAGCCAAGTGATCGAACCCCCAACCTTCTGATTAGGAAATGTGCGACTCTACCTTTGAGTCACAGCCACCCCAGATTTTTTGGATGCATGTAAACGCACTAACTGACAGTGTTGACAGGGTCTATATTGGGCTCAGATACCAACTGCTGAGCTACTGCTGCAGGAACAATGGTGAAGATTTGTCTCTGCAAGGAGACAGTTTCCATTTATTGGTCCATATGCACTCAAATGCATCTGACCGATCGAAGAAGAGAAAAGATGTGGTTGGCTGTCAATATGTTTACATGCATAGTTAAGTTTAGTTTCAGTTAAAGCTTAATTAGGTGATTTTACTGGACGACACTCCTTGTGCCAACAAGCACCAGGAGACAATCTGTTTGCCCACTTTCAGCTACAGTAAATTAGGGCTGCAACGATTAGTCGACGTAATCGATTACGTCGATGCAACAAAATTATCGACACGAAAAAGAAGCGTTGACGCGTCGTGTTATTGTTGTTAAGAATCACATGCCAGCGCCCCATGCTCATCTATAACTGCAGTGCACTACAGGATGTGCTGGGGGCAGTAGCGCTCTCTTTTTACGTCCCGCGAGCAAACACAGAAGAAGAGTGCACACATTATGGCAGAACAAACTGAAAAAGACGCTCCAAAACTCCGACCCAAAACTTCAAAAGTTTGGGAACATTTTACGGAGAACAAACCAAAAAAACACGTTGATCAGCTTTCCTACCATGGAAGCACCACCGCGATGCACGAGCACCTGAAACACCGACACCCCGGAAATAGGTGTTTATAAATAAAGTAGATAGTGATTAATCGTGATTAATCGGAGGACTAGTCGATAGATTAGTTGACAAAAAAATAATCGTTAGTTGCAGCACTACAGTAAATACAAACCGATGACCTGTTACACCACACACCAAAACTGCCGATACATAGGTGAACTCTCAAGGCTGGGCAGCTTTAAAGCAGTGTATAGTTCTGTACCTTATGTAGCATTGTCTTTTTTGTCTCACATATTCATCAGTCAGCTGAATGAATGTAGGGGAAACACTGAGATGTGTTAGTCCTACTTAGTCCAACTTAAATCTCACTGGACTGAAATGGTCTAATGTGTTTACATGTATTTTTAAAAGTCCAGTTTTTGGTGAAGCTTTTGGCATTAATCAGTCATGTTTACATAACTCACTAATGCCATACTCATATGGCATTACATACTCTGTGATCTTGTTATCTAAAGAAAAGCACGTGCAGTCTTTGCATGTCCTTGCACTGATGTTGTGATCCTCATGTGGACTGCTGGGGTTCAGTTCCAGCCTGTGGCCTCTTTCCTACCTTGGTCTCTCCTCATATTCTTCTCTGTCCTTTGCCTTGTCCTCACAAAATAAAAATAAAAGCACCAAAAAGTGCTAATTGGATTTATTTTAGAGGGCACAATCTACAAACAACAGTAGTGAGTAAACATACCAAACAGCCCAGCAGCTAAGGACCATGAATTATAACAATTATTACTCTTTTTAACCGTTTTAGAGGTGAATGTTAGTGACGGACTTTTGTTATTGCAACCAGTCAAGCAAAAAGTCAATTACAGCATGTGTTCCTTTTTTAACTATTAACTAAAAGGCAAAGGGTGTGACACAGAAGTTGAGTAGTGTGTCCTAGCCTAGGTAGACTCCCCTCCTTTCCTTCCTTTGATTTAGCTCATTTGGTCCCCTCACCCAGGTGGCAGTTATATAATCTACCACCTGGGTACAGATTACATATTTTTCTCTGATCCGACAGATGAAACTCTGCGTTCAAAAGTTTGGAGGATGGATTTTTCTCTGCATGGTCAGACTTTATTTTTCAAAGTGTGTTACTTGGTTTGGATCATAGGATATTATCTAACAGTTATTGCACAAGAAGTTAAAATATGCTAAAATAGAGCCTTAATTTATTAGGGTTGAAACAACAGCACCAGAACTTACAGATCTTGTAAAAACACTAGTGTTGATGGTTTTTCTTCTTAACATCCTAAAGGATCATCAGTTAATTGTTCTTTATCTTCTGAGTAACCATCACCTGTTTCATTACACAACTACATAGACCTCCAGGATGCTTTCGTCATGTGTTTTGGCGAGCGGTGTGCTGCATTGGATTAGCTTGTTCACTGAGGTGCACTGGCTCACCCACCTTCTGTGTTTCAGTTACATAACACACAAGCAGGAGAATTGTTTTTGAACAGTGCGGTCTTCTTGTATCTTTGAGCTTTGAATTAACCTTGTGTGCTGATATACATCTAAAGCTCAGAGAGCTGCTGCTCTGTGGAAATGACTCTGACTGCTGCAGCTGCTGGAGGATAAAAGTGAGTCACAAATAGCCTCTGAGTGGACCGTGTAGTGCAGTCAGTGCATTCCCTTTGGTCAAGCTTTCCTATGGTATGTGTGGTGGTGGCACATATGCATGTCTGGTGATGATGAGGAGGAGGATGCGAGTGTATGTAGACGTCCTCTTTCCTCTCTCTCCTTCTACTCTTTGGACGATGCATTGTTTTTTTTCATAACCATATGGTGTGTGGGAGATGACTTTGAATCCCTGTCAACAGGCCAGGTCTCTGCTGATTCCTGTATGTTTTGTAAGCGGCTGTTACATATAAAGACATCACTTGTTATTGTGTAAGACTGCAGTCAGACATAAATGTCACCACATGCAGTCGTAGGTTGGCTGAAGAGCTTCTTGGTGCTGCCTTTTTTGTCGAGGTTCCTCTTGACGTTGGAAAAATCTTGCTTACCTAAATGTGCACCTTAAATATAACAGTATTATGGGTGACCTGTAATAAACATGGTTCTCAAACACATCAACATTGAGCTTCAACATGTCGGCTATAAAGTAATTTGAAGCCTTTCATAATCAGCATGACGTGGGTGAGCTTGACACCCTGATGGTGACATTATGTTTGTTATTTAATTACTCTGTGTTGTTAAAATATTACATTTAACAATTATTTTTGACTCAAATATGAATTGTTTTGTTCAATAGTCACAATCAGATTAATGGGTAAATTCTAGTAGAGCAGTGGTTTTCAAGTCCGGTCCTCGAGGCCCACTGTCCTGCGTGTTTTGGATGTTTCCCTGCTCAAACACACCTGATTCAAATGATCAGCTCGTTATCAAGCTCTGGAATGGCTTAATAACGAGCTGATCATTTGAATCAGGTGTGCTGGAGCAGGGAAACATCCAAAACATGCAGGACAGTAGGCCTCGAGGACTGGACTTGAGAACCACTGTAGTAGAGGATGGACTTGGTGTATAAATGTCAGTGATGGTATCATCCAAAATGAGTTAAAAAAAATCTGCATATTGACAAAAATTCAATATTGTATATATCCCTAAACCTAACAGGTGGGCAGTGTTGTTGTTAGGTAGAGGCAATAAAACATGGACCTATGTTCAGGAGGATAAACCAAGTGATTTTGTTCAGACATGAGTCTGCCCAAACCCTCTGAACCTGCACAGTCTTCATTCATTTCACTAAACAGACTTTCCTGCAGGAAGTATCAGGTGAATGCATAAAGACAATGAACAGATATAAAATAAGGTGAGTGAAAATCTTTAACACAAAGGCAAAGGGGCAGTCAGGTGAGAGACCGCAAGCTGAAGGCTCACCATAAAGTCACCATAAAGTATACTTTGATGTTGTATGATTCATTATTCATCCAGCAGTCAGGGAGAATGCAGCTGCACAGAGTGAGACACTAAATTTAATACAAATTGTGGTAACTCAGGAATAAAGAAGGTGCTCATTAGGGCTGCTGAAGTCTTTCCAGAATGTGGGTTTCATGTATTTTTTGGTCGTATCCTGGGTTTGTTCATCCAAATAATGAAGATCAATATAGTGAACAACATGCACAAATAAATACGCTTTCTCCTGCAACAGAAAACAGCTAAGCATGGTGGGGGAGGGGTAAGCCACAGCACGCTGAGCGGCTGTGGTCTTCATGTCCTCAGTGAATGTAGGATGATATTTCTGATGTTCGCTTTGGTACATAGAATGAACCACAGAAGGCTGAACATATGGGGGAGGGATACGCCTCAACAGTGACGTGCTACTCTTGATGCTCATCCAGCTAACATCATCGCTTCAATTAGCAAAGACAAACCACTGTGTGTACAAAGGCTGCTGTGATCCATGTAACTTTACAAAATGTACTCCTCACATCCTCTGGTCTGCTCTGGTGATGTTTAGACTGATAGTTGACTTTTCTATTTGCTGTTGTTCTCTAAATCCATCAACTCAGCTGCACAATTGATTGCAAATTTATCATTGTTGCAGTGGGAGCATGTACAATAAACATCTGAAGAATCTAAATTGATCACATTAAAGAAGAATGATATTTGATGTAAATTTGATCTGCTAGGATTAAGGAAAAGCATATCCCTTTATCGATACACTAATGTATCGCTTGAACATGGGCAAATACCAGCCCTGTTGACTGACATGCAGTCAAGTGAAGCTTAACCAGCTGTCAGCCAGCCTTTGGGTTATTTTATGATAATTTAGTAGTGAAAAACAAGAAAATCCTTTTTTCAAGTTGTAATTTTCTATAAACTGAAGCATAGGTTTGTGTTAGTTATCCTTCACTATTGCTTGTTTAAGACCCAATCTCAGGAATTTTAGCTCTATTGTTTCATGCCAGGCCTTTTTTTTTTTTTTTTTAACACTGGGCTGGTTATAGAAACTCACTGCAGACAATAATGGAGTCATTAAGGAGTGAGTTTCTAACAGTAACACAGTTTGGGGAGTGTTTCCTTTTCCAGGGGAAGAACTTCTGAAGGGTTTGTCTTGGAAAGAAAAGTTGTTTTCTCTTCCGCCCATGCTGTTGCTTCCTGAGACTGCAGGAGGAAGGAATTCCCTCTAGTGTTGGTTACCCACCCAACATCCTAACACACACACACACACACACACACACACAGAGAGGCTGTTTACATGCCTCTGCAGAAGTGCTGTTTAGAGAGTGTAAATAAGGCCCTCATGTGTTCATATAGGATGGATGGTACCTTCTCTAAATTAAACACTACCCTAAATATGACCTTTAAATATTAACTCAACTGCACTATTATTATATTTATATTATATTATATTTACAATATTGTGATATTACAGCGACAGTATGGCAGCCGCTGTCAATGAAATTCATTCTCGAGCGCTCCTAACAGTCCTGCAGCGGTAGAAAATCATGCAAATAGTAGCTGCTAGAATGAAGAAATAGCACATGTGAAAACATAAATCAGTATAACATCAAAGATAATGCTTCAGCCATAAGCTTCTTCTGGACAGCAGCAATATATCTTCACTGTACGGTCTCAGCAGCCTGCCCACTAATCCCAGACTCTGATACACGTCTAAATAATTCATGCCTGATCCAATTTATTCACCTGACCGTCAGAGTCTCATTTCAGACCATGCCCTGCTGTCCTTACAGCTCCCACTCTCATCTCAGCAGGACCTTTTCAGTCTTATTTATCCCAGCTAGCAGGCTTTATGAAATTACTTTCCCTGCTCTCTGTTGATTCTCTCTGCCCTGTCTCTCTATCCACGCCCCCCCCTTCCTCTCTCTCTCTCTCTCTCTCTCTCTCTCTCTCTCTCTCTCTCTCTCTCTCTCTCAGACATACATACTCTTAACTCACAGTAGTGCTGTGGGGGGTGGGTCTTTACTTGGCTGACCTTGCCCCAACCCTCCACACTTCCCTGCCCTGATTAGGGCCCCACTGCTGCCCATTCAACAGGCCTGCAGATGCTGTTCAGCCCAGAGCTGCTCATGCTCCCAGCTTGTTGTAGTGGAGGATGGGGTAAGGAGTTGGTCTGTCCCCACAGAGCTCACCCTAAGTCTTTGTCTTCACACAATGAAGAACACATGATGGGAGTGCTGCCATAAAGAGTCCAATCAAACCAGTATACAAATGTCTTCAAACAAATTTTTCAATAAAAGAAGAGATACAAATGTCAAAGACAGAAAACTTCTATGAAGCCCTCCAGATAAAAAGTGACTGACTGAACTGGTCAGAGATGCCTAGGAAGGAAGAGATAAGTGATCATACAACATGTCCAGTCAAACTCAGACGGAGAGGAGCCTCAGCAGTGGATTTATCAGGGAGCTAAGTAGCTAACAACGTTTCACTTGTCAACCTTGAACAGTAGGCCTATGACAAAAATGTCATATGACAGTTTTTTTTCTGGCTCAGTCTCAGTTTTATCACTGTTCTTATTCATGTGCTGCTTGATTATGGCAAATGACATAATCACAGTTATTTTGATTGATATTGATATCACAGTTATTAAAAACAACTACTCATGATTTGACATTTGCATCACACTCTTTCAAGCAACCTAAAAACTCACAAGTCTTTAAATATCAAAATAATTGTAAGCACAATCTTAACTTAGAATCATCACAAAAAACACCAGTGAGTAGTATTTTAAAGAAAGTGAGGCTCTTGCTTTGTTATTACCATGATATGATACCCGCAATCATAGCCTCTCCAATCTGGAAAAGTAACTGGTTAGTGTTTTTAATATATGTGTTCTGTAATGAGGTACAGAATAATGCAGTTTAATGTTGCTTCTGACACATATATCAGTTAGGGCTGCACGATTTTGGCCAAAAATAAAATCCAGATAAAAACTCGATTTTTGATTTTGAATTTTTATTCAGTGACAACTTCACCAAACTTCACATAAAAAAAAGTTTTAATATCATCTCTCAAAACAAAAACACTGAAAACAATGTAGCGCATATGCGAAGCCAGTAAGTGGTGCTGTAACTCTGCCGAGGAAATGCACAAAAGACAGAAGAAGAGTACGGAGCATGCAGATAAAGGTTGTTTTGGCTGGACACGCTCAGGCGCAATACAAGAGTTGCACTGTGTGTCACATAATCGTTTCAAGAGGGATGCAGATAGATGATGATAGATAAATGGTGCACTTTCATACCCATTTTTAAAAAGTACAGTTTACTGTTACCTGAAACGTCATTTCTGTGTGGCTGAAACGCTGATACGACAAAAATCTTTTGCCTTTACTCCTAAATTCATTTACGTGTCAACAGGTTGATACCGCCTTCAGACAGATTTTGCAGTGGGGGTGCTTTGCTCGCCATCCGAAACTGTGAAGCCGTACCAATTCCACGACTGACTTGCTCTTGCCCCTTTTAACCATGAGACTTGATAGAGAGGAAAATCAATTTGACGATTTTAACTTTTTTAACATTGTCATAATTAAATAATCCGATTTTGATTTAAAATCAATTAATTGTGCAGCCCTAATATCAGTCATGATCTGAAATTGGCGGCGTAATTTGGAGTATTTTCGTGATTCATGAATCAGTTAAATGTCCATCTAAAGGGTGTGACCGGCTAAGACAACGATGTATATACATGAACAAAGTGTATATATGTGTGTATATATATATATATATATTTATATTTGTCATGTACATTGATGTAATCATTAAATTTTTTTTTTTTTTTGACCAAATATAAAAAGGATATCAGCACCAATAACCAGCTGTTGACCTGCTTTGTGACATTCAGCATCAGTCGACCACTGATCTTCTTCTCATTGACCTCATTGAATAACTCGATAACTCTGAATAACTCTGGCTGATAATCCAGAGATATCAATGCTGAACACACTGATCTTTAAGGACAGATAATGAGCACTGTCATGTAACTCTGATTAGTCATGAGAGATTTCTGCAGGATTATTGGAGTCCATAAATAACTCTGTCTGAAAACTCGGCTGTAGCTCTGAGCCTTAGTATTTGAATGTGTGCTCCCCACATGCTGAACTGTTGGGGGTGGGGGCGGGGTATTACTGACACCCACAGAGTCAACAGTATATCTGTTCGTATAGGTCTTTCACCATAAGAAGGGTTTCATTTCAATATGATAGCAGGAAAAAGAAAGAAACTCTGTTCCATGAACTGGTTTCATTACCAAGGAGACAAAAATGAACTCCCGGGCACCCACAATGGTTTATCAGTAATATCGGATTTGCAGCCTGCTCACAGTTCTGCCACAGAAAAGGTCCCTGAGCTCAAGGAAATGTTTTCCTTAATGTGCTGTCAGTCTTCATTTTCTCATTTGAAGCTGATTTGGTAAATTTATGGATGTCAATCACTGCACAGAGCTGTGAAGGTCCCTGCCAACAGTCTGTAGGTTTGGACTAATAGAAAACATAAAGGAACCAGGTGGCATCTCCTCTGCTTTCTGTCTGTCTAAAACAGACATAAACACAACATGTGTGTCTTTATTAGACGCTAATGGGCTCAACAAACCATCAGTATTTGCCGACCTCTAAACAAGGAGGTTTAGTGGTTGTGGCTGTGTGGTGGGTGTCGCAGATACACACAGAGGTGCAGAGGTGTGGATTCATCAGTTCTTGAGATAAACAATCAGACAAGAGCTATTGTTCTCTTTATCTCCATTTTCATCGACCACTGCTGCTCTCTCTGTCACTTACAGCACCTTCTGGCTGTAAGTCAGTGGATGTTTTATTGCAGACTTTAAATACTATTAAATGTGAAAATATCAGGTAATTTCGACAACTATGGTCTGTTATCATCATAGCCATGATTATAATCGTTGGTCTGGCTGCTGTGTTTCATGACCCTGACTCCTCTCACACTTGTATAAAAGAAATGAAACAATAAAGCAGCTGAAAGTGGAGCTGTTTTATCCCCCACTTCCCTGAAGTAATATGAGGTTTTGTTCCTTTTTTTTATTTCTCCTATCTTCTCCTCCGCACGGATGAACTTCTTTTATGAGTTGATTGTTAAAACAAACAAAGTCATCTGAGAAAGAATTTGGAGTCTAAAGCTGCAGAGAGATAAAGGCTCTTTCTAAGGACTGCAGTTGTGTTTTATTCTGATAAATGAAAGCTCCTCTCCCTCTTTTTGAACAAATCACAGTGACAAAGTTTAGTTAATTATTAAAACAACATTTATCAACAAGTTTATTCCTGAGACCTGGGAAAGTCGAAGGAAACCTCAGTGTTTGTTTCTGCAGCAGTCTGTTGGTTTTTCCTTGTCTGTCTGCTCTCAGCTTGTCCTTAACCAGCTTCTCTCTATGTAAAAATCTATGTGAATGTGTGTGTGTGTGTGCGTGTGCATGTGTGTGTGTGTGTGTCAGATGACCTATTGAAATCATTGTGGTGCAGAATGCCTGTTACCATGGCAACGCAGGCTTCTCTCTTTCTCTCTCTCAGTTTCTCTCTATCTCCCCTCCCCTTTCATTTCCCCTCCACTCCAGAGTGAGGTCATGTGACCACGCTGACGTCAAGCTATAGATGAGGCAGGCAGAGGAACGAATTAGTTTGTGGGCTTTCAACAGACCTCCTGCTCAGAGGAAGAGCCTCTTGTAATCTGTTAGTCACCGTTAACTGTGTCTCGATCACTTACTCCGCCATCTCCCTCTCTCGCTTTCTTTCTCTCTGTTGTTCTTTCCCCCTCTCTCTCTCTTTCTCTCACACTCTCTCTCTCTCATGTCTGGCTCTTTCTTGTGCTCTTCTTCATTCTCGCCTGTTGCTTTTGCCTCTGCTCTCGCTGCTGCTGCTGCAACAAACTCAGTCTAGAGAGAAAGTGCTGGGTGATGGACTGCTGAACGGCTTGTACGTCGCTACAAAGTGAGGTAAGCTTCCTGGGTTTTCTCTTTGTGTGTGTGTGTGTGTGTGTACTGTGTGTACTGTGTGTTTTAGCGAGCAGCTGCCTCCAGACGGGAGTGCTCTTAGAGAGCTCATACTTGCACAGAGGGGAAGTTTTCTCTCAATTCAATTTCATGGAAGAGAGTTTATGAGGCTTTTTGTACTCTTTAAAACTCCTTCCCTTTGCCTAAATCCTGCAGATTGAGCATGCAGCTCTAAAGAGGTGCAGAAACGCAGCATGATGTCAGAGGTCTCAGGGGGAAGGGACTCGGGGGTTAGTTGCTTACTGTTGAGACAAACACTGGCAGATCTGTTTCCAGCACTTGCAGGAAGTTGGTGCATGACAGAAGAAAGAATGTTTGATCCTTACAGGGCTGAGTATGTGCACAGAGCTGGACATGATGGGCAGCTGCACATGGCTTTTTCTTCTTAAAGCGCTGCTCATGTTCGAGGCAGCAGTGTGTGCTGGAGCTGCTGGCTGTGCTTGCCAGAGAATCAGGAGCAGGGTTGGGGCACAGCAGCTGCCACCTGCCCCCACCCTCACAAAGGATGGGAAAGCGTCAGAGATTCGCCCTGCACAGATGAAACTCTCTAGTGATCAGCTGTTACATTTGTTTCATGTAGAGTTTTCATACAGGAGAGACACAAGGACATCTTTAGGCTTTAGTTTGCCCAGAAATTTGCTCAAGAACCCCTACCCTATCCCCCTACTCATCCCCCACAACCTCCACCAGCTCGGGGGGGAGCCTCAAACAAAAGCATGTCAGCCCACATTTAGCCCCAGCAGTGTGGAAAGAAAGAAAGAAAAATGTGCATAACAAGTAGATTGGATTTGTCTACAAAACTTCACACTTCTTCAGCCCTCCTCTCTTCTACTTTTTTCTACTGAAGATACTTAATCTCTGACTCTTCATCCTGGCCAGCTGTGTAGCAAACTTAAAAAAGCAGAAAGAAGAAAAGAGCACATAGCCAGAGCTGTTGGCTACTTCCTTTAATTTATCGTCTGATGTTTGCATGTGCGCGCGTCATTTCAATAGTCAGTTGAAGTGTCTGTGTGTCGTGGAGAGGGAGGGACATCAGTAACTAATCCATCTTTCTGTAAAACAAAGAACACTAATTTCAGGCTCATTCGCAGCGTCCATCTGTGTTTTCACAGTGTCGCAGTACAACTTAACGCTGAAGTGCTGAAATCTGCCTGAGAAAATGTCAATAACCAAAGTCATGTTTTGACTGAAGGAAAGCAGGAAGTGGATTCAGAGTAGTCCATCAATGTTGACTATCAGGAGGATTACAGATTTTGACATGGATGCATGTTCGAAGATACTTTTCAGTGCGATCTGCCAGAAAATATAGAGAAGCCGATTTTGATTGATAAGATGACAAAAAGCAAAGAAATGTCTCCGTGTTTTGAAAGTGTGAGCTAGCTCTGTTGGCACCATTTCCCCTGGGGAGCCACTGCCGCACACACCTCCAGCCTTCAGCCAGTAGCTTTATCTGACATCCTGCAGCAGTCCACTATTCTTTTGACGCGTGTGTGTGTGTGTGTGAGAGAGAGAGAGAGAGAGAGAGAGAGAGAGAGAGAGATCCGTGCATGTTTCCGAGGAAGAATTTCACATAGTGCCAGATGAAATACTACAGAAAGAGCACCAGTGTTGTATAATAATGTTTGTTTTTTTTTTGCTCTGTACTGGAGCTTTTTTCAAGGTCTGTTCCTCTGTCCCCACCACCATCACCATCCTCTCAAAGCCTCCTAGAGCTCTTAAATGAGGTCCAACTGTGTCTTCAGCCTGACTGCTTCACTTTAACATAGTTGAAACTGCAGCACGGTGACAGTCTCTGCAAAAATGGGTTCATAGAGAGTGACTCATACACCAGAATCATCCTCAACAAGCATTGATTGACATACAAGCAGAACTATGGCTGTTAAATCTAAACATTTGCATGGGTTTGAAGTGTTTCATTTGGATTAAACTGAGATTATTAAAATGTATGAAATGGAAACCACCTGTTTAATGTGGAGAAATCAGGACAGTTTGATGCTGAATGCAGAACACCAGGACATTTCAGTGTTGATGTATTAAGGGTTGAGCTTTCTCTGCTCTAAATCCCTGTACACCACTGAATCAGAAACAAACATTTAAAATCAAAATCAGCTCAATCTTCCCTAAAACCCCCTTATTATGTCTTTTGCACTAATACATCCCTGTGTGGATCCAGACATCTCCATCATCACAAACTAAATGACAGATATTTATTCACTTTTATACTTCTGAAGCTCTCTGCCGGTTACTGTTCATACTTTAGGATGAGAGGGCGGTATTTTCTGCTCAGCTGCTAAACCACATGTTTTAGGTGAACTGAAAATCTCTAATTATCCAAATAGTCTGAGAGTTATTGATTATCCTTTGGGGGGAGTTATCAGCTCACCAGCTGCTTGGACTGAGCAGATACCATACCATCTGAGATACTCCTAGTGTAAGTGTTTACATGATCAAAATAAGTGTCATATCTCGCTTTCAATGACAAGTGATGCAGGCAGACCTACACAGAGCACAGCCACATCCTCATTCAGAGCCGATGTTAATGTTGATAGTGACAGATGATTACAGCTATGTTAACTGGACATTTACTGCTTTTATTTTGGTCCATCTGCAGGCTCAGTTGACATGAGCTAATATCTCCATTAAACCTGCATCCCACCAGCGTTAAGACCTACTCAGAGCCAAAGATGATCACCAGAAACGGGTCATGACTCAAAATCATGAAGACATTACTGAAAACACAGCTGAATGCAGCTTAAGGATGATAGATAGTGATGTTTTTAAACACAGGAGCTCAACACAACTCAATAACACAAGCTAGGCCTGGGCGATTTGGCAAAAAAAATGATCACGATATATTTTGTCATATCGTCCGATCTCAAATATTATCACAATTATTTTTTAACTGCCTGTTTTAAAGCATCTGTACTAAAAACTAAAGAAACTAGAGATTAGTTCAACATTTTATTAACATACAAAGTAAATAACAAAGCAAATTGAATTAGATACGCTTCGAAAATATGAAAAAAAAAAACATTTTAACTCAACAGTACAACAAATGTAGATAAATACTAGATAATACAGTGAATTAGTTTGCAGTCCTGAGTGTTTTTGCAGGTATGCAAGACCCAAAATAAACAAATCGCCCCCCCAGAGATGATGAAGATGCCTTAAAATGTAAACATTAGATGATGTAAACATAGATGATACGATTGAGTGCTGCTTTGGTTTGGTGGCTGCACCGCTAGTTGTGGCTAAACTGCTAATGCTATTCATGCCATCAGCAGTGGCAGGTTGTACAGACTCCACTCACATTTTCATTCACATTCATTCACTTCTTCAAATGATTAAACAGATTTGTTGTGTAGCCAGTTTTTGAGGGCACCGATCGCCGACATACCTTGCTCATCGGCTTAATTACTCGACGTCACTTTGGAGATACCCAAACCACCGCCACACAACCGACCTTGAATAACTTCTCAACAATAACATCTTCGGAGAATAACTCAAAGTCACGGCTGACAACTTTCTTGCTGCCCTCAGCTCTGTGTTTAGCTCCACATTCAGTCATTCTGTTTACTTCTCCGGCAACTTACAGAAGTGAGCACGTTAGTTATTTATAGTTATCTGAGGAAAAACACCCCTTACTTTGTTTAAACGAAAACACTCACTGTATCATTTTAAAACACCGTGCAGCATTGTTTTCCTTCAGTATTCATAATTTGATAGTAATAATTTTGAGGCTATATCGCCCACCCCTACAGGCTGCCAGTGTTTTACGCCTGCTCTCCTGGTGTCACGTGGGGGTACGCTCTTACATTAGGTTTGAAATAAAAGTCTAAACTGATTTCAGATAGTAACATCATGGAAAAGGTGACTTCACTCCTTCTTGGTGAGCCCACACATACTCAGAGATGGTAGTATTTTTGTTTAATGTGTTTGTGCCAACGGTTTCATTTTGCTGCTCACCAGCTCTGCAGAACTGTATCAACCCAGCCTCTAAAAGATTCTGTTTTAGACTTAAGGGACTTTCACGTAACAGTGATGGAAACTAACTTGAAGGCAGTTTATATAACTTTTGATTTACAACCAGAGCCGGATATGATGGCAGAAACTCAGAGAAAGAGATGAAGCGAGACAGACACTGAAATCTGAAGAGGGTTTTGATGGACATGAAGTTTTTGCTGTGTGAATCCTCTCCAGGTCCTCTCAGGTGTCTACTAATAGATAATCTTACACTTGACTTTTAAAAGGGAATTTTGTAGTCCTCAGTTACTATGTAGTGTCATTGTTATTGATATTTATTATGGGCCATAAAAACAAACCTTGTACTACCATGTGAACTTCTCTTGATTGGACTGTAGCTTCTGCGGGTAAAGGACAATAATTCTAACATCTGAAACATCCTGGTTTCCACTCATGGTACTTGTGTTGCTGAACAGTCAGGGTTGAATAATCTGGAGCTAGTTGTGTGAAAGTCTGTGAGGAGCTAAAGAAATGGAGCAGATTGGGTGAAAGGCACAGTCAGTCAGTACATTTACATGACACTCGAGAAAACCGAATTATTGCCTCATTCCGATTAACACCGGACAACTGAATTGCATGTAAACACCTGAGTCGGGGAACTCTGATTAAGACACCCAGAAAATGTGATTGCAATTCAATTTCTCTACCATGTAACCAGTCAGAGTCAGATTATGATCGGACAATGCATGTGCATGTGGGCCATGTCTCCGTAACTCCAGAACAAGAACACCAAAGAAGAGGACTAGCGTGCATCTCATCTGCAGAAAAAGTAGCATGTACATCACGTAGGACAAAAACAACGGCATATGATGCTCCATCTTCTTGCTCAAAAATGCCCAGCAGCAGCTGTAGCCACTTCTGACGTCTGGCACAGACCTGCTGTTGTTGTTGACAGTTGTATGGGGTCGGAAACAGCGCCACTGAAAAGACCCATATCGCCCCCTAGTTTTGGGGAGGAGGACACGTTCGCGTCAATAATTTGATTTTCTCAGCTGCATGTATACAAGGACAAGGAGAGAAGTCCGATTCTGCGAAAAAACAAATTATGAGCTTTGTCTGATTAAGCTGTGCATGTACACATACTGAGTGACTGATATCCAGCTTCAGACCAAAATCTGTGTTTGAGTGAAGATCATGATGCAAGAGGCGATGCTTCAGCTGAACTTTGAGCTGCCTCTCATACAGTCAGTCCGGCTGCATTTCTTCAGTGAATTGGTAAACCTCATAGTGAGTTTGTGTTTGTTGGTGCAGGTGTAAAGCATACTCCACACCAGCACTTGTGGTGAATAAGTCCAAAGAGTTTGTGTGATAAGGTAAAGAGTCAAATCGAGCTTTTAAAAATGTGTGTAGTATATGAATAATATCTGAAGTGGAACATTTGGGATCTCTCTGATGAATGTGCTGTCTACCCACTCATCAAGGGGACCCTTCAGGTATGCGCTTGTGCTTCACTGTTTGACTTGGACATCCCAGCGAGGCCAAAAGCACTTGACACTCTGGTTTAGGGGGCTCTCTGAGAGCTCACTCCTCAGTGGTAATTGCATTGTTCTGAAGTCTCATGATGTGTCTATGCATTATAAACTGTGAACGTAATTGAAGAGGCAGGGGAGCAAAACTATGTTTGACTGAAGGGTAAAAATCTAGATCTATGCAGTTAACTGTGCTTGTGCGGCTGTGGTATACTCTGCTTCCACACTGACTTTAGAAATGATCCTGATGTTGACATTCAAAGAAATCATCATGGAGCTTTAACTGAACATAGTTTAGTAATGAGCTCAGCTCAGCAGTCCTCCTTGGTGCTGGTTTTTAGCCTTAATCTTTATTCTTCTGTTGAATAACATGGCAAAAGTACAGAAAATGAAAAGGAATTCAGAGTTCATCATGATTTATTTTGGAAAGTATAAAAGACTCAGATGGGTGTACTCCTTGTTTAGGTAAGAGACACTCGACATCAGATTGTAAGAATAAATAAGTGACACAAATATGTTCTAAGAGCTTCTCTGGAAGTGTTTGATCTCTGTGTAACCGTCACTCTTATTGAGATTAGAATTGAGTCACGGCAGTAGACGGACTACATGTCTGTAGTAGTTTGGCGAGGCAGCTGGTCAGCCGTGCTTTTGTCTGTCTCCAACGGGCTTCTTCACAAAGGGGTCAAAGGTCATGTTACTGAAATCCAGCTCCAATGGGGTGCAGAGTGCTGTGAGAAATGGCTCCCAGCTAAAGGTTCCCATATGGGAAGGCTCACACTGACATATTTAAAGGATAACCTTGGCCTATAGGCCCCCCTGCATTGGTTAAGGGAAACTCTGGGAAACAGATTTTCTATTTTTAGCTTGACGGAGGATTTCACACCAGTGACAAAAGGGAGTTCTTTCCCTGTGAACAGATGTCTCTTTTCAGAGTTTAGAGACTGGTTGACTTTACTCTGCAACAAGGAAACCCCCTGCTGCATTTACTGTCATTACACCATTAGATTAACCACTTCACACTATTTCTGTTTGTTAATCAAAGAGTGAAAACATCAGAAAGTGTTGTTTTTAACAGGTTTTTGTCTATTTGTCTGTAGAAGGGTTCATCTTATTGGTTATTTGTAAAAACTCGAAGGCCGTTTCAGCTGAAAGAGACAAGATAAGATATTCCTTTATTAGTCCCACTGGGGGATAATTCCAAATTATAGCAGTGATGAATGAATATATATATATATATATATATATATATATATATATATATATATATATATACACACACACACAGATACGTTAGCGTTATTTACAGCTGCTATGCTGTTATGTACATGTTTGATATGTTACAGTTGAAAGCGTGATTGTGTGATGATGGCATCTTCATATTCTCACCACAGGGAAAAGATAGACCAAATAGATGTCATATGTATGTGATTGTTAACTTAAAACTACATGTCTCAGTTGTTTTTAATAGCCCTATGTAAGGTTCAGAAATAAAGAAAACTGCAGTGACTCCTGCAGCGGTCACAGAGGAATGATCCCATTTATAGCCATACTCATATCTAACTAGCATATGGTCATGGCAGTGACCATTGAACAGTATTTCTGCTTGTAATGCCCATCCCTCAATCCTGCCAAAACCAAAAATGGATTTGTGTCAGTTCTTATTTTGCAGCAAAGAGGCAGAAATGCTTCTGCACTTGGGTTGTCATGGTAACCACAAAAATGAAATACTGCAGATCATGATAGGCTACCACACAACCATGGTTGTGACATCACCTCCTTTAAGAGCATTTCGGTTCACAGCTTATTAACACGGGGGAGTACATCAATTCAGCTCCAAAAAGATCTGTATGAAACCAGGAAACACACTGAATTTAAGGGGACGTACCATTAAGCTTTCAAGCTGAGTTCAGCGGCTCATGCCACAGTCACCTGGTAGCCTGGCATTGGAGAAGCTTTTACCTGAGTTGAAAATACAACCCTGCGGTGATGCACCCACAAATGCCTCCCGGACACTGTTGCACAGTATCTGATAAGGAGATGGAAACATCTCCAGGGTGAAGAAAACAACATTCAGTCAGTGCTTCAGAAATTTGATGAGCACCAAGATTTTTAGAGAGAACTGTTGGAAATCTGACAGCAAAATGTTGAAACAGAAGTTAGAGGTTTTCATAATTATCTTGAAACAAACGCCCCTGAAAACACGTTTGTAGTTTAAAAACAGAGTAACACCAATAAACAGACGTGTGCAATGATACCACACACACTGCAGTATTTAGGAACCTTGATCACTGAGACAGCCCGACTCTGTAGAGCCTTATTTTATCTCTCAGAACCAGCAAACCTGCGGAGATGACACTGGGTTTCAGTGTGTCACTCACTTCCATGTGGACACTTTATTCCCATCAAAAGACCAGAATTACTGGTGGATTTTCATTTGTGATTTTCCTTTTCATTTGTAAAGTTTTGCCCCAGCAGCACATTGAAAAACAGAACTTTTGTGGTGGATTTGGGAGACCTTATGACAGCATGCGAGCATGATTGTCTGGCTGTTGTTGAGCTGATAAGCTGTTTCCCTCAGGTTAGCAGCCGGTGTTGATGTCAAATGTTTAAAGGAAACTTTTTCTCTGGTTTAAACATGTTGTAAATGTGATCAGCTATCAAATCAAATTAGTCTTTCAGGTAGTTTCTACAATTTCTGATTCTATCTGTCCTTTGAGAAGAGCAGGTCCCTGCTTTGGACAATGTAGATATCATCCTTTTATTCACAGAGTTACAGTCGCACCTGTTACGCCACTCACTATCAGATCTTGGGAGGATAACTAGACGACAAGTTGCTTTGAATAATTAACCTGTATTTGCATGAAAAGAAAGTTTGAAGTCAGGAAACAGACAATAAAGATGTGCTTTAGAAGAACTTGGATTCAATATTCATGAGAATCTCAGGTCAGAGCGACTCATTATCATGGACCTCACTGTTTTCCACCCTTCTCATGAGCAGAGAGGCAGCTCTCCACCCATATCCAGGATACTGAATTATTCAAAATATTCCATGTCAATAATTTCCAAAGGGAGTGTTGCGGATGACAGTGTGGCAGTGAGGAGATGATAGGTCTCAGATTACTCCTAATTCCTCAGTGCTGACAGAGATCTTTGGCAGTCAGGGCGCATGGCTTACTGAGGGGGAAGTGAGGCGAAAAGAAAAGAGTGATATTGCTGCTTTGTCATCTAAAAATGACTTGAATGTGACATGTGCTTTGAAACAGCTTTCTGATGAAGACGCTGTCGTTGAGAGGGATATTAAAGCGCTGTTCTTGTTCAGCATTGATGTGGCAGCTGTTCACAACACAGACAGGAATACTGTAAGCCCACACACATTTGTGTGTCACTGATGTTGGTTTGTTTTACGCCAAAATGACAAATGATGTGTAAGGACTCTCTGTCACTGTTTATTACATAGTTTTAGACTATTTCTACAGTAACTGAGACTTCCTCTTTAGTCTGTAGTCATTCTGCAAATCATACTCATCAAGCTTTGTGCCAAGATGGAGACTCAATGTGATATGACCAGTGTTTGGGGTAACGCACCACAAAGTAACAGATTACAGTAATGTAATTACTTTTTCGGGGTAACAAAGTAAAGTAACACACTACACTAAACAAATCAGTAACTTAATTACTTTACTAAACAATAGGAACATGCCTTTCTGCGTTACATCAGCTGTGTTTCCCTGTGCGCAAAGCTCTGATCTGTTAAAGTGGTTTGTGCATGTGTGCTGCTTGTGTGTTTGTGACAGTAGGCAGGGGTTTGGTGCTCATAAGGATCAATTTCATCTTTTTTGTTTTTTGTGGAAATCAAGCCTTCGGACCATTGTCCAGCTTGTCTCTGTACACTCTGACAGTCTTTTCTTTTGCAGGATTCCAATAGACTGTATATATTCTATGGATAACTTGGTTCCGCCTACCGCCTGTATACGGATTTGAAGCCAAAAAGCTCTCGGTATTTCCGGGATTTTTCTTCATTTCCTAAATCCAGCACTGCGCAGTAGTGATGCGCGCATTCGGGTGTGCAGTCGCCAAGAGTCGCTGTGATGACGCTCAGCTCAAACAGCGTATCCCCCGGGAGAGCTACGCAATACCTGAACGCCCATAGGCTGTATCAGGTGTCAATCATAGAAAACATGAACCCCCAATAACTTTTAAAAACGGAGCTTCACAGAAAAAAGAGGACTTGAGCACAAACCAGTCTTACTGTAACTACATGTAACATCACAAGCAGGGGGGAGAAAAAATAGTGTTCTGTGTAATAAATTTCTAAAGTTTGTCCACAGCTCCATAAGCTTTGCTGGAGGAGGTGGGATTGATGACCTATACTGCAGCCCATCAACAGAGGGTGCTGTTCTCAGAGTGGCTTCACCCAGCGAGGAGGCAGACTCTGTCCATTCTTTACACAGTCTATGGGAATTCCTTTTTCTTAGGTAGTTTTTTTTTTTTTTTCACTGTGCCGCTATCTCGCAGCCTCCCAGTCAAATGAAACAAAAAGCTGCCTGCAAAGATGCATTGCGCAATCATGTAGTCTTTAATGGTCATATGATGAGATCAATTTGAGTGACGTAGCTGCTGATGCAAAAGAGAGATGGAGATGGAGGCGGATGACACAGGGGCTTTAAGTGGCAAGTGGCGATACTTGCATCATTTTCGTTATAGTCGTCGAAAGGACAAAAATATTTGTGTGAAATGCAGTCTATGCCCAGTTGACATTTATACAATAAACAAAATGATGCGGACTATGCTCAGTGATGATTGGGCAATGATGTTTGTCCATGTACCTCTACATGGTAAATTAAGAAATGGGAAAGTCAAGTTATAAGTATGAAGTTACTTTTCAAATGTAGTAGCTAGTTAAGTAATCACATGACAATATACAGAAGTAACTAGTTACTAGTAGGGCTGCACGATTTTGGCCAAAAATAAAATCCCAATTTTTTTTATCTGAAAACTCGATTTTCAATTTTTATTCAGTGACAACTTCACCAAACTTCACTTTAAAAATAAAAAGTTTTTCTATCATCTCTCAAAACAAAAACACTAAAAACAATGTAGCGCATATGCGAAGCCAGTAAGTGGTGCTGTAACGCTGCCCAGGAAATGCACAAAAGACAGAAGAAGAGTACGGAGCATACAGATAAAGGTTGTTTTGGCTGGTACAAACGCAGGATCCATAAAAGAATTACACCGTGTTTGACTGGTCGTTTCAGGAGAGATGCAGATAGACATCCACATGAAGATGAAATGGTAGTCATTTACGGGTTTATGCACTCTTGTACCAGTTTTCAAAAGGTACTGTTTACAGTCACCCAAAATGCCTTTTCTGTGTGGAGGAAACGCTGATACGACAAAATACTTTTGGGTTTACTCTTGAATTCGTTTCCCTGTGGACGGGTTGATACCGCCTTCAGACAGACTTTGCAGTGGGGAGTGGTTTACTCTTCATCTGAAACTGTGAAGCCGTACCAATTCCACACGACTGACTTGCTCTTGCCCCTTTTAGCCACGAAATTAACACCTTCTTTTCCAACGCCATGTTTGTCCACACTGGTGTGTATGGGAACTGGGGAGCGCTCCCGCAGGAAGGGGGAGCCTATGTTGGCCTGGAGGCGTGAGACATGATAGAGAGGAAAATAGATTTGATGATGTAAACTTTTTTAACATTGTCATAATCAAATAATCCGATTACGATTTAAAATCGATTAATCGTGCAGCCCTAGTTACCAGTAATGAATTACTTTTTATGAGTAACTACCCCAACACTGAATGTGATACTCCCCTGACCCAAAACTTAACACCTGCTTTTGGTGAATAATACCGAACAATGAACAATATACCAAAGTACAACCTGTATCTCAAACAATAATCCCAGCATTTGTGTAATAATCCTGTACTCTTCATTTCTCTTTCCAAAGAAATTACAGACAGAAGTATGAGTTTAAGACCGTACGCAGAGTTGTCCATGATCCAAACCCTGCAGGATTATTTCTCAGAGTAGAAAAATAAATATGGTTTCACTCTGAAAGGGCATTTTGTTGAGAAATTTCACATCACATCTATACTGAGCTCAGCACAGGGATGAAAGAACAGCCAGTATTAGCGTTAAAGCTTCAAAATATTCTCATTATTTGACAAATCTCCATCCTCTGGATTCATCCTGACCTCTGACCTGACCACACTGACATCATTTCCGCTGTGTTTTCTATTTTCCGTGATGTTACATCCTGTTTCTATATTTTCCTTTGACCACAGGAAGTAGAGAGGGCTTTGTTGCATCCCCAGAGGCAGCCCCCAATCACAGCCATCTCCAGCAGGCTCCTGCTCTGCCCAAGTCCCCCCCCTTCCCCCGTCTATTCTCTCTCTCTCTCTCTCTCTCTCTCTCTCTCTCTCTCTCTCTTTCTCTCTCTCTCTCTCACGGGGAGGTGAATCCTTGACATGGTAGACATTGACCTTTTCCTTTAACAGCTATACGTTCTCCAGCTGCTCTTTTGATTACTCTGCAAACATCATTTTTCATTTATAGATCATCTCTGGCGCATTTACAGCCATCCCACTTCATCTTGAACAACGCTCATGATAACTCCTATCTAGCAGGTGTGACTGAGTGGGAGGCCATTCTTCTTCATCATCAGTCATCGTTTTAATGGAAAATTTTCTCTGAAAGAACAAAGGAGAGACCAAAAAGGCAACAGTTGGTGCTTTGAACATTTAAAGCCATAACAAAAAGTAGTAATTGTTCCTGCAGTGTGAGATTGGATTTGAACTTCAGATTTGTTTCATACAGATGGCTAAATCAATCAATAACACAATGATACAGACTACAACCTGCTAAAGCCTCCTCCAAACAGCAACTGTCCACTAAAAACACGGCGACTCTGACCAGACATGCTGGACGAGGAGCGATGTTGAAAAATGTGCATCAGACAGGAAGTGGTTCATACTTACTCTTTTAAGATGGTGGATGTTGGTTTGTTCACACTCTCTCCAAAACCCAAAGCACTCTAAGAGAAGGGAGACTCTATCATGAGCACACAACATAAGGGGGAGACAGGAGAGGAACATAACATCTACCTGCTTCAGAGTAAGCTTCAAATATGAAGTGGGTGGAAGGGTTGGGTCTGTGAGGCACTTTGAATTTCATTTTCTTTTATATGAAAAGTGCCATATAAATAGTTTCTGTGAGAGTTTTTTTTTTGTTATGTTTATGATCCCCTTCTATGATGTCTATAAGCAAACAAGACTGATCATTCGTATGTTGTGGTTTCCAGTGCTCTAAACTACTGTGAGGGGGAAGGTGTCAGCCGAGCAGCTTAAGAAACAACCGTTTTTACAATTTGCACATAAAATAATCACAAGAAATTATACCTGTGACTGTCAGAAGTTAGCAGGATGTGATTTTTATTTATTTATTTTTGTTGAAGTCATTATTCAAGTGTGTAGAGGACAAGCTAAGCAAAGACTGCTCTGTCTGGTCCTCACAGTACTTCCTCAAAGCTCCTCATAGGAGCTTTAACACCCAGTTGAGTCAATTGTGATGAACAGGAGTGATTCCAGGAACAGTCAGATCACACTCATCAAACTAAATCTATCTAAAATAAATCTATTTATTGAAAAAAACATATAAACATGAGTCTGGCTAAAATCACACTAAATCAAAATTCTCACAATCAGACTAACATTCCTGGATGATGAGGTTTGAGGTTGATTTTCTCTGTCACGTATATGACTCAGTCAGACTGATACTGGCCTCAGCGTTCTGCACACGCTCTGGTGTTTACACACCGGGCTTTCAGCTGGAAGTTGAATATCCTGGATGTGTTGCTAGGGAGCCGAGTAGTAAACAAAACCTTGATGGAGGAAGAAGGAAAGTAAAAAAAGATTCAACTTTGTTGATGAATGGCACAGGGCTGTAAAAGTGATGATTTTTGTTAAGACATAAAACAGCTCATTCAGAACACAGTATGAGCTCTTGCAGAGGTACAGGACTGAAGCTGACTTTAAAACTAACAGGAGAGTCAAAGAGCTTACTCAGGTTCTGCATCTATTAAGACTAACCTGAAAAACTCTCATGTTTTGACTTTAGTGTCAGTGAAAGTGTTCAGTTTGATTTTGGTTTTAGCTACAAGTAAACTGATAAAAACACTTGGACATATGTCCACATTTTTGGACATATTTTACAGTACGGAGATCAGGTGACATACATGCGTCCATCCCCCCTGCTGGGACCCTGAAGTTAGTCATCCAACCAATTGACCAGGTTCAGTGATCCATTGCCAGGCAGACAGAGAGCATCCTCCGCTGCACCACTGACAGGGAACTAAACAAATTAGACCTGACCTCTGAGTACAAAGCAGGGGTCCTTTCCTATTGGAGAAAGAGGAAGTGAAAAAGAAAACAGAGAGTCCACGTAGCCGAGCAGCCGGAGCTCATTCTCATAAGAGTGCACCAAAATAGTCCTGACCCAGCTGACATGCTGCCAAGTCCAGAGTTATCCCAGATCTTCACACATTCATGTATTAAATATATGGAGGCCAAGGACACCATTAATATTGTTATATAATCCTTCCTAAATACCTCCAGCCTGGAGCTGCACTGACCACAGATCTCTGCAATGAAATTACATAACCTTAAGCTGATTATGAAATCGACTCCAGGAAGCATGTCATCTTGTGCTTCTAGCTGGTTCACTCTTTCCTTGAGTCAATGAACACAATGAGTGGCCTCCTCCTCCTCCTCATGTCAGGTCTGTTACCATAACAACCTAATAAAGGCTAAAGAGGCCATTTGAAAGTTTAAGAGCTGCAAATATTGACAGTGGAAAGCCTCGGGCTAACCAGCTAGCTATGCTAATCAGCTCAGGCTAGACTACAGATTTGTCTGCTGTGTCTGCAGGTTTGCTGCTGAATTTGTATAAAAGAGCTTTCACGTTTATATTTGGCTTTATTTTCAGGAATATGTGAAAATCACAGAATCAGATTCTTGTTTTGTATCCTAGCAGTACAAATGAACCCAGTTCAAGAGCAGTGCCCCTCCAATATGCTGCTGAGTCTATTATTGTCAGGTAAAACAGGTATATGGTGATGCTTTAAGGATTCTTGGCAGGGAGAAAAAGAGAGAGTCCAGCAAAGAGCCAGTACAGTAAAATAACAAAAATTTGCATACAGGAATTTGCTCTTAAACTCAAAATATGAACAAGAACCCTGTTATGTTAAAAAAAAACTCTCAAAATGTCCCACTTATACTCCCTTCAAAACTGTTTTACTAACTGCAATACAGTATTAACAGTCGCTGTGCTATTGGCCATTACCGTGTTTCTAAATGAAATCATCACACAACAGAGTTTCTACTGCTGACAAACAAAAGTATTGCAGATGTGAGCGTTTTATTTCTCTGTCCATCTGTGAGAGTCAAACATCCAACTATGAGCAGTTAAAGCAGCCTTGGCATAGCAGGAGTTTATAAAGCTTGACTGAGGGCTCTCTGAATCTGCTAACTCTGATAATACATTATTATGACAGCTGGACATGTGGGGTAAAGCTGTTGACCAGGGCTGCTCCTAGTTCACAGACACATTTATGAATGGATGACCTACAAATCAAAATAAAAGGACAGACACAGTAAAACTGGAAGATGCTCTTCAACTGGTTCAAATAGAGGAATGAATTTAGCTGGTGTTGTGCGATAAAGCTGGATTTAATCTCATGTTTAAAGGATTAAAAATGAACAGGTTTACTTTGGCCCCCTGATCAGTGTCATAGACTGTATACTTGTTTGCCATAAAGATGAAGAAAGGTGGTCTGATGTTGCACCTGGTCAGCTTTTCCCTTTCTTAGGAAAGGTGGCCATTTTCACCACTCTGGAGTGTTCACACTTGGACCTTTTAAGATCTTAATATCTGCACTCTCCTCATCCTCGCCTTCATCCGAGATTCCTTCTCCACAGGAATCTGCTGCAGCTGCAGTTATAAACTTTCACCCTCCACAACAGCTAATGGTTTAGATTTGGGAAAGGAAACCCAGCTGAGACCAGACTCAGTATCTTTGCCCTCATGACCGGTCTCTTTCCTTTTTTATTAAAGGACATTTTAATGCAATGGCACATTTTGTTTTAATAAATGCGAGCTCCATGTTGGAGATAGACCACGGTAGAGTTAATGCAGGCAATATGAACTTAAGAGCCCAGGATTAGGTCATAACAGTCCTGTGTTGTTCTCTATTTCAGTCCCCCTACATCATGAAATCTGGATGATGGTTGCATGATTTCAGTGTGTTTACAGAGGCCTTGCTGTAGAGTTGTGGACACGGTTATCTTCTTTCTTTCTACTTCAAGCCAGTCTGACTTGACATTCACAATCACATTGACAGACAATAAGAAAAGCTTTACAAGTCTGCCAACCTGTTAGCAAGAGCTCCTTAGCTGAGTCATCCTGCTCTGTGAGAGAGGAACGGCACATTCTTCCTCAGTTTTCAGGGAGTGGCTTTGACATTTCTCTGCTTCCATACTAAATATCCAGCATCCCCTCCCTCGATTAATTTTTCCAGTTTACAAATCCAGCCTTGATAGGTGTGCATGTGTTTGTTTCTGTAGCTCCCTTTGCTGTTCAAGGATCGGCTGAGTTGTATTTGCATTTCATCTTGCAGAAATTCTGTTTTTGGATCTTAACATTAAAATTCCAGGTGGTATGTTTTTTGATTCTTCAGGGAAGCATCAATAAAGAAATCCCTGTCACATCAAATACTTAAATAATGTAACAGCTCACCTCCCCCACTTTATTTCTTCAAACAGTTATGTGTTGCTAAGCAACATAAAAAAGAATCAGTAGCCTGATGTAAGTGCAATGCAAATGAGACAAATACAAAATACAATCCTGCCAAATAAAATAAATGTTTTAAAGGTATAAGATCTTTTATTTCATTGTTTTTTGTATATATATATATATATATATATATATATACACACACACACACACACACACACACACACACACACACATAATGATACAGACCCACTTTGATCATCACCCTGGCTTTGACTTTTTTTAATTTTATTTTATTTTATTTTATTTTTTATTGGGGTTAAAAAATAGCTTCAAGAAGCAGATCAGACTGACACCCTATAGAATCCTTTTTGTCTTCATTTTCATCTCTTAACTGCAAGTTTTTCAAAGTACCTTTAATTTTTTTTTCAATGTTGATCACATTGGCTATTTTCCAC
The DNA here is from genome assembly GCA_962446985.1 of Xyrichtys novacula. Lineage (NCBI taxonomy): Eukaryota > Metazoa > Chordata > Actinopteri > Labriformes > Labridae > Xyrichtys > Xyrichtys novacula. The sequence continues at coordinate 5,484,107 of OY660871.1, read as the reverse complement.
TCACCTCACATACCTGCACCCACTCAACCATCTTTACACCTACACACACACACACACACACATCCTGCAGTCACTTATTCTGTGTATTTGACTCTGAGCAGTGTGTGTGTGTGTGTACCCATGCATGAGCTGCACTCAGCCAGACAGCTCATCAATGGCAGTGAGGGTTTTTTTTATGTTACTATGGTAACAGCTGTGAAATAGCTTCATAAGCGTGTGAAGTGCCCATGTGTAGGGTGAAATAATGGAAGAAAACATGGAAATCAAGTGCAGGCATATGGACGAGAAAGACAAGCAGTTCATGAATGAGGCAGTTTGTTAAGAAGTAGAGGTGGAAGGACTAATGAAGGACTGATGAAGATGATGGTTGAGGGCATTAAGACAATTAAAAAAACAAAGTGTTTGTGCTTGTGTTTGTGTCTGGACCTGAAACACCCCTCTCTGGAGTCTTTTACGTTGAAACTCATTTTGTCAGAGTGATATGAGAGTTTAGCATGCTGTCTGCACGAGAAAAAAAAGAACCCATCAAGAATTAAGGAAGTGAAAGAGTCAGCTTTATATACTTAAGTTTGCACACAGCATGAATAATTACACTTAACAACAATCCAAAGAAAGACTATTCATGTTCAGGGGTAACTGACACATTTTTCTCTGGGGGGCTTGAAATTAATGCAGAAAAGACACAATAAATACAAGATGTAAGTAAATCAAATGAAAGTACTTGATCTGTGTTTCATAAGCTGAATGAAAACAGCATTTATCACATGGGCCCTTCTTTTGTTTGTTCATGTATTTGTTTGTTTCTGAGAGGTGTAGCCTGAATCCATGCTGGGTCTGATCCTGACATTTGCAGGGGAAGCAAAACAGCATAACAATAATAAAAATAATAATAATAATAATAATAATAATAATAATAATAATAACAACAACAATAATAATTACAATAATACATTTTCTTTGTAGTGCCCTTTACATCAAGAGACCTCAGAGGGCCTACTATTAGCCGAAGGCCTCTTAGAACATGTTTCTTAAAACAAAAGTGTAATTTCTCTCTGTGTTACTTGATGCTGTTTAATTTTGATGCCCAAGCTCTTAAACTCTCAACTTCTCCTGCAAAGACCCCACACTGAGCTTTATTTCTGGGTTCTGTCCGCTTGTCTTTGTCCTATATGATGTAACAGGATTTTTTGCATGCCTATCTCTTATTTCTCACAAGGATGGCGCCTTTTTGCTGCCACCACCTGGCTGGTGGTATATCATATGTTTTAGGTACAATTACTTGCTCTCTAAGTAGCTTCTGTCTCTTGTGTTGGACAGGCAAAACGATTTTCACCCCAGACAGAAATAAGTGACCAATCTGTAACTTTTGATGAGTCAAGAATTTTTACAAAAGTTTGTTCTTGGATTGTTCTGTCTAACAAGGCCTAAAACATCCTCTTTGTAAAGAAGCAGCTAAGTTCACGAATCAGTAGACAGTCATCATTGTTATCCCATCTGTGCTTTCTTAACCTTTCGATGTGGAGAGTGAGACAAGACTGTCAGTGGCTTCATTTACTGTGAGAGGTTGAAAATATGTTCAGGGACACCAGCCTCTGCCAAACTATGAAAACACTTTCTGACAGTATCTGACATTTACTTACATTTACAGAAATGTTTTTCTGTAATTTATCACCTTTTAATGTTAGCTGCTTTCAGTCCCAAATAGTGATGTACATGCATGGGCTGTTGTTCTTTTACAACACATACACAAACTACCAAACATATCTGTCTGTTTCCCAGTCTCCCTTTGACAACATCAATTTCCTTGCCAAGCAGCTTTTTCACACACACAAAAAAAACCCACCATTTGATTCCACTCCAAAAAAAGAAGCAGAATCACTGTCAGTCAGTCACTTTGAATTGATTCTCACAAGGATAGAGTGACCATCACTCACATGCAGACAGGCAGCTGAAAAAATCCATGTCCACACTCTTGTGGACTGCCAGCAGTGGCATCCTCAGTTGGCTGAGCATTTCAACAGGAGGCAGAGTGGTTTCAACCCTGAGTTGTGTGTGTGTGTATATATGTGTGTGTGTGTGTGTGTGTGTGTGTGTGTGTGTGTGTGTGTGTGTGTGTGTGTGTGTGTGTGTGTGTGTGTGTGGTTTGTAATAAAGTAGATGACAGGGCCATGGCTGTGGGTTCCATTAGTGAGCCGTATGTTGACAGACTGAGCTGTAATCACTCTCTGGGTCAGTTGCAGGAGCAGCTCTTTCATCACTTTACCAGTTTTTTTTTTTTTTTTTACTTTCTTCTTCAAACTCCAAATTCGTGCAGTTTCAATTGCTGCTATAGTACAGTGCAGTCAAAACACAAACTCAAGGTTATGTAAGGTAAAATATACAAATGCTATTCTTATCAAACTTTGGCACCCGACTTTTTTTCAGCACAGAGATCAAAAGCCAGTATCCCTGATGGTAAGAGGATACCAAGGTCCTCATGACCAGCAAGGCTGAACAATATATTCAGGTTTATGAAGCCATACAAAGAAGTCATTTTTCAGGGATGACCTTATATAATTTTGCAAAAATATTCTGAACTACATCTTTCATGTTACAACAGGAGGGCTTAGTAGTAGAAGAGACCAGGCACTGAACTGGTCTGTCTGCAGTCCTGATTCTTCGCCCCTTGAAAGTGTTTATCATGTTTTTGGGGGCCAAAGGAGACCCTGAACTCTTCAGCAACTGAAGTCCTCAATCAGGGAATAATGGGAAACAAGCTACTTTGAAAAGTTCAGAAACTGGTCTCTTAAAGGGGTATTCCAGCATAAAATTAACTTGGGGTCAAACACCGTAACACCAAGTTAGACACCCCCTCTAGAAATGAATGTTGCAGACTGCTTGCTTCTCTAGTTATACCAACTTCAACAACGACCGCACAACAGCAATACACAGCAGTCTACGTCTCCACGTGCAAACCTCAACCAAAAAGCCACTCTATAGCCACAAATAATGCTCAGAACAGCACCTAACTTCATCAACAGTACATATAGGGTCCCAGCCATAGCACTAGCCATCAATCGTCTTTTTAGCTTTGCCTGGTTTCTTTAGCAAAGAGACCAAACAAAACTTACTCACTCTCCTTCAGCAGCCACTTGTTTGTGGGGGAGCCCTGACGAGTCGATCACGGAGTGCAGCAGATCATTTCCATGAAGTAATAATCATCATAATAATCATTTTGCACTGCAGACGTGGTAGTTCTTCTGCCTTAGCGTCATAACCAGTAAATGTTCTTCCTTGGGCTGCGAAACTCCGCTGGCTCCCTTTAAGTTCCCAGACGTTTACGGAGTGTTGTAAAGAGAAAAGGTGATAGTGGAGCAGATAAGTGACATAATCATTCAGTTGGTGATACAAGCATGAAAATTGGCATGAGCATTCTTCATGGGTCACTTGACTAGAAAAGTGCCCCAGCTATTTTAAATTTCAAGATGGCCGCCACCTAAGTGGAACAATTAGGTGATGTACTTGTTAAATTGGTGATATAGCCATGAAAATTGGTATGAACAGTCTTCATGAGTCACTGTGCCCAAGCTGCTTAAAAATTCTAAGGTGGTGACCATTCAAAAGGTGGCTGCCATCTCATCAGAGCAGTTAAATGATGTAAAGTTGGTGATATAAACATGAAAAACAGAAAGACCATTCTCCAGGAGTGACTTAACAAGAAAATGCCCCAAGATGCTTCATAATTTTAAGGTGGCAACCATTCAAAAGATGGCCTCCATCTTATTACAGCAGTAATATCATGTAAAGTTGGTGATATAAACATGGAAACATTCTCCATAAGTCACTTCACAAGAAAATAATTGACTGTGTTTTGTCCAACTCCTTGCCATCTTTAAATGGCCGCCATCTCCTCAGAGCAGTTAAATGATGTAAAGTTGGTAATATAAACATGAAAATTGGTAAGACCGTTCTACATGAGTAACTTGGAGTAACTATGAGTAACATTTGACTGCTCTGATGAGATGGCGGCCATCTTTAAATTGGCTGCCATCAGGAAATTTCAAGCAGCTTGGGGCATTTTCTTGTTAAATGACTCATGAAGACTGTTCATACCAATTTTCATGGCTAAATCACCAACTTAACAAGTACATCACCTAATTGTTCCACTTAGGTGGCGGCCATCTTGAAAAATGGCTGCCATCTTGAAATTTCAAATGGCTGGGACACTTCTCTAGTCAAGTGACCCATGGTGAATGCTCATGCCAATTTTCATGCTTGTATCACCAACTAAACGATTCTGGCTAAAATTTGTACTTGGCTGCTGCACTATGATGTTCTCCTTGCTTTAAGGGAGCACAGAGTAAATATCAGGAACGTTTGGGACCAAAATAGTAGCAGTTTCAAGCCCAAAACCCCTGGATGTCATATTTGAAATTCAATGCCAGACTAACTGGAAGATTATTTGACTGTTTTAGGAAAATGCTGCAGCTGTAGATGATCAACCAGTTTGTAGAAGCAGGTTATCTAACATCCTTAGTGGCTTTCCCTTCGCATATACTCTGCTGACATTGAGGAGTTTTTCTCAGTGAGTGCCTCAGTTGAACCTTGAACACAGAAGCTGTGCTTTTTTAAACCTGCCAGAATAAGATCATACAGTCACTGGAAAGGAGGCACAGTGGAATACCTGCTCCCAAAGACCTTGGTTGGTATGAGTTTACAAGTGAGTCATTCCCTGAGACATTGCAGACTGAAGGCCAGGTCATTTTATGCTCAAGAATATCAACACTTCATGTGACAAAGGCTCCATACTACATATCTGAAAAAGCTCTGAACAAACACTTGAGTTGATGCTGCAGGTGGACAGAACACAAGCTCAGTTATGCTCTTGCGATGTGAGCCCTTGATTACACTGACAATGTTTATACCTTAAGCAGCTTCAGTTCCAATGAAGCTGGCACATTGTGTAAAACATGAATAAAAACAGAATACACTGACTTGTAAATCCAAAGAAAAGCAGGTTCAGGGTCATGTTTCTCTCTGTGTTTCATCACTTTTCCGTTAACAACACTTAGTAAGTCTGTGAACTGTGGACGACAACTGTAGAAGCTTTGGAGGTGAAGGCTTTTACAGTCTTGATTGAGGAACCACTTCAGCTGATCCACGGTCCAGGTCTCTGTTGTGGTATTTTGAGCTTCATAGTGCTCCACTGTGTTAACTGATAATGGTTTTCTGAAGTATTTTTTGAATTACTCAAAGATTCATCTGCATATAAACTCTTCAAGAGGGTCTGTCATACATTAAAGAGGGTCAGTGGAAGATTCCCAAGTGTTTAGAGAACAAATGAATTCACTGAATCAACAGTTTATGAGATGTTCATTCAGGTGTTTTACAGCTGTGGGACCTCAGAGACCCACAGCTTCACTGTCACTTCAGCCTGAGAATAAAGAGTTTATGAGCAGTAGAGTGACTTGTATTGTCAGGGTGATTAAGTGTGGCTTCAGCTGTATAGAAATGATGACACATCACCAGCTGTATTGTATATCCCTCACTTTGAATCAAACCAACAGGGACTGTGAGCTTTCTCCTGCTCAGCACAGATCAGCTCTGTTTCTTAAAGGCTCATGAATCACAGGCCTGTATTTGACTCTTTCATCTGAGGGCACCAGCTTGTCTTTCATTGCTGCTGAAGTAAATTCAGAGTGTGTAGAGATTTTATAGACTACTTACATCCATGCTGTGCACATGGTTGTGTGTGTAATGGCAGTAAGTGCACAGAGATGTTTTCCATGGAAATTTCCAGTCGTAAAAATAAAAGGCTGGGGTTTTATTCCTGATGAAGAAGATTTGCTGAGGAGTTTGTGACGACACAGCAGCTGTGGTCTTTGCTTCATCTGATGACTGATGCATAGAGAAAGAATTAAGTCACCAATTACAGAGTTAAGTCAAATACCGCCGGTGTATCTCCTAAACATTCTCAGATCATGTCTTTTAAATGGACTTGGGCTTGTTATGTAAACAATATAACCTGTAGGAGTATCGACCATTTCATGCCCAGATGCAAGGAAGAGTCAGAGTTTAGCATTTTTTCCGTAAGTAAAAATATCATTAAGAGGTGAAATAGTAGGAACAATGACAGACATCTGTCAGCTCAGGTTAGCTATGATGATATATCATTGACCATCCTAAAACCGAACGCTCTCTTTTTCAGCTGTGTGCGCCGATAATCGACAGAACCAACAGTCATGGGGAAGCAGAACAGCAAGCTCCGTCCTGAGGTGATGCAGGACCTCCTGGAGAGCACCGACTTCACAGAGCATGAGATCCAGGAGTGGTACAAGGGCTTCCTGAGGGACTGCCCCAGCGGGAACCTCTCCATGGAGGAGTTCAAGAAGATCTACGGGAACTTCTTCCCTTACGGAGATGCTTCCAAGTTTGCAGAGCACGTTTTTCGCACATTTGATGCTAATGGAGATGGGACGATAGACTTCCGGGAGTTTATCATTGCGCTCAGTGTGACGTCACGTGGCAAGCTGGAGCAGAAGCTGAAGTGGGCCTTCAGTATGTACGACTTGGATGGGAATGGGTACATCAGTAAAGCTGAGATGCTGGAGATTGTTCAGGTGAGTTTGCATGAGAGCAGAGAGACACACAACACATTGTCATACTGAGTTAAATGAGAAAAAAAATAAACAAACTCAGAAGCTCACAGATCATCAGAAAAGACGACATGTGTGTTTGAAGTGTGGTCTCTGACTTTGAACCTATTACCAACATTAGCCAGGGCAGTAATTGTTTAACACTGTTCTGCTAACGGTACTGCCACTGAGGCCATATCACAGTCTTTACAAGACCAGAAAGAAGGGTGCTGGAATTAAAAAGCAGGAAGGCAGAGCTGGAGGGAGATCTAAAAGACTTGGAGGCAGATATGCTTCATCCAACACATGATTCCTGTGAGATAAGCCCTTCAGGACCTCATTTAACTCCAACAATGTACTTTAAAGATGAGTTGAAAATGTTTCTTTTCCTGACTGTAAAAACAGTCAGGAATTTAAAAGCCTTCCTCCCTTAATGTGGCTTTTAGTCTTATCTGGGAGGAAAGGAGAGATTTCCATCTGCTCCAAAATAGAGCTGAGGTTTGGTCCAGTACACAAGGAAATGAAAATCAATTCAAACGCGTAGAAGGGTCCAGTGTCTGATCAACTTCTGTTCTATCCTAATCAGTGATGCTTTTAGTTCAGGTTTCTGTGTTTAGCAGCTCAGCATAGAGGCTATATGTGGCCTGGTTGCACTGAAAAAAAAATGTTTACGGAGGGACCAATGATGATATTTCTCATGTAAACAACCCCCACAGCTACATGCACTATTTAAGCACAACAGAGGCCTCAGCCCGCCCTTTACATCTGATTGACTACTTTGAAATCCTAAACCCTGACTGGCCAGTTGTCTTGTCAAAGACAGGACTTGCATTGAAATTAAGAGATTCAGTTGTCTTTGAAAAGCCTCCAGTAGCTTGTTAACATTTAAGGTGCTTTTTGCAGTGGCCACAGTGGACAAACATCTTCTGTTTGTCTCCTTAAAGAATGAGGTTCAGCAGACACCTTTTGCGTTCTTATATCAGTTTAAAAAAAAAGATGTGGTTAGTGGAGATAACTCTCCTAGTCTTAAGTCCGCCCTTCATGTTGACTTTGTCTGACCTCTCAGGTCAGAAAAGTCTTGCTCCTCCACTGATCCAAAGCCAGCCCATATCAGCTGACAGCTCACCTGATTACTTTCCATGCATTCAACCAGCCAGTGTCAATTATTTAAGCCCCAGCTCCACCTTTCATGACTTTATCTGACTTTAAAAGTGTCACATGTAATGTCACTGATGCCTGCTTTGTTCTGTACCCTGGGCTCTTTGCTGCTGTTCTCCCTGCCACAGGCTCTGGCATAAGTTTGCAGAAAGAAAGGCAAGGAGCGCTCAGAACTTAGTATAACCAGCTAAATTACAATAATTTATTCTCTCTTTCTCTTATTTATTACTTCCTCCTCATTTGTGAAGCTCTTAGCTGCATCTGCTTCAGTTTAACAAATTTCTACATCTTATTGAGCATCATGCTTGATTTGAGGAACTGTAAAAGACCATTTTGTTCATCTTTTTCAAACATGTCTCTGATTTTCCCTTGCCAACCTGTGGCAGAGTCTTTGCATTTAAAGCCGTACTCCTCAGAGCTGTTTTTGCCCAACCAGGTGGAACCTAGTGGGGGGTGAAGACTCCTCATCACTGATAGTACAGGTACAGTCACTGGGGAGCTGAGATAATGAAGCCAACTTCCCTCATTTATGTCAAGGTTGCCAAAGCCAATCATAGACTATATAAATCTATAATGCAGCACATGTGCCCACACCGTATTACCACTTCAAGGTTAATTTAGACTCCCTGCCTGAAGACTGCGCTGACTGAGCCCCCATTTCTTTCCACTAACTATAGAAGTCCTCTGCCCACTTTCCATCAAAGGGTTGTTCTGTTCACAAGGACAAAAGAGAAGAAAGTATGACTCAGATTCCCATGTCTGGCTGTCTGCAGGGCTCATCATTGCATTAAGAGTACAGAGGGTTTAAAGGTTTATTGTTTGGCCTTTAGAAACAGCTAGAAAAAAAAAAACATACAGCACAGGAAAAATCCGAGCTGGAAACATAAACATGCAATTCTCCACACCTGTACTGACATGGCCAGCAGTTGAAAATGCATGTCTCCGGGTCTTCATGTTTGTATTCACACCTTCCTCCATTTGCTGTGGTGACTGGGGCTGAAGCTCACTCCAGCAAGTTAATGGCCTCTCGTGCAGAGAGTGTGTAAATGATGGTGAGGCTCATAATTAGCCTTGCTGTGGGAGTAATTGAATGAGAAAAATTGCATCTGGCTCGGCTTATTTTCTTCATATAATGGAAAAAAGTCTCCTTTGGCGAATAGCAAAGCCTGAATGCAGGGAGAAAGATAAACCTATGTCCTCACTCATCAATAGTTGATATCCAACCTCTGTGTTTCTTTCATCAGAAATGAGGCGCTCTCATCCCTGCAGACAGGCTCAGAGGGGAGTTCATTGTCTTGGTTGGTAAAGAGACAGCATTCATACTGGTTATTAGTGAGATTGAACAAAGGGGAGATGAGTAGTTCCCCTCCCAGGCTGCTCAGGCAGATATAGTCATTATAGGAAACACATAAATCTGTGATGGGGGCGAGGACAGGCTCATTGTGTATGTTTACTGTGAAAGGACTCCGAGTCCGAGTTCATGCAGATAAGTAACGAGTGGACGACCTCCCTCACTCTTTCCATTGAAGGCTCATTGAAACTCTGCATCCCTGTCTGTGACGATTTCTGCATGTCACAATGCAGACAAGTCAAGTGAAAAAGGTATTAAGGTTTGTTTGATTATGCTCGCCTCTCCCTCTCATTCATAAGTGTCCACAGCTGAGAATCTGGATCTTTGTGCTGTTTTTACTCAATCCATCACTCCACTGTGGTTCAGGCTGCTGCTGCTGCTGCTGGCCCCACAGGAGACGATGTTGTGTTCTTGTCTGATCCACACTGAAGTGGTGTGAAAGAGCTGTCTTTTTTTCTCTTTGTGGCAGACGGGTTATAAAATAGATTCAGTGAAGTCTGACTCAGATATAAAAATATAGACCGACTTTACAAAGTAAGAGGCTCACTGGGAAAGAGGGAAAGGCAGTGTTTGGGTAGTTTTCATTGTTAAATGTTATCAAGGAAATGAAGATAAACCTTAAAAAGAGAAGACAAAAGAGATGGACAACTAAAGAGGAAGTACACATCAGCCGGCAGGGTGTTGTGTGTGAAAAGGAAAAAGAAAAAGTCATTTAAAGAGAAGAAGAAGAAGAACTTTATTGATCCTGAAAGGAACTTCAACAATTAATAATTAGGACCAGATTTGTGTCTGTGGGACAGGGACAAAAGATCAAACCTAAAACTCCCTCATCACATGTCGGCCTTAAGAGCACAGAGCTGCTTTTGTTTGGTGTTTTTGAACTGCCGTCAATCCTATAGACAGGTTTCTGTGCAACGTTATAGCAGGTATGCGCGCACAGCCAGGGGGCAGAAAGCGGGACATTTCTTATTCATTTACTAGCGGAGTCAACAGAGAAAGAAAATGACAAGGAGCTGTTGTGCTGTAAACTGCACAAACCGACAAAGGGGTGGATAGAAACTGTTCAACAGCCCGAGCAGATCTCATCCCTTTGCCAAGAGAAGAAGATTGTGACTCCAGGCCATTAAAAGAGCAGATTGGGGTCCTTAAGGTCCAAAAGGTGGCGAGAGTCTGTGCAGCATACAGCGTAGATCCCTGTGCATGTACACCCAGGCATCATAAGGTTTTGCCTTTCCTCTTTGTTTCTGGCTGGGCAGGACACCTGCTCTCAGAGCGCAAAACCCTGAACTCGAGTCATAACATTTGAAGTTTTGGACATGGACACAAAGTACATAATTATACGTGTCCAAAGATTTGTATGCACGCCAACTGTCTTTTGTGTACACAAGAGGATTCTAAATGAAATGATTATAGATGTCGGGCCATATTATAGCTGGCCATTTGGACATATCTGCAATCCATTCTTCAATCAGACTATTATATGGGTCTGGTCATTACTCAGCAGTGCTGAAGACAAGCACAGGTGGCACAGGCACTGGCTTTTGAACTGGGAGCTGATAACAAACCTGGTGGTCCCTTTTGTGTTTAGAGTGAAGAATTCAGAGTCCAGGATGTCAAGTTGAATTATTGGTTTTTGGAAGGGGTTTTGAGCCTATGCACGGGGGCCCACCACAATGAGGACCTGAAGATCACAGTCATCCAGAATTGATTCTCACTCTTGTCCCTTTTGTACAGACATTTCTCTGGACTCCCTGAGCCCTAATCGTGATATGTATACTGTGGATGATGAACCCCCAATTTTCTGCGAATGCTCTAAGAGGAATAAGATACTAACATTGATGAGCTACTTGCTGATGCAGTCTCCCAGTAAGTGGTGAAACTAACTTGCTGTAAATTAACCTTATCAGTCTGGAAACGTCCCATCAGGTGTTTCTTTTTTTTTTTAGCATTCCTTTGTTTTGTCTTCTCTGTCCTAACTTTTGTGAGACTTGCAGCGTGCTCCATTTGATCATTATGAATGATCTTCCCTCCAGGTGCGGGTTCAGCAGCACAGAGTGTCAGTCAGTTTATCCTCATCATCCTTAAGCCACTCTGCTGTCACTGCTTAAAGATGGATCAGGACTAGCTGTTCCTTATTTGTCTGGCTGTCATTCATTAACACCACATTGTCAGGACTCTCACTTCAGTAACATCCATCCCACTATCCTGCTGGCCTACCTATTTTGCTGCTCATAACAAAATCGACTCAATGGGAAGATTAGACAGTTCCACACGCAGTGGTTACACAAACTGTTGCTCTAAAAATACACACAGCTATTAAACTGAGTCAATCAATATTTATTTGTATTGAGCTGGTTCATAACCATTGTTATCTCAAGAGGCTTCACAAAAAGAGTTGGTCCAGACCAGACCCTTCATGAGATTTACAGTGATCCAGACCTGAATCAGATCTAACTATCAGCTTTACCATAGAGGAACATTTTAAGTCTACTCTTAAAGGTAAAGAGGGTGTCCAACCCCTACACCTGGGCTGGTAGATGGTTTCAGAGGACAGGAGCCTGATCACTGAAAAACTGTTTTAGTGGCAAAGTTATGATCAAATTTGTGAGATTCTGATTGTCATATAAATGTCCTGTTGAATGAAATGATTTTAAACTATTGCTGGTAAATGATTGGGAAAGTAAAAAATCTTCAGTGTTATGTCTTTCCTCCAAATAACTAAGTAGGTCAAACATCTTATCATACAGCTGTACAGTTGTCTTTACTGTCCAGACTGGACAGATACTGATGGCATTATCTCTTCTGTCTTTTCCATCAGCTGTTTTCGTTGCCATGGTTTTTAAGTGCGTACCCTGCTCTCTGTTTATTGTTACCGCTGCAGACGTTCCATGGTGTTATCGTATAAACCATATACTCACTTAGAAAGACTTTTGGATCTGACATTACTACACTCACACACATTTGAAGCTGTGTTGAATATTAACACCAGCTTTAAACCACTTCAATATTGTGGTCCATTCATATATTTGAATAGTTTTGAGACACAGAGGAGCTCTATGGCTCCTGACATTTTCTGCAGCACCATGTGTACCGAGGGGTACTCATAGTGCTGTGTACTTTGAGTTCTGCTCTCATTAGTTGGATGTAATGTGGGGATTAAAACAACATTGCTCTGGATTGCTCAGGATAGGACCAGATGTTAAATCCCTCACATGTTCCATTGGCTTAATGTTCCTTTTACTCTCATTAGTTTAAAGGCTGGATTAATCAGACATTTCACCAGACTGAAATCAAGACTCATAATACCCAGAGCTGTTTAATGTTCATGAGCTAGAGTGACCCAGAGCTGCACCACCATCCGGCTACTGTGGTGTAACAGAAGTCATAACCAGCACCTATTTAAAGCCCTCAGTGCACTCACTGTAATCACAATCAGCCCTCTTCTGTTCACATGTCAGCTCCCATTCCCTTCAAATCCACCTCCTTGTTAGAAACAGAGAGAATGAGCTGTGCTCTCACTGTTTCCTGCCAAATGAAAATGCAACACAGGACAGAGGAGACTCCGTGCATACAAACCTTCAGATCCATCAGTGATAAAGACTACAGCATGTTGTCACAATATTAGCTGAACAACTTCGACGTCCAGCTGGTGGTCTCAGTCCTCTCTGAAGTGGTGAATACAGTGGCCAGTTTTGACATGGGAAAACCCCAAGGCAGTGTTTCCACTTTTCCTCAGTCCATCTTCGATCGACTTCAAAGTCTCTGGCATTTCTGGATCATATTTGTATGATAGATTTATCTTTGCATGGTTCTGATCCAATGAACTGTGGTCAGGGACACTGTTTTTTGGTGGAGATTTTGAGCCCATGCAGTGATTTCCATTTCTGAGTCATGCTCGTTTTTATGGAGTGCTCCCTGTAGATCACAGCTATTCAGATTCTCTGAACCTTTGAATGATATGATGTACTGTAGATGATGATCCCCACTCTTTCTTTCACATTTGACACTCAGGAACATTATTCTGGATTTGTGCAACATTAGCTCCAATTCATTTAGATGAATTATGTACATTGTTACATCAAGCTGGCAGCAAAATGTTATTAAGACACAAGAACCATCGTGTTTAATTCGCAGTATTCAAACAGTAGGTGAGGAAAATACTGGCGAGGAGAAAAGCAGCGCTTACAAACAGCATGCACAACAGGGTGTGATTTCTGAGCAAGTTAGGAGTGGACTCTGGATGCACCACAGCTGTGAAAACCTGGTTTTAAATGTCTCAGTAGCTAATTTAGCTAGAACTGCTTTATTTAGACATACTGGCTAAGAACTGGATCGATAAGCTGAAGATCCACTTGGGTTAAAGCTTTGGTACAACATTTCTTTTGAAAGATCCATGCAGTAATTTCTCATCATTTGACCTCACTTGTGTCCCTTTACAGGCAATCTATAAGATGGTGTCATCAGTGATGAAGATGCCTGAGGATGAGTCGACACCTGAGAAGAGGACAGAGAAGATCTTCAGGCAGATGGACACCAACAGAGACGGTAGGATTGTTTTATCTGCTTTTATTTAGAAGTGGATTTTGTGTCACTGAGGCAAACCATTGTACTAACTGAAAAGAGAGACCATGTAATCGTTTAGATGGATAGATAGTCAGGACCCCTTTCAATTGAGTCTCAATACTAAAAATAAAAAAAGGTAAGGAGGCTGGTGATAGTGGGACATTTATGTGATTGAAGATAATAGAAAATCCTTTGCTTCTCTTGAAACCAGTCAATTCTGATGCATTAGTTCACTGAATGATGGTGAAAAAGAGCACAACCAGCATCGAAGGCTTGTCGCTGCCACCTGGCTTGCCAGCAGCTGTTGTCATTGTCCACTACAGAGGCACTTGCAGAGCCCTCCAGCCTGAAGCAGCAGTTCATTGACTCCAGAAATCACACCTGACCCGAGATAGTAGTCATATACAACACACTGGTGTGTATACTCTACCCACTCGTAGATGAGCGTGCAATGCAAACACCCCAGGGAGCAAAAGAGGAGCGGAGAGCTGGGCAGTGAAGAACGAATGTGAAGTAGAGGAGGAGAACACAGTGGAAGGTTGGAGGAGCGAGGAAGAGGAGGAGAGAAGTGAAGGAGGGATACAGTAACAGACTGAATGAAGGAGCAGAGCTGAGCTGTCAGACTTTTCCTCTTTCTCATGACAATTAAGAGGAGTGAGTGTCAATGGCAGCATGGTGAATCTCTCTGTTATCAGTGTAGACCGCAGGAAGAGGAGCCCACTCAACAGTGCCATCTGTTGGTGCAAAGTGAAACAGTGCCAGGATGTAGTAAGTGAGACACAGAGGCACCTCAGTGAGATAAATAATACCAGAGTGAACTATGATATGACATTATTCATTATGTAAACTAATGCTGATGTCACTAAATAGTATTTGTCCCTTTTAAACAGAGATGTTTGGCAGCTTTCTCAGTCGGAGTATGGAGTATATGAACAGAATGGATCACGTTTTTTCAAGGGTTTGCCTCACTGTCTCAATTATAGGGCAATAAAACAATAACCAAGTGAAGTTAACATAAACAAAGAGCAGAGAGATTAGCTAAATCATGAATCCTTTTTAAGTCGGCCATTTGTCAAAAGCTCGAAAGATGCATTCTCAGAGGTCTTCATTTACACATTCAAATATCTCTTTTCAAGCATTGTTCTGTTTTAATTTTAATAATCATGCCCTGCAGCTCAGTAAATACATCTCTAAATATGTAAAAGCCTCGAGAGGACCACCCAGAAAAGCATAGTCAAGAACTTGAATCAGGAGGAGTGGGCTGAGGCTGGAGTCAGGGTATCAAGTGTCATCACACACAGACATCCTCAGTAAAGAGACAACAGGTCTAGTATGGAGCCACTCCTGAACCAGAGACACTGAAAGTCATTTCTGCTTTTCAGTTTGAAATCAAAGTCCTGGAGTGTGTAGGAAGACAGGAGGAGCACAGAGACGGAGGTGTTCATGACGTGAAGTTTTCACAGTTTATTGAGGGGCTGATTTCTCTTTAGCAGGACTGAAAAACAGCACTCTGACCATGATTTGACTGTGTTTTACTGAAATCCAATTTGCCTGACCCTGACTCCAAAAATACAGACGAGCTGAAGGAAACTATCAGTGTAACCTGGATCTCTAAACACACTGTATCCCCATACACTGATGTGGTGATTTTGGCACAGAAATTATCACACATTTCAGATGTTGCACATTCCTGTATTTTAGGTCTGAAAATATTTCATTGTGTGTGTCGTGATCATACAAGAAAGTTGACCTTTTTCAGTGAAACTGCTGGGAAAGGGGATTTTTTTTTTGAGTATCCTCCCTCTGGCTTAGTCCTCTGCTATGCACTCGTAGACAGAAAGACAACTTCAATGATAACACTGTGAATTCTCTTCTGACTTTGGGCTGGTGTTGTCTGTGTTTCAGGCAAGCTGTCCTTGGAGGAGTTTATCAAAGGAGCGAAGAGCGACCCCTCCATCGTTCGCCTGTTGCAGTGTGACCCCAGCAGTGCCGGACAGTTCTAGACATGAGGCATCAACACAATCTGTAAGACCCACATTCAGCACGTGCACCAGCAGCACAGCTAACAGTAAAGGCTTCAGAAAACTAAACTTTCTGCAAGCAGGGATGTGTTGCAAGTTCAGCTAGGTGAGAATACGAAGGCGGCTGGATGGTGTTAGTTTGAGAAAGAGCTGTTAGCAGGAAGGCGGAGGATCAGCCTCGGGAATGACGGTGGCTCTCCAAAGAGCAGCCAAGCCTCCCGGCAGTGATGAGTTTTGCTTGAGGGAAGCTATTCAGAGACTGTGAGCACCATGCAGGATGTGGGCTGGGTCATCCACCATGTCACTGGCTTTGTGGCTGCTTGAAGTTCATGGACTGATATTAGAGACTTTGTGGGAGGTGGTCTGTTATTTTGGAGGAGCTGTAAAAGGTGTTGATGCTCTGAAGAAGCTTCTTACATTTAAAACCTCCATGTGTAGGATTGGTCCATCCCTGAAGCGCTGTCTGTGGAGGCACTTCTTGTAAAGATTCCAAGTATTCTCTTGAAACATTAAATCTTTTCTAAAGTTTAACACAAGCATCTGTGTTACCTCTTCGTGGACATTTACAACAATTTACACAACCACTCACTGCAGCAGAGTCATGATGTGAGTCTTTACTTTTATGGCACAAGTTAATTTCTCATAAATGAGGCTGTGTGAACGTGCCAAGAAACACTTGTTTTCTGCTTCATTAAAGGTGTCCTCTGGCATTAGACTTGAAGTATGCTACAGATAAAAATGATCAAAGTAAATTTAGCAAATAAACTTTTATATGCAGTTGAATGATCAGTAATTTCTGACATTAGGGTGCAATGACTATTTTTGATGAATAAGCTTTCTGTCGTTAATCAAATTAGTGTGTTATTAAAACAGTCAGGCATATAACGTATGAAAATAATACAGATTTCTGTTAGAGGAGAAATCCTGTTTCTGGAGTAGTCTCATAATTCCACTGCAGGCAGGGAGTGCATTTTAAAGCCAATGTTGCTGCTTTTTCAAAAACTTCAGTTAATCAGAGTTTCAGTCTCTTATGGGTGCTAGTTTTTATTATGTCAGTTACACTAATGAAGTGTAAGGGCTTGTGTCCACTCAGAGCATTTTTGCCAAAGTAGCACCAACAAAACTGAAGTGCCTTTCACTGATATTTACTGTTGCTAGGTTACAAAAGTTGGTCCTTCTGTGCACAAGCTCAAAACAATTCAGGGTTTTTTAAGCTGCTCCAAGTGCTTCATATTTGCTTCCAGTTCACATTATTTCTTTAATAAAGCATAAAAGTATAGATAGAAATATTAGAAAAGGGGTTATGGCATTAATGAATCAATCAGTTCATTTATTCAGCACCAATTTACAACAACTGTTATCCCAAGATGCTGAACAAAGAAAAGCTGGTCTACACCAGACTCTATTAACAAAGACCCAGAGTAAAGATGGGATCAGACTGAACTGAGCCCCATCCTGTAAGATCAGACCCACTCCCATCCTATCTTAATCCACCATGGGTGAAACACTTTACAGCATTTATCAAGTTACAGGGGAGAGGAAGAGCTTCCTTCAACAGGCAGAAACCTCGTGCAGAACCAGACTTATGTTGGAAAGGCATCTGCTGAGAATAAGCTGGGTTTAGAGAGGGGAGAGAGGGAGATGGAGAAAGAGAGAGATGTTTTTTGGATCTGCTCAAAGTGATCTTGGACCACTGTGGTCCAGTTAGTGAGGACTAGGGCAGATAGTACCACCAGGTGAAGCAGATCAGTCAATAGTTCTTTAATGTGGTAATCGATGTTGTTCATGTTGTAGAGCGGGAAAAGTTCATCATACTGTTTAAATGATGTTGTGCTCTGGTCATTTCCTGTGATCAGATGACCCTGAAGCACTTGAACTTTAATTGGGAACCATGAGCAGCAACATGAAATAACAATGAACAAACTAAATCCTTTACCTCTTTCCCTCTCTTTGCAGTGCTTCTTTGGGTTACTCTCAATGCCCTAAACTCTCCACTAAGGAGCAGACTGATGATGATGAAGAATGACAAGCTGATGACCATGAAGATGAGAGGTTTTTAATATGCACTGAGGACTTCAAAGATGAGCAAACAGAGCCACATACTCCAGTCCACCTCCCTGAGCTATTTATCTAAGCCCTCCTGAGCCCAACAAAAACTGACCCTGACCCAAGCCTCCAGATCCCTCATCGTCTTATCCAGAATCTGCAGATTATAGTTGATAATGATCCCTCAGTCCTCCTTTAGGCATGTCAGAGTAATAGGAAGATCCCAGTAGGTTGTATATACAGTGTTAACTGGAGTCTCTGTATCTGTGTCTTTGCGTGGCTCTCTGTACCATCTGAGGCTCCAGCTAGGGCCACACAGACCCTCTGTCACCTGTATGTGTACCATAGACAGAGTGTGTGCATGAGGCAGCAAAAAAGAAAGATGAGTTTATTCAATCACAGCTCCTACTGTAGGTGGAGTCATTTCATCTGCAGAGAGGACTTGTGAAACATGTTCTTTACCTGGAGCGAATGCTGCTTTTAGTTTTCTTTTTTCTACTGTGAGAATGTGTACACGTTCAAATGTTTTTCAAACTTGATGGACTTAGTTTCCTATTTTGTGCTGGGACAAAAATGGGACATGAAAATGTTATAATATGGTTTGATGCAAGTGCGCCCCAACCAGTGGTTAGTTAAGTGAAATCCCTCTGATTTTACTGAGAACGAAACATCCTGTCAACCGTCATCTGTCCCAGTGGTTTTCACCTCAGCATTGGATTGGCTGAGAGTCTCAGGGTGTCAGTGTGTCACTGCGCTCTAGCTTAGAGAGTCTAGAAAGTAGTCTGCAAAGTCTTTCAGTGCAGTGTAGATATAGTGCACCTAAATTTGTAAAGCAGAAGTCCAGACTGCTCAGTTCATGAGGAATGTTGTTTATACTCAAAAAGTGTTGATCTAAGTTGTTTCAGAATGTTAAGCATGCAAGCCATTTCCATTTCTGACGTAAACATGAGCAGAGACACTTCTGCAGACTTCCCTTTTAGATGTTTTTAAATGCCGCATGTTGAATCAGTTGTGAACAGTGGGCTGCAGAGGTGAACAAACTAAATAACACGTATGCATGTGACTTACGTGCATGTGTGTGCTCTTGTGTATTTTTTATGAATATCAGCAGCTAATCAGCCGGTCACAAACCCAGCTCCGAGCCTGCTTCTCTATGTTAGTGTTTCATCATTAGTGCTACTAGTAGTCAGTGTTACTGCCTGAGCTGACACCGTTTTAGGAGGACCACAACGCACAACAATCTTTACAAATGAAGGCACACTGTTAAGAAACAACCCAGCTGAGAGCTTTTTTACTCTTTAAGATGATCACAGTGTAAAAGATGTGTTCAGAGTTTAAACAGCTCCTCAGTTAAGACGCTGAGTACACGTTCTTTAAAAAAGGAGTGAACACAGGAGACAGTATTATAAAAAAGAACGAGTGGCCTTCCCGCCTGGCTAACAGCACCCATTATTGTGAGTGCTGCTAACCCAATCATTGAAATCTGGCAAACTCACAAAGAAGGATTTGATCCCACCTTTCCTTCCCTGTAGATTTGAACTCTGTGAAACAAAAGAAGAAAGTTTACCCTGAGTTTTGAACTGTTTAAATGGGACCTCTGTGAGCCTCACCTGAATGTACCTGAGCCCTCCATCGGGTAGAACCAAGCTGTTTCACTTCTTGCATTGTTTTCCTACAGAAAAGTATCAAATGTTTTATGAAATAACTGCTGTTATTTTTGTTGTGAAGAAAAAAAGATGCAGACAAACAAACCCAGAACAACTACTGCAGTGATACTGTCACAATGTGTTGCTTTTATTGTATTTTAAATGACTTTTGTCTTGTGTTTTTTATAAAGCTCCTTCAGGTGTAACATTTCTAGCATCTTGCAGTTAAGTGCCAACTTAAACATAAACAGTATTGTATAAATTTATACTGTACAATTGTTATCTGTTGAATAAAATGTTTGTAATTGTTGCATTTTGTAGGTTTTGTATGGTATCTTGTATTCAGTGACTGCAGTTTTGGAACACAGAATCTTGTTTTTTGGTCAAATTTAAAAAGCAAGAATTAAATTTACAGTTTTTTGTGTGCAAACATTGACGTGGTGTCTGCTTTATTTCAGCTGTAGTAGTGTGAGTGACAGCATGTGTGTCAGCTGAGAGCAGATAAATTACATCAATGTTAAAGTGTGCATATATGTTACAGGAATTATATCTCTAAATCTCCTCTTTTAAATGATGACCCCCAACACCTATTCATGATGCACATGTTACAAAAGAAGAGAAACTGTTCTTCTATTTTAGCAGAGTGGGAATATTAGTCAGATGGTAGTGTTTTTACTAGAGTTTACCCAGAGGAAAGTTAAAGATTCACCTCATTCAGCTAAATGAATGCTGTTGGGTAGGGAAGGACTGATAAAACGAGCTGATTAATTGCATTTTATCTGGGTTCATGAGAAGAAAACACACAAGTAACGCCTGCATACACCACATGTAGTCTTGTTTTGCCCATCCTAAAGTGCAGAAGATCAAATTTAACTGTTAATGAATGATCAAGAAGGGTCACGCTGACTTTATCTGTAAAAGGACAAAGCAGAGAATCTATCTCCACCACCATTTGAAATCTTTTGGAGAAATTAACCTTTTTTTTTTTAATAATCTTGTGATTGTTAGCGTCCTACTGTAGACATCTGTCAGCTATTTTAGAGTTCACACTGTTTCATCAGATCAAAGTCTGTTTAAAGACTGAAGGTCCACCCCTGCACAAACTATATGAATCAACCCACAACAGAAACATGTTAAGGCTGTCTAACCACTCTAAACAGTGAATATGAACTGTTACCTTCAAGTCTTACATACAGGGTCCCACAGTTTAATAAGGCTGAAGCACTCCATTAAACACCAGTCCACTATAAAGCTGTTATGTTATGTTATGTCATGTTGTTTTGTTATGTACTGGTGTGCTTTGTTAGGTTATGTTAATATCAAGTTTTGTTATGTCATGTTGTTTTGTAATGTACTGTTATGATTTGTTGTGTAATGTTGTGTTAAGTAAGGTAATGTTAAGGTTAATGTTGTGTTGTGTTGTCGTGTTGTGTTTTATAACCTTTAGGCATGTCAGAGTAATATTTATTTTAAAAACAAAGCACCGCCCCATAGGAAGAACGGATCAGCAAAACAACATAACAGTGGAATAAGTGGTTACATATAAAACTATATTTATTTGCAGATATAAAAGACTTTACATCATGGTACACGTGTAGAATAAGGACACACACTGTGTCCTACACTATCAGTAAATTCGATGGTCAAACTCGAAGTGCACAGGAAAAAAGGGGATTGGAAAAAAAGCTCCAACAGTCTGTATTAGCTTTGAAAAGGATCATGGATGTAACAGCAGGGCTTTCACCGGCCAACGTCACAGAGTCTAATGACTCTAATGACTCTAATCTCTTCAGTGGAAATGAAAGCTATAAATCTGTGGAGGGAGAGCGGTTTAATGGCATCCTGGAGACCTGCAGCCTTGTTTTCCAGCAGTGTCTGACACACAAGCATGACACCACAGACTGCAACAACCCTTATCAACCATTTAGTATGCAGTAAGACAAGGTCGCCTTCACTTGGTATGAAACTGGCACATTTACAAAACAAAAATCCCTTACCTTTAACTAGACAGACCTGCGTAAACTTTGAAGAATTTAAAGGCCTAATCCAGTTATTTTGAAGCTTCAGCCTCTGGAGGATGATATGAAGGATGGTGGAGGGCAAAGACAAAGTTCACATCACTACCTGCTAAACAAAACTGTACACTGTTGGTCTTCTATAACCACAACACACTGGCTGGATGCTTTCCGGTGACCCGAGTAAACCCCCTCTTTGGTACGATTGATCCAGAGAGTAACAAACATTTCTCTCCCACAGACTCAAATCTGGGCACTTCCACGTGTTTTCTAGAAAACAGCTGCTTCATCATTTCTAGGCTGGCAAGGGAAAACTGCTCTCACCAGGATTCACAGACAAGGTTCTGGCCAAAAATCAAAACACACCATCAGATTTCTGAAAGAGTGATGTGCACAGAGTCTGCTGAGCTCTGGATGGTCAGGATGAAGGTGTCCTCGTTGGAGTAGTGCTGGATGATGTTGTTGTCCACATTTACCAGGACCCTGAGAAGACGAGCAGGTGAAGAGAGAGACAGTCCAAGAAACAGTCTTGAGTGAATGAAAACTGACTGAATTTAATACAGTACAGCACCTCTCACTGGCTGACCTTTTTTTAATTTTATTTTTAAATCTGGAGGTGACATGAAGTTGGCACATGTGATTAACAGAAGTAGTTCGAGATTTTTAAATTCTTTAATGTATTAAATTAAATCATATTAAACTATAGATTAACATTCATCTACTTTGATTTCTGAACAAATATCTACAGACTAATGAAACTATTTTTTTAGAATTTTGTATCTTTAATGTGTTACAGTATTAATCAGCAAATATAACAATGCTAACCAACTAAACAATAATATCAAATATAAAATATATTATATATACTCAGTGTTGGTTTAAGAGCAAGCACTGACCCAAGCACCAAAATAACTTCACTTCACTGGTTTGGCACACTCACCCTCTTTTGCTCTTTTGGTAAACTTTGTGGATTTTGTCAGCAGGCAGTGCATATTTCTCTGAGATCTGAAAGACGCAATGTATTTTCAACATGCTGTGGCATATGGACCCACCCCTTAAAACGCATTATTAGCACATTTATAAACGATTATAAATGCATCTATAAGGTTTTAGATGGTTGTATGCATTCATAACAGCTGATAGTAATGTTAATGAAGTGTTAAACCCTTATAAAAGTATGGTTTATAATGTACTATGTTTTAATACACAATTATTCTTGTTGTTTTTTCTGTCTGACTCTTTAATTACAGCCACATACGTTCCTATAAATGTGTAATAGGGTCATACAATTGTTAATCACCTCACTTTACTTAATGAACTCAGAGTCAGTCATGAAATTAGCTTTTGATAAAGCTCACAAACATTAGTTTAAGCTGATATGAATGCGTATGATCACTCATAAGTGTTGTAACAAAGCCTTTTAAATGCATTGATAAGTATTTATGAATGTTCTTATGATGCATTATAAGAGGTGGGTTCACATCAAGTGTTAGTAAAAACTGTGTCAACTGCATGAGTTTGACTTCATCAGTTTATTACGGTCAGTGTTTGCTGAATGATTACAGGCTGCAGGGGTAGAGGAGAAAACTCTTATACTCACTGCTTCCATTAATGCCCTGAGGGTCGGGGTATGCAGCATTAGAGCGTCGAACACGTCATCGCTCTCCTTTCTCACATACAGCAGAACTGATGAAGCAGGAAACAGTTACAGTCATAAAAAAAATTCACTCAGTCAAACAAATAATGAAAGGAATCAGTTCTCAGATTTTTGTCAGTTGCATCAGATTGGACATTTTGATCATTTATGTCCTTCCAGAAACTTGAACAACAACCAGACTTTGTGGCTGTTGGCCAAATAACCAAACACTCACAAACTTTCAGCCCACTACCTCTACCTTGTCATAATCACAGTCATATCACGGTTGCATTGTCCAGCTTGTCTAACTACTTACAGGAATAGTTACTTAAAGGAATAGTTTGGTGTTTTCGAAACAGGACTTCTGAAACCGTTTTTGAAACAAGACTGTATTGAGGTACTTACGGCACACATGTTACCCACAGAAGATACCGGTGAGCTGGTGTACGTTGTGAAATGGTACAGATTAGTTGCAACACTGGAGATGGGCCACTTGGTTTACGCATTTTGGCTGGCTTTCAGAAAGTCTCAGGGAAAAAACTGTGTTTTTTATTTAGATTTTTTTTCAATACTTGATTTTAGAGAAGAACTTTATTTATCCTCAAAGAGAAATTCAATTGTCTGTAGTCTTATGTGTCATGTCTCAAAGCATCTACTCTTTATTGAAGAATTGTAAAGTCTGATGGCTGTGGGTACAAAAGATCTTCTGAGGAGTCGTCCACCACCACCTTGTCACCTTGTTGTCTCTTTGCTTTGGCTCTATTCACAGATACAATATGTACTCATACATGTCCCCTAAATAAAGGGACAAAAGAGGAAGAGCTACCACAGATAGTGACCCGAAGAGAGATGGGAGGAACTTCTGTGGATGCAAAGTTACCTACTGGTGCAGGTGCGTAAACTGTGAGCCCTCACCTGTAAACCAAGAACTGCTCCCCCCAGTGGGACTTGATAACAACACTCACTTTAAGACCTTCCAAAATGAAGGGATAGCAGCTGTTGTAATGTGGCTGCAGTCTGCATCACCCACCATCCAGAGCCCCCTGCTAGTGTATTTCAGACTTTTTCAATGCTCAGAGGCTGAGTTAGAAAAAGCAGAAGGGCTGGATGGAACTTTGTCTTTATAATACTCTAAGTTTTATTAAAAACACTGTTTTAGCTGTGAAAGAGGGAGGCTGAGCTGAAATAAACTCTGGAGTAATAAGTGGGTTAGCCTGAAAATGTGCAGCATACACTGTTGAAAATGATCTTTGTATTATAGATTTTGATACTGATCAGCCACCATTGAATGAACAAGTAAACATCGCATCTGTAGATAGTGATTATACACTAAATCTTTCTGGTGACAGAGTAAAACTCTGGAAATGTTAAAAATACAGGTGCAGTTCAAATCAAGTGAAAGCTGACTTTCTTTTGCTAAATTAGGTTGTAAGTTTGGACTTATCTGCAGCCGTGTGTCGCTGAACTTATGAGCTGGTGCTCTGGCCAGTTTCTCAGTGAAGAGACCAAGCTGACCCTGATCTCCTGGACAAGTACCTGACAACCCTATTTCAGAATAGCCACACTATCCCTCTAAGGTTAGAAAGGTGGGTTCAGAGCTTCTGCAACCTCACACAAGTTTGAGTGAAAAGCCACAGCTTCAAAATCTGACATTTGAACCATGGACTACTTCAGAGTATCCCTGTTACCTGACACAGAAGAGTCTATGCTACCACATACAGTACCTTTCCTTTCTGGTTCCACTTTGGGCTTCTTGGAAAAAGGTGGACACACGTTTTTCTCAGCAGGACGTGGCACCCTTTTCACAATAACACTCCTGACACACAGAAATTCTCCTTAGTCTGATAGTCTGAGTTCATATACAGGGTTTTTTTTTTGTTGTTGTTAGTCATTTAAACTCAATGGGACGATTAACCACTCACCCGTCTCTGCTGACCTCCTCAGTGTTGAGGGCGAACACCTGTGAATGGAGTTAAAGCTTAACCTGAAGATGAGACAACGGTGTGTGTATATGTTGTTCATGTGAGACAGAAATACCTGACGTCTCACCTGCCCGGCTCTCTGCAGGTTTCCAAAGTGAACGTCAGGAATGAAAAGGACAGGCTGGGAGTCCAGGTCCATCACGGTTTTTAACAGAGTGTGATCAGACATCTTTATTGAAGAGGTGGGCCCTGGGCTGCTGTGTTTACCTAATCCAGACAGACGGTCAACTCAGCAGGGCTTGAAATGAGAAATACTGAAGAACTTTGTCCATGTAGGCTACAGTCAAACTCACCAAAGTTATATTCACCCTTATCAATAATACAATACAAGAACTTTATTTATCCCAAAAGGGAGATTATTATTTTATTATGATTATTATTATAGTCATTCAAATTCATTCATTCATTCTTATCAAATTCGTTTATTTATACCAAACTTAAAAGATTCAAGTATTTTCACCCTTCATTCTCTTTCTGAGCTGCTTCTTCTCCTCATCGCGGAGCTTTCTCTCAGCACCCTGCAAATGAACAAAGGTTCAACAGGACAGAAAAGTCAGACTACAATGAACCCAAGTCCATCTTATCCCTCCAGACTTCTCCAAGACAGCCCTGCCATCAAACTGTGGTCACCTTGTCACAGAAGACTTTAATCTGAGTGACGGCCCTGTGGATGGGCTTCCTGCTGCAGCTGTTGTAGCTGTAGGTGTCTATCTGGATGATCAGGGGCATCCCTTTCACCCCTTTCTGTGCGGAG
The DNA here is from genome assembly GCA_962446985.1 of Xyrichtys novacula. NCBI lineage: Eukaryota > Metazoa > Chordata > Actinopteri > Labriformes > Labridae > Xyrichtys > Xyrichtys novacula. The sequence goes on along the minus strand of OY660871.1, from coordinate 5,458,321 downwards.
AAGTCTGTGCTGAGACAGTTCACAGAGATGAAGACCTAAAAAAAAAGAGAATCGCACAAAAGAGAGAGAGATGATTATGATATAGGTCATTGTAGTCCCATGTCAAACACTGAGGTAAGTTTAAGCTGATATCACAGATAGCAGAGTCTTTCCTTCTATCTTAATCACCTCGGTCACAGCCTGTTTCCTTTCATAGTCATAGTAAGTGGGTCATGGGATCATGAGTCACTTCAGCAGGCACAGTTCACAGGCCAGAAGTAACACTCAGAAATGCAAATATGTCCCATCACTTCTCAACGCTCCTTACGTCAGACGATCTATAGGCTGAAAAACAGGCTCCCAGCATTGAACAAAAAGATTGATGTTGATTCAGAGGACAGAGGGTTTAACTGTCCGAATATAAGCAACGGTTTATTATCTTTATGTTATTATCACTGCACAATTCTCTATGAAAACGCTCAGAGAAGTTCAAAGCTTTGCTCCAAAATCCCCCAAAAATGCAGCTCAGCTTGTGAGAGGTTACACCACCTCACACAAATCACAGAATAATCCACAAAGCGTTTAAAACAAAGTGTGACTGTAGCCACACAAGCACGTGTTTACATAGTGGAAAAGACTCCCATGACTAAGGACGACACCAAAGCACTCACACAAACAGAGACGTCTGAAGAAGTTTCCAGTTAAACAGGATGAACAGCCTGAGCAACAGGTCAACAGTGACAACTAACGGTAAAGACTCCTCACCACTGCTCCACAGATATTTTCCCACTACGCAGCGTTCACAGCATCATGTCTGAACCTGTAGAGGTGAGAGCTGATTGCTGGATAGCCTGGAGCACACATGAGCCTCCCACACACCTCTACAAACTCACACCTCCACAGACACCTCGGCCATTTCGATTCCTCCTCTATCACTGGTCTCACTGCCGCTCACATGTGTTTGTGTGTGTGTGTGTGTGTGGGTGTGTGTGTGTGTGTGTAGGAGGCTTGCTGTGTTGTGTAGCCCACATTTCTAAGCATTCACAGATTGTCCTCTGAAGAGAAAGGTTCAGGGGTCAGTGATAAGTGTCTTCTCAGTACCATCCACTCCACTGTCAGAAACACAAAAACAGAGTAATGCCGCAGGAAGCAGCTCATCTACACATACCCCTCATTACACCGAGGATGATGGCTGTTGCCTGGCAACAGCAGAACCATGCCACAACAACAACCACTACTACTAAAACACAGAACTGATTATTGGTGCTAAAAATACCGGTTTGTCTAACAGTCCTTCAGATCCTGACTAGGTGTCACAATCCTGCTTCAATAACACAGTTTCTGGGTTTTGTTGAGAAGAAGGAAACTGCAGTGAAATATGAGCTCACACATTCTCACAGAAATGTTCCACTCAAGTCGATCCACATTACTGCCAACAGGCGCTTTGTCTGCAGGCTGGTGAGGGCAGCTGCACAGTCATGGTGCCACATGATCCCACAGCAGATCCACTCATAATAACCTACACGGTCAGAGTTCATCCACTCATCCACTCACCATCCAGGACTCAGCCCCCTGACTGTAACAATGCTCTCAGAAATGTTTTTTTCATTCATGGTTGGAGGAGCAGGGATTAGGAAAGATGAGGGAGAGAGTTGGCTTTGTTTGTAAAACACATGGATTTATATGGATAAGAAGACTTTGATAAAGAAAATAGACACTGCTGTGTTGTAGGATTATAAAATGCACATGAATGTCCTCTACTGGGAAATCTACATTTAAAAAAAAAAGACTGAGGTGACAAAGGGAGAAAATTCCTAGAAAGAAGAGGTCAAAAAGTCTGCAGGTGATGCATGGTGGCTTGTTGCTTAGTGGAGGGTGATGTAACATTTACAGGAGAGTAGGAGAGCTCTCTGTTTCAGCCTTTTGTGCCTTCTTACTAGTTTTTGGCTGATTTAAAGGTCACAGTGGATCATTAGAGTTTGCTCTCCCTCTTGAAAACACTTGTCTTTCTGTCAGAATTAGACATACTGTATGTGTTCCCTCATTATGATCACAGCAAACAGGATCAGTATGTGGACTGAGAGGTTAACCTCACCTCTCACCACACTGATCATCATAACAGTCTAGAGCCACACTAAAGGCTCTGAGGGGCTGCATTGATATAGAGATGTATACTGACTGCTGTACAGTAGCTTAATCATCACAACGACTAACAATCTGATGTTCCTGTGATTATCATAAAAACCAGTTTGGTTAGTTTAGTTGACCACTGATATTCTCTTTAGGTATCTAATGAGTAAACAAAACAACATTAAACAGAGTAAATGCAGGGCGATGCTGTATCGTTACACTGTAAAATGTAGAATTAAGGTTGGAGAGTGGAGCTATAGCAGCTGTAATATTTGAAGGTCTGTTTAAATTAGTGTTTTATCATCTGGCTATGAGAAACACTAAGAAGGAGCCTCTACATCTGCTAAGGAGGGGTCCTCTTCCTCAGAGGCTGCCATATTGAGCTGCCAAGTAGCTACCACAACACAAGCTGCAAGGGGCTGCAGCCTTCGAGGGCCACATCTGAAGATCAGATCCATCACAGCAGTGTGGCGAAGGCTGTCCCATTTCAAATGCAGCTCAAAAATGTATCCTACTTTTCCTGAGATATGAGAGCTGCATCAGGTGCATTGTTTCTCTAAGTGTGATTCTCTGTGTGCTAATACAATCCAGACAGAGGAGTGACACACTGTGAAGTAAAAGTACTAGGAAGCTGCAAAAATGTTGTAGAAGGCTGGTACAGTGAAATTTAACATGATCTTTGCACTGTTGCTGATGGGGTTTAAGTTACATGACCGTTGCTTTGCTGTCTGGTAAGCCAACCACCTGTTGCTAAGCAATAAGAGCAGCCCTGTATGATGCCAGCATCAGGGTGGTGACGCAAGCACAAAATCATCCAAAGGGTAGACTCCTAAATTCAGTTCAGACTGACTGTACAAGCAGGCAAGTCCTTGGGAGGCTGCAGCCTCTGGACTGGGACACATCTGCAAATTGGGCAAACTGGTAACATATAATTAGTACTGGTGTGTAGCTGTGCATAATCCATATTGTTGTGGTGAAAACAATTTTGATTTAAGGCCATTTTGGAGGTAAGAACTTGACAAATGAAGGATCAAATTCGTTATATATTGCAGGGGCTTCTTGTCCTTAAAAGCCACCATCCCTTTACTGATGAGAGGGATGACCACGGGAGCGTTCAAATGACCGACAGCTGGATACCACTAAATGCTATTGTTTCTCCATACTGTATCTTCAAATCAAACCACAGATGTTCATCCACAAACCTACAAAGCTGCACTCCCTCCTTTATTCATAAGAGTGTTTGCAGGTCTCGTTCAATGATAGACTAGTGGAAGCCTGAGGAAGACTCTCCAGAAGCCCAAAAGACTCTGAGGGTGAGTTTTTGCTGAGGGTTTTGGTGCGAGTGTTCTTAATTGGACTGGGTGTCTTACCACTTCTACCTGATGTGAAATAGCTCTATGCATCAAAGCCTATCTTGGATCTCTCATGTCTCAACACAAATCAAGTCATGGTGAACAAAGGAGTGCAGGGTGGATAGAGTGGATTGGCACATGCTTCAGCAGCTACAGTCCACTGACATCACTCTCGAGCTGCAACAGTACTCAAGATGGAAACTTGAGGTTTCATTGAGCAATGCCTCACACAAGTGGGAGCATGTTTTCAACCACCAAACAAAGCATGACAAAACCAAATTAGGAGGAAGGTTTGAAACTGAAGGTAAACAGAAAAAGACTTTTACTCTTTCTTTAAGCAGCCTTCTATGTGGTACAATCGTTTCTGGTTTGGACTCGAACAGAACAATTTAACCATTTTTCCCTGTTTATTTACCTTGGCTTCTTCACTTGCATCCCATGTAAAGGAGACAGCATTGTAAGCGATTTCCTCCACATTCCCAACAATGCTGAAGGTCTCTTTGTAATCAGCTGAGGAGTCAAGAAGATGAGAAGAGAGTATCAGCTGATGCTAGATGGCAAAGTTATAAATTTACTCAGCACAGAAATGTTCCAGCCAGCTCAGATGGAAGAGTCAGTGCACAGTGACAGAGAGATGATGTGTGAACACAGCAGGAAACATTCACTGTCAGGGTAACTGTCTCCCCCAGGTGCAAATCAAATAAATCAGAATGACCCGGAAAAGGACTTTCTTGAGTTATGGGAAAAACATGAACTTTTGTGGACATTCAATATTTTCAAGTTGCTCCTACATGTTACAACACTTTGTGGTCTTTACTGTTCCTTCACTGAAAAATGCTTTACAGGAAATTCTGAAAAATATCAACTTTCCTGTCCTGACATTGTTTGAAAAACATCAGAATTTCACTAGTTAAAGGAGCTTCAATGTTCAAAAACCTGTTTCTGTGGTTTAGTTACAGACACTTGTGTATTTTATTCATATTTTTTCATTCATATCTGCTTGTGTGAATTACACAACTCTTCCCATTCAGAGCTTAATCATAACATTTCCAAGGAAACAAAGCTGAGAATTTTACCCCTGAATATGCTCCAGATGACTGACAAATACCATGAGGTCACCTATAAATCATTTAAGATACCCCCACCACACACACACACACACACACACACACACACACACACACACACACACACACACACACACACACACACACACACACACACACACACACACACACTTTGTACTGGCACAAACTTGCCGTGGACCAAACCATCAGAGGTTGAATATCTTTGCTTCATTCCAGTGAGATTTTTTTCCCCCACAGGCTGAGGCCTGCCTCTAGCTGTTCTTTCAGTATATGGCCTCGGTCCAGGCCCCCACCTAGTCCTCCTGTCAACGATCATGCAAATGCACACCCATTGGCTGTCTCTCTGTACTCAGCTGGAACTGAGGATTGACAGTTATTCAAATTCTGCTGGGTTTCAGCACGGAGTATGTTGTTGGTTTGTCCTGGAGGCTTTTCCTGGTTTGCCTCTTGCTCATTGTTGTTTTACTCCATAGTCTTAAAGGTTTTATAACACCCTCTGTTTATTTTAGACCTTTTCCTGCCTGCTCAACTTATAAACCTTATTGTGACATGGATGTTTAAGGCATGCCTGTTGGTAAGGAGGATAACAAGGATCATCATACCAATATCCAGGACTCTCTGCTTTGCAGTGTGCTGCCGTGAGTGCCAGTATTTCCAGTTATTTAGCTGCTCGTCTCTGCATTTGTCTTCTCCAAAGACAACCATTATAACACTCTAAAGGAAGAACATTAGAAAATTATTTTTTTTACTGTACAATGATGCCAAAAGCTACATGGACAATGCCAAAAAGCAAATATTGCATGAATAAAAAATAACAAGGTTTCCATCTATATTAGTGTAAGGCAAAAGCTGCACCCTTTACCTTTTGCGTTTTCTCCACATTTCTTATCTCCCCCTCTCTCACCTGTACAATACTGTCCTGCTTCAGCTCAGTGCCTCCCATGGTGCATGGCTCACGACTGGATTGACTGCCATCAAACCCGTGTGATGGCATCAGCCCAGCCTCCAGCCCTGCAGCTCTGGGCTGATGTGAGGACAACATGCAAGAAGTCTTGGACAGTGTCAAAGCATAAAACTGGCCCCTGTTCAGATAGGCCATAGGTCCATCTCCCTGCCGCGGTCGTACTGACATGCTGGCCTCCAGACAATACTTGAAACTGCCACTGTAACAAAATACATGTTTTATGCAGGTCTCATGTGTCAAACAGAGACTAATTACGTGAGAATATTGTGATATTATTGCTTTGAGTATTTTCAAAAGTTCCTCAAACCTGTAAAATATAAACCAAGGAGCATTAACCAAGAATAAGAACAGGAGGAATCATGTCTGAATGACCAATCACTGTGATGGAATTTCTCTACAGTCATTCTTAAACTGTAGTTCAAATCAAAGCTGTTCTAAGAGTTATTTTAAACATATAATTTACAAAAACATAATCAGAGTGCTTTGAAGCCTAAATGATGTGAGCAGAAGAATTCTGAGACATCGTGAAGAAAGAAGTTTGAAATGATCCCCACAGAGGAGGAGAAAGAAAAAACTGTATTCGGTAGTACTCCAACCCTCCTTAAGTGAATGGTTTTAAATCTTACGACAGGAACCAATTTCCTGGTTTAATCTTGTCTAAACATTTAGTCCATGTCTTGACTTTGTCAGTGAAATTCAATTTAATACAGCCATGTCAGTGGCAGCCATAGTTATTCATTTATCATCTATACAACAGAGAAAATCTTCATTTGTATGTCAGTTATGTTTTAATTATTGTGGTCTTTAATTTAGACATTTAGCCCCTCTATTCTGTAGATTTTTGTTTTTTTTTCTTGCAAGAATCTGGATCATATTCGGAGCATATATGGAGATGTGATGGTATGCTTCATATGAGGGCAAATACTGAGCCGAATTTCCTTTTAAATTGAGTGGCAAGATATGTCAATGTTGTACAGATATGAAATAAGATATCCAAATGTGCTCCTATGCCATGTCTTGAAATACATGGACATTGGCTCATAAAAATCAAGAGCTGGCATCAGAAATGCACGAGCTCAAAATACAGCGTATCAGAAGAGTAACTTAATGCTGTTTTCTGATCACATCACAGTAGCCCCATTCTTGAGAAGAAATATGCTCCATATAAAGAATTTTATAATGCTGTGGTGAGACATTATCTAGTCCAGACTTCATCATATCTAAACATGTCCAGATTTAGAGGTCTTTCATGCAACATGGAGACATGTTAACAGCCCGTTTCACTCCCTTATTGGTACATTTTTACTTACCATGGTCGGCCTCGTTGGAATTCTTCCGCTCCTGAGGAGGGACTCATGTTGAACATCTGTTGAAAATGACAAAATATGATTTGAAATAATAACAAATGTTGCTATTATTATAACTGGAGCTCGACACATACCTCTCCTTCCTCATACAGGCTGTCTGGAGTGCTCCTCTGTTCATCCTTCAAGTGCCCCGTGAGGGCCAAATCATGGCAGCTCTGTTCATAAAGCACCCTCATTGGCTCACTGGGTTCTTCTCTGTAGGAACCTCCAGAACAGGACACTCTCATGGCAGTCTGGTCTTCTGACTTAATCAGGGCCAGAGCTGATCCACCCTCTCCTTTCCCATCTCCTCCTCCTCCTGTGTCATACTTTGAGTCCTGATAGTCTGTAGAGGTGCTGCTGTTTCGGGAGAGGTTGACAGGCATTGATGCGAGAGCCTGAGGATGGTGTGGTAGAGTTTCGAAGCTGCCACAGTTATCAGGTCCAGTGGTAGAGGCATCTATGGATTTTACTCCACAGGAGACACGTCTCCGCTCTCTGGGAACCTGGCAGGGTGAACAAAAAAAAAAAAGTGTGAGAAACAAATGTTGTTTGTCTCCCTGAATCATCATTTATTTGACTGCCACACCTTGTAGTAGTCATACAGCAGACCCAGAGCTGCAGCACTGTCCTCATCTCCATTGATGCTCATCATGGCCTTTGTCGCAGCAGTCAGTGGGTTCTCCAGGTAGCTTCTCCACGCCTCATCCTCACTGCTGAACACTCTGCGTGGGGGGACCAGCACTTCATTTGGGACGACCACCACCAGCCGTTTACTGAGAGGGTGACAGAACAATAGGATGAGACTATAAGCCATGGTTATGTTGCAACACCAATCTGTCATTAACAGCTCTGCCAAGCCACCAAATCTACTTTAGGCTGATTCTCACCAAACTTCATGGTAATGCTCTTTCCATGAGAAGGATGACTTCATAAATATCACATTTAATCCACCTGCAGCTTGTATTCAAGTTCTGTTTCTTCTAACACGTCTCATTTTTCAGGTATCATTCATGGAGACTAACAAGAAGAGGTGTGAATGAGTTGCCAGTTTTAGCTTGGGCACACAATATATTTCAAATAGTCACAGGGGAGATGCACATTTACAAATACGAGCAGCTACAATAAAGTCAATGAGGAAAAGGAATCACAAAACTATGTTTGTCATCAGGACAAAAATCTAATCTGAGCCTGTGCAACATTAGAATCAAGTTCTGTTTTGCTGACAACCCCCGATCTGTGAATGTCATTACCACATTCATCTATGAACAACCCAAAAAGCACTGCATCATTATTTGATATTTTCTTTAACAAAAACCTTATTGCAGAAATGATCATTCCCCAGAATTATGTCATATTGCAGCCATAGAGTAGTGGAAATATTTTTATTTATTTCATTTAGCTCCATCACAGGTAAGACCACTCATTAACTATGTATTGAATTTATTGTTTAGCTGCCCCTTGATGAACAAAAGTAACATTTTCAGGATGAAATAATTGCCCATGAATTTTCTATACATCATTTTGGTCTGCAGTCATGCATTTGATTTTTTTTACATGTATACCAAAACTCTTTCAAAATAACTCCTTTGAAATGTTTCTGTGTTTTAACATTGTTTTTGAATGACCAGAGTTGTCCTCCCTTTAACAAAGAGACTCAAGTATTGTAAATCCTCTGTAAAGCTGGAGTAGTTCTGACCGAGCTTCTTACACATAACAGTAAGAATTAGCACTTACCTGTCCATATTGCCTCTAGGACTCCCTGATGTTTTCTTGGTCTTCCTGGAGAAACAGGACTTTCTAGCTGGTGCAGAAAGTTTATCTGGGAGATTTCAAAAGTAGGTGCAGTGGAGGCTGGCTTTATTTAGCTTTTCAGTCCAAACAACCAATGAAATCACCTGTAGCTCTGCCTCATAGAGTATGGCCGATTTCAAATCAAAGTTCACACCGACAGGATAAAAAAGAAAATAAGAATAACAAACAACATTGGCAGCACTGCGCAGGTTTCTTTCCTGTTTGGAGAAGTAGTTCAAATTCTGTGATGGGTGCTGCAGCATGTGAAGGATAAACAAGGAAATGACAGCTATTTTACTCATTGGTCAGATGATACGCAGGTGGAGCAGCTGAACGCCCATTGGTGAATCAAAGAGTGCGCGACGTGAAACGGGGGGAAGGTGAGCACGCTGGTTATCAAACAAGATGTAACGTCCTCTTTTACTAACCTGTCTCCGACCATGTTCTGGCTCCGTCAGCTATAACTTTAAGGGAACAGAGATTCAATATTAAGCGACATAAGTTTAGTGTAATTCGAAGTGGCTAACCAGGAAAGTGCATTTTAACCCTGTAACTGAATACGTGACAGAAGCAAAGATGTAGGTTCGGGTGCATGACAAAACATGGTGGGGAACATATTTCCAACAAAAAGAAAGCCAAGTTGCAGACAAATTAAAATACTCCGACATAAACAAACAAGCAGTAAGGTAATGACAAATGACAAACGATCATCTAATAAAGCCCAGGGAGTTTGCTATCCTCTCAGAGTTCCTGAGACGTGGTATTTGTCATGGTGGCAATAGCGCTCATTTTCTTATTATCAAAGCAATAAAAAAATCATCTCTTTTATAGGATGGATCTACTTGCTCCTGCACACGTATCGGCGATTAAGTACTGTATAATGTTTAAAAATTAATGTTACAAATAAAAAAAGTGAGGACCAGACCTAATTTTGCTATTTTCTGCTAAATAAGCCAACTTCTCATCAATAAGTTTTAGAAGAGAAACTCAGACATTTTTTAAACTGTAAGAGAGCCCCCTGGACTAAAATTACCATTCTTTAGAGGTGTAATGTACCACACAAAGTCTTTGTGTAATGTCTGGTAAAATCTGAGCAGAGTTTGAAAGGGATTGACTACTGTCTACATCTGTTTAACATCGGGACGTGTAGGAGCTGAATGTCTCCGAAAGATGGCGATAGTGCGAGTTCTTGATTGTCGGCTGGCGATGACAGCAAAAGAAGAAGAATTGAGCATGCGCAATGTAGCAGAACCAGAGGAGGCGGCAGACGTTTCCAAGTATTTAACTTCGGGTGTTTTTTTTAATATAATTTCGGTGGCTAACTTCAGAAGTACGTTTATCGTTCTCTGGTAAGCGCTTTTTTATTTCAGCTCCTGCAACTCATAAGTTTCCATAAATTATTTCCCTTTTTTTCTGAGTGTTTCCTCACATTTCCAGCGAGTCTACCTATCGTACCTTTAGCGATAGAAAGTGTCTGTCTTTCCTCCGTGGAAATGAAACACACTTTACGTGTGCTGTAAGTGGACGACAGGTTCGGGGCATTTGTTATTCTTTGACTTCATTGCCCACATGAATCAAACCCTTTGTGGTCGGCCATGGTCCTTTGCTGTATACGGTGATACCGTTTGCTAAGGTTAAGTGGGGTCAGCGTGTTTGATGGTGGACCCCCACATCCTCCTCTGCTCCATTAGAGACACTCTGTATCAGGTAAAGGTGGCCCACATAATCAACACGAAGTTTCCAGAGTGGTTTTTGCTTGCTTGGTTATCGGAAACAAAGCTTAAACCCATGAACCATATCAGTTGGTCTTCCTCTCAGTCTGAGTTTCTTTCAGGACATTTTGAAGTTAATTTCTTCTTCTCTGAGACCCTAAAAGAGACAGCTAACCCACTCCTGAAGGATATTTTTACCCACTGCTGTATAGGATTTGAAATCTTAAAGAAATCTGTACAATCACAGATCGGCCACGACTTTATGAACTCTTGGGTTTTCCAATGCAAACCAAAACTACAGCCCTAAATTCATGAGTAATTTTATATATTTGTACTGTGTAATTCATTTCCACTCACGTCAATCGTTGACTTTTACTGTAATTGTTGAAATAGTTTTACAAAATTTCGATAAATGTTTTATAGAATTTATTATTTATAGAATAATGAAGTTTGGCTTCAATATGTCATGTTCTCATCTGAACAGATTTGCCCAATTTGTTTGTATTTTTTATTTTATAATGTTGTGAGCTATTTTGAATTAGTCCATTCAAAATACACCTGAATCATCTTTCTAGATAAGAAAAGCATTGATATTAGATTTTAATGGGCATATATTAATGAGATATCAGGCACAGACTGACCTTCTCTCTAAATTCTTGCATCACTGTTGGCTGTTAGAAAATCCATAGCAGTACACCACAAATTGAAGGGTGAGGGGTGTTCCTAATGTTTTGCTCCCTTGTGTTTTTTTTTTTTTAAGCGTACACACACCACTACACCTACTTGTTCATTAATATTAAGTACCTTTTTATACGTATAAAAAAAATTTATTGAACTGATCCAAAAGAAGTAAACTCATTCCCCTATCAACTGTTCCTGTGTGCAAACTAGGTTTTCCAGTGTCTCAGTGTCTGTTTATTGCTCGTTACATTCTTAACAGTATTGTATATGATTTATCCATGTCTAGCATCAAACATGACCCGAGGGCACCAGAAGTTCCAGTCCCAGCAGAAGAATGCCAAAAAACAGGCAGACATCAAGAAGAGCAAAGGCCATGACCAGAAGGCAGCAGCTAAGGCTGCTTTAGTATACACATGCACTGTGTGTCGGGTATGTGCTTAGTGGGGAAACAAAGCAGAGAGACACACACCATTATTAGAGGTCAACCCATATTGGTTTCACAGGGTCCATACGGTACATTAGTTGTTTAGGAGACCATCAACTGATGGAACTGTCACGCATTTGCATTAAAAATGATACACTTTCTGTCAAAATGTAGATCTTAGACTATTATAAACTGCAACAAGACACTTTATTTCAATGTCTTAAACATTAAATCAAAACTGAAACTTTCCATCTCATATACAGGAGTTTACAGCTAACCAGTCAAACTTACAGTACAGTTATGTCAGTAGTCTGGCCAGTCAGAAAGTGTTGTGGGCGGGACATTAGGGGAGAAAACACACCCAACTAACTAATATTACTGGTGACTGGTAAAACACCAGAAAAAGTAAACAGCAGAAAGCTGAATATGGGCTCCAATAGTCATCCAAGGGCCATAAATGGTCTACTCCAAACACTTGGAGTATCATTTAACCATAATGTTAAATTTAAATTGTTTCAATTTCCCTTCAGGGATCAATAAAGTTATTCTTATTCTTAATGTTAGAATGACAATAAGCTACATACCATTTAATACTGAGATACTTTTAAAATGAACTGGGGGGTCAGGTCACTTTTCAGCGGTAGGTAAAAATTTCCAAAGATGAATGGATTCTTCTAGATTCACTGTGTCAGCAGTTTAGCATTGGAATTAAAATTGTATCTCATTGCTGCAAGTTTATTATAGTTTTGTCCATTTGAATGTAAATAAAGGTGTACTAAAAATAAGATACACAAAGTCGATCACAGACTCAAAGCTCCTGTGAGGACTCTTTATCTGGTTATGACACAGACTGTTACGACAGTGGCACCTTTGTGGCCAACAAAAGCAAACAGGACCATTAGCCACAAGATATTCTATACTTGAGTAATTAATGTCTGTAACCACTGCAGGGATGTAGGCACAGTTGAGACGAGTTAGTGCACCACAAAGAAGAGCCTTCCCCCAGCAGATAGTTTGAGTAGACGGACGACAGGATGTTTTTTGGTAAAAAAAATATGACTTCTGCATGACCTAGAGTAGACGAGCAAATAGTTAAGAGTGAGGAGTCACTTTGCCCATGGGGGTACCAAAACTGAAACAGAGAGTTTCCCAGAGGAGTAATCAGCATCTGAGGTTTCCCAAAGAAGGACTTTTTTGGTACCATTTTATAAGAGTGTTGGTTCGCCAGTGCTACAACATGAGAAAAATGCTCAGGTCTGACCTGGTCTGTCCAAAAGAAACAATACAGAGTTTTGAATTATTTAATGAAGGTTTTGAAATGCACTTAAATTTCAATTGCTAAGTCAAAGTAGATTGGCCATGATGAAAAGTTATTTATGGTCACTCCATATTTTACCTTCTGTGAACAGCAGTCAAAACTTTTGACATCAAAATTACCTCAAAAAGTTGATTGAAGATGCTCAAAGTTACATCTATCCATCACCTCTGCAATGAAATCATACTGTTGCACATGTCAGGCATGTTTAAGGAAAACTCTGCAGTGCTTCTATGTGAACTCTTCAGTACATCCATCTCGTTTTCCTGCCTCCACCTCTGAGGAGTCCCCTGTGCTCTGATAGTCTCTGTATATACTGATGGGACTTACTCACACTGCTGTTCTCTTTTCTTTTTTTTTTTAACCTTTTTATCATTCATTATCTCTTGATCTGTATTCAGACTTTTGACTTCTTTTTTTCTTGTCTACACTTTCTCAGACACAAATGCCTGACCCTAAAACCTTCAAACAGCACTTTGAAAGCAGACATCCGAAGTCCCCCATGCCACTGGAGTTGGTTGATGTAGAGGCGTAACAGATTCACATCTCTCAGTAAAAAAGTAAGAACATTGAGACTGATTCTGGACAGTCTTCTTTGTCTTGCAGTGTTTCTTGAGGAAAATGAATATATCTTTATTTTGTTCTGATGCTGCCTACTTTGATTATGTATGAATGAATAGCTGTATTATGCAGGGATAGATTTTGCTCTGCTTTTGTTCTTTGTGGTCTTGTTTTACAGAGTTTAGTTTTCAAACCACTGCTTTCTCATGAGAATTTAATACAGTGCCATTTTTGAGGTGAGACACAGCAAGCAGTTACCCTGCTACAACTAAATACATGTCCCATGTGATTGTATGCAATGGTCCTGTCAGATCCTTATAGTTATAATGTTTAAGAGACTTTTTTGTCAGTGTGCTTTCTCATGAAAATACAACCTCAGGGAGCCCGCTCAGGACAAGCTAAATTCAAAAGTCAAAAGGAAGGATTTGGCACCTGTTCATCCACAGAGTCGTTACACTATGATGACAATGAATATTTTCGCACTTGAATACGATGTACTTTAAAACCCTCAATAGATTTTTCTCAGAGTAATAGTTAGGGTTTGTTGCAGTGATCTGGACTAAATGATGTGACTGGAAACAGTAGATTCAAATGCACTCTCAATCTGCCCTTATATTTTTCAAGTTTAAAATTTTTAAATGTCAGGATTTGTTTCTCTAAAGGATGTGTAAAACACAATATATATGAGTATTGGATTTTCCCTCAGACTTCTGTGAAATGTTTGTAGTTAAAGTCCAATTTGCAACAATATCACATTCAGCAGAGTTGTAAAAACTGGAAAATGATGGCACTGTACGTTTTCTCATCACAACCTCCATGACACCGTTTCTCAAGGTCCTGTTTTTAAAGAGCTATGTAGGTGATGACTCTATCAGCATTCAGTCTTTTACCTTGTTAGAAGTCAGATGACTTACTAAGGGTGAAGATACATGTTTGCTCAATGTTAAACTTTACTGTTTCCTTCCAACCAGTATGTCGTTAAAATCAAAAGTACGTGACATTTATTTTGTGCAGTTTGATAAATGCACTGCATTTTGCCCTGTAACCTGTCTTGCACTGTCATCTCTATGGCATATTTGGAAAGGATCCCCCAGTGGAGTATCTCAATGTAAGCAGTATCCGGTGATACAAAAGTGTTTTGAAAATGAACCTGCATTAAAAATCTTGAGTATATTGTACTGTAAGTTGGATTTAGTTTTTTACTTTGATATCAGAATCAATTATTTTAGTTGAGTTCTTATAGCATGCTGTAAGCAAGAGAATTAATTCATGGAGGGAACTATTTGCAATAAATTTGGACCTTCTGGTCCAAATGTATAATCATATCTTTGTTCACAAAATGTTGTGTATAGCCCTTCAATAAAGGTGTTACTTTTCTTAGAAAAAATAAAGGTGTGTTGTTTTTTTTTTTCATTTTATCAAGGCTTTGACACCTAAATGGTATTTGTGCAGTTATCAATTAATTTAGTGGTACACTGTATTCATAGAAAGATTGTGGGAAATATAAAATGCTATTATTTGGTGCAATGAACCAGAGTTTGCTTCAAGCCAGTTTACATCTGCATTTCCTCAGCCAATCAGAAGTAAATGATCAAAGTTATTACACTGCAAACACATTCACATTGTCTGCATATTTTGTGTTATATCCTTCTTTGCTCACATTGCATTACTACAATTCAAAATGAGACTTAAAGCAGAAAAAAAAGAGTTTTGCAGTTGAGTAGGTGTACCACTGAGAAGTACGATCCTGCCAAAACCGATGATTTGCATCACTTTCTGTGCCTTCAAACTGATCATGACCACTTGTGTTCATTTGACAGGGGTATTGCCACCCCAGAGAAACAAATCCTGTGAGGACAGACATGTATTGTGGCAAAATTAAAGGATTAAGTCTCAAACACCCTATTAAAAACGGCCAGAATGTAGTGTATAATGACCATGCAAACTGTGTTTCAAGATATAAGATAAACCCCTGGCAAACTGTATGAATAATTAAATTTGAGATACTATCATTGTACACTCAAAGCAGGAATGATGCTAGCGGGTGGTAAAAATCTGTAGCCAGGTTATCAGTTTGATAAGGTTACAATGATAAAATGGTGAAGTGAAGGGATGTTTTTTGTTTTTTACTATCCTCCCCCTGTTTCAACAGTTAATTAGTGGGGAAATTTGTACTTTCAGGAATTGCGATGTAAAGTTGCAGTATCATAGAGATAGGGACTTTAAAAGTACACTTTTCTTGAAGAACCAAAGCATAAAACCCCATGCACTAGATTTTGTTTTTTAAATACTGCGAATCTTAAATACTCAAGCCATATAAACTTCCTGTATTTACTGCAGAAATTCTCTGATAAATGTTTCACACTGTAAGCCATTGCAATAAATTGTTAATGTGATGTTCTGTGCTTACAATTGTTGTCAAAGCACTTTGTAAACTTCTGTTTTTAAATGTGCTATATAAATAAAGTTATTATTATTATTATTATTATTATTATTATTATGTTTTATGAGGAGAATGAGCAAAGAGATCTTCGTTTCAGCATTGTGAATTCCCCACATGAATATATAGACATAAATCCACTGGGTTACAAAATGGTCTCGACTGCACCAGGATGCATACAAAACTAGAAGTCAGTCAAGCCATGTTACCTAACTGAAAAGGGTGTTGCCGGGAATACTCTTGAACTCAGGTATGTGTGGGAGCATGTGTGTTCAAGTTCTCAAGATTTGGTTGGCAGGATGAATGAAAACCTGTTTAACCAGTCAAACACCTTTTACCCTGCTACCCAGCTTGCTCTCATTTCCTCCACTTGAAATCCCTTCGTTTTGGTGCTAAAACAAACCCCTCAACAGTATATTTTCTTAACATTAGTGCCGATCCATTTCCTCAGCGAACAATAACCTATCCGTCCTTGCATACGCTTCAAGTCTGCAATCTCTGCCCTTGGGAGAAAACACCAGTAAAAAAACTTCCAGCGTGTTCCCTCAGAAACCCAACCAAAATGTAGGAATAGTATTTTCTATTAGGCGAGATGTACTTTTGTGCTGCTCTCTGTGATTTAGATTTTAACACTTTCAGCCTTTCAGGCAAATACTTAAAAATGCTGTTCCTGACAATCTTTCTATGATTATGGACATGACACTATGATTATAGACATGTCATATCTAACTATGACAGATCTGGGTGATATCTAGTTAAAATATTATGGCCTGATCTCTCATTTTCTTCTCATACGACTTGTGTCACAGCTCCCACATTATGTGTGCCATTTAAGGCCAGAGAATCACTCTTGTGTCAGTCATAGTATGTCAGGAGCTGTCACTGCCCTTTTCAGTCACAAATTGTGTCAACAGGGCACAGTTTTAGAGCAAGTCAACTAACAAAGTTTAGGTTTTTTCTTTCACTATCATGAGCAGTCTATTAGCGCCAATACAGATTTAAGGTCCTCGGTGAATCGACCTAAAACTGCCATCATTTGTCGTGGTACAAAAACGTTTCCGAAGGACGAACTACAACTCCCACTATGTCTCCCGCCAGGTTGCCCTGGCAACGTTGACGTCAGACCTTCTTCTCTAGCACTGCCTAGAACTGGTGTGATTGGAGGGAAACACCGCGGACGGTATTCAGACAGAGGGGCCGAGAGAATCAGCTGTAGCTTGGTACTTCTACATCACTGCAGGCTGCATCCAGGTATGAAAGGTTTTATAGCGTTTACCTTTACACGTATGCTTTTGGAAACGGTATTGTTTAGCCTGCCATTCCACTGTACATAATAATGGAATCGCTTTGTCTACAGCGGTCCATTGTAAGTAACAGAGACAATCATCGTATCACAGAACAATGGTTAGCTTAGCGACAGTCCGGGATATGTCTAATGTCTGGATTCAATATGGAACTTCAATGTGGAACATGACACGGGAAGGCGTGTCATGTTTGAGGATAAAGCTATTGTAAGCATGTGGCTCAAAACGCTATGCATTTTGCATTTAATGATAGTAACTCTGGTTTCATTAATATCAAAGAACCAACAGTTTTTAAATTATTATTCAGGTACAATCTTAGTTAAGGTTTAACGCGTCCTAGTGTTGGTCCGACACACGTTCGTAGTGAAAAACTACACCGTCAGTAGAATAAAAAGAGAAAACCTGCCGACATTTTTTGTCCGTCTTGGTAGAATTTGCTTCTTAGCTAGTGTTCCGTGGTGAATACCGGAAATAACTAGGCGAGGCAAGTGTGATTCATGATCCATCCACTGCCACACGGGCAGCTCACCAATATGCACACCTTTCAAGAGTTCCCTCGCACTATTAACATCAATCAACCATCAAGTTCGAAAAACAAGTTTTGGAATGCGTGTCAGCAATTTTGGAGAGTCCAAGTTGCTTGAAAATAAATATTTTTTGTAGTCTTTCAGACAAGTTGTTAAAGGCGTCTGGCTAGAAGTGCTTTTGTTTCAGGAAGTACTCTGCGCCATACTGGAAAGTGGTCACGAGGCTCGTTATTGTAGCCGTTGCTTTCTTTCCATCGATCGGCGTTATTCATGTACACGGTTTGAACAAAATAAGATAGGAATTTAAATAAACCTCGCTCTAAGACGCGAATCTTACTAAAGACTCTACTTTAACGCCAGTCTGTTGGTTTGGCTCTGTGGGTGAGCCACAGGTACTGGGATGGGTGTGGTGTGTGTGCGCGCGCGCTTGTGTGTGTGAGTGTGTGCGCGCGAAGGAGTGGTGAGGCGGCGTTTGCCCTGGAGTGTAGGCAGCATTACGGGTTTTTTTTTTTCACTTTATTTGTACCTTTACACTTTCTTTGTGAAGATTGTGGACTAAAAGTTTCTTCCATATACCAGTGACCAAAGAAAACACAATGAACTAATCTTTCAATGCATCCATTCGATTTAAACGTGAACACACCCAATTTAGCATTGGGCCATGTTGCATCATGTCAAGTGGTGGCTTTCTGGTCTTCTACTGCTGAAACTAGAGTTGTTCCTTAAAAGTGGACAGATTCCCATGATTTTTAGGTATAGATTAAAGGAAATAGTAAAACGTCAGGGAATGTGGTGTGCTTGAGGCACTGCTTCATTGAAAACCAATTCATTACATGCAGTACAAGCTTTCCATTTTCATATAAAATGTAAATGTACATTTACATTAACATTTACATTAACATACTATCTACAACTATAGACATGCATTACATTAAAGGCATGGTTGACAATTTGGAGAGATTGGAAATTATTATGAACCTCATGGTGCCATAGTGTGATCTCCACAAAGTGAAGAGAAAAAAGAATGGGAAAGCTCTGTTCACCCTAGCAGGTGCAGGGCTGCAAAATCATTGACCAATGGGAGCCATCCATCCTGCACATTTCCTATTGGTCAATCTCCTGCTCTGCCTCTCCATCCAATCACCTCGCTGTATTGGACACACCCTTCTCCCATAGTACCGACTCATCCCCTCCCCCTCTCCCGACCGAGAATTTTTTTTTAGTAGGATGGTAGGGGAAGGTCCCGCCCTCCTTCACCACTGATTGGCTAGAAGTGCTGGGCTCCGATTGGTTATTCCTTATGGCTGTGAAACGTCATCGTCTGTCAGGTAAGGGTTGGGATTAGGATGAGGGTTAGGGTCAGGAGATTCAGAAGTGCGATAGTGTTCTGTAAAGTTCTGTTCAATGTACAGAGCCGACAGCCCACGTTTGGCTTAAGCATGTGATGACGTTTCCAGCTTTTCTAGCCAATCAGAGGCGAGGGAGGTGGGACTTTCCCCTACCGTCCTTCAAAAAAATAAAAATATTGCCTCCCGGCCCTTCTCAGAGCTTTGAGCGGCTAAAAGTAGCATAGCAGCTTAGCTACAGGAGCTGTGATGGGATAGAGCGCAAAAAAAAACCACTTCTGCTTGCCCCAGCGCCAAAAGTGCTAAGAAAACACAAGCCGACAGAATAAAGGGCAGAGCCGAAGAGGAAATGTGACCAAACGAGGAATCTAACTCGAACAAACATCGGGTCATCCTTCAAGCAGTGGAGAAAGCTCTGCCAGAATTTGGGCCTGAAAATAGACGCGGAGACAGCAGATTTTTTGTTTAACAGGTCATTTTTGCCTTTTATCGTGGCACATGTTACATAAATAACTCTAATTAGTCTCTGCAATGTCAACACAGTAGCTGTCCAGGCAGCTGCAGACAGTGCTTGCGAGCAGAGCTGGTGTTCACTGCCGCTAGTACCTAGCAATCTAACATGGTGAATCCTATTTGAAATCTAGCGTAGGATCTTCTGCCGGCCGGCTTCTTGCTCTGCAAGAGGGAGTGTGTCGTGGGGAGGGCGATACAGGTTTGGGTGGGGGGGTTGGGATTTTTTTTTTCACATCTGCCTCAGCGGCTCAGTTTTTTTCAACTGCTTCTTAGATTGTCCACCATGCCTTTAAAACTCACAACCAAATAAAGGATGTCATACTTAACTATACACGAAAATGAAGTATTAATTTTGTACTTATTTTGATACTTGCTAAAGGAGGCAGACTGTGTATGTATATATTTTATTAAAAAAAAAAAAAAAGCTTTACCTATAGAAAGATTTGAAAACTAGCACACGCATGCTCTGTGGAATGGAAAAAAAGGGGATTGATCTTGAAAAAACCCTCTGGCTGTTTTGAATGGGTCAAATGTAGGTTAGTCATGTAGCAATGAGTATTTGTTGGTGTATGTGTGTGAAATCTTAACAGACCGTCTTTATATAATATATTCTGCAGGTATTTCATACTTGATCAGTTATTGCTAAAAAGAGAGCTACATTAAAATCATCAAACTTGTATGGCTTCGACTCCTTTTGTGTTTGTTTTGAGAAACAATTATCCAACTTTTAAATCTGATCTGACCTGATAACTTTGGCTTTATCCAACATTGAAGTTCTGATCCAAACTGACCCTTTAGGCTTTTGGGATCTGAGGGTACAGATTACCAATATGATACTAGTGTTACAGTGATAACATGTATTTCTCTCAGTGAAGATGAGACCATTTGTGTTCTAAAAAGTATCAGGCTTTTCCCGCTCTGCTTAAGAAATGAATTAAAAAATGACATACCTAACAGTGGAATATAAATGGCTACCACTACCTGCCGTGTGGCGATTAAAGAAACTTGAAACAATGGCGTCACTTATACACTTCTACGATACAGTAGACCATCACATTTTATTAAATAGACTGCGGAATGTGGTTGGCCTCTCTGGTACTGTTCTTAAGTGGTTCACGTCCTACCTGACTGATCGAAATTTCTTTGTAAGTATGGATACATGTTCCTCAAGGACCCATAAAATTGAGTGTGGGGTTCCCCAAGGGTCAATTCTAGGTCCAACTCTGTTCAACCTCTACATGTTACCCCTTGGGGATGTCATCAGGAGGCACGGCATCAGCTTCCATAGCTATGCTGATGATACGCAACTGTACATCGCCGTGTCTCCTGATGACACAGGGCCAATTGATGCCCTTTTTAACTGCATTTTAGACATTAAATCATGGATGGCAGCAAATTTCCTGCAGCTCAACCAGGACAAAACAGAGGTTTTAGTCATTGGTCCTGAAGGCCAGAGAAAGAAACTTTTACCAAAGTTACAGGATTTTAAACCTTCAAAATCTGTAAAAAATCTGGGCGTGATTTTCGACTCTGAGCTCACGTTTATTCCAAATATCAAAAACTTAACAAAGATAGGTTTCTACCATCTTAAGAATATAGCCAGAGTCCGCCCGTTTCTCTCTCAGGCCAGCACGGAGGTGCTGATGCATGCTTTTATCTCGTGTCGTTTGGATTATTGTAATGCCCTGCTCTCTGGTCTTCCCAAAAAGAACATGCAAAACCTACAATTATTACAAAACTCAGCCGCGCGAGTGCTGACAAGGACCAGAGGGCGGGAGCACATTACTCCTGTCTTAAAATCGCTGCATTGGCTCCCTGTGCGTTTCAGGATCGATTTTAAGGTTCTCCTCCTAATTTTTAAGTGTCTTAATGGTCTTGGGCCGTTTTATTTATCCGAGATACTTTTACCTTATCAACCCTCACGGACCCTGAGGTCCTCTGGAGCTGGTCTCTTAAAAATCCCACAAGTAAAAACTAAGACATACGGGGCGGCGGCATTCAGTTATTATGGCCCCCGATTGTGGAACAGCCTCCCAGAGAGCCTCAGGGCTGCAGAGAATGTTGATATTTTTAAAAAGAGGCTAAAGACTCATCTTTTTAATCAGGCTTTTAATTGACTAGTTTAACTCTTTTAATCCCTTTTATGCTCACTTTTATTGTTTTTCTATTTAACACTTTTTATTACCGTTCTATTTTATTCTTTAATCTATCAATTTTATTGTCATTATTTTTAGTCTGGCGTGTTTTACAGTGCACAGAATCATTTTATTTTACATTATTTACTGGGTCTGTCTTAGCGATTACAGTTTTATTCCTTCAGTTTTAGTTTCTATACTTTTATGTCTTATTTTATTCTTTTAGTCCCTCAGTTTTTCCAGTGTTTCCTCCTGGGGGCTGCTTCACCGGGAGCGGGTTCTGGTCTGTTGGTGGGGGCGCCGTTCTGGGGACAGCTCTGGCCCGGGTGGAACCGGAGAGCTCTACACCTTGGTGCGGAGCCTCCTGTCTGCCCGGGCTGGTGGTCCCTGTGACGGCGCCCCCTGCAGCAGCAATGGGCCAGGATGCCTCCCGGTCGACGTGGCCCCCAAAGGTAGCGTCTTCCTCACCTCAGATCTCAGTGCCAGTCATGTCTCCTCACCATCAGCTGCTAACTGTGTAGATGCGTATGTATGTGAAGTTGTGTGTGTGGAATTGTATGTCTATGTTCACGGGTGTGTGTACGGGTATAATTGTGCGGGTGGGAGGTTTGGGGTTTTCTTGGGGATTTTAATGTTTCATTTTGTTTTTATGCTTTGTAAGGCACTTTGTGTTACAACTTGTAGGAAAAGTGCCATATAAATAAAATAAAGTTGAAGTTGAAAGTTCTGCTGCAGCATAAAACTCTTGGAGATGATGCACACTTTGGTCAATGAAATGAACCACTGACAAAGCATTTCATAGATGGCAGTCATAGATGAGTTTCAGATGATCTGAGGAAGATTAAGAAGGGACATTACAGCCAAACTGATAATCCTGATTGATGTGATGAATAATGAGATCACTGTTAGTGATGGTATTAGTGGGTAAACGAATGCAGAGCATACAGTAGAAGTATCAGTGTTTGCTGCTGATGTAAATCTGAGAAGTCATGCATGGGTTAAGATTAAAACAGTGGCTAGCGTTCCAAACTAATGTCGTATGTGTTCTTTTGCTTTATTTGCATACAATCAGGTGTCTCTAAAATGCTCAGTTGTGCTAAATTACTGTTTTGCATTCTGCTGCACATCATCATGATTCCTCTGTGTGACGATGTTTTACCAGTTATTCAATGGCAGAGATAGTTTGCGAATTTTAGATACATGTTAGATACATAACCCCCTTATATTGTTATATTATGTAATCTAATACTGCAATTAGGCCAGGTTTAGATTATTATTCATGAAGGTTCACAAACTACTTAGGTTTATTCACCTAAATTCTCTTTCAGTTGTGTAACTCTTCTCTGCCCTGCTCTTCTCACTGCACCTGAAGCTGTCGCTGTGCAAATGTTAAAATCGTCAATATACAAACAGCAGTGTGTCCCATCTCATACCCTCTCCCTTATCTGTTGGATCATTTTAGGTTATTCATCAGAAGCACGTTTTATAAATAAAAGGAGTCAGGTTTTGTTAGCATATGTACAGAGGCTGCAGTCCTCGTGCGTAGAGGTTGTGCAGGCTCTCTGCTCTTCACGTTTCCTGTCACTCTTCAGTCGTCCTATTTAATAAAAGCATAAATGTCCAAAAACTTTGAAAAGGATAACAGTAGTAGTAGCTAATTACACAGTACTTTTTAAACAGTGGGGTTAATAGGTTCATATTTTACATGAGACATTGCTCCTCATCAAACAGTGGATTAACAGAGGGGGAATTTCAAAGGACTTCTCTTCAGGTTATCAGACTCAGGGGCGGAGAGTAAGTAGAGAGAGTCTAAATCACTGTTAACGGTAAGTAATCCTAAAATAAGAAGAGAGAGGGCACTCAAATTTACAATGGCCAGCTGAAAATATGCTCAAGCAGCCCACCCAGGTTTTGTCTGTGTGTGGGCAACACTGCATTAATTCACTGATGTCACCCAACAATGCAAACAAAACAGCATGCACTTTGTTCAACCAAATCTGCTCCTGGTCAAGTCAGGAAACTAGGTTTAAGTGATCTGTCTTTAAGATTGACCGAATGGGTTGGCCTTTTGTCACCAATACCTGATCTAGCTTTTTTCAACTGAATCTGGCTTACAAGCCTTACCAAGATTGGAAAGGTGCAGCCCCAGTTGTGATCCACAGGCTGTGGATTAAATAAGTACGTTTCTGTGCACCATTGTTTTGACTAACTTTAAGTTGTCCTCTGTTTTTCTCTTCACCTAGTGAACAACCATGAGCGCACAGGGTGAGGAACTTGTGACCAACGCCAAACTGGCCGAGCAAGCTGAGCGCTATGATGACATGGCTTCTGCAATGAAAACCCTGACGCAGAACGGTAGGGAGCTGTCAAACGAGGAGCGTAACCTGCTGTCAGTGGCCTACAAGAATGTTGTGGGTGCTCGACGCTCTTCATGGCGTGTGGTGTCCAGCATTGAGCAGAAGACAGAGAGCAGTGAAAAGAAGCAGGCCATGGTTAAAGAGTATCGCCAAAAGATTGAGACGGAGCTGAATGACATCTGTAAGGATGTGCTGGTAAGATTGATATTCACACTTGTCTCGATTAAATGATTGGATTTTGTGACTGTGTGAAGTATCTTTGGCTCTTGTTAAGATGGATAGTGACAATTTTTCTGTCCTACCTGATTGTAGAGGTGATACAGTTAACATGATTGAAATGTGTTAAAAAGATAAATAATTTCATTCACATGTTCAAACAGTGGTAAAAAATGTTAAAAATATACTAAAGTTCATGTTTTCTGATAAAAAGGGCTCTTCTCCTTTAAGACCGCAAATGTGTGTGAGATGTTTTGTTGATCTGGAGCCAGGCAGTCAGTGCTTGGGAGCTATAGAAGCAAACAGTTTTCTTACCTGCTCCCGCAAGATTAGTTACACCAAATGTGTTAGCCTGCCACATTCTTTGTCATTTTGTGGTATAATTCTTTCGGTCATGAGAAATAAAACTGAAGATTTTTTATATTTTTTTCTTCCACACAAAAAGCGTTTCCAGAGTGGATTTTTGTTAAATTGTGTAGCTGGGCTAGCTACGGACACTGCCTGTGGAAGTAACTAATTGTAATCCGAGTAAGCCATGGCAAGTTCTCAAGCATCATTTCAAACCTCTGCACTGATGTTAATCTACAACTAAAGCTACGGTCTTTCAGGTTAAGCACTCTGAAACTTGATACTTTTTTTTCTCAAGTCCGTTTTTCCCATGACTTACTTT
This sequence comes from Xyrichtys novacula, assembly GCA_962446985.1. Classification (NCBI taxonomy): domain Eukaryota; kingdom Metazoa; phylum Chordata; class Actinopteri; order Labriformes; family Labridae; genus Xyrichtys; species Xyrichtys novacula. The sequence goes on along the minus strand of OY660871.1, from coordinate 5,433,467 downwards.
TGATAACAATATTATTGTGGAAAAATACTGACATACATAGAAGCTGACTTGTGAAGACTAGATTTCAGTTGTCTGATTAGACAGCTGGCTGTTATTTTTCTCTTCACTCAGACTTGCTCTCTCTGTCTGGTGACTCACCAGGTCCTAATCCTTTAATGACAGAAGCAGAGCCACCAGTGATCTGGCTAGCTGGCCTGCACTTCCACAAAATACCCATGGGGCAACCAAAATAGAGAGAGATGACAGAAAAGAGGGCAGAAGAGAGGAGTTGGAGGACACGTATATGGGTGTTAACACCATTGGAGTGTCCCAGTTGCTATAAAAAATATCAGCAGTACCCACGAACCTTTTTAATGCTGACTGTAAATGCTTCTGTATCAGGAAATTTCTATGTCCTACTGGGAAATACTGTTGTTTGTTTCCACCAGTAAGTGTTTCTTATCAGAATTCTTTAGACAAATTTGGCCACAAGTACAAGAATAGGTGTGGTGTGTTTGGGTGTGTGAGAGTATGACAGGGCATGTCAGCGTTCGCCCCGCAGGCTAGGCAGTATTATGGGTTTTCCAAGAGTTTATCTGTTTCTTAACATGTACAAGCAAAATTAGCTAAGAAGCCCTCTCAAATCCTTGTGTCTCAATGTGCAAAATGAAGTCGTTGAAAAGAGTGTATTCCTGTTTTGATAAAATGCAGAAAGTATCACTAAATCAGTTGAAATGGAAGTTTTTGCATTTCTCTTCGGGAAAAAAAAAGTCAGTCCTCAGTGCGTTGACCTTGTACACATCTAAATCATTAAAATGGAACTGAAGGTACTTCTGCTCGAATAAAAGAATCAGCTCACTCTACCCTAACCCCGATATTTATGCTTGGCTGAATGATATATATTCTAAGGCATAATCTCTAATGTTATCCGTAGCCATGGCTTGAAAATGGATGGGTGCTGGTACAAATATTAAGTGTTCAGCCCACT